>OX637669.1:4869764-5494764 GCA_951802225.1 Euspilapteryx auroguttella
CCGCCGACTGGGCCGCCGCGCGCGCCGCCGCGCCGCCCGCGCCGCTGCTCAACGTGAGTACACGCCCCCACACACACCCACACACTCACACACACCCACACACACACACACACACACTACACCGTGCTGTGCGGCCAGCTGCTCGCCTTCTTCCGCGACCCCGCCGACTGGGCCGCCGCGCGCGCCGCCGCGCCGCCCGCGCCGCTGCTCAACGTGAGTACACGCCCCCACACACACTTACATAGACACAGATACACAGACATACAGATTTAGGTCCCACCTCGGACACTTCATAGAAAAAAGCGCGTTGCTTCGCGCACAGCCTCAGCTCGTGTACGTGCACGCGCATCATGCTTGTGTGAGTGAGATGAGACGCGCGACGCTGCTTTATTTGCACTAAGCGTCACTGAGAGGTGCCGGGAGCGGGCGAGCCGCAAGCCCTGAGGGAGGCAGTCCAAACGACCACAAAAAAGCAACGCGAGACAACGGGAATCCTACATTAAATACTCAGCGCCATCTCCCTTTTTATCCATTAAACCAAAACCTAATCATTAGCAATATACTAATCTTACACCCTCAATCAACAGGCTCGCTGCGCCCCGGCGGAAGACTACACGAAGCGCTCACACGTGTTCCGCCTCGCGTGCGCCGACGGCGCGGAGTACCTGTTCGCCTGCCCCTCCAGAGATGTGATGATGGACTGGATCGCCAAGATCACCTTCCACGCCCAGCTGCCTCCTGAACTGCAGCTGACGCCGTATGCTGACAGCGCTCAGACTACTGATGAGCTGAAGAAGAGACTGCACCAGTTAGTATTGACTTTAAGACGCCTTGCAGTACCGGGCAGGGAAGAATAGGACTGAGGTATCCCCTGCCTGTAGTAAGAGGCGACTAAGAGGGGACCCCGGGGTCGTTGGGTGCACGAGGCGGGGGCCTCGTGTAGCCATATAACGGCCCCGAGAAGGACGACGGATTGCGGTGTCTCGATTCCGTCGTCGAGCGTTGGGAAAGAGACGATCCGGGGGGACGATCACTATGTCCCCCCGTGATGTGTTATTTTATTTTATGTATATCTCATTATGCATAATAATACCTACGCCTAGATATACTTAAGAAATAGACTTTTAACTTCGAGATAAACACTGACCCCAAATCAGCCTAAGACGCCTTGAGTCAGGATAAGTAAAATACTCGTTATCAGATTGTTTGGTACACAGTACACCGACAGTAGCGTGCCTTGGGTTTCAAGTTAGAGCTAGCCTGGCCTATGATTTAAGGGATAAGTATGGTCGGTGGGTTGTTTTAGTATAGGTACTTATAGGTTAAGTATTATAAGTTGTTGATTTTGATTTCAAACCACTAACCTTTATCTCGTCTTCCCGTCAACCAAATTTCACACACTCATTTAAATTAAATCAACACATTGCACAATAGTTTGCTCCTTAAAAACATTAAAATTTTATTCAATTTCAAAACAAAACAAACACGATAAAATAAAATCGAACTGAAGTGAACAGCGAACCAATTGGCGGGTTCCTCTCTCTCGCGCAGCGGCTCGCTCGTTGCTAACTTCGTACGCAAGCAGGGCTTTCGATTTCATAGTAAAGTGCATAATAGCTACTTGCCTACATGTATGTACATTGTCGAATTTTTAATAGGTTAGAAAGAGAGAACACGGCTCGAAACTAAGCCAAATAAGAAGCCAACGAGTGCGAGCGAAACGGCGATAGCGGTAGCAATCGCCGTGCATGTGTCAACCTGTCAACGTCAAGGTTGACAGCGTGAGAAGCGCGCGAATATTTGAACTAAAAAAAAATACGTAAACGAAATTTTTTATAATAATTATGAGTTAGGAAAGTGTACATGCAGTTTAGTAATAGTTATTTTAATAGGGCAAGCCAGGCTTCTCGGCTTATATTGTAGTAACGCCACTGTACACCGACTAGAGATAGACCCTCAACGAACAAGCTCTCTCCCACAGGAACGCCTCATCATCATCCTCGGAGACGAGCCCGGAGCCGCGGCGCCAGCTCGCAGGTCGCTCGCAGACCGAGATCCTGCACCAGCACCGCGCCGCCCAGCTGACCCAGCAGACGCAGCAGAGCAGGAACATTGGTCAGTCCAACAACTTGGAAAGCTTGTTTATGTTTACGTTATTTTCTCGTCTCGGTGGTTTTACTTTAGATACTTTGTTCTGATTTAGGGTGGTAGCACAACTCCGCTGCATAATCCATACACAATATCGTCGTAATTTTCTTACGTTTTAGCAGGAAAACATGCTATCAACGTTTTAGCGAAAGGATAAAAAAAAAAAAAGTAAGATGATTCCGTGCTTCGGAAGGCACGTGGAGCCGTTGGTCCCGGCCGCAGTAGTGGTCGTTATAACCGCGGCGACAAGCTGGCCGCCTCACGTTGGTAATAAAAGAAACTCGGCTAAACGTGGGTCCGGCTCTTGAGATAATATATTTTTTTTTTAAGTTAAAGTAATTCAAGAGGAAGGTTTATTTATATCTACGAACAACAATACTCAAGAAGTGTAACTAGCCCAATAAAAGGCCCCACGCAATGCACACGGAAAAGAAGCCCCGGTGGGCGGGGCTTAGGTTACGGACACCATGCCGCGTCAGTTCCTAGTGGCACCTTGAGTTGTTTGGCTGCAGCGTCGGGAGCTTATTACTGTGTTTTTTGGGTATTTCTGACCATGTTTTATCTTTACAAATATGTTATAGAAGTCATAAAGACAAAAACATACTTATTACCTTTAAATAAATATTTTGTAAAATAACACTTGGCCGCCATCTAGTAGCGATAATATGTACCAGACAAAAGCAGGGGGGCTAGCTCGCTGCTTTGTCGACAGACGCGAGCGAAGCGGCCAATAGCGTGCAAGCTTGTCTATGAGAATGTGTGAGTGTTTGTTGCAATAGGAGTTACTGTGTGAGCGTAAGTGGAACCAAAATCGAAGCGGTTTTGTAGGAGAGTTACGTTTCCTGAGTATTGTTGGTCGTAGATTTATATGTATAATCCATGCACAACATAGTAATGGTAAGACTGTACGAACTTCGCCTGGTCGGCTAGTATAGGATAAGGAGTAGTATTTATTTTAAGACTTTTCTACTAATTATCTTTAAAACAAAGTGTCCTATACTGCAAAAGACAGGGGCTGTTTCAGGCAACCGAATATGAATAGAACTGTCTACATAAAGACAGACATTTTTAAAACCAAACATAACATAACATAATCTCACGCCTTTTTTTCTCCGGAGGATTAGGCAGAGGCACCAGCTTAAGAGCCGGACCCACGTTTAGCCGAGTTTATGCTTTATTACCAACGTGAGGCGGCCAGCTTGTCGCCGCGGTTATAGCGACCACTACTGCGGCCGGGACCAACGGCTTAACGTGCCTTCCGAAGCACGGAATCATCTTACTTTTCGGACAATCAGGTGATTCAAGCCTGCAATGTCCCATCCAACCGTAAACAACCACAGCGTGATTTTTGTGACAAATCAATATGTGGTGTTTTCTGCGGGGATCGAACCCTCAACCTTCCGTGCCGTGGCGCAACGCGCTACGCTACTGAGCTACGGAGGCGGCAAATTTTGATATTTTACTTTGTTTGGCAGAGTCGGCAGTGCTGCCCTCGCTTCCGCCGCGGCAAGCGGAGGCCGATGACGGCTTCACAGATGTCATCACTAGGTAAGATCACATCACTGACTGAGTAAGCGTGTGCACCCGGGTTCGATTCCCGGGCGGGGCGAATATTGATATGATGAATATCGATGTTCGTTTCCGGTCTGGGTGTGATGTTCGTCTCTGTGTGAGTTTCTGGCACCCTAGATACAGGTTCTTATTATTATTATTATGTTTCTCGTTCTCTTGGAAACCACGGGATGGAGCCCGGTCCTTTGAGAGGCGTGCGAGGGGACGAATCCAACTCGTAGAGTCCCTTTAGAGAGTTTTGCCATATTGTTTATGGATCACCAACCAGGCACCGCCACTAAATGCACAAGATCATGCCCCCAGCGGCAGCAACCAGGAGGTGATAGGAACTATTGTAAAATGGATGACTTTGAAATGTTCTATGGGGGTGAGATGTTTAAGAGCCAGTTTACAGCGATGCTAGCGCCATTCGCGAAAAAAATTAATATCTTCTAAACTAAGGCAAATATCAAAAATGTGGCACTGTATGACACTAGATAATGTAGCCTAGTATTTTTAGGGCACTTCTGTACAGCTTTTAGGTTGAAGACCAAAGAAAGCTACAAAGTGTTACTAAAAGTGGCCACTTTTGGCAACAATCAATGTTTTTTTTTTGTTCTTTTTACTTAGGACTACTTTGCTGTGCTTAAAAAATACAAGGCTACATTATCTAGTGTCATACAGTGCCACACTTTTGATATTTGCCTTAGTTTAGAAGATATTAATCGTGTTCGCGAATGGCGCTAGCATCGCTGTAAACTGGCTCTTAATGGACCGGTTAACTAGTGCTATGGCGTGAAATACGGAACGCCTGCCTTTAATGCAACATTTCACTAATTATCAAGGCAGGCGATAGATATTATCATGATTATTATTACTGATTTATAATTACACAGATTGCACTTACACCAGCTGACTTAGATGGACTTGCGACGCCTAGATTTTATTACCACAGAATCATAACAAAATTTGTTTTACGGATAAGGAAGATTTTTTTACAGCAACCTTTTGTTAGGACAAAATAAACTTTAAAAACATATAAAAACATGAACTCTGTACACCTTCACAAGTTCAACCTAAGTAAGAGGCTCTTGAGTTTGATGCGTTTTTTTTTTAATTAGATTTTTTTTCCCGCAGGAATTCCGAACAAAACACTGCCGCCTGGGGTCGCTCGCGCTTCTCGAACGGTAGAGATATGAACACCGAGTTTATCAGGTCGCAGCAAGAAGGTATGTTCATATATCTATACCAATATTATAAAGAGGAAAGATTTGTTTGTTTGTTTGTTTGTTTGTTTGTAACGAATAGGCTCCGGAAATACTGAACCGATTTGAAAAAATCTTTCACTGGTAGGAAGCTACATTAACCCCGAGTGTCATAGGCTATATTAGATTTTCAAAAAAATTAGGTATCCTTACCTAAACTCAAATAATGTAACCCAAGGTGCAATATTTTTTCCGTTGTTTACATATTTTGACAGGTGGTTTGTTGTTGTTGTTTGGTTTTTTCTTCGGCCATTCTGGGCAGTCAAAAGAACATAGTCTATAAAGCCAAGTCTTTAGTAGGTATCTTATATTCTATGGCGTAACGAAGTAAGCCGGGACAGCTCGTATCGGGATATCACTTGCTTTTTAAAGTTGTGTCCCAAAGACCGTATACCCCGAACGCGTTCTTACAAAAAGAAAAAAAGTTTTTCTACTACAAATTATTTTCCAATCGATATTAAGTTTTAGTATGTTACTAACATTATAAAAACTAGGTTTGTACGTTTTCCTTTTTTTTTTATTCGCTATAGATTCAGACTTATAGGCCCTGAAATACGGAGAATTTGTGATGAAAAATTGGTCGGATAAGTTGTTTATTTATAAAAAGAAGGACGTATAAACCAAGATTATTAATGCTAAAGCGATATACATCAAAATCATTGTTATTTGCAAAGATTTAGGTAGTGAAAAACGTTTTCCCCCGAAACGCAAATTTCACAAAAAAAAAAATAGCTCTCTCTCTGTCGCATGGTCGTGGTTAGAGGGCGACAGCATGAGTTTTTCGTGATATTTTTGCGTTCCTATACTGCTATCGAAAAGATGGGCTGCAGCGTCCTTCGTTAAAAAATTTAAACGACCACACTGCGATCGCCAACCCGCCTGCCAAGCCTGGCTGTTTTAACAAATCTTCCCTGCCCCCCACAAGGTTTGTCCTTGTGGGGGCTTCTGGTGATCTTTGGGGGAGGCCTGTGTCCAGCAGTGGACGTCTAATAGGCTACAATGGTGATTACGAAGCATTAATTACACTTTTTTTTAATTTTCTAAAGTAATATAGTTTTTAAGTGTCCATGTATGATCTATGTAAATGTGTCCTGTGTCTCCATGTAGTATGTCAAAAGTATATATTTTTCTTTTGTGTTTGTAAGAGTTTTCACACTTTTCAAAAACGACAACCTGGCCCCTTGTTACTATGGCATTAACATAAACTCGACCAAACGTGGGTCCAGATAGATTCACTGATGCCTCTGTGGGCTAAGTCAATGAGCTGGTGCCTCTGCCTACCCTAGGGGAATATAGGCGTGAGATTAAGTTATGTTATCAAAAACTACAAGGATAAAATAACTAAAAGAAAATTTGAAAATTAAAAACTAAAGCAGCCTCCGACGGGGCGCCCCCGCTCCCTCCGACCGCGCCGCCTGCAACCGAACGCCCGCCGACTCTGCCCGAACGCAACGCGAACATTCCCGAACGCGGCCCGACGATTCCCGAACGCAGCACGAACGTCAGTTCGCTCGTCAACTCGTACCAGAGAATGACAAGGACGGACAATGGCCGTCCCTATGAGAAAGAGAGACAGAACAACAATTGGCAGAATGTTGAGACGTCGCACTTTTACGCGGCAAACGAGTTTGGTCAGTCGAAGTTTACATGATGTGTGGTTTTGGTGTTTTTTCTTTTGTAGTTAGATTCTTAATATATTTTTTTCTTTTTAGTATAATCTAATACTAAAAAAATCTTAATATAACAAAGTAAAAAGGAAAGGTTTGATTGTTTGTTTGCTTTAATCGAAATTACTGATTCGAAATATTCATCAATATTAGAATCCCATATAACTATTATATTGGGATTATTAAGAGTCATAGCACAGCTAAAAAAGCGCCACCCGCGAAATAATTCATATCTTCTAAACTAAGGCAAATATCAAAAATGCGAAACAGTATTCCACTAGATAATTTAGCCTAGTATTTTTAGGGCACTGTTGTATAGCTTTTGGTTAAAGCTACAAAGTGTTGCTAAAACGGCCGCTTTTGGCAACAATATCTAGCATTCTTTGGTCTTTAACCTAAAAGCTATACAACAGTGCCCTTAAAATTCTAGGCTGCATTATCTAGTGGAATAATGTTTCGCATTTTTTATTTTTGGCTTAGTTTAGAAGATTTTAATTTTTTTCTCGGTTGGCGATACTTTAGCTGTGCTATGACTCTTAAGAGTATTATTCAAAAATTCAGAATAGTCCATTACGATACGAAGTTTGCCGTGTCGGCTAGTACTTAATATATAGTCTACCTACCTAATCTGTTAGTTTGTTTGTTATTTTAAGCCCTTTTAATTTTCCTAGCACGCTTGTTTCTTACTTAAGGTTTTCACTTTTTTAACATTATAGTTATTCATGTAGAGATGTACAATTGTACAGTAGCGGACTAGGAGGCCGTAACAGATTTGTCTATGGTTTCGTCAGCCCTAGACTGTATAACCAAAGTACAAGAGCTATTTTGCAATACAGAAAAACCGGAAGTGTTACGCCGACTGTGTCCACCACTGTACAGTGGCGATTTGTCTGTATTAAAAAATTACTCTTGTCTTTGGTAATACAGTCTAGGGCGCACGAGACCATAGACAAAAGTGTTACGCCGTCCTAGACCGCCACTGTACAACTTTGTATGGATTAATCCAAGTTAAAATTGTTTTAGCAAATAATAATTTTTTTTTTTTTAAGTTACAATTTTAAAGCATGTAATAATATAACACACTTTAGTTTGTATAAATCAATGTTTCAATTATAAAAATTGTTTTACTATTAACCTCTGTTTCTGCTGAACCCTGTTTTAATGAAATTCTAACTGCATGCATCAGGATCCAGCCATCTACTCTATGTGTTGCACAGAGTAAAATGTATGTTAATATTTCTACTTTTTCTTGTTTGTTTGTTCGTTTATTCTGTTAGCTGATTGTTTTGTAGCTTTGCTTTGGTTTTGGGGGATTTTTTCTTTTATGTCTTAGGGTGTATTCACGTACAAAGCTGGTAACAAGCGCTTGTTTGCGCTGGTTCGAAAAATATATAGAAAAAACCTGCGCGGACATAGACGCTTGTTCCAGCGCGAATGTCAGCGCAGGTATTTTTGATACATTTTTCGAACCAGCGCAAAAAAGCGCTTGTTACCAGCTCGTACCTGAATACGCCCTTGGGTGATATAAAATTTACTATATTAATTGTATTCTGTCTAACAATAAGAGAATTATCGATAATTTGACTAAAAATACTACTTTAAGCTAAGCTAACTGTTGTTTCCTTTTTTTCTAAACAATTTTAAGTTACTTACCTTTTTTTTCACACTTTTCTAAACTACTCGCTAACTTGTTGGTAAAGGTAACATGTCTATTATAATTATGATCGTTTCGACCAGAGATACGTAGCGAGGAATGTTTTTTTTTTAAATAACCAATGGAATCTCTTTCTTCACTCGTACCTAGGTAAAAAGATTCTATTGGTTGTTAAGACGATATACGACAAATAAATCGAGCGACCGAATGAACAGTGTCTATCTCTTTGCTATAGCATACTGAGGGAAAGGGACAGTCATATGTCAGTCGTCACATTGGTTACTATATTTTATTGGAAAAAGTATTAAATATTGAATATCTTTTTAATTATTACTTTTAAATCAAATCTGAATTACCAGAATTTGATTTTGTTTATTATCATTATTCCTAGGTAGTTTTAACAAAAACTAGTAAGTAATTTCGAAGAATTAGCTATTCCTGTTTTTTGGAAAGGTTATCTTTGACGAAATAATGTATCTAGGTTTTTTGATTCCACAAGTGATTCTCAATTATAAAAAACTTTGTTATATTCTCAAAAAGGTAATATTAAAATTCCAGATCTTTACCTCCTATAGATTAAGAGAATGACTTGATCTAAAAACCCTTAAAAACTCATATAGCGTCTTAAAACACATTCCTTGCTTCGCATCTTTGGGTGAGACGTAACCTTTAGTGAAATAAAGCTAACTTTCCACCTGTTTACAGCGTACGGTGGCGGAAGCGGAGGTGGAACCCGGCCAGCCTCAGTGGCGGGTAGCGGAGGCTCTCCCGCGTTAGACCGCGAGGCCAGACCTGCTTCCAGGTATTTTAATAAATACATTTTTTAAACTAGGTGTGTGGCCGTGGATAAGTGACTTTTCCATATAGTTTAACAATTTAAACCTTCCCCAAACTACGAGAAACATTTTAACACCAATATCAGCTTAATCGGCCCTGCCGTTATAGAGTTTTAGCTAGACAAACGAACAGCAATTGATGTACCTATATTATAATAGGTATATACTTTTAGAGAACCTAATTTGGTTGAAGCTTTTTCTCTGGTGCCCGAAATATGTACGTACAAAGAAGAGAGGCCGAGAAACAAAAATTGATATCTTCTTTATAATGTTCGCTCCCGTCCCGCCGCGAACCCGGTGCTTCCACGTAACAGTCCACGTTCACTTCCAACTAAACTATGGAGGCAGTTTTTATTCCTCATTGTGTAAGGCCTATTCCTAGCAGTGGACGGCTGAAATTATGATGATAATTCTTTCACGTTCTCCGCTAGATTTACTCTTAAAACTTGTGGAAATGTAGCCTTATTTTTTCCCTATAGGTCTTCAGGAGAGTCGGAGCTTTCTGTCAGTGGAGTTCCTAAAGACAAAAAGGACAAGAAAGGTGTCTTTGGAGGCCTATTCAGTAGAAAGAAGAGACCGCAGAGTCATATGTAATAAAATCACGAAAACTTGCTTTTGAAACTTTTAGAAATTGTCTACATCCATTGAACTGTGTTGTACGAAATGAGTTACTTAATGCATTTTTTGTTTTTTTTTTTATCAATCAAGCAGGATTTTAAGTAATTCGGAAGTGCCTTCTTTTATTTCGCACGTTGCTAAACGCTTTTTCTTTAAAAAAAAACTTATTCCACCACATTGAATTTGGTGGTTTGGCGCAAAAAACTCGATTTAATATTGAATCAATTTGTCTTTTTAATGTTTTTATCGTCTTATAAATGTATAGAAGATATTAAAAAAAAAAAAGCGATAGGTACATACTATACATTTTTGTAAGGCTTTAAGGTCTTTTGCCTTTGCCGTTAGAGTTAAGGGATAAATAAATAAAGTGAAAAAAAATCCTTTGATTATCGTATTTTTTAGAGATTTTTATAATAAAAACAACGTGTAGTATTAGACAGAAGCAATAATTATCTTATGTAGGTATTTTAAAAAGTATTGGAACGTTGTCTGTTGTATTTCAAAATATCCGTGATACATTCCTTTTGTATTAGAATGTCACAAACTTATTGAACTAAGGGACCAAATTAAAATTGAAAAAAAAAAATAGATTCATAGTTATAGCATAAAGTTTGACAGATATTATTAACTAGTGGTTTATGTCGAAAAACTTGCATAATCTCGTCCTTAATTTTTGAGGTTAAAAATCCTGTTATTTAACATCAGCTTTTATAAAAAGTGTATTTTAATGATATTTCATGTAGTTTTAAGATATTTTGTGCCTTTGTTTATGCAGTTTTACAGAAAAAAAAAAAACTGTTTTTTTTTTCTTATGGTCGTTTTTGACTTAACTTTTAAGGCGACACAGAACTCTAGAAATTAAAAAGTTGCAAAACTGTATGGAAATTTGTCAGATTATCGAAAATTTCCATACAGTGTTCCCATTTTTTAATTTTTAGATTTTTGTGTTGCACTGTGGGACTGTTTTGTAGTTTCAGATGTTAAAAATGTATCCAGCCATCCTATAAATCGTTGATTTTAGTAAGTTTATTTTATCTGTTGTACCTTCTCTTTAAAGTTACGTAGTGTTTACCTAATTAAAAACAAGATAAGTATCAAATTTTAACATAAGCGCTTCTTGGCGCCAATGAGCAAAATTCAGACCAGAAATGAAAAAGCGCCATCTATCATATTTTTAACTGGCGTTCCATTATAATAATTTTTAGGTTTTAGGTTAAGTTTGAACACGCGATGATGTTATACTTTTAAATGTTAAAATGAAGTACAGAGCGCAGGTGTGTAGTGTAAGTACTTTAATTTTGTGCGTAATTATTAGAAATACGTGAATATATTATATTTTTTTGTCTAATTTGTGTCTTTTTTATGTTTAGAGGGCGTGTACAGCGACACTTGCGGCAATCTCGAAAAAAAAACCTATATTCTGTGTAAAGTGTAAAACCATGATCCTATAGAAATTTAAAGATACTCACTGTGTAGCTTTCAGGTTCTAAAAGAACTAAGAAAGATTCTAAGTTTTGCTAAAAGTGGTCAAGTGGATAACAGGATTACATTTTCGTTATTTGCCATGGCTTAGGAGATCGGAAAAAGGTTCTCGTGTCAACAGAAAGGCAATAAAAAAGAATTACTCAGGTAAGTTCTTGATATTTTTATTTCCAAAAATAATATTATTTTTAGCTGCAGTGAAATATAAAATCACACGAATAAATCTACAAGAGATGGAGCTAACCCAGCCACAAGCTGATTTTGAACAGCTGGGTTGTAGTTTGAACCGTATCGCCTTATAACTTCAATGTTGCCAGTCTGAAATATTCTTTCTAAGCCAGCTCTTACTTGAGCGGCTTGAACCGGATCCGCTCTAACATCTGTACCTTCTTTATTTTTATAGTAAAAGTCTAATTTTGTAATAGAATCTTGAGGCAAACGCGGCATTATCTTTTTTTTATAATATTCTATTCTGTGCGCTGATCTTTTGTTTCTTTCAGATTGTTTCACTTCTGAAGTTTTCTTGTCTGTGTCCAGTATTTCTTTGTGATTGACGTAGAATTCGACATCTTGGAAATCTTCGGGATTTTTTAAGTAATGTTGTAAAGAGCGCTTTTCTATAGCATTTCCATTATGAATTTCACTTTTAATTACTGCGCTTTTTGCTTCCGGGTTTACATTAGTCCATGCCTTGTATTTTGCATAATAATTAACAATATTATTAAATGGATCGCTTTCTGGTAAAGAGCGTTTCTGAACGTGTTTTGTAGCTGTCACTTTTGGCGGGAGGTGAGGTTTGACAGGTGAAGTTTTTGGCGGGAACTCTTCTTTGAGGTTATGATCGTAAATCTCGGAAATGTCAGTGAAATCGGTTTCTGTGTCGGAATAAATCCTTTCTAATTCGTCATAGGTAACTGATGTAGGTAAAGCATCTGAAGGCTGGGCTGTTGCGTCATCTGGTGGAATAAAATGTTTATTAAATTACATTGTAAGTACTTTTCAAACTACCCTCAACCGATCCAAAATCTCAAAACCCACCAGAAACATTGAAAAGCTGTTGCATAAAAGCCGGGTAAGTGACAGGAAAGTTGCAGCGCACGGTGGCCGGGTCAGGGCTGTTCTGCTTATTTTTCAGACACTCCAACATGGCTAGTTTTATATCCTCTGGAACTTCTGATAATGATGGCATGGTGGCTAGTGCTGTGCTGAGAGTTGGAGGCGCTGGGAAAAGCAAAATAATGATTAAAGTCTTGAGTGACGACCGCGTAGTATAAATAAAATAAAGTCACTTTCCGCGTCCCTATGTATGCATAAATCTTTACAACTATGCAACGGATTTTGTTGCGTTTTTTTAATAGATAGAGTGATTCATAGGGAAGGTTCACATAAATAAATAATGTTCAAAATAGTAATGGGTAAGGCGGTACGAAGTTCGTCGGGTCGACTAGTTATGAATTAAACAATAAGATTATACTGGATAGTCCCTTGTCACGATGGTATAAACATAAACTCGACCAAACGTGGGTCCAGCACTGATGCCTCTCGTGGGCTTATTCATATTCATATTCATTTATTTCATAATATTAGAATTACATGTCAAAACAAACATTATTATATTATGTACATAATAATATATTATTTAATCTTATTACTTAAATAAAATTATTTTAAAAATTATCATTAAATTATACTGGATTACATTAGATTGTTTATTATAAGTACGTAGGACGTTTCAGTTGTGATAGTGGTACCTAGAAGGTATGGATATTATGACGTGTTCACTCAGATAAAAAATCCTGAACAGAGTAGTAAGCATTTTGCTTTAGAAACTTTTTTAGTTGGTTAATAAAGATAGCATTTGATTTCGCATTTTTCATATCTGTTGGTAGTTTGTTGTATATCTTTGTACCCATAACCTCCATGGATTTGCTAGGCAATGAGCTGCTGCCTCTGCCTACCCTAGGGCCAATATACGCGTGAGATTATGTTATATCTACTGCCCTTTGCTAAGACATTACAGTGATTTCCTAACCTTGAGAAGTAGTGGTGAGTCGTTCGTTCACGTTAGCGTCGTATCCCGTCAACTCCGCCAGCTTGTCCAGGAACCACGCCAGCCTGATGATCAGCGAACGATCCTCGATGTCGTACTCCTCCTGAAATAAACGATGAAATATGAAAGCGGAAAGGTAGGTACTTACCATAGGTTAAATTTGTCCAGAAGTTAGACACTGTTTTTTACTTTGGGCAACAAGAAAAATCTCGTGCAAACATTTTATTTAGATTTATTGAGTCACTTTCGGAGATAAGTGCCTTTGACAGAAAGACAGACGAACGCAAGAACGGACAGAATAGTAAGGTATGATAAGGTCCCGGGACGAATCTCGGAACCTTAAAATTTTACCGTTTTATTCATAAAGATACAGATTAGCTTTACTGGAGTTCTATGGTCTACTTCTATAGATGATTTGTTGGTTTTATGGTAATTAGTGACATCCAGTCTAAATTGACATACGTCAAATAACTAAAATGCTCTTTAACTTTTTATGAAAGGGTTAAACTCACATCAGGCTGATCGTATTTCTGTGTATAAACTCTCTCCTGCAACATTTTCGTTGTGTGCAAAGCTAGATGCGCCACTCGCCGAATCTGCTCGCTTTTTTCTGTTAAATTCTTGCATTTCTCTAAAGTCAAAATTTGATCTGTTGAATTTTGTGTGAATGGTAGATTTGTCAAATTGGCGGGAATTGTTGATGGAATCTCCATTTGATTGTTTGATGTTGAATTCTGTAAAATAAAAATAAAATTATGCAATCATCCATTCCTACTTACATCAATATCAATACATAGTATAAAACAAAGTCGGTTCCCGCGTCTGTCCCTATATTGTATGCTTATATCTTTAAATCTATGCAACGGATTTTGATGCGGTGTTTTTTAAAGGATAGAGTAGTTCAAGAGGAAGGTTTATAAGTATAAATTATGCACAATATATTAATAGAAAAGGCGGTATGAAGTTAGCCGGGTCGACTAGTCCATACTAAAATTATAAATAATGCGAAAGTAATGTCTGTCTGTCTCTGTTTCATGCCAAAACTACCAATTTAAATTGATTCTAAGATAGTTTGTTTGTAAGTATTCAGGGTCTCATATTTACTAGCTGGCCGGGCGAACTTCATGACGCTACCAGATCTCTAGTTGGTCTGTGTACCAGACTTCCAATAACCAATATCGTGTTTTGACCGATTGATATTTTTTTTTAACCTACAATTTATGTAGTCTATTCATGCAAGATCATCATTGGAAAATGATGAAAGAATTTTAGAAAAATCGTGTCAGTAGTTTTGGAGCCTATCCGATTCAAACAACCAAACAATCAAGTCTTTGCTCTTTATTATTATGAAGAGTGTAAACTCACCATAGTAAAGTTCATTCTGTCGCACTCTTCTAAAGACTGGTAATACTGCTCTAGTGCTCCTCGCAGCCCTTCCAGATATTTACTGCCGTTATGCACTAGCTTTGTTACCTAAAAAAAAAAACTTAAAAAAAAAAAAGAGCCCGCCGTTCGAAAGAAGTCGGTTAAAACACTAAATTATTTTAACAAAAGTAACAAATATACAAATACTTTTCTGAAAACTGCATCAAAATCGGTTAACTCAAACGCGAGATAATCGCGGACAAACCTGCATACCTACATACAGGTCAATCTGAGAACCTCCTTTTTTTGAAGTCGGTTAGTATCTTTCGTCTGAGTAAGATGATGATGAAATTGTATATGTCTCGTTCTGTCCGTGTGTACGTCTGTCAAAGGCACTTATCTCTAAGACAGCTTATTTAACTAATCTATACTATTGATGAAAAGTCTTCTATGCGAAATACTATTTGCTGCCCATATAAACTAACTAAATTAAGAACTAAGTATTACGAAAATTTTAGGTTAAATGTAAAATATTGTTTATGCATCAAGGGTGTAAAGTTATGTATAATGTATGAGGGTTGTAACCTCACCCGAGGCATACTAACTTTACCCCCAAGTTGTATATAAGTAAGTACCGCTTTTTATTTCATCCGAGGAGAAAATTCACAAAAAGCGGAACCCATGTACAGTGGCGGTCTAGGTCGCCGTAACACTTCCGGTTTCTCTGTAATGCAAAATAGCTCTTGTTCTTTGGCTATACAGTCTAGGGTTGACGAAACCATAGACAAATCTGTTACGGCCACCTAGACCGCTACTATAACTACCTAATTTTGCAGACGTAATCGGCTAGCTTGTTTTTAAAACCACTTCACTTTAATCCATTATTTTTGTAACAATAATACAAATTGACTGCTCCGTGGCTCAGTTGGCAGTGATGTGGACTGAGTAAGCGTGTGCACCCGGGTTCGATTCCGGCGGGGCTATTATTGATATCATGAATATCGATGTTTGTTTCCGGTCTGGGTGTGATGTTCGTCTCTGTGTGTGTTTCGGGCACCCTAGATACAGGTTCTTCCTAGTTAGGGGCTCTGAGTGTGATGTGTTATTATTATTATTATAAATATGCATCACAATTGCTCAGAGGACAATAAAGCATGTTTTTCAATTCATTATTGACCGGCTATAAACCGCATGTGAATAAAGAGGAACTTTACGACTAGATAACAGTTTATTTATTTATTTATTAATCTTACTAAATCCACAGCACAAGTTAGTAAATTCGGTCTAGAAAATAAAGTTAATACATAGGCCAATAACGGATTTAAACTATTAAAATAATCAAAAAGCCCACACATAATCAAAAAGCCCACTTTCGACGGATGGGATAAAAATTTACATTAAACTTTATTTTTAAGCATTTTTTAATTAAGCCCCTTCTGAGCGAACAGGCGCCAATTTGTATACCTTTTTCTCCATATAGCTCTGGTACTCATACTCCTCAGCATAGCGCCCCATGTCTGGTCCATCCGCCTGATCATCCCTGACGAATTCGACTTCATCGTCATATCCTATGCCGAACTGTGGTCTGTTGCTTTCGGTTTGATCGTTATATTTGCTGTTTGGGTTGTAGTTGCTGTAAATTATTTTTAAAATGGTCAGAGGGCCTATTACTGCATTTGTGCTTTTCGTCCTCTAGTGTCAAAGTCAATACAAAAAAAAACGTAAAGAGGACGAAAAGCAATATTGCAAATGTGGCCGTAACAGTGCCCCAGAACATTGAACGGTCGCTGGGGCCGAAGTTCTCGAGTGGCGACCGCGAACACCGAAGACGCAGAGAGTAAGCAGACCCCCGATAAGTCGGTCAGATGACCTCGTGAAAGCTGGATAACACTGGTTAACGGTCGCTCAAGACCGCTTTATGGGAAAAATCTATGTCTAGCATTATTGAACGTCTCAGCTGACATTAAAAAATAATTATAATAATAATACACATCACACTCAGAGCCCCTAACTAGGAAGAACCAGTAGATAGGGTACCTGAAACATATGCAGAGACGAACATTACACCCAGACCAGAAACAAACATCGTTAATCATTATAACAATGTTCGCCCCGCCGGGAATCGAACCCAGGTGCACACGCACCTCAGTCCACATCACTGCCAACTGAGCTACGGAGCAGTCAATTTTAAAAGACTAGAGGCTGCCCCGCGGTTTTTCCCGCGCAGATTTCTCATAAACACAAAATTCTCGTTTATTCCCGTTCCCGTGGGAATTTCGGGAAATCCCTTCTTAGTGCTCACCTGCACTCCCTAAGGAACCTACATGCAAAATTTCAGCCCGCTACGCCCAGTAGTTTCGGCTCTGCGTTGTCTGTCAGTCAGTCAGTCAGTAACGGAAGAGTTTTATATATGACTAGAGGCTGCCCCGCGGTTTTTCCCGCGCAGATTTCTCATAAACACAAAATTCCCGTTTTTTCCCGTTCCCGTGGGAATTTCGGGAAATCCCTTCTTAGTGCTAACCTACACTCCCTAAGGAACCTACATGCAAAATTTCAGCCCGCTACGCCCAGTAGTTTCGGCTCTGCGTTGTCTGTCAGTCAGTCAGTCAGTCAGTCAGTAACGGAAGAGTTTTATATATATTGATGATTATGCACTCATGATCCCGTGAGCTTAGTCAATAGGCTGGTGCCTCTGCTTACGCCTTCGGGGAAGATATGCGCGAGATCATTATTAAGGTTGAAAAGATTTATATTATTGACTGTAGGTACATAAGCGAACACATTATGTCGGATCTTAGTTATTTACTAGATACTTAAATATTTTAATCTGATAAAACCGAATATAACTCATACTTAGTTATCATATGTTTTTACCTGTAAAGAACATTAAATTCTTCAGTGGAATTTTCAACTTTCCCGCTAAAATTCTCATCTTTTTTTCCGTGGGCGTCGAAGATTTGACGTCTCGCTTCCGGTAGGTCAAGGGTCCACGGAGCGGCAGCCGCTTCCGTTAGTATTGCAGCTGAATAAATTATAAAGCCGAGTGCAGCCATTTTAGGCTGAATAGGTATAAAGTCCTTGACCTCCGCGAAATAACATTCACTGTTTTTTTTTAATATGGCGGGAACCGATCGTCGACCTTTTGTTTTGTTTTGTTTATGAAAGTTTTCTAATTTCGTTTTAAATACACAAAAAAAAGTTTATATAAAATTCACACGCGTCAAGAGTATACGGCACGGTATGTATAACTAACGATAGCCTTAAAATTATTGGATTTCTTTTGCTAATTGGTTATTTCCCGCCATGGTAGGATGTTGCGTTTACACATAAACATATAAGAAGTAATATATAATGCCGAGTGCACACTAAACTTGGTGAAGCGAGGTGAAGGCACAGTGTTGATTATTCGCAATTGCGTAAACCTACATTTTCTTTTAGAGGTAACTTAGAATATTTTCTGATTAGAAATTCTGTTTAACACTGTGTGTCACAGAATTCAGAGACCAATATTAAATTGCTATCATCTCTATCTTTGCCGAAAGTTTCTTACGATTAATTACTTAAAATACTTAAGAGCGAGTTTACAGCGATGCTAGCGCCATTCGCGACAAAAAATATAACTCCTAACATAACATAACATAATATCACGCCTTTTATTCCCCGAAGGGTTAGGCAGAGGTACCAGCTCAAGAGCCGGACCCACGTTTAGCCGATTTTATGCTTTATTACCAACGTGACAAGGGGCCAGCTTGTCGCCGCGTTTATAACGACCACTACTGCGGCCGGGACCAACGGCTTAACGTGCCTTCCGAAGCAAGGAATCATCTTACTTTTCGGACAATCAGGTGATTCAAGCCTGCAATGTCCTATCCAACCGAAAACAACCACAACGTGATTTTTGTGAGAAATCAATATGTGGTGTTTTCTGCGGGGATCGAACCCACAACCTGCCGTGCCCTTATCAAAGGCGCGACGCGCTACGCCACTGAGCTACGAACTTCTAAACTAAGGCAAATACGAAATGTGGCACAGTATGACACTAGATAAATTGTAGCCTAGTATTTTTAGGGCACTGTTAAAAAGTTTATAGGTTAAAGCCCAAAGAAAGAAAGGTGTTGCTAAAAGTGGCCACTTTTGGCAACAACCTGTGGATAAATTTGTTCTTTTTACTTTGACTACTTTACTGCGATCGAAAAATACTATAGCAAGATTGGTCGGTGGGTCGTTTTAGGGGCGGGAGTCGTAGTTGGGGTACTTATACTCTTAGGGGCGCTTCAGGAGGCTTCAAAAAGATTATCTGATGTCATACTGTGCCACATTTTTGATATTTCCCTTAGTTTAGAAGATATACTTAATTTTTTTCGAGAATGGCGCTAGCATCGCTTTACGCTGTTAGCCCCATTAGCACGATTGACTAATGTAAGTCACTAAAAGTCTTATGTGTAGTACGGTAATATACTACTTCCACTTATAATACGATACCGCACGACCTTCACCGACCTGCTTTCCATCTTTTACTATTGTGTTTTAATAATAATTTAATTGTTTTGCACATAATCCTTACTGCAGTATACGTACGGCTAGCAAAATGTTGAGCCCTAGACTATTTCTGATATATGGAATAAAATTAGTCGATTGAACCCTGTGAATATCTAGAGCAATTTCATAATTCGTCGTTTTGTAGTTGAGGAGTTTAGGAGTAATAACATTAATGAAAAACAGATTCTGCTGGGCGTTCGTTTTCAATAGCGCTGGGTTACCTTATTTTATGAAACGCTTACCAACCGCTCCGAACCTACGTAACTTATATGTATTTATTTTACCTACATATTTTTTTGTTTTTATTTAAGGCGGTAACTCTCGGTATGGCGCGAAATTCAAATTTTTTCGCGTTTTTAATTATTCTGGCGAAAGTATTAATTTTTTAATAAAGTTTAAAAAAATTCGCGTACTTAAAAAACCATCTCCCACTAAGACAGACCTACTGACTTTGTGTCTTAGGACATAAAGGCCAAAAATCAAGTTATAATATCTAGCCATACCGAGAGTCACCACCTTAAGTAAATTCAGCACGAGATTACTCACAATTTTTTTTCCGATTTCTATTTTGAGCAGTATTTTTTTAATTTTCTACAAAAAATAATGAACAAATGTATATAATTTGTATTATTTAAGTATATATTTAATATTTTAACTAGCAATAAAATCTTTGGTAAGTCACAATTTGTTCAATAAACTAATTTAAATATTTACTACACGCTTAAAATTATCAAAGTATACTTAATTAAAATAATAAAAAAAAACAGATCATTTCTTAAATTTTGCTACAAAATACAAATTGGCTTCCTTTTTTGTAAAAGTTTTTTTTAATTTTTGTTTTTTGTAACCTTACAATTTATTAACTTACTTAAGGGCTACACTGTGCTAAAGTAACGCCTCTTCCAATAAATAATTAGTTTTTTTTGCCTATATAATCTTGCTTACAATTTTTAAGGCCCTGTTGTGTAGTATTCAGGTCAAAAATCTAAGGAATAAACTGTTTGATGCCTAAAGTGGTCACTTAAAGATATAAGATATGCAAACTTGTGTGTACATGATGTTCTTAAGGTACTTAGGATTCTTAAGCGTTTATTTTTAAGATAATTTTCCTAAAAGCTACACAACAGAGCCTTAAAAATTCTATGCAAGATTATCTAGGGAGTCAACACAAATATTTTTGTTCTCGGCCATAGTAGATTTATCCGGAGTGGCGCTAGTTTAGCATCGTTCGCCCCTTAAATGCAAATATATTTTTAAATGCTGTTTTCTAATACTTATACAATTAATAAAAAATATGTAGTTAAGAGCCAGTTTACAGCGATGCTAGCGCCATTCGCGAAAAAAATTAATATCTTCTAAACTGAGGCAAATAACAAAAATGTGGCACTGTATGACACTAGATAATGTAGCCTAGTATTTTTTGAGCACAGCAAAGTAGTCCTAAGTAAAAAGAAAAAAAAAACATAAATTGTTGACAAAAGTGGTCACTTTTAGCTTTCTTTGGTTTTCAACCTAAAAGCTGTACAGCAGTGCCCTAAAAATACTAGGCTTTATCTAGTACGCCCTGCAGTACCGGGCCGAAGAATAGGACTGAGGTATCCCCTGCCTGTCGTAAGAGGCGACTAAGAGGGGACCCCGGGGTCGTTGGGTGCACGAGGCGGGGGCCTCGTGTAGTCATATAACGGCCCCGAGAAGGACGGCGGAACGCGGTGTCCCGATTCCGTCGTCGAGTGTAGGAAGAGCCTTCCGCGCTCAGGGGGGACTACCATCACTTGTCCCCCCGTGAAGAGGCTAAACAGCCAGTGCTGGAGGGGGTCGCGGAGTTGAACATAACGATCGAAAGATCACCCGTGACCCCCTTGCCAACAGCCGAGATGGACACCGGCGGGGTTTTAGTGGGTGCGAACCCCACATAACCCTGCGACTCCCCCCGGGGTCGCAGGGTACTCGTTAGGAGTTTCCCCGCCTAAAAAAAAAAAAAAAAAGGCTTTATCTAGTGTCATACTGTGCCACATTTTTGATATTTGCCTTAGTTTAGAAGATATTATTTTTTTTTCGCGAATGGCGCTAGCATCGCTGTAAACTGGCTCTTAAGTTACTAGCTTTTTGTACATTTTAATTGTTCGAAGGTGCAGTGGCGGTCTAGGAGGCCGTAACAGATTTGTCTATTAGATGTTTTTGTCAGCCATAGACTGTATTGCCAAAGAACAAGAGCTATTTTGCAATACAGAAAAACCGGAAGTGTTACGGCGGCCTAGTCCGCCACTGTACCTCTCAAATCTATCTATCTGAAATGATCGTCTCTTACAATGACCCGACCAGTTGATCTAACAATTGTTTTTAATTTTATTAAATAACAATCATATTTTTAGGAACCTTAGGCCTAGCGCACATTTTGCAAGGCGTGGCGAAGATACCGAGAGAGAAAAAAACTGCTCTCTAAATGCATTAAAAAAAAAATATTGGCCAGAGCTTTAAAATGCCTAGGTTGGTAAATTCCTTTTTTAGTCTAATATAGGTATACACTTATATAATAAAGAGTAAAGATTGGTTTGTTTGTTTGTTTGAATCGAAGAGGCCTATTAGTTCCAGGCCGATATGAAAAATGTGAATATTCTTAAAAATTCTGAGACATCTATAATATGTTATTATAACGCATCACTCTAACTAGGAAGAACCTGTATCTAGGATTGTTTCCCAGACCGAGAAACAAACATCGGGAATCGAAAAAAAAAAGAGAAAGATGAATTGTAAAGTAGAATTTGTTACCCCTTTCTTCTCTACGCTGTAAAATCATTGCGAAAGGGAGTAGAATCATTTGACAGAGGAGGGCTCGTTTGGGGGCGTCTCCAGGCGACCATTGTCGTAAGGCAAGCTGAGCCGCTTGGTGGGCATCCTGAACTACCTCGCCTCTCACCGTATAGGATACTTTACCAAATAAGGTATCAATAGCGATTAGATTAGATGTAGTCTAATTGACTCTCAATAAGTGATATCTTGTATCCTATATTGAATAAAGTTTTTTTTTTTAATTTTTTTTAGAAACTCGCCGTTTCAGCTATTATATTATTTTCTTAATCAGGTAACCATCTATTAGTCTTCCATAAAAGGCAGTAGTCATCTGTCGTTGTATTTGGTTGAGACTGCTGAGTGGATGTCTGCGAAAAAAAAAAACACATTCCAAATGGGTGATTCAACTCACCATACCCTAACTTCCCTAAGTTTATCAATGCAACATGTCAAAATTAAAAAATCCACGTCATCATCGAATTTAAGTAAGTTTTTTTTCTTTTTTTTTTTAATTTCAAAATGTCGCTTTGAGAAAGTGAGGTATGTTGACCAAAATCACTTTTTTAAGACATTAACGCCTTAAGGCGGTAAGTCACGGTATGGCGCGAAATTCAATTTTTTTCGTGTTTTTCATTTATTCTGGCGAAAGTATACATTTTTAATAAAGTTTAAATGAATACGCGTATGTAAAAAACCATCTCCCAAAATGAAAAACAACGTTTTTGGAAGACAGACCTACAGATTTTGTGTCTAAGGGGTAAAAGGCCAAAAAACAAGTTCCTTGAATATACACAAAATCGGTGACTCTGTCTTTCAAAAACGATATATCACAATGTGGGAAATAGGTTTTTACGTACGCGAATTCATTTAAACTTTATTTAAAATGAATACTTTCGCCAAAATAATTAAAAAACGTGAAAAATATTTGAATTTCGCGCCATACCGAGAGTTACCGCCTTAATAGAAAAACTTGTGATAGCTAGTATTGAAATGGCGACTTATTTCTAACAAAAACTAATATAGGAACAAGATAGAGTCGCGGTCTAGGACTCGGAATTTAATCTCTAAAATTGTCTTTTTTTAGTTTTCAATATTTGTTAGTCAAGAAAAACCTTCGTACAGTCACGGACTAGGAGGCCGTAACAGATTTGTCTATGGTTTCGTCAGCCCTAGACTGTATTACCAAAGAACAAGAGCTATTTGCAATACAGAAAAAACGGAAGTGTTACGCCGTTCGTGTCCGCCACTGTACAGTCGCGGTCTAGGACGGCGTTACAGATTTGTCTTTAGTCTCGTGAGCCCTAGACTGTATTACTACTTACTACTATTTGCTGCTCCGTGGCTCAGTTGGCAGTGATGTGGACTGAGTATAAGCGTGAGCACCCGGGTTCGTTTCCCGGGCGGGGCGAATATTGATATGATGAATATCGATGTTTGTTTCCGGTCTGGGTGTGATGTTCGTCTCTGTGTGTGTTTCGGGCGCCCTAGATACAGGTTCTTCCTAGTTAGGGGCTCTGAGTGTGATGTGTTATTATTATTATTATTTTGCAATTTAGAAAAACCGGAAGTGTTACGCCGTCCTAGACCGCCACTGTACTACAAGGTGATATTATTTTCTACTAGTGGGCACCACGAGGCTTCGCCAGCGCATTTTCCCATGAAACATCAAATTCCCAAATTTCCCGCGGGAATTTCAGGATAAAAAGTAGCCCATGTCCTTTCTCAGGCTCTAGACTATGCATATACAAAATTTCATTGAAATCTGTTCAGTAGTTTTCTCTGGAAAGCGAGACAGACAGACATACAGAGTTACTTTCGCATTTATCAATATAATAATATATACTAGTCGACCCGGCGAACTTCGCTCCGCCTAACTAACCCATTACTATTCTTTACACGTTTTATACTTATAAACCTTTCTCTTAAATCACTCTATCTATTAAAACAAACCGCATCAAAATCCGTTGCATAGTTTTAAAGATTTAAGCATACATAGGGACAGACGCGGGAAGCGACTTTATTTTATACTATGTATTGATCAATATATATAAAACTCTTCCGTTACTGACTGACTGACTGACAGACAACGCAGAGCCAAAACTACTAGGCTGGTAGCGGGCTGAAATTTTGCATGTAGGTTCCTTAAGGAGTGTAGGTGAGCACTAAGAAAGGATTTCTCGAAATTCCTATGAGAACGGGAAAAACTGGGTTTTTGTGTTTATGAGAAATCTGCGTGAGTAAAACCGCGGGGTAGTCTCTAGGAATATTATATTTTTTTAGAAAGTGGCGCAATTTAGTTCCTAACAACTTACCTGAGGCAGGAACCGTTGTACGAGAGGCCTGTAGCCGGTGCCCAGAGTGGCGAGAGTGGCGAGGGCGCCGCCCTCCGCGCCGCGGGGCCCTCCCAGAGGCAGAATAGCGCTCACCTGGACCAAAACATAATCTTTTTTTAAACTACTTCTTCAAAATCAGTTATCAGTTTGACCTGTATGTATGTATGTATGTTTGTCCGCGATTATCTCGCGTTTGGCTGAATCGATTTCGACGCGCTTTCCAGATAAGTATTTGTTCCATTCAGGACAAGGTTTTAGTTCCTATTTAAACCCACTTCGAAAAAGGGGAAGTGCTCAGTCGATGTATGGGTCAGTTTATTGAACGAGGGTTACTTTTTTGTAAAAAAGAAATTATATAGTTTACCTAGTCAAAAGAGACATAGACATTGATTCGAATAAAGGTAGAGTTATATGCCGCTACATATCCCGGACTGAGAATTTTCAGACAACCTACTCGCGAAATCAAAAGTCAAAAGTCAAAAATGATTTATTCAATATAGGATACAAGATATCACTTATTGAAAGTCAATTAGACTACATCTAATCTAATCGCTATTGATACCTTATTTGGTAAAGTATCCTATACTGTGAGAGGCGAGGTAGTTCAGGGTGCCCACCAAGCGGCTCAGCTTGCCTTACGACAATGGTCGCCTGGAGAGGCCCCCAAACGAGCCCTCCTCTGTCAAACGACTCTACTCCCTTTCGCAATGATTTCACAGCGTAGAGAAGAAAGGGGTAACAAACTTACTTACTTATCTCTCTTATTTAACTTACGAGTACTGTGGGGCGAGATGGAGGGAGGTAGCCCAAGACGGGAGCAAGAGGCGAGCTTTACTGAGAGCCCTGATGAGGGCTAAGAGGACAGTCGCGGAGCTGAACACCAAGTTCGAGAGATCTCCCGTGACCCCCTTGCAAACAGCCGAGATGGACACCGGCGGGTGTCCTTCACGGCTGTTTCAACATAACCTTGCGACTCCCCCCGGGGTCGCAGGGAACTCGTTAGGAGTTTCCCCGCCTAAAAAAAAAGGGCTAAGAGGACATCATCATCATCATCATCATGAGTATACTCAGTGTATTAGTTAGGTAAATATACAATATTTTCTATGTGTATTTCAGGTGTATCATAATTATTATTAATATATGTATGTTTATGTATTAGGATTTAGAATATGTATTAGGTAAGTTTTAGATTATTTAGTACTTATAAGTACTTACTTTCTTAGTTTTAGTTGTTTATATATATATATAATTTCAGTTTTTTCTCTAAGCAACTCATCCTACTACTAAATTGTATTTATCTCCTCATTGGTTGCCTGGAAGAAATCGCTTTTAGTGATAAGGCCGCCATTTGCATTGATATTGTAACTTGTTTTATGTAGGTACTGTATGTTTTATTTTGATTGCAATAAAGAATTCTCTTATCTTATCTTATCGTATACTCACGCGAGCCTCGTGCGGCCTGCAGACGGTGACGGGCCGCAGCGCGCCCGCCTCGGCCACGACCACGCTGCCCCACGCCGTGCCCGCGTACACGTGGCCGCTCGCGGCGCACAGCGCTGTCACCTGCTAGGCAACGGATTCATTTTACTAGCTTAAATCACCTCCTAAGACGATATACGCGAAATAAATCAAACGACCGAGGATCAACGGTTGACCTTTTCCCTCAAACATACTGAGGGAAAGGGACAGTCATATGTCAGTCGCCCACATCGGTTAAGTACTAGATTTTATTCGAAAAAGTAATAAATATTAAATATCTTTTTAACTTTATAACTTTTAAATCAAATTTAAATTACTTACCAGAATTTAATTTACTTTATTATCATTATTCCTATGTAGTTTCAACAAAAACCAGTTAGTAATTTCGAAGAACTAGCTATTCCCGTTTCTTGGAATGGTTATCTTTGACTAAATAATGTATCGAGGTTTTTTGATTCCACAAGTGTTTCTCAGTTATTAAAAACTTTGTTATATCCTCAAAAACGTTATGTTAAATTTCTAGATCTTTACCTCTAGATTAAGAATTAGAATTACTTGTTGTTTTAATTTAAGAATATTGTAATATTTTAAGTTTATTGATTGTAATAAAGAGTCTATCTATCTATCTTGATTTAAAAAACCTTAAAAACTCATATAGCGTCTTAAGGGCGAAAGTTCGAAACTAGCGCAACTTCCGATAAATTTTTAATCAACCCATAGTATAAAACAAAGTCGCTTTCCGCGTCTGTCCCTATGTGTTATGTCCCCATGTGACTATGATGAAGGTGCCTGGCCACCTTCAGACTTCAGACATTGACGTGACATGACATTGACGACAGACAGACAGACAGACGTTGAATTTTAGCGATAACAAGAAGTGTGTTTTTAAGTTTTTGTCTAAATATTTAAAAATAACGAATAAATACAGTTTAAAAAGGTTTTAATTGTGTTTCATGACGAGACAGGGGCACGGGCCTGTACACTATGTATGCTTAAATCTTTAAAACTACGCAACGGATTTTGATGCGGTAAAATTATATTAACACAAAAAAATCAAAAATCGATTCATCCGTTGCGTATCCGATGCCACAGACCGACAAATAAATACACATGTATATGAAAATATAATAACACCCCTCTGTTTTTCTTTGGGGGTTAAAAACAGAAAGTAATTTTTTTAGGGAATGGGGGGAGGGGGTCAACCCTCCTCTCTCCACTGCAAGTTTTCGGAGCAAGGCACCAGCTTGGAGCAGTTCTGTTGATCTGGAATCTAGAGGACAGTAAAGGCAGCAATGCATGTATGTACCGACCTGGGACGACCCTGGGCGTTCCTCGTCAATCGCCAGGGACTGCAGGCTTTCAGAGCATGGAGCCAGCTTGGAGCAGTCCAGCTGACCTGTGAGCTGGAGTGTGCTGCTGCACCACTGGTAGACTATGGAACCTGGTGGAGGAAGAAAATCACACTATGAACCCCTTCGTAAGAATAACCTGTATCTAGGGTGTCTGAAACGTATACAGAGATGAACATTACACCCAGACGGGAAACAAACATCGATATTCATCATAACAATCTTCGCCGGGAATCGAACCCAGGTGCACAAGCTTACTCAGTCCACATCACTGCCAACTGAGCTACGGAGCAGTCAATATGATTAAGTACTCCAGCTTAACAAATACTAACTACAATCAATCTGAATGAAGGCTTATTATAATGTTAATGATTGAACAACGCCCTTCTACACAAAGCACTCTCTGTGAGCAGCTGGTTGAATAGCAAATTTCACATAAGAAAATGTGCATAACAAACTACTACTTTTTACTAGAATCGATCAAAAACAAGGCTTATTACAATTTTAATGATTTCAAAGATTTCAAAAGATTTCAAAGATATTTATCGCATACTTAGTGTGTACATGGTGTTCTTTAAAAGTACATAGTGCTTAAAACTAAGTGACCCGGCAAGGGTATAGCAATTAGGACTTTTGTCCAGAAGTACTTAAACTTACATAAATTTATAACATAGAGTAGATACCAATAAAATGTTAAACTTACATAAATGCCTAGTTGAGTAAAGTACCTATTTTGTGTTTTAAACCATAACTACATCTATCACAGAGGTAACAACCTTAAGTAACTATTTAAAAGAATAGAATAGAGAAACTCTTAAAATTAGGCAACAATTTTAAATTTTATATTTATCTTCCATGTACTTATTGAGATAGTCTTCAATTTTATAAAAACAGTTTTGTATTAAATATTGTCTAAGTTTTTTGCTAAAATTCTTATTTGTTGTTATGATTACTAGATACCAAGATTATAGACCGATCCAAAAATGTAGTTTCGGCCACAGTTTCGGTTCGGTTTCGGCTAAAAATAGCCGTACCTGAAACCGAAACCGAAACTCGATGCTCGTGCATCGCTTGTCTAATCTCGGAAGAATACGGCGATAACCGCGCGAAAATTTCATGTTTTTTTTTAGGTTGGTAGCCGTTGAAGGTGGGCCATACTTCCGTGTACTTTAACAAAATCAGATTTTAACTTAAAAATATAAATATTTTGCAAGGACACATGAGTTTCGGTTTCGGTTTCGGCCGAAACTGGGGCCAGGGCCGAAGGTTCGGTTTCGGTTTCGGTTTCGGCAAAAACTCGTGTTTAGGTCGGTCTTTAATGATTACATACTGTTCACAGAGGCGGCAAGCACTCGTCCCTCGGCGCCGGCCAGCAGGCTGATGGGCGGGGCCTGCACGCGCGCCGCCCCCCGCGCCCCGCCCGCCCCCACCGGGTAGCTCCACAGCTCCGCCCCGCCCGCCCACACCACGTACCTGGTATAATCGATACAATAGAATAGTATAGAAACACTTTATTGCATACGAGCTTTCCCGGCTTACTTCGTTACGCCATATAATATAAGATACTACTAAAGACTTGGCTCTATAGACGATGTTCTTTTGACTGCCCAGAATGGACGAATAAAAAAACAAACAACAACAACAAACCACCTGTCAAAATATGAAAACAACGGAAAAAATATTGCACCTTAGAACAGAACAGAGCCTTGAAAGTTCTAAGCAAGATTATCTAGGGACAAGATATTATTGACGCAAATTTTTGATAAGATAACTTTCCCAATATGGTCTAGCATTTTCATTACTAGATGAAGTTAGGCAAAACGGAGCTAGTTAAATCAATACATAGTATAAAACAAAGTCGCTTCCCGCGTCTGTCCCTATGTATGCTTTAATCTTTAAAACTATGCAACGGATTTTGGTGCGGTTTTTCTTATTAGATAAGAGTGATTCAAAAGAAAGGTTAATAATATACCGGTATGAAATAAGGCGGTACGATGTTCGCCGGGTCGACTAGTCTATACCAATACTATAAAGAGGAAAGATTTGTTTGTTTGTTTGTAACGAATAGGCTCCAGAAATACTGAACCGATTTGAAAAATTCTTTCACTGGTAGGAAGCTACACTATTCCCGAGTGACATAGGCCATATGAGATTTTCAAAATAATTAGGGATCCTTACTTAAACTCGAATAATGTAGCCCAAGGTGCATTTTTTCCGTTGTTTACATATTTTGACAGTTGGTGGTTTGTTGTTGTTGTTGTTTGTTTTTTTTTTTTAATTAGCCATTAGCCATTCTAGGCAGTCAAAAGAGCATAGTCTATAGAGCCAAGTGTTTAGTAGTATCTTAAATTCTGAGGCGTAACGAAGTTCGCCGTGTCAGCGTTACAATGTGTTGTTACTCACCCCCCCTCAATGGTGGTGGCAGCTAGGCAGCTCAGTTCGGAAGCTGCCCCTAACTCGCTGAGGACGAAGCTTCCTTCCTCAGGAGCTGGATGTCGGGACACCAGGAACAACCTTCACATACATACAATACATGTCATTATAACATTATTTCTTCTCTACGCTGTAAAATCATTGCGAAAGGAAGTAGAATCATTTGACAGAGGAGGGCTCGTTTGGGGGCGTCTCCAGGCGACCATTGTCGTAAGGCAAGCTGAGCCGCTTGGTGGGCACCCTGAACTACGTCGCCTCTCGCAGTATAGGATACTTTACCAAATAAGGTATCAATAGCAATTACATTAGATGTAGTCTAATTGACTTTTGATAAGATACGATATGTATACTATATTGAATAAAGAATTTTTGTCTTTTAACTAACACCACCTTTGCGGTTCCGTGTT
This sequence comes from Euspilapteryx auroguttella, assembly GCA_951802225.1. Lineage (NCBI taxonomy): Eukaryota > Metazoa > Arthropoda > Insecta > Lepidoptera > Gracillariidae > Euspilapteryx > Euspilapteryx auroguttella. Next base: position 4,899,731 of record OX637669.1, read on the forward strand.
CGATTCTCGGCGAAAAATACTGACAATAATGCCAATTGACATACAGATGGATTTACTAGTAAATTTAAAGAAAGAAAAATTGATAATATTTATTTATATTTATTTAAAACATAGGAACTACACTGATAATGATTGAACTATAGACAAAAAAAAAAACATTATTTGTATTATAGAGAAATAAAATCGATCAAAAACAAGGCTTATTATAATGTAAATGATTGAACAATGTATTAAAATGTAATGAAAGCGTTCTCTAAAAAGAAGCTGGTTATATATAGCACATTACATATAGGGTTCATTCCCGGGTCTCGGGTCGAGAATTCCCGGGAAATCTTTGGGTTTTGTTCCCGGGAAATTATGCTCGAGAAAAGTCGAGAACTCGAGAAATCAGAGTTCATGAAGTGCAAAAAAGTTCGTGAATTACGTTAGTGATGGAAATAATTTTTTAATTTTATAAGCTTTATGATGATACAGTGGCGGTCTAGGACGGCGTAGCACTTCCGGTTTTTCTGTATTGCAAAATAGCTCTTGTTCTTTGGTAATACAGACTAGGCCGCACAAGACCATAGACAAATCTGTTACGCCGTCCTAGACCGCCACTGTACGTGGTGGAGTCAAGTCTCTAACCAAAATCGATCGACTCGTAATTGTATTACAAGCGATTGTCTTAGCCATTGCTAGTTTCTTAAGTATTATAACAGAAATCGACTTTGTTAAAGCGGCAATGGTTAACGAATTCGATAATAAGACAACTATGATTCGATAGAGTTCAATAACGTAGCTGGACGGTGTACTTACTGTTTATTAATATTTTGTGTTTTGTTTAATCAAATTAAATTTATAATCTTATGAATTCCTCTACCTACATCTGGGTATCAAGTTGCTTAAGCTTAACTTAATGAACAAAAAAAATCGATGTCAGTGATAGCATTCGAAAATCATTGCGGCTTTCTAAAAAGGACAACAGTAGATGTCCTAAGAAAAGCAGAAATAGTTTTCAAATGCTGTCTTGTCATCGAATTTTCATTATTTATTTAGCTAAGCGACTGAAAATTCGACTCGGCGTAAACACATAAAATACCTAACTAACTATACTTTTATTTTAACGTTGACTTTCTCCTAATAAACCATCCAAAATTGGCGCATTCTTTATTAGTTAGGTATATTGAGAGAAGTTTATTTATTTTTTCAAGTTTTAAATTTTTTTTAAAACATATTTTGTAGAAAAACCACTTGATTTATTGGTTTAAAATGAGTTTTTTTTTTAATGATTCACATTGTGAATTTTGTGTCAACTTTTTTTATGATTTGAATCGAAAATATTTGCAAAAACATAGGTAAATCAAAATTTCTCGACAACCCGAGAAGACCCGAGAAATGAGCCTCGAGATTCTCGAAACCCGAGAAACTGAAAAGCTCGAGAAATCATGAACCCTAATTACATACCTTTCCCTCTTGCGAATAGCATTACTAACTTAAAATAATATCAATACATAGTATAAAATAAAGTCGCTTCCCGCGTCTTTAACTATGTATGCTTAAACCTTAAAAAACTATGAAACGGATTTTGATGCGGGTTTTTTTAATAGATAGAGTGATTCAAGTGGAGGGTTTATATGCATAATACATGCACAAAATAGTAAAAGGTAAGGCGGTACGAAGTTCGCCGGGTCGACTAGTTAAAAATAAAGCTTATTACAATGTTAATGATTGATCGTGCAAAATGTTTAACGCATTTAGTAGAAAAAAAACTATTATTGCCAAAATTAACTAGAAATTATGGAAAACCAAGGCTTATTATACTACAAATGATTGTCCACCGAACCACCTACCACAAACCTGGTTAAATAGCAAATTAAAAAAAAGAAAAGGGCAATAATACGTTAAAAGATCAAACAACAAGGCTTATTACACTACAAATGATTGACTACAAACAACCCACCTGCCACAAGCCATGGCGACCGCGACCCGGTCTATGTCGGGTAGAGGCTGTAACGCAGCGACCCCTGCCGCCGCCTCCCCCACCGCGGCAGGGATGTCGGCGCTCCAGAGTAGGCAGAGAGTTGATGCTCTGGGAAATGGTTTTTTGTGTGCCATCAGTGCGGTTTACGAAAATAAAAAAATGAAATTAAGTTTGGCATGTGCTTAGTATACATTAGAAAGGAAGAAATAAATCATTTATTTACAGCAGCCTGTGTCACACAAACAAAACATAACATAACATTACAATGAGACATACATTCAAACATATTTACACAGAAAACTAAAAAGTAAAAATAAACTAAACTAATAAAAAGGCTGTTTGTGTGTTGCAGCTGCCGTAAAACGGCACTGACTCAGCATGTGCTGTAAGTTTTCACCGAGAGCGCTGATTTTCAGTCAATGCCAGCAAGTGACCCACACGCGTTCTAAGAGTGCGTACAGTGGCGGACACGATCAGCGTAACACTTCCGGTTTTTCTCTATTGCAAAATAGCTCTTGTTCTTTGGTTATGAATAAAGTCAAAAGTCAAAGTCAAAAATGATTTATTCAATACAGGATACAAGATATCGCTTATTGAAAGTCAATTAGACTAATCTAATTAATATTGATACCTTATTTCGTAAAGTATCCTATACTGATAGAGGCGAGGTAGTTCAGGGTGCCCACTAATTGGCTCAGGCAAACAATGTTTGCCTTGCCTTACGACAATGGTCGCCAGGAGACGCCCCCAAACGAGCCCTCCTCTGTCAAATGATTCTACTCCCTTTCGCAATGATTTTACAGCGTAGAGAAGAAAGGGGTAACAAACTCTACTTTACAATTTCTCTCTTTTTTTTTTATTTTTTTTTTGTTCTTATATTATGTGACATTACAATTCAATTTACAATACAAAGAACATAAATTAATAAGATTTAAAGTACATACATGAAATAATGAAAATATCGTGCAGAGCTAGACTACTTCCATGCGTCTTTGTCGTTTTCATAATCATCAACATTGTAATAAGCTTTCTTAATCAAACCTTTTTTGATACGAGTTTTAAACTCATTATCATTCAGGATCAAAATCTCTTCTGGGATCTTGTTATAAAATCTTACTTCGTTTCCTATAAAGCATTTGTTTGTCCGTTTTAGTCTGTTCTGTGGAATACTTAGTTTGTTTTTGCTACGCGTTCTAAGGTCTTTAATTTTATCACATTTTTTATCAAACATATGTAAGTTTTTACGAGTATACATAATAATTTCAAAGACGTACTGGGACGGAAGCGTCAAAATATCAATTTCTTTGAATTTTTGTCTGAGGGACTCGCGAGCTTTAAGCTGATAAATGTTTCTAATTGCGCGTTTTTGTAGTATAAAAATGACGTTAATATCTGCAGCTCTTCCCCATAGAAGCAAGCCATAGGTCATTAAGCTATGAAAGTAACTGAAATACACAAGTCTCGCGGTAGAAACATCAGTTAATTTTCTGATTTTCCAGATTGCGTACGCAGCCGAACTGAGCCTTGCCGCAAGATTTGAGATATGGGGGCCCCACTGAAGTTTCGAATCTAGAGTGATACCAAGGAATACAGTTTGATTTACCAGATTAAGCTTGTTATTGTCCAAATGTATGTCTGTATCATAAGCAGTCACATTTGGCAAGGAAAACTTACAGTCTAGGGGTCATAGACATTGCGGGTCTATTAGGTCAATCACATTGTTACATACAAGATATTCAACTTTAAATGCGCAATGTATACTTATCTCATGTGAAAATGATTTTCATTCTTATTTTCATTGAGAACGGCAAAATCCGCACAGATTGACCATTTTAATGGCTAATCATTTTTTTTTGTCTGAAAGGGGTTTAAATGAATACTAGGTATACTGGGTCTTTATCATAAAGCGGTACTAAATCAGAGGAGAGATTTAGTTAAACATACCTAACAACTATTCCCAGGTAACATAGGCGAAATCTCAAAAAGAAAATTCATGGGGAGAAACGAAAAGTCAAGGCGGGCGTAAAGCCATTTCGCTTCGGGTGCTGTGACAACCCAATCTTTCTAAGTAAAATGGGTTATATCTCAAAATGAAAAACTCGTGAGGAGAAACGAAAAGTAGTGTATACAACGCGGAGTAAAGCTATTTCGCTTCGGGTGCTGTAACAGCCCCCTCATAATACCTCACTTGTTACATAATTTACGTGATTTTCTTACTTGTCTATACCAATATTATAAAGAGGAAAGATTTGTTTGTTTGTTTGTAACGAATAGGCTCCGGGAATACTGAACCGATTTGAAAAATTCTTTCACTGGTAGGAAGCTACATTAACCCCGAGTGTCATAGGCTATATTAGATTTTCAAAAAAATTGGGGATCCTTACCTAAACTCAAATAATATAACCCAAGGTGCAATATTTTTTCCGTTGTTTACATATTTTGACAGTGGTTTGTTGTTGTTGTTGTTTGTTTTTTATTCGGCCATTCTGGACAGTCAAAAAGAACATAGTCTCTAAGAGAGTCTTTTGAAATATCTTATATTCTATGGCGTAACGAAGTAAGCCGGGAAAGCTCGTTTATAATAAGTTGATAAAATACTTACGAATAAACGCAGATCCTTCCAGCGGTATCAGCTAGCCATAAATCCGTTCCTACTGTACACATCGCTGTAATGTTCACCGACTCGCCGTTTACTGAAAAACAAATAAAAAAAACTCTGAACTTCTTCAAAAGACTTCTATAGGTCTTTAGGAGATACTAAGTGAGAGGCCCGAGATTTACCATAGTGGAGAGGAGAGTGTCCTTACTTAATAAGAATTATTTATTTATTTATTAAGTGGAATCCTAACATTATGAATAACCATTTGTTGGTAAACTATAGAAGAGAGAAAATATGCAAATTAGAAGGATTCACAAATTGAGGTATACATATTATTTATGTCAAACTGCATCAATACAAATTTTAAAATGTTCTCACCAGGCGGCACATTGAAGGAGTGTTGCGTAGTAAACCCGCTAGAGGTCGCCAGCAGCGCGAGCGCGCGCCCGCCCCCCGCGCGGTACACCTCCCACCCGCCACCGCCCTCCTCTGGTCAAACAAACATTCATAATTGAACACTGACCCAAAAAATCATATAATCGATCAAAAACAAGGCTTATTATGATGTTAATGATTGAACAGATGCAAATATTACCTCTATTACATTATCTATTACAATCAATTGAAAACTAGGAAGGTAGGTTTTCGATGGTAGTATATGTATATATCTTCAAGTTAAAGTAAAGTAAAAGTAAAAAATGATTATTCAATATAGGATACAATATAGCCGCCTCCGTAGCCCAGTGGCGTAGCGCGTCGCGCCTTTGATTAGGGCTCGGAAGGTTGTGGGTTCGATCCCCGCAGAAAACACCACATATTGATTTCTCACAAAAATCACGTTGTGGTTGTTTTCGGTTGGATAGGACATTGCAGGCTTGAATCACCTGATTGTCCGAAAAGTAAGATGATTCCGTGCTTCGGAAGGCACGTTAAGCCGTTGGTCCCGGCCGCAGTAGTGGTCGTTATAACCGCGGCGACAAGCTGGCCCCTTGTCACGTTGGTAATAAAGCATAAAAACTCGGCTAAACGTGGGTCCGGCTCTTGAGCTGGTACCTCTGCCTAACCCTTCGGGGAATAAAAGGCGTGAGATTATGTATGTATATTACTTATTAAAAGTCAATTAGACTTATCTAATAGCTATTGATACCTTATTTGGTAAAGTATCCTATACTGCGAGAGGCGATGTAGTTCAGGGTGCTTTGTGGGCTTGCCTTACGACAATAGTCGCCTGGAAAGGCCCCCAACGAGCGCTCCTCTGTCAAATGATTCTACTCTCAAAGGAAACATTATCCCCCATCTTAGTAGCACAAATCCCCCATGTCAGTATCCCCCATGTTAGCGCCCCCCATGGATGGTACAGCAGCGACGTCCCAGAGCGCAGTGAACTCTGCGGCAGCACAGACACAGGAACGCAATCATATGAAGAAGGCGAAGAATGGGGCAGTAATAAACGGTTCTCAATCGCAGTTTGTATCTTTCAGCTAATTTCAACGGTTTTTGAACACAGTATGGCTCTTCAAGCTATAATAAACAAACTCACCAGCAACTTAAGCGACTCTCATCAGCCATTGGAGGGGGCAGTAGCCCCACAGAGCATAGTTAGTAGAGACAAGAATCGGGACAATGGAAACATTAGTAAATATATAATCACCACTAACATTAGCGACTCCGATTGCGGCGGCCGGGGCAGTAGCCCCCATGTTAGCACCCCCCATGGCTGGCACAGCAGCGACGTCCCAGAGCGCAGTGAACTCTGCGGCGGCGCAGACGCAAGAAGACTATTGACTTCTTGTTGGAAGAATGCCAAGAATATAGCGTACAGCAAACTATATACTCACCAGTAACATTAGCGACTCTGATTGCGGCGGCCGGGGCAGTAGCCCCCATGTTAGCACCCCCCATGGCTGGCACAGCAGCGACGTCCCAGAGCGCAGTGAATTCTGCGGCGGCGCAGACGCAAGAAAACTATTGTCTTCTTGTTGGAAGAATGCCAAGAATGTAGCGTACAGCAAACTATATACTCACCAGTAACATTAGCGACTCTGATTGCGGCGGCCGGGGCAGAAGCCCCCATGTTAGCACCCCCCATGGCTGGCACAGCAGCGACGTCCCAGAGCGCAGTGAACTCTGCGGCGGCGCAGACGCAAGAAGACTATTGTCTTCTTGTTGGAAGAATGCCAAGAATGTAGCGTACAGCAAACTATATACTCACCAGTAACATTAGCGACTCTGATTGCGGCGGCCGGGGCAGAAGCCCCCATGTTAGCACCCCCCATGGCTGGCACAGCAGCGACGTCCCAGAGCGCAGTGAACTCTGCGGCGGCGCAGACGCAAGAAGACTATTGTCTTCTTGTTGGAAGAATGCCAAGAATGTAGCGTACAGCAAACTATATACTCACCAGTAACATTAGCGACTCTGATTGCGGCGGCCGGGGCAGTAGCCCCCATGTTAGCACCCCCCATGGCTGGCACAGCAGCGACGTCCCAGAGCGCAGTGAACTCTGCGGCGGCGCAGACGCAAGAAGACTATTGTCTTCTTGTTGGAAGAATGCCAAGAATGTAGCGTACAGCAAACTATATACTCACCAGTAACATTAGCGACTCTGATTGCGGCAGCCGGGGCAGAAGCCCCCATGTTAGCACCCCCCATGGCTGGCACAGCAGCGACGTCCCAGAGCGCAGTGAACTCTGCGGCGGCGCAGACGCAAGAAGACTATTGTCTTCTTGTTGGAAGAATGCCAAGAATGTAGCGTACAGCAAACTATATACTCACCAGTAACATTAGCGACTCTGATTGCGGCGGCCGGGGCAGAAGCCCCCATGTTAGCACCCCCCATGGCTGGCACAGCAGCGACGTCCCAGAGCGCAGTGAACTCTGCGGCGGCGCAGACGCAAGAAGACTATTGTCTTCTTGTTGGAAGAATGCCAAGAATGTAGCGTACAGCAAACTATATACTCACCAGTAACATTAGCGACTCTGATTGCGGCGGCCGGGGCAGAAGCCCCCATGTTAGCACCCCCCATGGCTGGCACAGCAGCGACGTCCCAGAGCGCAGTGAACTCTGCGGCGGCGCAGACGCAAGAAGACTATTGTCTTCTTGTTGGAAGAATGCCAAGAATGTAGCGTACAGCAAACTATATACTCACCAGTAACATTAGCGACTCTGATTGCGGCGGCCGGGGCAGAAGCCCCCATGTTAGCACCCCCCATGGCTGGCACAGCAGCGACGTCCCAGAGCGCAGTGAACTCTGCGGCGGCGCAGACGCAGGCGAGCGCGGCGGCGGCGGGGCGCAGGTCGGGAGCGCTCGCCCAACAACGCCGCATCGTTTCCAGCATGCAGCAGGGGTATTGGAGGTCCTGGGGGGACATAATTATATCTTCTGAAGGGGCGAAAGGGTGTGAAACTAGCGCCACTTGGATAAATAATTGATATCTTCTAAACCATGGCCGTCTTAAAAAATAAGCGCTTTTGACTCCCTAAATAATCTTGCCGAGAATTTTTAAGGCTCTGTTGTGTAGCTTTCAGGATAACGGTCTTAGAATTATTATTTTGTTGCCTAAAATGGCCACTTTAGTTTCAAAACGAATTTTTATTTGATTTTAACTTTAAAAGCTACACAACAGGACCTTAAAAAGTCTAAACTAGATTATCTAGAGAGTCCAAGGCGCATATTTCTGATTTGAACGGCCATGGTTTAGAATATACTAGTAGACCCGGCGAACTTCGTACCGCATTACCTATAACTATTTTGTAAATAAATTATACTTATAAACCTTCCTCTTAAATTACTCTATCTATTAAAAAAAACCGCATCAAAATCCGTTTCATATTTTTAAATATATAAGCATACATAGGGACAGACGCGGGAAGCGACTTTATTTTATACTATGTATTGATTAATTACGAGCAGTCCCGGCTTACTTCGTCACGCCATAGAATATAAGATACTACTCAAAGACTTGGCTCTATAGACTATGTTCTTTTGACTGCCCAGAAAGGGCGAATCAAAAAATAAACAACAACTACAAACCACCTGTCAAAATATGTAAACAACGGAAAAAATATATTGCAGCTTGGGTTACATTATTTGAGTTTAATTAAGGATCCCTATTTTTTTGAAAATCTAATATAGCCTATGTCACTCGGGGATAGCGTAGCTTCCTACCAGTGAAAGAATTTTTCAAATCGGTTCAGTATTTCCGGAGCCTATTCGTTACAAACAAACAAACAAATCTTTCCTCTTTATAATATTGGTATAGATTTATCGGGAGTGGCGCTAGTTTCGCCTCTTAACCACTCTATATTATGTAGTAGGAAGATTTGATAATTTTATATAAGGATTTTTTTCCAATCATCCTGACAAAAAGCTGACTTTTTGCAAAAAAAAAAACCATGCATAATTTAAAATTTTAAACCTTCCTTAACTATGGCTGGCTAGATTATTGCTTGCTGGTCAACTCTTTTCTGATTGGTTCGTTAAAATAACTTTGACGCTACGTTATGTTTGTACTCACCCTGGGGGCGAGCGGGGGCCTGGCCCCCTCCAGCACGGCCTCCTTGACCGCCTCGTGGCCCTCAAACGGCTGACGGAGCGTCAGTAGCTCGTACAACAACATTCCGTATGAAAAGCAGTCCACCTGGAAAGGAGTAGATCTGTGATTCTAGATCCTACTACTAGTGCAGTCCAGTTAAACGTTTCCTTCAGGATCCTGTTTGATGGCGAATGATAGCATAAAAACTAAACGGGACCCTTTTTTTTTGAGTCGGGGAAACTCCTAACTACTACCCTGCAGCCCCTGGGGGAGTCGCAGGGTTATGTGGGGTTCGCGCCCGCTACAACCCCGCCGGTGTCCATCTCGGCTGTTAGCAAGGGGGTCACGGAGTTCTTTCGATCTTTATTTTCAACTCCGCAACCCCTTCCAGCATTGGCTTGTCAGCATTTCGGGGGGACATGGTGACCGTCCCCCCGGAGCGTGTGGGTCTCTTTCCCAACGCTCGGCGACGGAATCGGGACACCGCGTTCCGTCGTCCTTTTTGAGGCCGTTATAATACTACACGATGCCCCCGGCTCGTGCACAAACTAAAAAGATCCTAGCATAAGGTAACGGATCACGATTAGAGCTTCTAACTAGGTAGAAATACTGTATCTGCGGTACCCGAAACCCATAGAAAAACGAAAATATACACCCAGAACCAGGTAAAGAACATCGACAATCAAAGTAACAACATGCGCTAACTGGGAATCGAGCTCGAACCTGCTAAGTTACAGTCTACGTCACTGCCAGCTGAACCAATGTGGTCGTAAAGTGTGAGTATGTCTGTCTATCAGTTACCTTCTCGTTGTACTCTTCCTCGCCGTTGTATCTCATGATCTCGGGCGCCATGAAACCCTCGGTACCGCCGAAACCCTTGGTGCCAGAAGGCAGCGCCAGCCGGCTTATACCTTCAAACAAATTTTAGTATTGTATTTATTTGTGAAGGTTTGGACTTTTTTGCTTTTAATCCAATCGTGGTTCTGGCAGAATTACCAGCGTTGTATTGCATTGCATCGCATTGCTTGCAGCATATGCTGAGTCAGAGCCATTTCACACCCACAGCACTTACATTTAGTATCTGTGCTAATAGTTTAGTTTATTTAAAACTTTGTATTTTCTGTTTGTCAGTGTTGTGTGTGTGAATAAAGTTATGTCTATGTCTATGTCTAATCATCAATACATAGTATAAAATAAAGTCGCTTCCCGCGTCTGTCCCTATGTATGCTCAAATCTTTAAAAATATAAGATTATCAGTTTGACCTGTATGTATGTACTAGAGGCTGCACCGCGGTTTTTCCCGCGCAGATTTCTCATAAACACAAAAATCCCGTTTTTTCCCGTTCCCGTGAAAATTTCGGGAAATCCCTTCTTAGTGCTCACCTACACTCCCTAAGGAACCTACATGCAAAATTTCAGCCCGCTACGCCCAGAAGTTTCGGCTCTGCGTTGTCTGTCAGTCAGTCAGTCAGTCAGTCAGTCAGTAACGGAAGAGTTTTATATATATTGATTGATTTATGTTGGTATGTGTGTATGTTTGTCCGCGATTATCTCGAGTTTGGCTGAACCGAATTCGATGCGGTTTTCACAAAAGTATTTTTTACATTCAAAGAAGGTTTTAGTACCTATTTTAACTTACTTCAGAAAAGAGGAAGTTTTCAGTTTATGTATGTGTCAATTTATTGCAGACAAGTTCCTTTTTTGTAAAAAATATTATTAAGGCGGTAACTCTCGGTATGGCGCGAAATTCAATTTTTTTCACGTTTTTTAATTATTCTGGCGAAAGTATATACATTTTTATTAAAGTTTGAATAAATTCGCGTATGTAAAAAACCATTTCTCACATTGTAATACAACGTTTTTGAAAGACAGAGTTACCGATTTTGTGTATATTCAAGGAACTTGATTTTTGTCCTTTTACCCCTTAGACACAAAATCTGTAGGTCTGTCTTCCAAAAACGTTGTATTGCAATGTGGGAGATGGTTTTTTACATACGCGAATTCATTCAAACTTTAATAAAAATGTATACTTTCGCCAGAATAAATAAAAAACACGAAAAAATTTGAATTTCGCGCCGTACCGAGAGTTACCACCATAATAGATAAGTGATTCAAGAGGAAGGTTTATAAGTATAATACATGCACAATATAGTAATAGGTTTGACGGTGCGAAGTACGCCGGGTCGACTAGTATATAATAAATGTCAAATTACCATAGTCGCCCAGTTTGACGTGTACGTCTATGGGGTCCGGGCTCCGCTCGGCGGCGGCCGCGTCTTGTGGCTTCGGCATTGACCAGACCAGGACGTTTTCTGACTGAAAACAGTATGGGACCTTTTCAAGTTTTATCTTTTTTGGATTAGCAAATTATTTGTTGCCGTTATAGCCATGCTTGGCAGGCGTGTTGGCGATCGCAGTATGGCTCTTCAAGTTGTTCAGCGAAGGACGCTGCTGCCCGTCATTCCGGTGTTTGTTTGGTCACCATTTACATAAGACTCATGACTCATACCTTCATCATCATACACATAGTTTAAAATAAAGTCGCTTCCTGCGTCTGTCCCTATGTATGCTTAAATCTTTAAAACTACGGAACGGATTTTGATAAGGATTTTTTAAATAGATAGAGTGAATCAAGAGGATGGTTTATAAGTATAATACCATGCACAATATAGTAATAGGTTAGGCGGTACGAAGTTCGCCGGGTCGACAAGTATTTTATAAAGTTTCCAATCAATACTCAGTAACCTATACTGCGAGAGGCGAGGCTCAGACAAACGAATGTGTATTCAGAAATCACGTGTATTCAGAAGGACTACTTGTAAAAAGTGTTTATATTTGGAACTTTTGTAGGAAAAAATCTGTTAAAAATAAAATAAAAAAATCTTTATTCAATAAAGGATACAAGATATCACTTATTGAAAGTCAATTAGACTACATCTAATCTAATCGCTATTAATACCTTATTTGGTAAAGTATCCTATACTGCGAGAGGCGAGGTAGTTCAGGGTGCCCACCAATTGGCTCAGGCAAACAAATGTTTGGCTTGCCTTACGACAATAGTCGCCTGGAGAGGCGACTGCGTCCACCCGAATAGTTTGTAAAATGTTACTTATTGGCCCCTAAGATAAAGGCTTAGCCTAGTTTAGGGACTATAGTGGGTTTGTTAAGTCCAATAAATGTATGGGAACCAATATTTTCTGCATTAAAGCATGAAACTTGGCACAGTTGTTGCTTAGGTGGCCCAGACTGAGAATCGCCCGGGAGGGAGCGGGAGACCCCCCTCTGGGGGGCGGGGGGAGGGGGTGAAGTTTTCTACTACCGCGCGCGCTATCGATCCCTATTGCTGCTATTTTATAGCTACTAGGGCAAGTGTGGTGTCATTTTCGGATAATTTAAGGATGAGGAATCCATTTCTGGAACAATTTTTTTACATTTTTAAACAAAAAAATTGGAATTTACCATAAAATAGATAATTGTCGACGCAAAAAAAAATCTTCTAATGATGATATTTTTTGAATGAGTATAGATATCAGCAAAATAAAAATATATTTGAAAAGCTGCATTCATGCAGTTTATAATATAGGGTTTAATATACTTTTTGTTAATATTTATGTATTAAAAAAAATAGTAAACACACCGCGGAAGAGTTGTAAAAATATTTAATGCCTAATTTCGGTTTGAAAATTACTTAGTTACTTCAAATTACTACCAAATACTGAACAGGGTCATTCAACCTGTGATAAGTAACAACTTTCTGTATTAAAACATAGGGTGTATGGAGCCTACATGTAAAATTTCAGCCCGCTACGCCCAGTAGTTTCGGCTCTGCGTTGTCTGTCAGTCAGTCAGTCAGTAACGGAAGAGTTTTATATATATTTTACTAGAGGCTGCCCGTGGTTTCACTCGCGCAGATTTCTCATAAACACAAAAATCCAGTTTTTTCCCGTTCCCATGGGAATTTCGGGAAATCCTTTCTTAGTGCTCACCTACAATCCCGTAGGAACCTACATGCAAAATTTCAGCCCGCTACGCCCAGTAGATTTGGCTCTGCGTTGTCTGTCAGTCAGTCAGTCAGTCAGTCAGTCAGTCAGTCAGTCAGTCAGTCAGTCAGTAACGGAAGAGTTTTATATAAATTTTATTATTATTATAACCAGTCCGAATAGAAGAAAACTGTACTGCCGCTTCATGCCGCGGATTAGACCCATCGGCAAAGCCAACAATAGAGTCGCATGGAGACACCTCTAAACGAGCCCTCCTCTGTCAAATGATTCTACTCCCTTTCGCAATGATTTCACAGCGTAGAGAAGAAAGGGGTAACAAACTCTACTTTTACAATTTATCTTTTTTTTCTCTTTACCCCTGAATTGTTTAGTGCTAGCACAAGGCGCCGTATTCAGTTCATTGCTCTGATGGTGTACATTTTTTTTTTTTTTTTAAGTTTTCAAGTGAGAGCGGGTTTTTTGAATGATGATTCTACTGTCACCTTGAGGTCTCTGTAGACGACCCTGCGAGCGTGCAGGTACTCCAGGGCGCGCGCCACCTGCAGGGCCAGCAGGCGCACTACTCGCGGGCCCAGCCGCGCGCCCACGCCTCGCGCCGAGCGGAGTAGGCTGTCTAGTGCTCCCTGGGGAATAATATAATTTAATTCTTCAGGTTGATGATTTGCTGAAGAGACGCCAGGAGACGCCCCCAAATGGCCTAATGGAATTCAAACGATTCTACTACTTTTCTCAAAGACAACTCTTTCCTACAATAACTTAGCAAACTCTACTTTAATTTTTCTTCGAATGTCATGACAAACACAATGTTTACAATAAAATTTATATAATTTTTCAGTTTCTAATCATCAACATTGTAATAAGCCTCTTCAACTAAAATAACACTGTATCTTTCTATAGTATCAATTATATTTTTTCAAAATAGGTAAGCGATATACTAACCTCAGGCGCCCTCTCAAGCAGCAGGCACAAAGGGCGCGCGCACACAGCGATCGCGGGCGCGACGTGCGCGTGCCGGAGCGCGGACAGTATGGAGAGCTCCTGCCGCAACGCGCAATGCGCGCGACTCGCGGCCGGTCCGGGCGCGCGCTCCCAGCGAGATAGGGCTGCCTGGGATAATATTCATCATTATAAGACGTCCACTGCTGGATATAGGTCTGCCCCACAAATTGTCACAAGGACAAACGCTTGGCAGTAACTTTCGGTGCATTTTAAGGCGCGATACAAATTTCGCCGGGACAGCTAGTAAATAATAATGACGCATCACAATCAAAGCCCTTCACTAGGAAAAACCTGTATCTAGGGTGCCCGAAACATATGCAGAGATAAACAATATACACCCAGACCAGGAAACATACATAAATACTCATACTACTAATACTCAATAAGTTCCTTCGGTGTTTGTTTTAATTTAAATACCTACTTTTTCTTGTATGTACCCCGTTTTTTAATTGTAAAGCGGTTTTAACTCGTTAAATCTAGAAGTGAAAACTTGTAATTGGCTTTGTTTAACATCATATTTTTTCTATAAATGTTTATGCTTTAAGTTTTCCTAACCAATAAAATAAAATAAATAAATAAAATAACAATATTCGCTACGCCGGGAATCAAACCCAGTGCACACTCTTTTCAGATATTTCATTTAGATACTTACTCTACTTAGCAAGCCAATTAGTTTCTAGATTAGTCAAATAGTGCAGTTTCTTAGTTGAAAGTCATTAAGTTACTTTCTGAGCCAGTTACTTAGTTACTTACTCTGTCAATCAGTCTCTGAGTCAGCCAGTCATCAGTCTGTCATCGGTCAGCCCTCAATCAGTTACACTTACTCTGTCAGTCACTTACTCTGTCAATCAGTCTCTGAGTCAGCCAGTCTTCAGTCTGTCATCGGTCAGCCATCAATCAGTTACACTAACTCTGTCAGTCACTTACTCTGTCAATCAGTCTCTGAGTCAGCCAGTCTTCAGTCTGTCATCGGTCAGCCATCAATCAGTTACACTAACTCTGTCAGTCACTTACTCTGTCAATCAGTCTCTGAGTCAGCCAGTCTTCAGTCTGTCATCGGTCAGCCATCAATCAGTTACACTAACTCTGTCAGTCACTTACTCTGTCAATCAGTCTCTGATTCAGCCAGTCATCAGTCTGTCATCGGACAGTCATCAGTCAGTCATCAATCAGTTACACTTACTCTGTCAGTCTCTTACTCTGTCAATCAGTCTCTGAGTCAGCCAGTCATCAGTCTGTCATCGGTCAGTCACACTTTGTCAATCAGTCTCTGAGTCAGTCAGTCATCAGTCAGTCAGTCAGTTACAATCTGTTAGTCGTTCAGCAATTAAGTCATTCTGACAGTAAAGTAAAAATTCTTTAGTCCATCCCTCCGACTCTCTATCCATCTTCCTGGCCAGCCATCCTGAACCAACCTTGTAAGCCTGTGCGGCGCGGCGGTCTCCGCAGCCTCGCGGCTCGACCGGCTGCAGCGCCTTCAGCGCGACCGCGCGGCTGCGCCACCCCGCCGCGTGCACTACGCCGAACGCGCCGCGACCTATTACTGGACCTAAAGTTATTTCGGACCAGCGGGCGCGTTTGTCTTCTTCCACGTCTAGGAATAGCTGAAAGTAAACACAATTGTAAAATATTTAAGAGCCAGTTTAAAGCGATGCTAACACCATTCTCGAAAAAATATTTTTTTTTTATCTGCACGAGGGGCAGTAAAAGCAAAGAAAAAAAAGGAGAAATTTAAAATGCTGATGCTCAATAATTTCTTTTTGCAAAAAGAGACCCGCCTTAAATAAATTTACACATACATAAATTAAGAACTACCTCAATTCTCAAGTCG
The DNA here is from genome assembly GCA_951802225.1 of Euspilapteryx auroguttella. NCBI lineage: Eukaryota > Metazoa > Arthropoda > Insecta > Lepidoptera > Gracillariidae > Euspilapteryx > Euspilapteryx auroguttella. The sequence goes on from OX637669.1 coordinate 4,915,658, forward strand.
GTTAAAATTGGTACTAAAACCTTCTCCTGAAAGTAACATACTTACATATGTACATAATACAGGTCAAACTGATAACCACCTTTTTTAAAGTCAGTTAAAAAAAACAACTCACAGCATCAGGTGCCACAGCAGCCACATCCACCGCTCCATGCTTCACACACTGCAGGTCAGCGGCCTCGCTGGCGGCGGCCAGGCACTGCTCCACCGTCCACGCGGTCACCGTGCGAGTCACGGGGCCCGCGCGGGCCGGGGGGCGCTCCACTGAGCCTAGTCTGGAAGACGCTGGAGAGAAGGGGGGGAGGACAATGAATATTACCGTTGGATTCAGTGTATATTACCGTGGGAGTGACCTTTGTATTCAGTGTATATTACCGTGAGAGTGACTGTTGTATTCAGTGTATATAACCGTGTGAGTGACTGTTGTATTCAGTGTATATAACCGTCGGAGTGACTTGTATTCAGTGTATATTACCGTGTTAGTGACTGTTGTATTAAGTGTATATTAACGTGGGAGTGAGTGTTGTATTCAGTGTATATTACCGTTGCAGTCAGTTCATATTACCATTGGAGTCAGCGCCGACTCCGCTGTCTCCATCCGAGGTTCGGGAGTCTTGAGATCGTCGTGGGGGACGCCCTCCGCCCACATCTAGACGACGTAGCGCCTGCGGGAGATACGTTAGTTCTATAACATGTTTAAAAAAAACTTTAATACGTCACTGTCATCATCCTAGAAAATAATGCGAGTAGCTATGATTCGCACTTTATAAGGCACTAGAGGCTGCCCCGCGGTTTTTCCCGCTAAACACAAAACTCCCGTTTTTTCCCGTCCCCGTGGGAATTTCGGGAAATCCCTTCTTGGTGCTCTGCTCACCTACACTCTCCAAGGAAAACACGTGCCAATTTTCACCTTTCTACGCCCAGTAGTTTCGGCTCTGCGTTGTCTGTCAGTCAGTCAGTCAGTCAGTCAGTAACGGAAGAGTTTTATATATATTGATTGATTAACTCATTCATTACCTCGTCAATAGCGGCTGGGTCGGGCTGGTCCAGCGGTTCTTTAAGACAGGCGGGGCAGGGCACCGCGCGCGTGATCAGGCACCTGCCTTCCGACGTGTGGACGAAGCGAGTGCCTTCAACCAACGAAATGCAAGTTAAGATAAAAGTAAAAAGTAAAAAGTAAAAAATGATTTATTCAATACAGGATACAAGATATCGCTTATTGAAAGTCAATTAGACTAATCTAATTAATATTGATACCTTATTTCGTAAAGTATCCTATACTGATAGAGGCGAGGTAGTTCAGGGTGCCCACTAATAGGCTCAGGCAAACAATGTTTGCCTTGCCTTACGAAAATGGTCGCCTGGAGACGCCCCCAAACGAGCCCTCCTCTGTCAAATGATTCTACTTCTGTCTCACTCCGCCCTTATTATTTGACGCGTCCTGTCATCTATGCCTTAGGCCGCATTAAGGAGTAAGCGGGGCGTTGCGCGGGGCGTCGTGCGGGGCGTGCTGCGATTAAATCAAACGTATAGCAATGTATGAGACCGTTTACGGAGACGCGTTGGCACAGTCAATGCGGACGCCGCGCGTCGTTCAACGCTTCAAGAACAAAACATAGGTCTATGTTCGATATCGTACAAGGAGACGCGTCGGCGCCCGAACGACGCCCCGCGCAACGCGTCTCCGTAAATGAGGCCTATCGCCTAAGTTATTTAGTGAAATAAAAATAATAATATCTTTTTAAAAAGAAGAGACCTGAGAAGAAAGCTTTTAATAAATTGACACATACATAGAACTGAGACCTCACTCTTTTCTTAAGTCGGTTAAAATAGGTACTAAAACCTTCTCATGAATGTAACAAATACTTTTGTGAAAACCGCATCAAAATCGGTTCAGCCATACTCGAACTAATCGCGGACAAACATATATACATACATACAGGTCAAACTGATAATTTCTTTTTTGGAAGTCGGGTAAGAACATCGAAACTCAACAAAACACATATCGATGGCGCAAGGATTACACTCCTGGATATACAGGATGTTCCAAAGCGGATTGAATTATAAAAAAAAAAAAATATAAAGTTTATGGTTAAAAACCTTTTAAAATTAAGCTTTCTTTTCGGTGAGTTATTCTTCAAGTTATTCTCAGCAAGGCCTTTCATTTGATACCCATATTGTAGTAGTACACTCAAAACAACTCGTCCGCCATCTTGAGTATTCGGCCATGTTGAATTTTTAATGACGTCACATTAGTTTACTATGTTTTGTTAGGCGGACAAAATTGCAGCTCAATCGGTTGAAGAAATGTGCTTCAAAATTGAGTTGCAAGTTTCAGAATAGAATAGAATAAACATTTTTTCACCAAAACCGACATAATTACAAAAATAAAATGAAGACAAAATAAAATACAACTTACAAAGAATGGTATTATAAACAAAATAAAATAAAGTAGGTTACATTGATAGCAAGATGCATGCCTACGGTCACTCGTCACTCGGGCCCTGCGCGCCGTCACCGAAGCGCGTCGTCAGTCGGTTGTATGGTGAAACGGAGACCAATTCAGCTTACGACCTCAGCTGCAAGGAACTAAAGCCAACTGTTCTTCCATTGGCCACCGCTCGAATTGGACTTGGATTTCACGCAAACATCATTCATACATACATACATTGCAACTTAAATAAAGAATCTTAATAAAATATAGTAATCCAAAAACATTTCTTACCTAGAGAAGGATACCAGTCTTCTAAAAGCAAGTCCACGTGGTCCGAGACTTGAGCCAGGAGTTTTGCCAGAATTTCAGGATTTGGCTCGATCGTGATGGTCTGGAACAGAAATTATCAACATTCTAGCTGACCCGGCAAACTTCGTATCGCCTTAGAATATAATAATAATAACACAATCACACTCAGAGCCCCTAACTAGGAAGAACCTGTATGTCTAGGGTACCCGAAACACACACAGATACGAACATCACACCCAGACCGGAAACAAACATCGATATTCATCATAACAATATTCGCCCCGCCGGGAATCGAACCCGGGTGCACACGCTTACTCAGTCCACATCACTGCCAACTGAGCCACGGAGCAATATAAGTTAACACTATTATTATTTAAATACCTACCGAGGCCTTGGCTGTATGGACTATATGTCCCGTTGCCTGCCCGAATTAAAAAACAACAGTCAGTATTTTGACAGGAAAAGAAAATGGAACAGTTTTTATGAGGAAAGTAAAATTCTTATTTTATAAATTTTCTCTCTATTTTTCCATATTTTCTCAGCTTTTAAACCTTCTCTGGACTACTACGAACATTCTTAACCTAAACCAGATAAATCCTTACACTGCGGGAAAGCGGCGCGGCGTGCTACCAGCGCGGCAGCTGGCAAAAGCAGCTGCACGCGGGATGAGCGCCAAAGCTCCAGGTCACACAAGCTGCTTTCCAGCTGTAGGCGGTTCATGAAAAAAATCACCAAATGACCCTGGTGCTGGAGCCGGAGCTGGAAATGGAGCTATAGTTCGAGTTAGAGCTGGAACTTGACCCTGAAACTGGAGCAAGACCATGGAACTGGAGCAGGACCTTGGAACTGGACCCTGTAGCTCGAGCTGGAGACCCTGGGGCTTAATCTGGATGCGAGGAGTTCTAACCTGCGGGGTGGCGGCGCGGCGTGCTACCAGCGCGGCAGCTGGCAAAAGCAGCTGTATGCAGGATGAGCGCCAAAGTTCCAGCTCACTCCAGCTACCGTCCAGCTGCAGGCGGAACCTGTGGAAGGAAAATTACCTCAAAAACTTCTCTATTTAACTAGCTGTCCCAGCCAACTTCATGGAAAAATTAAATGGTTTAACTGACTTCCCCACAATATTTCCATATTTTCTCACCTTTTGAACCTTCTTTGAACTACTACGAGCATTTCAAAACCAACATCAGCTAAATCTGCCCGGCCGTTCGCGAGTTTTAGCGAGACTTACCAACCACAATTCATTTTTATATACTACTAGAGGCTGCCCCGCGGTATTTCCCGCGCAGATTTCTCATAAACACAAAAATCCCGTTTTTCCCTGTTCCCGTGGGAATTTCGGGAATTCCCTTCTTAGTGCTCACCTACACTCCCCAAGGAACCCACGTGCCAATTTTCAGCTTTCTACGCCCAGTAGTTTAGGCTCTGCGTTGTCTGTAAGTCAGTCAGTCAGTCAGTCAGTCAGTAACGGAAGAGTTTTATATATATTGATATAGTAAAGTAAAAGTAAAAAACACTTTATTGCACACAGAGTAAGATACAAAAGAAGTCAAATAACAGGTTACAGAAGAAATCATTTGAATTTGCATGCAACGGGCGACCTTATAGATGAATGCGATTTCTTCCAGGCACAGTACATAATAGACGTCGTTTCACGGCGCTATAGCGCGTTTTATTTGGCAAAAGATTTACCGTCTTATTCATAAAGGTACAGTAGGTTTTAAGTAGCGTTACTAGAGGTCTACTTCTCTGGTTTGTTGTATGGTAAATACGTGACATCCAGTCTAAAATGACACACGTCAAATAACTAAAATGCTGTTTAACTTTTTATGAATAACAGGTTTAGTCGTTCCTAAGTGCAGGTCTAAGACAGACTAGACTAGAGCACGTTCTGTTTGGCAAAAGCTTAAGGTTGTTCCTAGGTGCACAGCTAGATTACTTCAAAGCGTCTTATAATCATTAGCATTATAATAATCTCTTCAAAACCTACTCAACAATATAAAAATTATGCAGAGCTAGACTAATTCCATGGGTCTCTGTCGTTTACCTAATCATTAGCATAGTAATAAGCCCTTAAAAACCTACTTTACATTATAAAAATTATACAGAGCTAGACTACTTCCATGGGTCTTTGTCCTTCGGCTAATCATTAGCATAGTAATAAGCCCTTCAAAACCTACTTGACATTATAAAGCGGGTGCTCCTCAGCGTCGGCGCCGGCGCGGTCCGCCGCCAGCGCGGGGCCGAGCAGCTCGTCGCACTGCGCGGGCAGCTCCCTGATGCTGAGCAGCGTCAGCTCCGAGCAGACCAGGGACGTGCCCCGAGCACAGAGCACAGAGCTTTCTGACCCAGGTCTTTACTTACTTATGTCTCTCAGTCTCTACCACTGATTGTCACAAGGACTTAACTTCTTCTCTCTTCCTTCAAGTTTTCCAACGTAGGACGCTGCAGCCCGCCCTTCGGATGTTACCTTAGTCGCCTTTTGCGACACCCATGGGTGTTATTCTATGCTGACACCACAAGACACTTACCTATTTGACTTTCTAAAAGGGGTCGTTAAAGGTTCATTCTAAAAATTCGTCTTTCACATAATCATTAACATTGTAATAATCTTGCTTTTTAAGAAAATTTTCTAATTATTCAGTTTTCCATGTGATTTATATTCAAACTTACTTGACTTCTTCTTTGGAAAGTTGAAGACGCTGGCTGTCCATGCGACTTTGTCCTTCACCTAATCATTAACATAGTAATAAGCCCTTAAAAACCTACTTGACATTATAAAGCGGGTGCTCCTCAGCGTCGGCGCCGGCGCGGTCCGCCGCCAGCGCGGGGCCGAGCAGCTCGTCGCACTGCGCGGGCAGCTCCCTGATGCTGAGCAGCGTCAGCTCCGAGCAGACCAGGGACATGCCCGTCTGCCACAGCTTCCAACTCCAGTTGAGGTCCAGGGCTTTGGTCGTCGCTTCGTCTAGGTCCAGCTGTTAAATATAATTGATCCTAAGTCATGCAGAATCGGCAATTTTTTTTTTCTCTCTCTCTGGATAAGTAGGGAGCATGTTATAATCAATACATAGTATAAAACAAAGTCGCTTTCCGCGTCTGTCCCTATGTATGCTTATATCTTTAAAACTATGCAATGGATTTTGATGCGGTTTGTTTTAATAGGTAGAGTGATTTGAGAGGAAGGTTTATGACATGAGCAACATAGTAATAGGTTAGGCGGTACGAAGTTCGCCGGGTCTACAAGTAATAATAATAATTATTACTTCTTATCACCTGGGTGCCACCTCTGGGTGCATGATCTATTTGTGCATTTAGTGGCGGTGCCTGGTTGGTGATCCATAAACAATATGGCAAAACTCTCGAAAGGGCCTCTACGAGTTGGATTCGTCCCCTCGCACGCCTCTCAAAGGACCGGGCTCCATCCCGTGATACCGAAGAGTATTGAGAAACATAATAATAATAATAACGCATCACACTCAGAGCCCCGAACTAGGAAGAACCTGTATCTACGGTGCCCGAAACATATACAGAGACGAACATTACACCCAGATGGGATACAAACATCGATATTCATCCTAGCAATGTTCGCCCCGCCGGAAATCGAACCCAGGTGCACACGTGCCTCTGCCTAGCCCTTCAGGTATAAGCCTAAGATTATTCTATGAATTACCTCACTAGGCACGCTATAAGGGACGACATTATCAGTAGCCTTTGCGAACAATATTATTGGACTAATAGATGGATAGATGATAGATAAATAGGTAGATAGATGAAATAATAAAAGAACGAATGAACAAAAGAATGAATGAAATAAGGTAGTAACAAAATATTGAATGAATGAAAAAAGAAAATAATGAAAGAGCGAATAAATGAATGAATGAATGAAATAACAAAAGAATGAGTGAATGAAGAATGAATGAATAGAAAAATGAATGAATGAAAGTAAGAAAGTACAGTGGCGGACTTGGCCTTAACAGATCTGTCTATGGTCTCGTCAGCCCTAGACTGTATTACCAAAGAACAAGAGATACAGAAAAACCGAAAGTGTTACGCCGACCGTGTCCGCAACTGTACAAAAGAATAAAATATTTACCTCAACATAAACTCTGCAACATATTTTAACATACCTCACTAGGCACGCTGTAGGGCGCGACTCTCATCGTGACGTCATCGGCCAGTAGGCGGGAAACCAGTCGAGGCCAGAAGCCTTGAGGCACGTACGCCATTATCAGTAGCCTTTGCGAACAATATTATTGGACGAATAGATGGATAGATGATAGATAAATAGGTAGATAGATGAAATAATAAAAGAACGAATGAACAAAAGAATGAATGAAATAAGGTAGTAACAAAATATTGAATGAATGAAAAAACAAAATAATGAAAGAGCGAATAAATGAATGAAAGAATGAAATAACAAAAGAATGAGTGAATGAAAGAATAAATGAATAGATAAATGAATGAATGAAAGTAAGAAAGTACAGTGGCGGACTAGGCCTTAACAGATTTGTCTATGGTCTCGTCAGCCCTAGACTGTATTACCAAAGAACAAGAGATACAGAAAAACCGAAAGTGTTACGCCGACCGTGTCCGCAACTGTACAAAAGAATAAAATATTTACCTCAACATAAACCCTGCAACATAATGTAACATACCTCACTAGGCACGCTGTAGGGCGCGACTCTCATCGTGACGTCATCGGCCAGTAGGCGGGAAACCAGTCGAGGCCAGAAGCCTTGAGGCATGTACGACATTATCAGTAGCCTTTGCGAACAATATTATTGGACTAATAGATGGATAGATGATAGATAAATAGGTAGATAGATGAAATAATAAAAGAACGAATGAACAAAAGAATGAATGAAATAAGGTAGTAACAAAATATTGAATGAATGAAAAAACAAAATAATGAAAGAGCGAATAAATGAATGAAAGAATGAAATAACAAAAGAATGAGTGAATGAAAGAATAAATGAATAGATAAATGAATGAATGAAAGTAAGAAAGTACAGTGGCGGACTTGGCCTTAACAGATCTGTCTATGGTCTCGTCAGCCCTAGACTGTATTACCAAAGAACAAGAGATACAGAAAAACCGAAAGTGTTACGCCGACCGTGTCCGCAACTGTACAAAAGAATAAAATATTTACCTCAACATAAACTCTGCAACATATTTTAACATACCTCACTAGGCACGCTGTAGGGCGCGACTCTCATCGTGACGTCATCGGCCAGTAGGCGGGAAACCAGTCGAGGCCAGAAGCCTTGAGGCACGTACGACATTATCAATAGCCTTTGAAGAGCGCGACCGGAGTCGCGGGCTGTTATTGTTACTGCTGGGACTGGTTCGTCTGAGGAGTAGTGATGAAGTGTTAGAATTAGAAGTTCTTACTAGGTAGAATCTGTATTTGCGCTGTTTGAGAGACATAGATATAGATCCAGATTTAGGAAATGAACATCGATAGCTATCATAACAATTCACATCAGTATTTAAATGTATATCTATATGTATACGTTAAGCCGTTGGTCCCGGCCGCAGTAGTGGTCGCTATAACCGCGGCGATAAGCTGGCCCCGCCTCACGTTGGTAATAAAGCATAAACTCGGCTAAACGTGGGTCCGGCTCTTGAGCTGGTACCTCTGCCTAACCCTTCGGGGAATAAAAGGCGTGAAATTATGTATGTATGTATCTTTATGTATAAATCAATTGCTGTTAGTTTGTCTCGCTTAAAATGGACGACGGCTGGACCAATTTAGCTGATTTTGGTTTTGAAATGTTCGTCGTAGTACAGCTGGGAAGGTTTCAACCAAAAAAATGCGCACTTATTCCGGGGATCAGCTAGTAAATTTGTAACATATCTAATCTACTTACGTATAAGAGTAGGAGAATCAGCCCCGAGCCTCTCATTGGTCGAGAGCGCGGGGGGGCGTGGCCGGAGGGGCGTGCCGCGGGAGCGACATCTGGTGCGGAGGGGAAGCTGAGGAAATACATTACTACATATATCACCATGTAACTTTGTCTTTGACCTTGAATTCGTAGAAATAAAAAATCAGGCGTCATAGGAAATTACAGGGGGGTGGGGCGGGGTGTGCGTCGCGCGCTCGCGCCCTATTGGCTATTCTAATCGTGCTGCGTCCACGCAATGATACTATTCGTCCCCTTATTCTACAGTCGTTCTGTTCGTTCGTTCATTTTGTACAGTTGCGGACACGGTCGGCGTAACACTTCCGGTTTTTCTGTATTGCAAAATAGCTCTTGTTCTTTGGTAATACAGTCTAGGGCTGACGAAACCATGGACAAATCTGTTACGGCCTCCTAGTCCGCCACTGTACGCATGCGCAGTAATCCCCTCCTTATTTTGCTCAGAGCCAGAGTTACGTGGCGAGACCTGAACTTAGGTATTTAAAATCTTTTTGCATTTAGTTACGTCATCATTACAACCGATAGACGTCCACTGCTGGACGTAGGTCTCCCTCACAGATCGCCACAGGGACAAACATTCGCAACGCTTAGCAGGCGAATGCAACGCAAAAAGTATGGGAATGAGAATTTCTCTACGCTGTAAAATCATTGCGAAAGGGAGTAGAATAAATTGACAGAGGAGGGCTCGTTTGGGGGCCTCTCCAGGCGACCATTGTCGTAAGGCAAGCTGAGCCGCTTGGTGGGCACCCTGAACTACCTCGCCTCTCGCAGTATAGGATACTTTACTCTCACTCTCACGACTGACTGACTAAATGACTGACTGACTCACTGAATGAATGACTGACTGACTAACTGAATGACCGACTGACTGACTGACTCACTGACTGAATGGCTGGCTGGCTGACTAGCTGAATGACTGACTCACTGACTGAATGACTGACTGACTCACTGACTGAATGGCTGGCTGGCTCACTAGCTGAATGACTGACTCACTGACTGAATGAATGACTGACTCACTGACTGAATGGCTGGCTGGCTCACTAGCTGAATGACTGACTCACTGACTGAATGACTGACTGACTCACTTGCTGAATGACTGACTGACTTATTGGCTCATTGACGATGACTGACTCACTAACTGAATGACTGACTGAATGACTGACTAAATAACTGACTGAATGACTGACTGAATGACTGACTGAATGACTGACTGAATGACTGACTGAATGACAGACTGAATGAATGACTGACTGACTCACTGATTGAATGACTAACTGAATGACTGAATGAATGACTGACTGTTTGACTCACTGACTGAATGATTAAGTGACTGACTCACAGACTGACTGACTGACTGAGTGATTGACGGAATGACTGACTGGCTACCATTTTCCCAAAACTTGGAAAGACTCGACATTTGGCAAGCCAACTCAGACCCTCTCACCTGCGGCACAAGGGGCTCCTCGGGCGGCAGCAGCGGCGGCACCAGCAGACTCCGCGCGTCCCAACAGAGAGCTAGTTCGAACTTGTTCAGCAAGGACAGCCCGAGGGAGGTCGCCTCCTCGCCCCGCGCCAGAGCCGGGCTGGCTTTGAATACGTGCGCCAGGTCGTCTATCCTCATTATACCTGTTTTTATTAGAATAGAAAAAAATTACATTGTGCATTTACTTTGCCTGTAACTTACTTTGCCCATGACTTTCTTTGACTACGACTTTCTAACTTTGACTACATACTATGACTAATTTGCCTATGACTTAGCCCGCCTATAACTAACTTTGGCTAAGACTTACTTTGCCTATGACTATCTTTGACTATGACTTTCTAACTTTGACTACATTCTATGACTAACTTTGCCTATGACTTAGCCTGCCTAAAAGTATCTTTGCTTATGACTCTCTTTGCCTATGACTTTCTTTGCCTATGACTTTCTTTGACTATGACTTTCTAACTTTGACTACATACTATGACTAATTTGCCTATGACTTAGCCTGCCTATAAGTAACTTTGCCTATGACTTTAGCCTGCCTATGACTTACTTTGCCTATGACTTACTTTGCCTATAACTTACTTTGCCTATGACTTACTTTGCCTATGACTTTCTTTGACTATGACTTTCTAACTTTGCCTATGACTTAGCCTTCCTTTAAGTAACTTTGCCTATGACTTTCTTTGACTATGATTATTTTTGACAACAACTATGTAACTTTATCTATGACAAACTTGTCTAAGACTTACTTGACCATAACTTTGACTTAGAATTTGACTTATCACGTTGACTATGACTTATCTCGATGAATGTGCACTTACTTTGCCTATCACTAACTTTGTCTATGAATTACCTTGCCTATGACTTTTTTTGTCAATACATTACTTTGTTTTTGTTTTACTTTGCCTATGACTAACTTTGCATAATATCACTTATTTTTCCTTACTTTGATTCTGACTTATACTTTGCCTAGACTTTCTTAACTATGACTAACTTTGTATATGACTTATTTTACCTAGACTTACTTCCCTATCGACTTATTCTATGGACTGACCATTAGAAGCAAAAGGGTTGATCTCTTTGATGGTGACGACGTGTGCGAGCACGTCGCACAGCCACTGCGGCCGAAGAAAGTACAGCTCTTTTAGCGTCGCGTCGTCGTAGTGAAGTAATACTCCTGAAATAAGAGTAATACCTATAATAGTACGAGCTGACTCGGCAAACTTTGTTAACGTATTAATCAATACATAGTATAAAACAAAGTCGCTTCCAGCGTCTGTCCCTATGTATGCTTAAATCTTTGAAAATATGCAACGGATTTTGATGCAGTTTTTTTTAAAGATAGAGTGATTCAATAGGAAGGTTTATAAGTAAAATACATGCACAAGATAGTAAAAGTTTAGGCGGTACGGAGTTCGCCGGGTAGACTAGTTAAGTATATACAGCTATGCACAAAAGTAGAAATTAATAATTTCTGTTTAACCAAAAACTGAGAACTTCCTCTTTTCTCAAGTCGGTAAAATAGGTACTAAAACCTTGTGCTGAATGTAAAAAATACTTTTGTGAAAACCACATCTAAATCGGTTTAGCCAAACTCGAGATAATCGCGAACAAACATACATACGGGTCAAACTGATAAAAAAGTAATCTTGTGAATATCAATACATAGTATAAAACAAAGTCGCTTTCCGCGTCTGTCTCTATGTATGCTTTAATCTTTAAAACAATGCAACGGATTCTAATGCGGTTTTTTTAATAGATAGAGTGATTCAATAGGAAGGTTTATAAGTATAGCACATGCAGAAAATACTTAAAGGTAAGGCGGTACGAAGTTCGCCGGGTCGACTAGTAGGTTATAAGACTAACCGTTCTCGTGAAGGAACATGGTCGCCTGGTGGAATTCCGCCGCGTCACGGAACGTACGGTGATTCTTTTGCTGCATGTACTGTGTTACCTATTTAAAAAAAAACCTTTAAATCCATCAATCAATATATATAAAACTCTTCCGTTACTGACTGACTGACTGACTGACTGACTGACTGAGAGACAACGCAGAGCCGAAACTACTGGGCGTAGCGGGCTGAAAATTTGCATGTAGGTTCCTTAGGGAGTGTAGGTGAGCACTAAGAAGGGATTTCCCGAAATTCCCACGGGAACGAGAAAAAACGGGAATTTTGTGTTTATGAGAGATCTGCGCGGGAAAAACCGCGGGGCATCCTCTAGTCAATATATATAAAACTCTTCCGTTACTGACTGACTGACTGACTGACAGACAACGCAGAGCCGAAACTACTGGGCGTAGAGGGCTGAAATTTTGCATGTAGGTTCCTTAGGAAGTGTAGGTGAGCACTAAGAAAGGATTTCCCGAAATTCCCATGGGAACGGGAAAAAATATGGATTTTTGTGGTTCTGTAGTAGAAATCTGGGCGAGTGAATCCGCGGGGCAGTCTCTAGTACTCATATAAAAATTGTTACCCCGTCTGTGTGTCTGTCTCGTTTTCACGCCACTACTACTAAACCGATGAAAATGAAACTTGGAACACAGATAGTTTAGTTTGAATAACGACATAGGACAAGTTATTTAGAATTGCGGTTTGAAGATAAATTAAAAAAAAGGAGAACCGCCTTCAACAAACAGACACATAAACTGAGAACTCTCTCTTTTTCGAAGTTGGTTAAAATAGGTTCTAGAACCTTCTCCTGAATGTAACAAATACATTTCTGAAAACGGCATTAATATCGGTTCAGCCAAACGCGAGATAATCGCGGAAGTATTTGTTACATTCAGGAGAAGGTTTTAGTACCTATTTTAACCGACTTTTGAAAATGAGGAAGTGCTCAGTTGGTACGTGTCAGTTTATTGAAATTTTCAGAGATTCAAGTAATTTTCCATAGGGATATTCGGAATGCGGAATACCTCCTTGATTTATGTCAGACTTGTCAGACAACTTTTTAAACAACCTATTCGTTATAATATATACCGGGTGTTTCTGAAAAGTCGGTAATAAATCAAAGGAGGGCTTCTGCTCACCATAACTAACAACTTTCCCAAAGCAACATGGGTCGAAATCTCAAAAAAAAAAAAAAAAAACAGCTGTTCCATACATTGGTTCGATCAGCTGGCGGGGTCAATGTACGGGACAGCTGGTTTTTGTTTTGAGATCTCGACCCATGTTGCTTTGGGAAAGTTGTTGGGTACAGTGAGCTGAATCCTTCCTTTGATTTATTACCGCCTTGTCAGAAACACCCTGCATAATGTTTAGAAGAAATCTGTAAGTCTGCTCGATGCTGCACATAAACAATATAGTTTCTGCAGCAGCATTGTTTTTATAATAGGATGATCAAACGAGCTCACCTGAGTGAAGTTCGATCATTATTGTACGAAGGCTTTGTATGAAGATGTATATTGTTAAACATGCAGCTTCTCCGAGTTGCTTGGCACCTTACGCGCTTTAAATCCTTCCCTATACTAAAAAAAAAACTACAATATTGATTGTCTATGGTCAAGCTGTCAAACGTCATTCTTTAGAGCCATAACCATTGATTCTAGGTCGACCGTCAAGCGAGTCGCACGTATTGATTTTTTGCAATAAATGCAAAAACTATTGTGCTGTGTTTTTGAAATAATAAAGATTTTTTTTGTGATGGTTGCTGACATAGTCTAGAAAAATGTCAAGCCCCTTCAATAAAAGCACCCTGATGCGGAGAAGCCCTCCAGCCTCACCAGTGCCGCCTGCGCACCCTGCGCCGCCGCCACCTCCTGCCCGCCCTGAGCCCCCTCCCGAACAGGAAGAGTCCGTTATCGTGTCGACCATTGAAATTCAAAAGTGGATGAACGCAATTGAAGATCTTGCCACTGAAATTAGCACTATCACTTCAGAGGGCAAAATGAACTCGGAACAGAAAGGTAAAGTTAACACACTACTGCGACGCATTGTGAATGCTAGCGGCCAAATGTGTGTGCTGTACCAATCTGCCAAACAAAGGGTAATTGCTGCCCAAACCGCTATTCAAACCTTGCAAGAACAACAACACTTTACGGAGGCCCTCGAGAGTCTAAAAATTGCCGTTGAACAGAAAAAAACCACCGTGCCTGAAAAGACCTCCTTTGCCGACATGGTAAAAAAAGGCCCTGAAAACTTTGTGAGACCCAATAATCTGAGCTCAATAGCAATTTACCCTAAAGATCAGAAAACCAGCGATGAAACAAAAGCCCTTGTACAAAAGGTGATTTGCCCGGAGCAATTAAAATTGCAGGTTCGCAGCCTCCGGAAGACTCGGAACGGCGGAGTTATAATAAGCACCGAATCGAAAGAGGATATCCAGAAGTTGCGCCAGTCTTCAGCCCTAACAAATTCCGGTCTTAAAGTTGAAGAGCCATTCAAGAAGAAGCCCAGAATCGTGATTGTTGGAGTACCTTCTGATTACAGCGAAAAGGACCTTCTGGAGCACCTTTACGACCAAAATTTAGCCGAGAAACTTACGACGATATCTAAGGAGGATAGTCTTGCCGCCATGAAACTTAGCCACAAATCAGGTAAAAAGGACTCCTCGCGCTGCAACTTTATACTTGAAGTATCCGCTGCAATACGTAGAGCCCTAATTACGCAGGAGAGGGTGTTCCTCAACTGGAATTCCTGCCCAGTAAGAGACTTTACTATTGTAACGCGCTGTTTCAAATGCCAGCAATATGGTCATGCCGCAAAGTTCTGCAAGGAGCCAACACCCGCATGTGGACAATGTGGGGAACTAGGTCACGAGACCAAAGTTTGTCCTAGAACAGCGGAGCCGTCAAAGTGTGCGACCTGCTTACGTTTTAACAAGCCAGCTCAGCATAAAACAGGTGACGACTGCTGTCCAGCAAAACAATTTGCCATAAATAAATATATTAATTCAATAGATTATGCGGGCGCCTAAGAGCGCCACCGATAAAGATCCTTTTCTAGCACTTTTTACAACTCCATCTCTTAACTTTTAACTTTTTTTGTATTTTTTTCTTTTGTGTTTTAGCATGACTGAAAAACTTATCCTTGAACTAGATAATCTACCTTTTTATAACTCACAAATATGTAAAGTTGAAAATTGCAAATCATTTATTACCGACGACGTCAATAGCTTAATTATAATTAATCATAATATTCGGAGTATATATAAAAACCTCGATAGCTTTGAATTATTTCTTAGTATGCTAGATTTAAGCTGTGACGTAATTGTGCTTACTGAATGTAGACTTCGGAACCGAGAACATAACATACCGACTTTAACAGGGTACAATTTGTTTTACACGGAGCGTAATTACTTGCAGAATGATGGTGTTGTTATATATGTAAAAAAAACACTAATTGCAGAAGTTTATGAGCCAAACTTCATAGACAGCAATTGTTTGGTGCTGAAAATTGGTACTGATTTGGCAATAATCGCTATATACAGATCTCCAGCAACTACAAATGATATTGACACCTTTTTCAATGCTCTTAACAAAAGCCTACAAGAGCTTAAATCTGTGAAAAATATTGTTCTGACGGGAGATATAAACATAAATATCCTTCCTGATGAAAGAGAGCGACTGCGAGCAGAAGAGTATCTTAATCTTTGTGCCTTCCATGGATTATTGCCGAGTCATACCTTCCCGACTCACGAAAGTGGATCATGTTTAGATCACATTCTATTGAAAACTGCTTTACCATCACTAACAATTGTAACTAACTCAACCGTGACCGACCATCATGCCGTACTATTACAATTAAAATTGAAGTTACCTAAACATACTAACAATAACATAATTACTAAAATTAATATAAAAACACTTGAAGATGACTTATGCAAAATCAGCTTTGCCCCAGTTTATAATGAGCCTAATGTCGATACGGCAATGACATACTTTATTACTTCTGTACAACAAGCAATTAAAAACAATACCTATACAGCCAAGTTGGGCAAAAGCAAAATAATTTTGAAACCGTGGATAACTTCCGGCTTACTACGATGCATAAAAAATAGAGATCGTCTACATGCCAAGTCAAAATTATTACCTGATAATATAACTCTACAAATTACTTACAAAAGATATAGAAATTTTTGTAACAGACTATTAAATAAACAGAAAATTGCGTATGAAAAATATGAATTAGAAAAAGCCGGGAAAAACAATAAAAAGATTTGGAAACATATTAAACAAGTAGCAAATCTAAAACGAAACCATGAGTCATCTTCAATTTTGTTAGAATCGCACTCATCAGCATTTGTCTCTGCAAATAATGTAAATAACTATTTTGCTAACGTTGGCAAAGACCTTGCTCATCAAATTCCACTTACATCACTGCAAAAACAAACACATAATAATTCTAAATTAGATTCTTTTGTTTTATTAGATACAGATGTTGCTGAAGTTAAACGTATTATAATGGGTTTAAAAGACAACTGTGCAACAGGATGGGACGGTATCTCAAGCTATATTTTAAAGACATTTAAACATTTATTAGCTCCGCCATTAACACATATTTTTCAAACTTGTCTCTTAGAGGGAAAGTTCCCTAAGGCTCTAAAAAAGGCTCTTGTAACTCCCGTTTTTAAAAGTGGAGATAAAAAAATAGTGACTAACTATAGACCAATATCAGTACTTCCTGCTATGTCCAAAATTTTAGAAAAAATAATAAATAACAGATTTATTAATTACTTAGAATCAAATTCGATTCTGTCAGATTGCCAATTTGGTTTTAGATCAAAACGTTCAACGGAAGATGCCGTACACATCTTAACAGATAATATTACAAAAGAGTTAGATGCTGGAAACTGCCCTCTCGGGATTTTTATCGATCTTGCAAAAGCTTTTGATACTGTCTCTATCCCCCTGCTCCTGAAAAAATTAGAATTAATTGGTGTTCGAGGCACACAGCTAAGCCTTTTTTCAAATTACTTAGATGACCGCTATCAACAAGTCAAAATTGACAACCTAATCAGTGATGAACTAAAAAACACCTCGTTTGGAGTTCCACAAGGAAGTATTTTAGGACCAACACTGTTCTTGGTTTATATAAACGATCTATGCAACCTTAAATTAACAAATGGCTGGATAGTATCTTATGCTGATGACACTGCACTCCTTTTTACTGGCAAATCTAAAGAAGAAGTATATAAATACGCCCAACTGGGTTTAACAAAGGTAAAAACCTGGCTTCAGCAAAATTTACTAACTCTAAATGCCCAAAAAACTAAATATTTGCAATTTTCTATGAGATCAAAGAATTTTGACACTGCATATACACTGAGAGCTCATTCTTGTAAGGAAGAAAGTACCAATACTTGCAACTGCCCGACACTATCAAAGGCATTCAGCATCAAATACCTTGGCATAATAATAGATTCGAATCTCTCATTTCAAGAGCACATTAACTGTCTCACGGGTAGAATAAGAAAACTTATCTTTGTATTCAAAAGGCTTCGTGATCTAACTAACCCCATCCTTATAAAAAAAGTATACTACGCACTTGCTTATTCAATTTTAAACTACTGCATTCTGGCATGGGGTGGGATGCCAAAAACTAACCTGCTTTCACTTGAAAGGGCACAGAGAGCAATACTTAAAGTTGCAACAAAGCGACCTTACCTTTATCCTACCTACTCCCTCTACCAGTCTTGTAAGGTTCTCACTGTTCGGCAAATTTTTATTATGAATGTGATCATGAAACAGCACGCTTGTATATCTAATAATAACAATACGAACAAAAGACGTAAAGATCGGGTTTACGACCTATACTCTACTAAGCACGTTTACGCACAAAGGTTTTTCAGCTTTTTGGGCCCATTTCTTTATAATAAAATAAATGCAAAGCTATCGATGTACTCATTAAACTTTAGAAACTGTAAAACTTCTCTTTTAAATTGGCTAGGAACTTTAAATTATGACGAAACAGAGAGACTTCTTGGAATTGTGAAATAGATTATCAATAATGTTATTGCTTAGTTTTTTAAGACCTACTTAATATCTAAATAATATAATTTTATGTAAGATTATTACTTTAATCATATTTTCATATTGTGTTTTTTATTATTATTCATATTGTAATATAACAATTCTAGTTTAAACAGTCTGAGATACAGGCTATTTAATTAGCCTAGTTCAGACTTGATTTTATGTTAAGCTCTGTAAATTAATATAAGGCTTACTTTAAGTTTTATTGTAAAGGAGATTGACCATTCTGGACCAAATGCTGCCCACGCATGTGAATATTTTTTTTCTTCTTCACATGAAGAGATATATATATGAAAAATAAAAAATAAAAATTAAAACCACGGATTTATAATATATACGTAGTACCTTAAAACTTATTTTTTTGGTGATCTTACATTTGATATATAGTTTTTTATCGTTTATGTTAAATAATATTATTATTATCTTACCTATTCTACCTCCCGAGTCCGGTTCCGACCTCACTAGTCTCGTTCGAAGCAACTTTTTTTTGTAGCAAGTTCTATATGAAAATGATAAATAAAGAGTGATTTGCCAGAATTTAGAGAAATCGAAAGTCTCTCTTGCTCATATTCAGATTTGGTATGTGCCTATCTCTTTCGCGCACGCTGGGTTTCGCTATACCTGCGTGCTTGCGCACGTGCCCTTTTGTTTGTATTGCAGTCTAACTTCGCTCTTGGAACCGTTGTGTTGTGTACTGTGCGCTTATCTATCTTATTTTTAAAACCTGTCATTACTTTTGGACTATCGTATCTGCATCACCTGTTGACCCGGCTCAAAGAGTAAAGTAATATATAGAGGACACGGCTATATATATATATAGAGGAGAGGCACCAAGACGTTGTGAGGCGCCCTGCTTTATTTTTAGATTCCATAATTATAGACGACGATGATGATGACGATTGATATGGTATTTTAAAATGTTTATCCTTAAATAAATGTTGATATTTTAAATGATACACCGTCTTTTATTTTTAAAATAAGCTGTTGGTTAGGATTTTTCGTCAATGTAAAATAGATTATTTTTCAATATTCCTTGGATAGATTCTTAAGCGCTTTAGGTTACAGACTACTGTTAGTCTAATGAACATTATGCACTATGATTCAATGCTGGGCAGCCTTGGTCCAGCGTCCATACAAAAATGGTCAATCTCCTTTATGAATTTTTCCAATAAATTTATTTATTATTTATTATTATTTATAACGAGCTTGACTCACAACTTGGGTTACTTACAAATTGTAAAGGGCGGGCGGGACAATATACATCTTCATACAAAGCCTTCGTACAATAATGATCGAACTTCACTCAGGTGAGCTCGTTTGATCATCCTATTGTACATCGGCTTTGTATTCGATGTATATTGTTAAACATGCAGATGTTCAGAGCCAATAATAATATCTTAAAATAAAAGTTGTGAGGCTTCTATCGAAGATAACCCCTTCTAATATAGGAAAGGACAAACAGATTTGTTTGAAAACTTAATTAAGTTGTTTTATATATCCTTAGTAAAGGAATATGAAAATTAATTAAAACTTAAAAGAAAATTTAATAAAGTTAAAATGTAATACCTATTTAGTATCAAAACGGCGTATTAATACCGCTTCTTAACTAAAACAAAAAGATATCACATGAATAGAGTTGTATGTGAACCTCTACATAGTTCAAGACCTACTGGTTTAGTCAACTGTCTGTCTAATGACACACCTTTTTAGTGGTTGCTAGATAGCTTGTGTTTGTCCTGCAAACACCTTAATTTTCAAATTTAAAATTAAATTATTCTACATAGGATACAAGGTATTTCTTATTTCAAGTCTCATATCATTATATTTATTAATATAGTATCCTATTCGCAAGAGGCGCAGGCAAAAACAGTCCCCAAAAGGACAGACCAGTCCGCATAGCAAAACATTGTACGTAGCTACGTCATGCTACACGAGCCAGGCAGCACCCTGCCGCGGCACGCCTTCGATCAGACCCATCATCGAAGCCAATGATGGAAGCCGCCAGGAGACGCACTCAAAAAATATCATCTTATTTAAAAGATTCTACTCCCTTTTTACCCCAAAATAGCAAAATATTTTTGGTCCAGCGTCCTATTGTTGATGAGGTCACAGATTTGTGTCGTTTTTTGAAAGAATTAACAATGGGTTTTTTACGAAGTTTTACAGAACAGAAGTTTTTTCACGTTCAAAAGCTTTGATTAATTTAATTCGGTTTACAAAAACTCTAAAACTCAATGTCTTAACAATATCAGTGTAACTTTATGTATATTGAAGTCTGTATTTATTTAGTTCTAGTACTTTACTTTTTTAAAGTGAATACTTGTTCTGTGTAGCAGTAGCTACTTAAAGCTTGTAACATGACTAGTAAGTTAATACTTGTTCTGTGTAGCAGTAGCTACTTAAAGCTAGTAACATGACTAGTAAGTTAATACTTCTTCTGTGTAGCAGTAACTACTTAAAGCTAGTAACATGACTAGTAAGTTAATACTTGTTCTGTGTAGCAGTAGCTACTTAAAGCTAGTAACATGACTAGTAAGTTAATACTTGTTCTGTGTAGCAGTAACTACTTAAAGCTAGTAACATGACTAGTAAGTCAATATTTGTTCTGTGTAGCAGTAGCTACTTAAAGCTAGTAACATGTTTTTTGGTTTAAATTATCATTAGGATACTATTCTTTTAACTGTCATTCACATTCAATACTTTAATCATATCTCATGTAATATTATATTTATTTATAAATAAATAAACAATGACATTAATATGGCAATGGTGGTAGGTCTTCATAATACAATCATCATCCCCTATTTTAGAGCCACCATTCAACATAAAATCAAATTTATAAAAATTTGAAACACCTGAATTAAAATTCTTAGGAGGAATGACCATTTATATGGAACAAAAAACAAAAAATGGATCATTGTTATTTTTATTATTGTATTGAGTTTGCTCAATGCTCACCGCTGAGGACTCAATTATAATTTCTACAAATGACAGTAGTAGTACTGATATTTTAAGCTGGTATTGCTAGAGCATATCTCTTGTTTCTATATTATCTGACAATGAAGCAGGTCTCTGAAAGGTGAAGATAATAATTAAGAAAGGTTTCTTTCAGGTATAATTAAGAAAGGTTTCTTTCGTGTTGCAAAAAACCAAAAAATAATCCATAACAGAGAACCAAAGTTGTGATGACCATCATTATGCTAGTAACATAATTAACACTAGATACAGTAAATCAACATTCCAGGATTTTTGTTCCAGTTTCCAAAATTCACCCATGCATAGCAAGAAGCTGGACAAGCTTCTACTAATGTTACATATGAAGTGTCAAAAGTAAGTAAATTGCGAAAGTTTTTTGGTTTAGCTGGGCATAAGAATTCAAGATGTTTGACTAATTGAATCATTGTAATAATGAAAAGAGTTATTAAAAACTTGCATCTAAAGAAGCGAAAAGAAAAGGTTTGTCAGAATCATAGCAAGTAGAAATCAATCCTCTCTGCCCACCCCTATGGAAACAGGCGTAGCGATAAGTATGTTTGTATGTATGTATGTACATATCAATGTACATATTATATGAACATTTATAGAAAGTGTTTGGTCTAAACAGCTTGTAAGTACTCAAAAAACACACAACTGTTACTAATACCCCTCGCTGGCTCAAAAAACTTGGTACACATTTGTACACAAATTCCATGTATTACATTCTAATGCTGTGAGCGTAGCAAATATGAGGGTAAATGTGATAATTAGATGTGATAATTTTTGTTAACTCTTCATGCATTCGCATTTGTCTGTACATAATATGTATTTGCATAAAATTATACTTTTTCATATATTTGTAGAATAGATTTAAAAATTTACAAAATAAAGGCTTTATTGATGTAAGAAAGCTAAAAACCACTTTCCTTATTTAAAGTGAAACTGTACACATCCATAAGAATGTGTCTGGAACTCATGTAAATGTAAAAATCATAATCTTAAATGATTTAAACCTCTAAATGTCCTGCGCAATAAACTGTACATAGTTTTATGCGTTTGAGGGTAAAAGTATAAATTCGACGTGTAAAAATACCACTGTTATAAACTGATGAAATATTTCAAATAAAATAAACCATGATCACCATTTTTGGTACTTAGACATGATTTTTATATACCTGACTGGCTTGATTAAGTCACACTTTTAACAATCCGATTAAATTTTTGACTATATCCATTACTTAATTTATTTAAAGATGGTACTGTGGGCAATGTTAAAATATTTTAAATGGTTTTAATTTAACCATAATACTGTGTTCTTGAATAAATTTTCAGAGTATTGATGGTACTCTGGGCAACGTTAAAATATTTTAAATGGTTTTAATTTAAACATATTACTGAGTTCTTGGACAGATTTTAAGATTCTATTGAATGAGAAGGTGTAGTTATACCCTTAACATACATAACCCAAAATAAACAAAGTATCACACAGATTTTTCCTTTAGCTTAGGAAAAAAGTGGAAATAAGCTTGCCACCATGGCTTACCTCTATTTGTCAGAAGGAAAATGCCGCTTAGACAGGGCTGCGTCTGGGTCGTTAGGCTGTTGCCTGCAAAACCCTATGGTGGTTCTAGTATTGGTAGTTCCTGGCTACCAGGGGTTTCATGGGTTTTCTCCATACAAAAGTGCAAACCAGTATGGTAGTAATGGGATGGCCTGATAAAGTTTTCCCATTCAGGGTTTGCAGGTGGCTTTTTGCATATTGATTTTTTTGCATTGTGTTGACTAAATTGTCATTGTTGCAATCTTTTGTTGAAGATCATGGCCAAAATAAGGAACTCGTCCCGCAGTACATCATTGACTAGATTCAAAGAATGGTTTCTCTAGATTAGACATGGTAAAATTTATTCTTGCTTTTGTTTGAATAGAATGCAAGACAGCAAAGATCCTGACTGCATCGCAGTGGGGATATAAGTTTCAGCTGGTCTATGTTTTAACTCGCTGTTAGTGTTGCAAGAATTTTCCCATAGCATGGAGTTCCAAAACAAATTGATTTTGTTTAGTTTAAATTCCCTTATCCACAAGGTATACTTGGTTTTCTGGGAAAAGCTCTTCCAAAAGTGAAGTTTGAGCTTATTTCTTTGGGCCAAATTAAGGTTGTTGGGGAAATAGGTATCTCCCTCAGTGTCACTGATTGAACCTGAATGTTATGCCTACCTGTGTGGTAGTACATTGGTAGTATTAACTTGCTACGGAGAAGATAAGTTATCTCCATCCTTTGTTCTATTGGCATTTGTGCCTCATGTTGATTGTGATTCATTTGAGTAAATCTTTGTGATTTGACACTTAAGAAATTGTAGAGCACATCCATGTATCTCGTACACAGCCTGTGTCTTGTTCAGAAGACAAAAAATATTTTGCCGCCAAAATGTCTGCGCATAGCGTGCGCGTGCCACGCCCATATCAAACCAAAAAACGGCATGTTTGCCTACGAGCACGTCGGTATATCTCGTATACCACCCGTGTCAATGTGAAAGGGCTTGTTTGTAAAGGCATGCGCCAACAAACACGTCGGTATATCGCGTATACCACCCGTGTCATTAGAAAGGGCTTGTTTGCCCACATTGTGTCATATGAGGTAATATTGGTGCGTAACCAATGTAATTTTTAATTATACCTGAAGAATTCTCATCCTGCAGATCAGAAAATTTCCGAACGTCCTTGTTGCAGGCTTTTTATTTCCCTGCATTTCACAATTTTCGGAACTTGTTTCGATATATTTCGAGTTTCCTGTCCTTTGACTTATGTTTGTGTACACATTTTCGTGTAGTTTTGCTGTTATTTTCACTTATTTTATAAAACGAAACTATTTTTTACTAAAAAACAAAGCACCGGCACCACGCGAACACAAAGAATGACGTTTGACAGCTTGACCATAGACAATCAATATTGTAGTTTTTTTTTTAGTATAGGGAAGGATTTAAAGCGCGTAAGGTGCCAAGCAACTCGGAGAAGCTGCATGTTTAACAATATACATCGAATACAAAGCCGATGTACAATAGAACTAGAGGCTGCCCCGCGGTATCACCCGCGCAGATTTCTCTTAAACACAAAATCCCATTTTCTCCCGTTCCCATGGGAATTTCGGGAAATCCTTTCTTAGTGCTCACCTACACTCCCTAAGGAACCTACATGCAAATTTTCAGCCCGCTACGCCCAGTAGTTTCGGCTCTGTGTTGTCTGTCAGTCAGTCAGTCAGTCAGTCAGTCAGTCAGTCAGTCAGTCAGTAACGGAAGAGTTTTATATATATAGATAATATAAAAAAATATTAAGAATAATTTTATTATTTTTTCAAATTAAGTTCTCATAGCAATAATCAAATCACTAAGAAAGGAAGTTAGGCGAGCGTGCACGACAACTTCCGAAATCAATTTCGGTTTCGGCAAAAGGTTCAGTCAATTTAAGCCGAAACTTGATTTTTGGCCGAAACTCGGCCGAAACCGAAACCGAAACCGAACTTTCGGTCGACACTATTAAAAAGTACTCTTTTCGAGTGTATCCATGGGTCATAACCAAATAACCCTCACCAGTCGTTTGAACTCCTCCCTATTGAGTACGGGCTCCTTCAGCTCGTTGGCTAAGTGCGTGACGCACTCTTCTAGCGCCAAATACGTGGCTGGTATCCTTTGCTCCAGCAGTGGCTCCTTGCTACCTGAATGTAATAATACTTTCTTTTTCACAAAAATTTCTTTTTTACAAAAAGAGCCGCCTTTAACGAACTGCAACAAACATAATCTGAGAACTTCCTCTTTCTCGAAGTCGGTTAAAATAGGTACTAAAAAGCCTTCTCCTGAATGTAAGAAATACTTATGTGAAAACCGCATCAAAATCGGTCCAGCCAAACGCGAGATAATCGGGGACAAACATACATACAAACATAAAGTAAAAAGTAAAGTAAAGTAAAAAATGATTTATTCAATACAGGATACAAGATATCGCTTATTGAAAGTCAATTAGACTAATCAAATTAATATTGATACCTTATTTCGTAAAGTATCCTATACTGATAGAGGCGAGGTAGTTCAGGGTGCCCACTAATTGGCTCAGGCAAACAATGTTTGCCTTGCCTTACGACAATGGTCGCCTGGAGACGCCCCCAAACGAGCCCTCCTCTGTCAAATGATTCTACTCCCTTTCGCAATGATTTTACAGCGTAGAGAAGAAAGGGGTAACAAACTCTACTTTACAATTTATCTCTCTCTTTTTTTGTTCTTTTGTGACACGAGCTTTCCCGGCTTACTTCGTTACGCCATAGATTATAAGATACTACAAAAGACTTGGCTCTAAAGACTATGTTCTTTTGACTACCCAGAATGGCCGAATAAAAAACAAACAACAACAACAAACCACCTGTCAAAATATAACAACGGAAAAAATATTGCACCTTGGGTTACATTATTTGAGTTTAAGTAAGGATCCCTAATTTTTTTGAAAATCTAATATATCCTATGGCACTCGGGGTTAATGAAGCTTCCTACCAGTGAAAGAATTTTTCAAATCGGTTCAGTATTTCAAGAGCCTATTCGTTACAAACAAACAAACAAACAAACAAACAAACAAACAAACAAAATCTTTCCTCTTTATAATATTGGTATAGATTACAATTTAATTTAGAATACAAAGAACATAAATAAATAAGATTTAAAGTACATACATGAAATAATGAAAATATCGTGCAGAGCTAGACCACTTCCATGCGTCTTTGTCGTTTTCATAATCATCAACATTGTAATAAAATATAAATATACATACATGCATACAAATATACATACATACATACATACATACACACATACATACAAACAAACATACATACATACAGGTCAAACTGATAACCTCCTTTTTTGAGGTCGGTTAAAAAAAGAATCGTCTTCAATAAATTGACATCTACATAAACTGAAAACTTCAGTTTTTATGAAGTCGGTTAAAATAGGTACTAAAACCTTCTCCTGAAAGTAAGAAATACTTCTGTGAAAACCGCATCAAAAGCGGTCCAGCCAAACTCGAGATGGGTGAAAAACAGCGTGACTGTGGAAATTTATTCCCACGCAAGCAAAGATGCAGGTAAAGCGCTAGTAAATAATAAAACAAGGGTGTAAAATTGGTGTTTTAATTAGGGTTGAAACAGTACCCGAAGTGGAACAGCTTTACACCCACTTTGTATACTCTACTTGTAATTCTACCCAAAGAGAAAATAAATTAAAAAAACAACATACCTGGAGGTTTAACACTGAAAGCGACCGAGTATATGATGTCAGCTAGCAATCTTATATTGTGCTTGGTACTGCATGACACCTGGGAGAAGAAAGTAACTTATATTAAATCAATATATATAAAACTCTTCCGTTACTGACTGACTGACTGACTGACTGACTGACTGACTGACTGACTGACTGACTGACTGACTGACTGACTGACTGACTGACTGACTGACTGACTGACTGACTGACTGACTGACTGACTGACTGACTGACTGACTGACTGACTGACTGACTGACTGATTGACTGACTGACTGACTGACTGACTGACTGACTAACTGACTGACTGACTGACTGACTGACTGACTGACTGACTAACTGACTGACTGACTGACTGACTGACTGACTGACTGAAACTACTGGGCGTAGCGGGCTGAAATTTTGCATGTAGGTTCCTTAGAGAGTGTAGGTGAGCACTAAGAAAGTAATTCCCGAAATTCCCATGGGAACGGGAAAAAACGGGATTTTTGTGTTTATGAGAAATCTGCGTGAGTAAAACCGCGGGGCAGCCTCTAGTAATAATATAATAATCTATACCAATATTATAAAGAGGAAACATTTGTTTGTTTGTAACGAATAAGCTCCGGAAATACTGAACCGATTTGAAAAATTATTTCACTGGTAGGAAGCTACACTATCCCCCAGTGTCATAGGCTATATTAGATTTAAAAAAAAAATAGAGATCCTTACTTAAACTCAAATAATGTAACCCAAGGTGCAATATTGTTTCCGTTGTTTACATATTTTGACAGGTGGTTTGTTGTTGTTGTTGTTTGTTTTTTTATTCGCCCATTCTGGGCAGTCAAAAGAACATAGTCTATAGAGCCAAGTCTTTAGTAGTATCTAATATTCTATGGCGTAACGAAGTAAGCCGGAAAGCTCGTATTAAATAACTCTAGCCGTATCATTCATGAAATAAAGAAGATTTTAAGTACCTATAATGGAGGTTTACTTATCTGGTTGTTGTATGATAAATACGTGACATCCAGTCTAAATTGACATACGTCAAATAACTAAAGTGCTCTTTAACTTTTTATGAATTTTCTTGGGATAGCAAAACACTTGAATATTGCAATGCGTAATACGAACTCGCCATATTAAGCTGGTGGTCTAACATATAACTGTTATACACAACACTTTTTGGTCCTTCGAGCCGGATCATGTTAACTATAACAGTTTCTAAGCAAGTTTCTGATCAATACATAGTAGAAAACAAAGTCCCTTCCACTGTATGTCAATATACAAGGTGTTTCTGAAAAGGCAGTAATAAATCAAAGGAGGTATTCATCTCACCATACCTAACAACTTTCCATTGACATTGACCCCGTCAGCTGATCGAACCAATGTATGGAACAGTAGTTTTTTTTTTTTGACATATTGACCCATGTTGCTTTGGGAAAGTTGCTGGTTATGGTGAGCAGAATCCCTCCTTTAATTTATTACCGCCTTGTCAGAAACACCCAGTATATGCTTAAATCTTTAAAACTATGCAACGGATTTTGATGCCGTTTTTTTCTAAATTAATAGAGTGATTCAAGAGGAAGGTTTATATGTATAATACATGCACAACATAGTAATAGGAGTACGATAGGCGGTACGAAGTTTGCCGGGTCGACTATATAGTCACTGATAAGAAGCCTGACCTCAACGGAATCCAAGACCCTGGGTAGACCAAGCTTGTCAGCGTCAGGTGCGGCCATGATTGAAGACCGTATCAATCTCTGCAGTACTTCTGGACTTTCGTTTTCTGGCATATTACTCTGTTGAACAAAATATACCTTGATACAGGGTGTATTTGACAAGGTAGCAAAAATACTAGTTTTCATTCCACAGCCTCGAAAACACTACTTTTTCTTTCCAGTACACTTTTTGATTACAGCTGGTTGAATATGAATTTCCATACATTATGAATGTACTGAGAAGTACCCTTGGAACTCTCACGGCACTCGGGTTCGAACTTGAAACCCTCATACATAATACCTTACTTTACGCCCTT
Source organism: Euspilapteryx auroguttella (assembly GCA_951802225.1). NCBI lineage: Eukaryota > Metazoa > Arthropoda > Insecta > Lepidoptera > Gracillariidae > Euspilapteryx > Euspilapteryx auroguttella. The sequence goes on from OX637669.1 coordinate 4,944,062, forward strand.
GTCTATACCAATATTATAAAAAGGAAAGATTTGTTTGTTTGTTTGTAACGAATAGGCTCCGGAAATACTGAACCGATTTGAAAAGTTGTTTCACTGGTAGGAAGGTACATTAACCCCGAGTGTCATAGGCTATATGAGATTTTCAAAAAAATTAGGGATCCTTTTATTTATAACACTATAACACATCACACTCAGAGCCCCTAACTAGGTAGAACCTGTATCTAGGGTGCCCGAAACATATACAGGGACGAACATTACACCCAGACCGGAAACCAACATCGATATTCATCATATCAATATTCGCCCCGCCCGGGAATCGAACCCGGGTGCACACGCTCACTCAGTCCACATCGCTGCCAACTGAGCTACGGAGCAATCAAACCTTACCTAAACTCAAATAATATAACCCATAGTACAATATTTTTTCCGTTGTTTACATATTTTGACAGGTGGTTTGTTGTTGTTGTTTGTTTTTTATTCGGCCATTCTGGGCAGTCAAAAGAACATAGTCTATAGAGCCAAGTCTTTTGTAGTATCTTATATTCTATGGCGTAACGAAGTAAGCCGGAAAAGCTCGTATAATAATATACTAATTATGCAACAATGGTGTAAACTGATGTATTATGCATGAGGGTTGCAACCTCACCCGAGGCAGAATAACTTTGCCCCCAAGTTGTATATACTGCATTTTATACCATCCGACGAGAAAATTCACTTATAAATAATCAATTAATAATTTCTTTTTTACAAAAAAGGAACCCGCCTTCAATAAACTGACACACACATAAACTGAGAACTTCCTCTTTTCCGAAGTCGGTTAAATTCGGTACTAAAACCTTCTCCTGAATGTAACGAATATTTTTCTGAAAACCCATCAAAATCGGTGCAGCCAAACGCGAGATAATCGCGGACAAACACACATACATACATACATACAGGTCAAAACTGATAACCTCCTTTTTGAAGTCGGTTAAAAAGCAGAAGCTCCCCACCGCAACCTGAGAATAAGGAACTACGTTCCAAAAACGTACTCACGTTCAAGACTTGGTCGTAATGTGTTCCCACCATTATGACGGGGGAGCCGGGCGCCCTGGCTTGAATAGACCTGCAAACAATTTATTCTGGATAGAGTAAGCTGTCCCTTTTCTTGGCACCCCGTCCTATTATTGGCATGGTCCACTTAGTGGCTGATTATAAGGATTTTGGGAATTTTGCACTGGAAAAAACCAAAACACTGTATGTATGGTGTTCTAAATTAAAACACCATACATTTTTCTTTTTTTACAAGTGTGTCAGGATCGTAGCAAGTGGTAATCAATTGTCTCTGCCTACCCCGATGGGATACAGGCGTGACGTTATGTATGTATGTACAAACTTTTAATGTTGTAAAATGCGAGGTATCCTTGTGGACCATGCCAATAATAGGACGGGGTGCCAAGGTAGGGGCAGCTTGGATTTAAGAGACATTTTACACCGATACACTCGCCAAATGCGAAATCAATATGCAGGGTGTTTCTGACAAGGCAGTAATAAATCAAAGGAGCGATTCTGCTCACCATACCTAACAACTTTCCCAAAGCAACATGGGTCGAAATCTCAAATCAAAAATCAGCCGTCCCGTGCATTGACCCCGTCAGCTGATCGAACCAATGTATGGAACAGCTGTTATTTTTTTTGAGATTTTGACCCGTGTTGAATTGGGAAAGTTGTTAGTTATGGTAAGCAGAATCCCTCCTTTGATTTATTACCGCCTTGTCAGAAACACCCAGTATATATAACTCTTCCGTTACTGACTGACTGACAGACAACGCAGAGCCTAAACTACTTGGCATAGAAATCTGAAAATTGGCACGTGGGTTCCTTGGGGAGTGTAGGTGAGCAGAGCACTAAGAAGGGATTTCCCGAAATTCCCACGGGAACGGGAAAAAACGGGATTTTTGTGTTTATGAGAAATATGCGCGGGAAAAACCGCGGGGCAGCCTCTAGTACATACATACATACATACAGGTCAAACTGATAACCTCCTTTTTTGAAGTCGGTTAATGATGCGAATGATTCGCGAACGCGAATGCGAACGTTCGGTACATCCCTAATATAAACTCTAGGGCTCCCTACTCAGTGCACTCACCTGAGCCATTGTATGGCGCCGGCCAAACCCTTCCTGCCCTCTGTGACCTTCCATACAACAAGATAGAGCGATCTTTTCGACAGGAAGTATTGATGGGTCGCGTAGTACCTGCAAATACAATCAATATATATAAAACTCTTCCGTTACTGACTGACTGACTGACTGACTGACTGACTGACTGACTGACTCTGACTGACTGACAGACAACGCAGAGCCGAAACTACTGGGCGTAGCGGGATGAAATTTTGCATGTAGGTTCCTTAGGGAGTGTAGGTGAGCACTAAGAAGGGATTTGCCGAAATTCCCACGGGAACGGGAAAAAACGGGAATTTTGTGTTTATGAGAAATCTGCGCGGGAAAAACCGCGGGGCAGCCTCTAGTAGTTTAACACAAGATCGCTTCTCGCGTCTGTCTGTCTGTCGGTATATTTGCTTAAGAGCCAGTTTGCAGCGATGACGAAAAAAAAAAAAAAAATAATAATAACACATCATCGTAAGGGTTGCCTGGAAGAAATCGCTTTAAGCGATAAGGCCGCCCATTGCCTCCTTTCCCTTAAATTCAAAATTTTACTGCAATTGTATTATTTTGATGTTTTATTTTAATTGTATTGTTGTTGGCATTAAAGCGTTATTTCATTTCATTTCATTTTCACACTCAGAGCCCCTAACTAGGAAGAACCTGTATCTAGGATGCCCGAAACACACACAGAGACGAACATCACACCCAGAGCGGAAACAAACATCAATATTCATCATATCAATATTCGCCCCGCCCGGGAATCGCACCCGGGTGCTCACGCTTACTCAGTCTACATCACTGCCCACTGAGCCACGGAGCAGTCGATATCTCCTAAAATATGGAAAATATAAAAAATGTGGCACAGTATGACACTAGATAATGCAGCCTAGTATTTTAAGGGCAATGTTGTATAGCTTTTAAGTAAAAGACCAGAGAAAGCTACAAAGTGTTGCTAAAATGGCCACTTTTGGCTAGAGGTGGTCGTTATTTACAATCGCATTTAAAAAAACTCGTTATTTCATGGCAACGAATCGCATTGCTATTCACAACGAATGTATAATGCGATCGCGTTTTCGTTGCCGTCGGCAACGATCGCGTTCTCGTTGCCGTCAGCAACGAAAACGCGATCGCATGTGACAACTTGTCATTAGCAAAGCAACGAAACGCATTGAAGCATTACGATCTCACTCCTATCGAATTAATATGAAATGTACTAAAAATACATTTTGCTGAAAAAAAATTGTATAAGGTTTTGTAATATCGATAATTGCTGCACTTCGATAAAAATGTCCATATTAACATTGATATTAGAGCAAACTTGCATGTCTAGTTACATCCTGCGTTTTCGTTGTCAATCGCATTCTCGTTGCCGATCGCATTCTCGTTTCCGATCGCATTGCCGGATCGCATATCATGCGATCAACAAAGAAAATTCGATCGCAGTTTCAAATCGAAGTTGTTCGAAAATAGCATAACAGCGATCGCATGCGATAGAAAAATAGCAGTTATTCTCACCTCTACTTTTGGCAACAATCTGAGGGCCTATTAAGGCCGCTTTCGCAATATTGCTTTTTGTGCACTTTACGTTTTTTTTTTGTATTGACTTTGACACTCTGGAGGACGAAAAGTAATACTGCAGAAGCGGTCGTAATAGGGCCTCTGTACATAATTTTGTTTAATACAGATGCGCATCCGCCATACACAAACTGAATCTGAACTCTCTAGCTGTCTGTGAATGATAGTAAGATATTTTCATTATTTCATGTACTTCCATTTTTATTAATCTGTATAATGTTCATTGTATTGTCACCTTATTGTATTGTAATTGTTATATCACAAAAGAAAAAAAAAGGAGAGAGATAAATTATAAAGTAGAGTTTGTTACCCCTTTCTTCTCTACGCTGTAAAATCATTGCGAAAGGGAGTAGAATCATTTGACAGAGGAGGGCTCGTTTGGGGGCCTCTCCAGGCTACTATTGTCGTCAGGCAAGGCAAACATTTGTTTACCTGAGCCAATTGGTGGGCACCCTGAACTACCTCGCCTCTCGCAGTATAGGATACTTTACCAAATAAGGTATCAATAGCAATTAGATTAGATGTAGTCTAATTGACTTTCAATAAGTGATATCTTGTATCCTATATTGAATAAAGATTTTTTGATTTTATGTCAGTCTCGTGTATGGTGAGCCAACTCACTCCTGTTGCCCGCCGAAGTCCCAAGTCCTGAAGGTGACGGGACCCTTCTGTGATCGCTGCTTCTCGTAAATCCAGGTTCCAATATCAACTCCGACGGTGGAAAGATTGCCGCGGTACGTTGACTTGTTGCCCATGCGCTTTGCCCAGTGCTGTCAATCAATCAATCAAGAATGAAGGAAAGGAAGGTTAATTTGAATTAGTGGTCGAAGCTCAACACGGACCAAGAGAAAACATTTTGCAAATGGACAATCTACTAGATGGCGTGTTTGTTTTTTCTTTTTTCGCATAGAAAGTGGCGCCGCAGGTTATGGAGGTGGGAAACAAAGCTTTCTTGCGAATTACGCGGTTTTGTTTGGTTAGAACAGTAATAATTGGATCCATAGTGTTACTAACAATAGTAAAAGTTAAAGTTAAAAAACACTTTATTGCATACAAAAGAACATTATACAATTAATGGTACAACATATTTAAACTTGCATGCAATGGGCGGACTTATCGCTAAAAGCGATTTCTTAATACAACCATATTAAATAGGTCGTAGGCGATACAGTATTGTAAGCAAAAAAAATTAAATACTAAAGTATTCATTTAGTACAATGGAACGACAAAATTTGCATTGATTGCGCGGCGGCGTAGTCTGTTTTAGCGCTAAAAAAAAAAACAAAAAAAAAAAACTTACCTCAGTCTGCTTCCTCCTGTGTGCCGCAGCCGACTCGTGTCTCAGGCATTCAAGTAGACTCGTCTTTCCTATGCCCTGAGTAACAAAAGGTAATCATTTGAGAGAGGAGGGCTCGTTTGGGGGCGTCTCCAGGCGACCATTGTCGGAATGGGTTGTCTGCAGAAGTTCTGCGTCATCTGTGGATCCTGTGCTGGACTGTTTGCTTGCCTCCAGTGTTTGGGAGGTGAACTTGAAAATACTATTCTTAAGACGATAGGGGCATCACCAGGCGTCTATTGTCGTAAGGCAAGGCAAACATGAGCCAATTGGTGGGCACCCTGAACTACCTCGCCTCTCACAGTATAGGATACTTTACCAAATAAGGTATCAATAGCGATTAGATTAGGTGTAGTCTAATTGACTTTCAATAAGTGATATCTTGTATCCTATACTGAATAAAGAATTTTTGATTTTGATTTGATGGAAAGCCAAAAAATAGATCATTGTGTGAAGACCCTTTATTGTCATTTCAAGGCAAAAATTTACTATCCAATATAGGAAAGTATATTAGACTAATCTAATTGCTATTGATACCTTATTTGGTAAAGTATCTTAACGCATTGTTCTAACTTAGAGGTAGTGAAAACAGGTTGTAATAAACAGTCTACTCGTAGCCTCCGTGTTTGATTGACGTTCGTCCCCTAACATAACAGTTAAATTATCGTTGGCATAAAAGACGGAATGATATACATGGTGTAAAAAACCAATAACAGTAACAAAAACCAAACCTGCAGCCCAACAAGCATGAGCTTCATGACGGCATATCGTTCAGCCTTCTGCAGCAGACTCCTCAAGTAGCCGACCACTGCTGAGCTGCGGCCTCTTCCCCGCGCCACCTCGCCCAGCGCGCCGCCCAGAGGGCAGCCGCCCAGGCTCAGGTTCCAGAGCCGGCTGAGGAGGCCTAGCTGAGGGGGTAGGGTGGATATGTCTGAAATACAAGAGGGGGGGGGGGGGGTTACTGACTTAAAAAATCACTTCCGAAAAAAAAAAACTTATAACCTAATATTAAAAAGCTCCTAAATCCTTCGCTCGTTTTGGCTACTGCGAAATTTACTTACATTAATTACATGCAACTTTGAAGTAGACTTTTTTTTTGTAACCATAATATTTTTAATGTCGAAGTAACTCTGCCTGCCTGTCGCTTTCACGCCATAACTTCTTAAACGATTAGAATGAAATTTAGGACGGCTAGGGTCTAAAGGTGGTCCTTATGATTAAAGTCGTAGATCCTTACTCAGACTATGAAAAAGTCTAAAATATAAGTCGCCTATTTCCTTTCTCAGATCATGAAAAGGGTACGGTATAAAAGCTACTTTTTATTCAAAAAATATCACACGGGAAGGGATATTTAGGATTTTGCGTTTTGGAGGCAAATTTCGCACGAAGCACAGCAGGTTGCAGGAGTGCAGGAGACGTCCAGTATCGAGAATAATAATCAATATATATAAAACTCTTCCGTTACTGACTGACTGACTGACTGACTGACTGACTGACTGACTGACTGACTGACTGACTGACTGACTGACTGACTGACTGACTGACTGACTGACAGACAGACAACGCAGAGCCGAAACTACTGGTCGTAGCGGGCTGAAATTTTGCATGTAGGTTCCTTAGGGAGTGTAGGTGAGCACTAAGAAGGGATTTCCCGAAATTCCCACGGGAACGGAAAAAAAACGGGAATTTTGTGTTTATGAGAAATCTGCGCGGGAAAAACCGCGGGGCAGCCTCTAGTAATAATAATAAAAAGATTTATTTCAATAAGTAGATTATTAAATAATATTACAAGTAGTCCCTGCACTAGGTAAGCCTGTATCGCAGAGGCCATTATAAATTACAAAGATATTTTAAAAAAGTATAAAGTTTTTAGTAGTATTTGTTACCTAGCATGCAAAACAAAAATTAAATTAAAATCTAAATTACCTAACAAACTAAAATTTTAAAGTTTAGGTTGGGTGTCATTGATCTAAAAATCATCACCATTGCAAGCACACAACAGGCAACATATATGTAAGAATAGAAGCCTGCATCAATACATAGTATAAAATAAAGTCGCTTCCCGCGTCTGTCCCTATGTATGCTTACATCTTTAAAACTATCCAACGGATTTTGATGCGGTTTTTTTGTAATCGATAGAGTGATCCAAGAGGAAGGTTTATAAGTATTATACATGAGCAAAATAGCAATAGGTTAGGCGGTACGAAGTTTGCCGGGCCGACTAGTATATTATACAATTAAGCGTAACATGTACAGTCACGGACTAGGAGGCCGTAACAGATTTGTCTATGGTTTCGTCAGCCCTAGAGTGTATTACCAAAGAAGAAGAGCTATTTTTCAATACAGAAAAACCGGAAGTGTTACGCCGATCGTGTCCGCCCCTGTACATAAATGTTACTTCAGAGGTCGCAAGAAGAGAAGAGGGGGAAGAGGAGAGGAATGAGTCCGCGCGCGCGCCCGCCTGGCGAGACTGCTTGCACGGCCTGCTAGCACATCGACAGGTAACAACTCCTCATTTGATCATCATCATCATTTCAGCTGAAACACGTCCACTGCTGAACACAGGCCTCCCCCATAAATCGCCACGACTACCGGCCTCGATCGAGCCTCATCCAGTGTAGGTACCACTCGCAGCTTACATCGGGTCGCCTGACCACCTTGTGGGGAGTCGTCCTGCTCTAAGCCCTGTAGGTCCGGGCGTAAGAATAGGTCTACGGTATGCCCTGCCTGTCGTAAGAGGCGACTAAAAGGGGTCTTTGGGGTCGTGGGTGTGAAGGGCGGGGGCCCAACACACTCATCAAACGGTCCTGAGATGGGTGGCGGCACAACTTGTTGCACTGTGCCGCCGCAGCTCCGGGGGCGAGCCGGGGAGGGAACAATATGCCCTCCCTGAGCATGAAGCTAATAGTAGCTGAGCGTGGGAAGACTTCGGACGCTATAATGCGTGGTTCCCGGGGTTCTTCCCAAAAGCACCAAGACGGCCGCCGGGGAGTTTTAGTGGGTGCGAGCCCCACATACCCCCGACGCTCCCCCGAGCGTCGGGAAATGCGATAGACATTTCCCCTCGTTAAAAAAAAAAAAAAGGAAGTCGTCCTACTCTGTATATTCCGGTGCGCGGTCGCTACTCGAGAACTCATCGCTTTTGAATGTTTGCAATTCTCTGAACTCTAGAGGAGCTAAGAGGAAGAGCAAAGGATGGGAAGAAAATAAGAAGAGTAGTAAGACCTGGAAGAGGAATAAAGATACTTACCCTTATTTCCGCTTAGATTAAGCACAGCCAAGTTGGAAAGAGCGTAGATATTCTTCGGCACGAAGCGTAGCAGGTTGCAGGAGACGTCCAGCATAGAGAGGAGGGGGAAGAGGAGCCGGCCCTTCAGGGAAGAGGAGCTTGTACCCTAGGGGAAGAAATAAGATAAGATAGACATCATCTCATTCGCAGCTAGACAGGTTTTTTTTACACATCACACTAAGATCCCCTAACTAGGAAGAACCTGTATCTAGGGTGCCCGTAACATATACAGAGACGAACATTACACCCAGACCGGGAAACAAACATCGATATTCATAATAACAATGTTCGCCCCGCCGGGAATCGAACCCAGGTGCACCCGCGTCTCAGTCCACGTCACTGCCAACTGAGCTACGGAGCAGTCAATTCGCCAAGATTGCCATAGTGAATGATTTCTCAAGCAACCTTCACGTAAAAAGACAATCTCTTCAGATTCTGCCTATTCTGCGTCATACAACGTCTGCATGTCCACTCGGTACAGTCACGGACTAGGAGGCCGTAACAGATTTGTCTATGGTTTCGTCAGCCCTAGACTGTATTACCAAAGAACAAGAGCTATTTTGCAATACATAAAAACCGAAAGTGTTACGCCGAACGTGTCCGCCACTGTACAAGATAAAAAAAAGTAAATGTACATTTGCATATCACACTAATTTGAGAAAAGTAAAGTTTAATGAACGAATGACAAACATTATTGTACGAAAAAACAAAAACTTCATACGGTCGCCTTTCATCAACTTACTTACTTTCAGGACCATCTGAAAACCAGCGCTGGAAACCGGTCAACCAGTTTCCAGCATCCGCCGAGATGGCACCTTTTGTTTCTTTAGAATAGTATTTTTAATTATGTTCAAACTAGTCGACCCGGCGAACTTCGTACCGCCTTATACCGGGTGTTTCTGACAAGGTGGTAATAAATCAAAGGAGGTAATCAGCTCACCATACCTAACAACTTTCCCAAAGCAACATGGGTCGAAATCTCAAAACAAAAATCAACAGTCCCGTACATTGACCCCGCCAGCTGATCGAACCAATTTATGGAACAGCTGTTTTTTTTTTGAGATTTCGACCTATGTTGCTTTGGGAAAGTTGTTAGGTATGGTGAGCTGAATACCTCCTTTGATTTATTACCGCCTTGTCAGAAACACCCAGTATATTACTATGTTGTACATGTATAATACATATTAATCTTTCTCTTGAATCACTAAAAAATCACAAAAAACCGTATCAAAATGCATTGCATAATGTTAAAGATATAAGCATACATAGGGACAGACGCGGGAACCGACTTTTATTTATACTATGTATTGATATGTTTGTAAAGAAAAAAAAACAAGTTTTTTTATTTGTATTAAGGTTATTGTTTTTGAATTATTCGTTCTTTTAAATAAATCATGAAGTAACTAGTTCTTGATTACTATTACCACTCACCCACTCGTTCTCCTCGTCATCCTGAGGGTTGTGGTCCTCGTCAGCCGACTCCGAGGACCCATCATCATCGGTGGTCAGCTGGATGCGCGTGAGCATGTTGTTTGCTAAGATCTGTTGAAGAGAAGGAAAGAATGATTGAAATACTGAAAGGTAAAATAAAAAATATAATGATAGTTAAGTAAAAATCTGAGTGAAAATTTTATCCCCGTTTAATACAGTGGCCTAAGATACATTGTGTCATATAAAAAACTACCAGCGTTCTCAAGATTACCCCTAGCGTACCCCTTAAGATATAACCCACTATTGCCCTAAAATAAAACCTACTGTTCCCTAAAAATAAAACCCACTATTTCCCCATGATATAACCCACTTTTTCACCAAGATATAACTCACTATTGCCCCAAGATAAAACTAACTATTTCCCCAAGATATAACCCACAATTGCCCCAAGATATAACCCAATATTGCCCCAAGATATAACCCACAATTTCCCAATATACAACCCACTATTGCCCCAAGATACAACCTACTATTGCTCCCAGATATAACTCACAATTGCCCCAAGATATAACCCACAATTGCCCCAAGATACAACCCCCTATTGCCCCAAGATAAAACCCCCTATTTCTCCAAGATATAACCCACAATTGCCCCAAGATACAACCCCCTATAGCCCTAAGATATTACCCACTACAGCCCTAACAAAAAGCCACCAGGTTTAAAGATAATATACCCACCAGAGTTCTAAGACTGTCCAGCCTCAAATGCCTCCTGGCCCCGCAAGCTGCATTAAGAAGCTGGGCGCGGGGCTGCGCGGGGGCTGCGGGGGCGTGGGAGGGTGGTGCGGGGGCGGCGCCCCCCGGGCAGTAGCACCGCAGGGGGGGCGGGCTGGCTTGCGTTATTGCTTCTAGCTGTAAGAAGAAGACAGGGAGGGTTAGGTTGTGAATATATTAATAACGAGCTTTCCCGGCTTACTTCGTTACGCCATAGAATATAAGATACTACAAAAGACTTGGTTCTATAGACTATGTTCTTTTGACCGCCCAGAATGGCCGAATAAAAAATAAACAACAACAACAAACCACCTGTCAAAATATGTAAACAACGGAAAAAATATTGCACCTTGGGTTACATTATTTCAGTTTAGGTAAGGATCCCAATTTTTTTTAAATCTAATATAGCTTATGACACTCGGGGTTAATGTAGCTTCCTACCAGTGAAAGAATTTTTCAAATCGGTTCAGTATTTCCGGAGCATATTCGTTACAAACAAACAAACAAATCTTTCCTCTTTATAATATTGGTATAGACTAGCGATCCTATCAAATTTTGTATCGTCTTACATCTGCTATATATATAAAAATAAATCGTGGTTCGTTAGTTTCGCAAAAACCCGGGAACGGCCATACCTGATTTTAATTTTGAATTATTTGTAGTAGTCCAAGAAAGATTTAAAATGTGAGAAAATATGGAAAAATTAAGGGAAGTTGGTAAAAACAACAATTTTTTTTTCATTGAAGAAATTGTTCCGCTACTTTTCTCTCCATTTTTTTGTCAATGAATTGACTGACTGACTGAGGTTTTTGTTTTTTAATTCTCCCATTGTGGGCGGGCAAAGTAACATAGTCCATACAGCCAAGTTTTTAGTGCGTGGTTTATACTTATAATCTAAGGCGATACGGAGTTTGCAGAGTCAGCAGATAAGTTTAAACAATAAAGTTTAACCAGTCTGTCTGTCGCTATGTATGTTTATATCTTAAAATATGATATGGTTCTATTTTAAAACTAACCTGTGGAAGACTTGGCCAACAAGTGATCTCGTTGTGGCTCAAGTCAAGCTGGCGAAGGGTCGTCGGGTATGAAGTCACATATGACATCGATCTGCAATTATACACGAAATTAAACTTTAATGCTTCGAGATAAGAGTAAAAATTCGAAGTAATGGGTTTATAGATTTTTTTTAATAATATAAATTGCAGATCCGGCTCGAAGGACCAACTCAAACAAATAATCACAAATAGGAATCAGTAGAATTAATATTTTCAAGTAAAAAAAAATATCATAACTTAAGTGATACTTATATATATGATACAATAACCAGTTGAAGGGTTGTCTGTTGGTCAGTATTGTATGTGTGAATAAAGATGTCTAAGTTCAATTCTATGTAAATCTAGAGGCTGCCCCGCGGTTTCACTCGCGCAGATTTCTCATAAACACAAAAATCTATTTTTTTTCCCGTTCCCATGGAAATTTCGGGAAATCCTTTCTTAGTGCTCACCTACACTCCTTATAGAACCTACATGCAAAATTTCAGCCCGCTACGCCTAGTAGTTTCGGCTCTGCGTTGTCTGTCAGTCAGTCAGTCAGTCAGTCAGTCAGTCAGTCAGTAACGGAAGAGTTTTATATATATTGATATTTCAAATCCGGCTCGAAGGACCATACCTCAAAGAGTTGTAAGCCATATTCAACCTTTGCAGACTGCTGGCTCGGCAGGCTAGCACAGCTGGGACGCAGTTGAACTGGTTGTGGGAGAGGTTGAGAGAGGTGAGGGGCGAACCTCCCGGGGAGGGGGGAGGCGCCGGGGTGGAGACTCCGCGCCATTGGTGAGGGCGACGCGCTGTTGTAGAACTGGTGGAAGGAAAGCTTTTGTTAGTTAGTTTTTGACCTTCGTGGGGGTTAGCTAAATATATCTATATATACTCCACAAAATCGTTCTAAGCGATAAGGCCACCCATTGCCCTCTTTTTTTACTGTATCCGTATTATTGACTGCTCCGTGGCTCAGTTGGCAGTGATGTGGACTGAGTAAGCGTGTGCAACCGGGTTCGATTCCCGGCGGGGCGAATGTTGATATGTTGAATATCGATGTTTGTTTCCGCTCTGGGTGTGATGTTCGTCTCTGTATGTTTCGGGCACCCAAGATAAAGGTTCTTCCTATTTAGGGGCTCTGATTCTTATCTTTTATATTTATTTATATACAGCCTTTAAAAAACTGACACATAGAACTTCTTTTTTGTCGCAGTCCATTAAAAAAACACACAAATTTGTCAACTGAATATTACAAATACAGTATACAGCTAAAACAAAAATCCTCTTTCTTTGAAGTCGGTTAAAATCAAACGTGGTCCGTTGGTCTCGCAAAAAATCCAAAACGGCTGGGCCGATTGACCAGATTTTGGTTTTGAAATATTTGTCTAAAAGGTTTAAAAGATGAGAAAATATGGAAAAATTGAGCGAGCGATACGAAGTTCGCCGTATCAGCTTGTTAAGTATAACAAAAAATAAAGTGTAAAGTATAATAAAGTGTTTTTCTACTTTTAACTTTAACTTTAAAAAAATATACGCGACGAATTGAGAACCTCCTCCTTTTTGTTTTTTCGTCGGTTAAAAAAGATTAGGAATACTCACACAGCATTCCCAGTCCTGTCTCCGAGCTGCACCACCCCCTCCTCTTCTCCAAGAGAGGCCTCCGACCCGCTGTGGACCAGTGAAGGGCTACGGGTCGAGAACTTCTGAAAAATATGTCCAAATCATCTATGTATATGTCGTAGTAAGATTTGATAGGGAAAAAAAACTAGGGATTTTGCAAAAACACGGATAATTTGATATAAGCATTGCTTTTTTTTCAATCATCCTGACATAAAGCAGTTTTTTTTGCAAAAAAACCTAGTAAGATTGAAAACTTTGAAACCTTCCTATAATCTGATTGGCTAGTTTATTGCTTGCTGGTAAACTCTTATTCTGATTGGTTCGTTAAAATATCCTTTGATGCTACAGAGAACCAATCAGAATAAGAGTTTACCAGCAAGCAATAAATCTACCCTACCCTTATCTGTGTATTGTAAGTTTTTTTTTTAATAAAAATCTTTGAAATCTTTGAAAAACGGCCACTTTGGGCAACAAGATAGATAGATAGATAATAAATTTATTTCCAATGTAATGATATACATACACACAAAGAATAATGTATACACCAGATACATATAAGTACACGAAATAAAACAAACAGTAAATGGCACATTATGTGTTTGTATATCAATGTCACCGGAAAATAACAAGAACCGTAAATTTATAAATTTCCTAGTAAATTTATATTATTTATAAAATTTCGCACATTAACTGACCTAAACAGTTAATGTGCACATTGCCCGGAAAGTGCACATTAACGTATTACGCAATATAACGGTGACAGATATAATACAAAAAGTAACCTTGTATTATAGGTACCTATCTACCTACCTAGTAGGGGGTTCCCTATTTCACTCTACAAAAATAAAACATTTTGGTCATGGCTACCATAAAACTTTCGTAGCTCTGTGGTTCATAAATTTCAATTCATTTTATACATGGCGTTTGGTTATTGGTTACTTATTATTTTACGAGTGTGTTTAGTAAGTTTATCAATTTACGAAAATGTAGCCGTAAAATAATTCAATTTATCTCTCGTTTAGAATCCTACGAAAGTTTATAAATTTCCTAGGAAATTTATAAACTTGCGAATCTTATTATTTTCCGGTGGCATCAACACTGCAAAAGGGTCCCAACTCAGCTTGTGCTCCAGACCAGTGGTCTACAGCGCTGATGATTCTGCTGGAACCATGTATATATATTGTTAGGAATCAACTACCCGCCGCCGCAATAGAATAGGGCATTTCTATAAAAGCACGCTAAAGGAAAGAGTGGGACTCATTCCTTTTGCGGGCGTCGCGGCGTGCGGAACTTAGGTTTTCGGCGTACGGTCTGATCTGTACTTTGGTATCGTTGCTTTTGTTTTATTTAATTGTTTCATTTGGTTAAACTGTGATTTACTTGTTGTGTTTGTGGTAATTTCCTTATTAGACTTACTTTGTAAAACCGATACTTTTAAATTTGTAATAAAAGTAAGGTCTGTTAATAAATTGTGTTTTTTTAATTAAAATTTCACGTCTGAGCCAATATCAGAAGTGGGATTCTAATTCACTTACCCATTGTATTTTACGTTTTGCCATCCATTGATTTGTTCTATTTCAAAAATAAGGAAATCACAACTACCCACCATGTAATTTTATTTTGCTTTGTTGTGTGTGTTTGAGTCATGCCTAAAAGGCGTAGTGCAGTGAATCACGAAACAGATCGCATCGACGTCGTCGAACGCATTCTAGAACTCGTAGTCGGTCGCACAATAGAATACGTGATCGGTCGCGGACTCGTTATAGCAGGTCTCGTTCGCGTACGAGGTCCCGTGGACGTAGGCATTCTGAATAGCGATCGCCTCCAACGGCATCTTTGTCGCGGTCACATGCAACGTCGCGATCCCGGACTGAGTGCACCACGCAGTCCTCGTGCAACGTCGCGACGCCCCGTCGACCGCTAAGCTATTGTTGACGCTATTCATATGATAGGCAAAAACGTGTCGGACGAAACTATTCGCGCGCTTTGAAGTCTCATTCAAATAAGATTGAACTACTTGAATGTTTCTTATCCTACTGCTTTGTTATTCAGTGAGCAAATGATAAAAGAGACGGTATTGGAACCGACCGTTTGCAGTATTAGCGATTGTGTTGCTCGCATAGATACTTTTTGATACCTTTTAGCGTGTGTCAATGTGTAATTAGACAAAATTTAAATTATAATTCTGTTAGCTTTCGCCCACAAAATATCGTTGTCGCAAATATCTAATTTGAGGTGATTTGTGTACTCGAACACTAATATTTTTTATGCTTTTCTGGAATGTTATTAATTATAGCAGCCAGTTGAAACACAAGGCTGTTAAAAATTAAAAATCTTGTCGAGTTTATTCCGTTTTCAATAATTCGAAAAATTAGTTTGAATCTACCCGCAATTTCGTTCATCCGCGCAAGCTAGAAAAGTTTTCGATGGAGGCGCGTAGATTTTGTTGAGTGTGACGCCATTGCGAGTTGTTGTTTTGTTAATCTAATCATTACAAAGACGGGCACTTTTCTAGATATCGAAAAGAGTAAAAGCGAAAAGTGGTTGTTAAAAAAGAGGCGAAGTGGTTTTGTTGTTGCAGTGTTGTTTTGAAATCGATAAAAAGTGATTCGCTTTTCTACTTAGATATCGAAATAACCGCTTTGATTCTTAAGATGAATTATGAGTCTGAGTCAGGTACGGCCGAGCCCTACAGAGTTTAGGCGGCACATGGGCGGCACTACTTAACTTTCCTGACTTTCTAGTGCTATAAGCAAGTCAGGTAGTCTGTAGTTTCTACGGAATGTTTTAAAATGAACAATGTTTCTTATTACGCGTGTGTACACTGTTTGCACTGCGGGCAGAAGACCGTAACAGCCAACGCAGACTTCGGGCTGTTAAAACGATTCTATTATTTCTAATTTTTATGGAATTGCAAATATTAAGGGAGTGCAATACTCCATAAATGTTGTGACCTCGTCTTGCAGGTGTACAAGCAGCATAACCACGTGGGTTTTGACAGGATTGCATATTTGCTGATAAAGCCTTCCTAGTTTACAGTCATTATGACAATTTTGATACGCTGTCATTTATTGTTACCGTCAGAATGTTTGAAAGCACTGGCTTTCGTTACTAAATTGTGTAATGTGCGATACCTACCTCGTTGTGCCTGTACGAATCAGGATAATGTGTACCTGGAATGCTGTTGCTGAACTTTTGAGTACGAACTGAAAATTGGCTGAACAATGAACATGTTGATACTGGTCGTACGTAATAGACACTTTGTAATGGCGATTTTGTTTTTGTTTGTAAATGTTCACAGAGTACTGGCAAGTTAATGTTGCATGAGGGGCCCTTACAAGGTTTGAGGAAGCTGCCTCACCGCTGCTGCGAGCTGGACGTGCTGGCGGAAGCCTGCGGCAAGCAGACTCTGGTTGCAGCTCAGCATATGGTGCTGTGGCGTGCCTTGTGCAGTGTGCGCTGGTGCCGGCGATGCTGGTGCGCTGTGCGCGCCGCTGCTGCTCTGCACGCGCCACTGGTGCGCTGTGCGCGCCGCTGCTGCTCTGCACGCGCCGCTGGTGCGCTGTGCGCGCCGCTGCTGCTCTGCACGCGCCGCTGGTGCGCTGTGCGCGCCGCTGCTGCTCTGCACGCGCCACTGGTGCGCTGTGCGCGCCGCTGCTGCTCTGCACACGCCGCTGGTGCGCTGTGCGCGCCGCTGCTGCTCTGCACGCGCCACTGGTGCGCTGTGCGCGCCGCTGCTGCTCTGCACGCGCCGCTGGTGCGCTGTGCGCGCCGCTGCTGCTCTGCACGCGCCACTGGTGCGCTGTGCGCGCCGCTGCTGCTCTGCACACGCCGCTGGTGCGCTGTGCGCGCCGCTGCTGCTCTGCACGCGCCACTGGTGCGCTGTGCGCGCCGCTGCTGCTCTGCACGCGCCGCTGGTGCGCTGTGCGCGCCGCTGCTGCTCTGCACGCGCCACTGGTGCGCTGTGCGCGCCGCTGCTGCTCTGCACACGCCGCTGGTGCGCTGTGCGCGCCGCTGCTGCTCTGCACGCGCCGCTGGTGCGCTCTGCGCGCCGCTGCTGCTCTGCACGCGCCGCTGGTGCGCTGTGCGCGCCGCTGCTGCTCTGCACGCGCCGCTGGTGCGCTGTGCGCGCCGCTGCTGCTCTGCACGCGCCGCTGGTGCGCTGTGCGCGCCGCTGCTGCTCTGCACGCGCCGCTGGTGCGCTGTGCGCGCCGCTGCTGCTCTGCACGCGCCGCTGGTGCGCTGTGCGCGCCGCTGCTGCTCTGCACACGCCGCTGGTGCGCTGTGCGCGCCGCTGCTGCTCTGCACGCGCCGCTGGTGCGCTGTGCGCGCCGCTGCTGCTCTGCACGCGTCGCTGGTGCGCTGTGCGCGCCGCTGCTGCTCTGCGCGCGCCGCTGTGTGCGCTGCTGGTGCAGTGTGTGCGCTCCTGACGCGGACTGCGCGCTGCTGGAGTTTGTTGCGCTGACTAGGCGTTTGTTGTTTGATAATTTGTCTCGTACTTAAAAAGGGTTCTTTGCCTATGTGAAGCACAAGGCGCCTGTGTTGATCATATATGCAACGAAACCATATGGCAAATTTAATGTGAATGTTTTATAAAATTGTTGTTTCTCTTGCAGAACAAGAGAATAGTATGCTGCTGGTGTGGTCGAGTGTTGCTGTTGCGGCCGTGTGTGCTGCTGGCGCTGCTGGTGCGCTGCGCGCACTGCCGAGTGGGCGCTATAAGCTGCGTCTGCTGAGCAAGTCCTATGGGAAGACCACGCAAGCAGCGGCCCAGTATATGGTGCCGTGGAGAGGGGAATCGTGTTGTGAACGCCATTCATTCATTATAATGAGTGACCGAGTGCGTTAAACGCCATTCATTCATTATATGAGTGACCGAGTGCGTTGAACGCCATTCATTCATTATATGAGTGACCGAGTGTGTTTAACGCCATTCATTCATTATATATCACTTCTTCGTTCATACCTATAACTTCAGGGGTTCCCCAAGGCTCGCATTTGGGACCACTTCTGTTTACACTTTTTATTAATGATTTCGGCGACTCATTTAATTTTAGTAATTTCCTTCTTTATGCCGACGATGCTAAAATCTATAAAATTATTAAAACAACAAACGATTGTCTAAATTTTCAGACTGATTTAAATAACCTTTACCATTATTGTTTGTCCAATCGCCTTGAACTTAACTGTGATAAATGTTACGTTATATCTTTCACTCATAAACGAAACAAAATTATATTTCCATACTCATTAAATGGGCACGCCATTGAGAGAGTTGAAAAGATAAGAGACCTAGGTGTTGTGTTGGACTCCAAGCTCAGCTTTAACGCCCACATTGATGCAATAGTTGAACGAAGTTACAAACAGTTAGGCATTATACTTCGACTTAGTAAACCTTTTAAGTCTGCACTTACTTATAAAATTCTATATTTTGCCTACGTGCGTAGTATCCTCGAATTTGCATCTACAGTTTGGAGTCCTCAATACAATGTCCATGTTAATAGAATCGAGAGAATACAAAAAATATTTTTCAAAGCTCTTGATATAAGAACCAGATGTTATATTTCATACGAGAACTCTTCTAAATATCATAACGTACCCTCACTTAACTCAAGACGCCACTATTTTGATGCTTGTTTCTTATATAAAATAATTAACAATAAAATAGACTGCCCTCATATTTTAGAGAAGCTCAGCTTTAAGATTCCTCGCAGCCTTAGAAGAACCCGAGACGTTTTCAGCTGTAAGCTCTGTCGGACTAATTATACAAAGAACTCTTTACTAATAAGAATGCCGCAATTTTATAATCATAACTTCAGCAGCGTTGACATATTTAGTCTCTCATTTAACTCATTTAAGTCCGCCATCCTAGAAATACTACGTAACATAAATGACTCTTTAAAATTTTAAAATTATAAAATTATATTTGTTCACTTATCACTTGTTCACTTATCTTTGTTCACTTGTTCATAAATGTTAATTTCATTAAAACTATAAATTTTTATATGTGTCTCAGATCACTCTTATATAATAATTATATATTATTCTTTATACTTAGTATTTATGTTTGCAACTTAAACGTAAACTTGCATTTGTATCTTTTGCATTATCACGCTTCCGAGCTTTGAATATATTTGATATATTTATAACTATGGGAACTTAAGGTCTTCCTGTGTAATTCTTATTACTGTAATATTATTATGTATGACTGTTTGTTTCTCAATAAATAAAATAAAATAAAATAAAAAATGAGTGACCGAGTGCGTTGAACGCCATTCATTCATTATAATGAGTGACCGAGTGCGTTGGCGGAGCTTGCTATGTGGCTGGTTCTGCGTCAGACAAACTGCGGGGTGTCTGACACGTTTATTTTCATGTAGAGGACGGACTGCGGGACGTTCCTTTCGGCAGGCAAACTGCGGGGTGCCTGCCCTACATGACCGATGATGTATGAACATGGATCCATGGTGTATGAATCGATGATGTATAAGATGTGATGAGTGCATTTTATGATGAATTTATGTTGAGGTTATTTTAGAGTTCGTGAAATTGTGAGAATTAACTGAGGTTTTCTCAACGTTTCATGAAACATTGATAGGTTTTAGTTGCTGAATGATGTGATTTTTGTTTTAAAAGAGGGCCTTGATAGAATGATGTATGAGAGCCTAGGCACCTGGTGTGAATTTGATGTGATCATAATCTGGTCTTTGTGTGTCCTTAGAATGAAAATGACTCCGAGGACACCGCTACCACCACGGATGCACCGGGGCTCAGCATGCCACCCACTTCAGAAGACGCGGCTGCTGGTCCTGCTGGCTCGCCTGGCGCGGCCGCTCCCGTCGCCCGTGGTGCAGCTCTGCAGTCTGGCCTGCTGGACTTATCCGGTGCCGTCGAGGACGACGCACGGTCAGGAGAGGCCGTGTTAGGAATCAACTACCCGCCGCCGCAATAGAATAGGGCATTTCTATAAAAGCACGCTAAAGGAAAGAGTGGGACTCATTCCTTTTGCGGGCGTCGCGGCGTGCGGAACTTAGGTTTTCGGCGTACGGTCTGATCTGTACTTTGGTATCGTTGCTTTTGTTTTATTTAATTGTTTCATTTGGTTAAACTGTGATTTACTTGTTGTGTTTGTGGTAATTTCCTTATTAGACTTACTTTGTAAAACCGATACTTTTAAATTTGTAATAAAAGTAAGGTCGTGTGTATGTAATATTGAAACCCTCTTATTCATAAAAAGTTAAAGATCATTTTAGTTATTTGACGTATGTCAATTTAGACTGGATGTCACGTATTTACCATACAACAAACCAGAGAAGTAGACCTCCAGTAACGCTACTTAAAATCTACTGTATCTTTATGAATAAGACGGTAAGTGTTTAGTAAGTACTATCAATAAATAAAGTATGTAATATATGAATTTAATTTAATTTTATGAATAAAGTATGTAACAATGACTTACCGATTTACCACCGAAATCTAATTTCGTATTTTTCCCGCCCGATGGAGACGCGACACTTTGCACTGACGACTCTGTCGGCGAACGAACTTGTGTCGCCTTAGTGTCCAGTTGATTCTGCTGGACAAATTTAGACTTTAAACAAAGGCAATAGAGTTTATTTTGCAAATTATAACATACTTAATAACTAATAAGGTAATTTTTGTACAAAATTGCTATATAATTTTAGAGAATATTCTATTTTATAGTTTATGTTACCAGAATGGAAAAGCGTGGGTTACCACCAGTGAAATAATTTTTCAATCGGTTCAGTAGTCTCAGAGCTTATTCTATGCAAACAAACAAACAATCAAATCTTTTCAATATTAGTGTTAATATTTATGGGCTTCCTTCAAAATCACACTTTAATTTTGATCTTTACTTTTATTATATACGAGCATTCCCGGCTTACTTTGTTACGCCATATAATATAAAATACTACCTACTTAAGACTTGGCTCTATAGACTTTGTTCTTTTGACTGCTCAGAATGGCCGAATAAAAAACAAACAACAACAACAAACCACCTGTCAAAATATGTAAACCACGAAAAAAATACTGCACCTTGGGTTACATTATTTAAGTTTAGGTAAGGATCCCTATTTTTTTGAAAATCTAATATAGCCTATGACAATCGGGGTTAATGTAGCTGGAGGGGCAGGAACCTACCTTGTTGCGGGAACACGTTTTCCTCCAGAGCTTGCGGTGTGTGGTTTCCGAAAATCCAGGCTTCAGGTCACTAGCACAGGCACTAGATAGTTCAGAGTCCAGGATCGCGGATTGTACGGCCAACGGAGTTCACGAGTTTATTTTAAGGCTTTATTTGAGTTTTTTAAGTTAATTCTTTTAAGAGCGCGCGCGGCGAGCGGTGAGTTTTGCGAAGCGTTGCGTAGGAGTTTTTTTTTTTTTTTGTAGGTGCGGGGGATGGGAAAGGAAGGAACAGTGTTGCAAGAGTAAAAAATATATAAAATGCGTGCGTGAGTGTGTAGCGTTGAATATTGTTAATAAATTTTAAATAAATATCAATTATAATTAATACGGCGCAGCCAACTTCGGGGGGCCTAGAGGTTTCCTCTACATTGCGTTAAATATACTAAAATTAAAAAAAAGTTTTATGAAAAAGGAGTTATTGAGTGGGCAACGGGCAAAGCCGAGTTACAGGGCGAATATAACTTCCTGAAGAAGTCTTCACTTTAGCGACTCTAACTATATTATCCCTACCCGGGAAAACCTCTGAGACAATAGCTAGCGGCCAATTCATTGGATGAGAGTTGTGTTCTTTTATTATTACAACAGTTCCCACCTTCACAGGATTTGATGGTGAGTTCCATTTCTCGCGTTGTTGGAGTGAAGTAAGATACTCCATGCTCCAGCGTCTCCAGTAACTTTGTACTATTCTATTCAGAAGCTGATAACGAGTTAATCTGTTATCAGGGAGAGTGTCATCAATATTTTCAGCGGGTAAAAATTTCAGCGGCGTTACATTTAAGAAATGATTAGGCGTTAATGCGGATGGATCAGCGGGATCCGAGGATAAAATGCACAAGGGTCGGCTGTTTAACAAGCCTTCCACTTGGACGAGAATTGTGTTAAATTCTTCATACGTGAGAATCTGACTTCCAATGGCCTTTGCTAAATGAGTTTTTGTTGATTTTATATTAGTTTCGCTTTGACCATTGAAATTCGGACCAAACGGCGGGGAGTGCATAAATTTTATCTTTTGTTGCGCAAGATACTCAGTTAAATATTGATTATAATCAGTGGACTGTATTAATGTATAAATTTCATTGAGCTTGCGTTTTGCTCCAATGAAATTGGTACCTCCGTCACTGTAAAGGACAGAGACGGGGCCTCTGCGTGAGATAAAGCGTTTGAAAGCGGCGAGAAAGAGATCAGAACTTAAATCCGATACTAATTCTAAATGTAATGCCCTTGTCGTCAAGCATACGAAAAGGCAAATATAAGCCTTATGGCTTTTTATACCACGGTGGCGGATATGCGTTACGTAATAGGGACCTCCATAATCGACAGCAGTGTGGACGAAAGCCTTCACTTGGGAAACTCTTATGGAGGGGAGATCTCCCATCGGAGGGGTAGTGTTGCGCGGATTGCGTTTAAAACAGATGTTACATTTGTGTACCCTGTTACGAATTAGATTTCTTGCTGCAAGAATCCAAAATCTTTGGCGAATGAGCGAGAGTACTAAAGCGGGACCTGTGTGCATATTAGATGCATGAAAGTGATCGACTAAGAGCGATACTATGCGACCTTTGGCTGACAGCAATATCGGGTGCTTCTGTCCAAAATCCAGGTCAGCGTGAGATAGTCTACCACCTACGCGTAATAGACCATGATCATCTATGAAAGGTTTGAGTTTTAGAATTGCTTTGCTAGGGCAAACTTTATTATTTTTTATAGCGTCGAGCGAGTGAGACAAATGCTCATTTTGTGCGTAGCGAAATGCATATAGTTCAGCGTGTTCTAAATCATCTACCGTGATGGAACCTCGGGTAGCGATTACCTTTGCGAAACGGAGTACGTATACTAATGCGCGAATAAATTTATTCCATGTGGAACAGCGTTCTGCGAGATCATGTATGGGGTGAGTAGCGGTTGTTGTAGCTGATGTTTGTACGAGAAAAGCTACATTTTTAATTTCTTGTGTTTCCGTATTTTCATTGTGATTAACAATATATCTTTTCACAGGCCAGGCGTTTATTGGTGCGGACAGCCACTGCGGACCATGGAACCATAGAGTGTTATTTACTAACTCCGTAGGTGTTACAGGGCGCGAAACGATGTCGGCGGGGTTCTTTACGCCACGAACGTGAAACCAGTGAGAAGCGGGTAAGTACTCATTTATTTGAGCGATGCGGTTAGCTACGAATGTATGATACTTGTACGCGGGAGAATGAATCCAGGTAAGAGTAACTGTTGAGTCCGAGAATGCGTATATTTCATTTATATCACAGCGCTTATTAAGAACAGAGCGGACAGAGTCGATTAACTTTGCCAGCAACACTGCGGCGCAAAGTTCTAATCGTGCGAGCGTTTTATTCGTAGTGGATACTTTTGATTTAGAGGTGAGTAGTCTGACAGAGTGAGCGGCTGCGTTTTCATCGGAGTCGACACGTAAGTAGACGGCAGCTCCGTAGCACTGCTCGCTGGCGTCGGCGAATCCGATTAGAGTGACCCGAGTATTCGAGGTTATACCTATATGGCGCGGTATTTTTAATTTAGAGAGTTGCGGTAGATCCTTTTGGAACTTAGTCCATTTTGAGTGAATAGAGTCTGGTACTTCGTCATCCCAGTCCAGCTGTAACTTCCAGCAGTCCTGAATGAGAAGCTTCATATAAGCGATGACGGGACTGATGATACCTAGCGGGTCATATAAGCGCGCGGTTACCGAGAGCATCGAGCGTTTCGTGCAAATCTCTGGCATATCTATATTAATTTTAAATTGAAAGGTATCGTCCGTAGGCTGCCATTGCATGCCTACGATTTTGGTGTCGGCGTTGGGGTCATCGTCAAAATTAATAGCGTGCGGACTTCTATGCGCGGTTGATATGCGTGACATGAGTTGAGTATCATTTGAGATCCATTTTACTAAATTGAAACCTCCAGACTTAAACATTGCGGTCATTTCTTTATAGGTAAGTTCAGCGGTTTCTATGTCGGCAACTGAGCCAGCGTAGTCGTCAACGTACATATGATTTTCAGCTTCATACGCGGCGAGCGGATAAGAGTCGCGACTGTCTGCGGCGAGCTGACGAACAACGCGCATAGCGAGGTAAGGCGAGCTAGACACGCCAAAACAAACCCTATTGAATTGGTACATGTCAATGGGAACGTTCGAATCAAATCGAAAGAGAATGCGTTGAAATGAGTGATGATTTGTATCAAGTTTGACTTGAAAATACATTTTTTCAATGTCTGCGGTCATAGCGATTGAAAACATGCGTAAATTGAGAAGCAATTCAAAGATATTGCTTTGTAAAATAGGACCCGTATATAATAAATCGTTAAGCGATTTACCAGACGCCGTTTTACAACCAGCGTCTAAAACAACGCGTGTTTTTGACGTTTCCTTGTCGGGACGATAAACGGCCCTATGCGGCATGTAATAAGAGCGAGAGTCTTCAAATGAGTTGGGAACTTTAGTGAGATATCCCTGATCAATGTATGTTTGAATCGTTGCGTTATAATCGGTGCGTAAATTAGCGGAGTCAAGTTTCTTTTCTAGATTTAATAAGCGGCGTTTAGCTATAGAGTATGAGTGTCCCAAATTTTCAGGAGAGTGTTTGAACGGAAGAGCAACTGTGTATCTACCGGAATCTTCGCGAGTGTATGTATCTTGGAATATTTGTTCACAAGCTACATCATCGGGACTTAAATGTTTTTTGTCTGGAACATTTTCTATTTCCCAGAAGCGTTGAGTCATTTTTTCGAGTGAAACCGTCTCTGTTTGACATAAAAAAGTTTTATCAGAGTTGTGCGTAGTTGCGTGGAGAGAGAGCGAAGCGTGCGGGCGACATTGGGCTTTACCCATAGCGACATAACCGAGAGTTGTTTGAACACCGACTACCGATGAGGTAGGTGACGCCATCTTGTGAGAACCGAGTAAAAGCGGGAATAATTCGTTGCCTATCAAACAATCTATTTCACCCGGTGAGTAATAATGGTCGTCGGCCATTGGCAAATTTTGTAAATGAATTAAGTCATTCATATCAATTTCCGTGTTCGGTAAGAAGTCAGTTATTGTTTCGATTACTCTAGCATTAACTGTGTATGAGCAGCGCGAGTCGAAGCGAGAATATATTTTAAATTGTGTGACACCAATCGATGGATTTTCCAGTTGACCTATACCCTTAACGATTGAGTGTGCAGGAGTAATTTTTAAATTTAAGCGTTCACAACAAGATTTTGTAATAAAATTACTCATTGATCCCGTGTCTAAGAACAAACGAATACGCTTTTCTTTGTTGTTATTGTAGACCTTAACAGTCGCGGTCGGTAACAAAACAGTTGTATCACTGTTTGAAATACGCGCGGGAATTGTAACCGAATGTGCACGGTTGTTATCAACAGCGCCGTTCGAGTTCAAAGGCGGGCGAGAATCGGTAAGATGAGTTTGAGCGGAAGCGAACGAGAGATGCGGAGCGACGGCGGTGGCGGCTATCTGCGGGTGCGAGTGCGAGTGAGACGGGTAATAGACATCGGGTTGGTTATGGGACGGCGCGAGCGGCTTGTCATACGACGTGTTATCAATGTTAACATTGGATTCAGTTTGGCGGGCAGAATTTAAATAATTTCTTTCAAAATGTAATAGCGAGTGGTGTTTGCGGTTGCAAATAGAACATTTGTTGTTAGATTTGCATGTTGATATATTATGAAAACCTAAACAGTTTACACAAAAAGAATATTTGCGAACGATGTCGTTTCTGGCTTGAGTATTTGAGTTTATAAAACGTTCACACTTATAGAGTGGATGCGCGTTTTCAGATTGACACACCTTACAAACGGATGGTTGAAACTGAGTAACCGTTTTGGATGAAATTTGCGTTGTAGGTGCATGTTCAGAGTGTTGAGTGTGAAATGATTTAGTTTTATTATTATATGGCGTTGCGTTAGGCGTTATTTTATTATATTGAGTATGAGTGCGAGTGCTGTTATTATAAGCGTTTGAGTGAGAGTGCAAATTTGAGAGTTTACTTTGTTCCTGTAGGAATTTTTTCAAGTCATTGAATGTGGGAATATCCACATGTCTATGAGCTTGTTCAAATAAGTCAAGTGTGGGTTTGTCTAGTTTGCTGAGTGCAATATGCATTAGAATGAAATCTGACAAGTTGTCTAATTTTAAATGTTGCAGAGCGGCTTCGGCTGAACAAAAGTTATCTAGAATTGTTTCTGCTGATTGGCCGGTCTTATGGTGAAGGAGTTTATCTAGGTACATAGATGCTTGTACTCTAGTATTTTGGTATTTGTCCAAAAGCGCTTGCCATAATATTTGATAATTTTCTGAGGTAGCGGTGATACCTGAAGAGACATTTAGTGCCTTTCCCGATAGGCATCCTATTAGGTATTGAACTTTCTCAGCGTTGGATAAGCGTGTGTTGGTGTGTATAACACTGCGGAAGTTTTCATAAAATACTGGCCACCTACTAGGAGTACCATCAAAACTTGTGAGTTGTAGCGGAGGTAATTTAATGTTTACATTATCATTCTTATGTTTGTCCTCTAGCTCTTGTCTCAGACCAGTTTCAATTTGTTTTATTAAACAATATAGCTCGTCAAATGTGTTGACGCTGGAGTAACTCGGCTGAGCGTCAGGGTTTACTTTGAATTGTTCGATACAGAGTTTATCTAAAGTGTCGAGGTAATCTGAGCGTATTTTGTCAATAGAATGAATTCTAGCGAAAAATTTATTGCGTGAGAAATCATCGGAAACCTTTAGGCCGAGATTGTAAACTTCTTGAGCTATAAGAAATAAACTTTGTTTTTTATGTTCGAGAAAACTAATTAAGGCGTTTTCATCACTGCATGAATCTTTGTATTCATCGTCCTTCTTTTTTCCTTTGGACATGATGAAAAACAATTAAACAAGCGTGAAGGAAAGAGAACTTGTTGCGAGTTTGAAATCTAAAACGAAGCGAAATGTTTTCTGAATGCAATAAAAAAATGGCGATGCGTGGGTAGGTATTTTTTCCGATGCGGTGAAAACTAAATAAGATTCTAGTAAGAAAATGAATGTTTTTTTTAGAGAAATATAAATTTAAACAAAAAGTATATTATTATAAGTTGCGTTTTTACTTGAGTTGCGTTAAAATAATAGGTAATAAATGCGATGAATAGCGATTCGTTGCGTAGGTACCTAAGTTGGCCGGGGCGTGCGTTTGATAATTGTGAGTTTGCGTTGAAAGTAAAATGAATAGCGTGTGAGTAAATTGAGAGGAGGATAATAGGGAATGTAGGAAGGATCCGGGGTAGAAGGACCAAATCTTGGAGGGGCAGGAACCTACCTTGTTGCGGGAACACGTTTTCCTCCAGAGCTTGCGGTGTGTGGTTTCCGAAAATCCAGGCTTCAGGTCACTAGCACAGGCACTAGATAGTTCAGAGTCCAGGATCGCGGATTGTACGGCCAACGGAGTTCACGAGTTTATTTTAAGGCTTTATTTGAGTTTTTTAAGTTAATTCTTTTAAGAGCGCGCGCGGCGAGCGGTGAGTTTTGCGAAGCGTTGCGTAGGAGTTTTTTTTTTTTTTTGTAGGTGCGGGGGATGGGAAAGGAAGGAACAGTGTTGCAAGAGTAAAAAATATATAAAATGCGTGCGTGAGTGTGTAGCGTTGAATATTGTTAATAAATTTTAAATAAATATCAATTATAATTAATACGGCGCAGCCAGTAGCTTTCTACGAGTGAAAGAATTTTTCAAATCGGTTCAGTATTTGCGGAGCCTATTCGTTACAAACAAACAAACAAACAAATCTTTCCTCTTTATAATATTGGTATAGACATTGTTGATATATACCTACATCAAACGTATAAATCAATCACCTCATCCCCTCCAGGAAGGTCCTTCAAATGATTGAGAGCAGCGTTCAGTTCTTTAAGCGCAGGCGCGTCCCACACCGCGGCCGGCAGCGAGCGCAGCTTGTTGTTGGACACGTCCAGCGACGACAGCGAGGGGAGGGAGAACAGCTCCGGGGGGAGGGACTCTAGACGATTGTCCTAGGAACATGAAATATAGAAATCGCATACTGTATACTAACGTCCTGTATATTGACATTCTGTATAAATAAGTTTTGTATAAAGACATTCTGTATAATTTTGACACCCTCTATATTGACGCACTGTATATTGACATCCTTAAAAAAGACATGTTGTATATTAATATTCTGTATTTTAATATCCTGTATTTTGACACCCTGTACAATGACACCCTGTACAATTACAACCTGTACATTGACACACTGTATATTGACACCCAGTATATGACACCCTGTACATTAATCGCTATTACCAACCGGTCTTAAACTACCCTCATCCAGTTTATTCCCGCAACCTTCACAAATTCATCTGCCCACTTTAGACCCCTTTTTTTTTTTTTTTAGGCGGGGAAACTCCTAACGAGTACCCTGCAACCCCGGGGGGAGTCGCAGGGTTATGTGGGGTTCGCATCCACTAAAACCCCGCCGGTGTCCATCTCGGCTGTTGGCAAGGGGGTCACGGGTGATCTTTCGATCGTTATGTTCAACTCCGCGACCCCCTCCAGCACTGGCTGTTTAGCCTCTTCACGGGGGGACAAGTGTTGGTAGTCCACCCTGAGCGCGGATGGCTCTTCCTACGCTCGACGACGGAATCGGGACACCGCGTTCCGCCGCCCTTCTTGGGGCCGTTATATGACTACACGAGGCCCCCGCCTCGTGCACCCAACGACCCCGGGGTCCCCTCTTAGTCGCCTCTTACGACAGGCAGGGGATACCTCAGTCCTATTCTTCGGCCCGGTACTGCAGGGCGTGCCCACTTTAGACCCTGCCTAATCTGCGTCTTCCGGTACCAATTCCATCAAAATCAAAATTATCTTTAGGTAGAGTAATCAGAATCAGAATCAGAAACATTTATTTCAAACATGTGGTAAGATACAGGTGGTAGTGTATGGAAAAGTACAGCACATGAACCCTGTAAGGGCACCGAAACATAAAAGTACGTACTTAAAAAGACTAAAACTTAAAAACTAGGTAGGAACTTCCTATATTAAGTCAAGTTAAGTAGGCTCTTAAGGTAAGTAAATAAAAATAAGAAAAATCTGTATTGTAGCTACTACAATAACAATATACTTTAAATCTCCCGAACTACCGGTCCCGATGCATCTATTTTGTAAATTCTATTAAAGGTACCTGCGTAAGAAACTTCGATGGCGCGATGTAGGAAATAGTTCACCTAAAAACAAAAACTCTGCCAAACGTGGGTCCAGCTCGATGCACTGATGCCTCTCGTGGGCTCAGCCAATGAGCTAGTGCCTCTGCCTACCCTTTTGGCGAATATAAGGCTTGCCTCGTAAGATATTTTTTTATGAATTGAGTTATTTACACCATGTATATGTGTCAATATACATCAATATACAGGGTGTGAACATACAGGATGTAAATATACAGGTGTCAAAGTTATGTTATGTTCAATCATTCACCAACCTGCAAATAGAGGTCCTGCAGAACTGGGGCACTGTAGACCATAGGCCTTGTCTTATCAGGCCTCTTCCGTCTTCTTGTCTTCTGGTCTTCTTCTTCAAATATATCTTCTAATGTCGGAAGACGCTCCAATTTGTTCTGCGCCGCGTTTAGATGCCTGAGGGTTTTGGGGGTTTATTGATTGGTCGCATGCTGAGATAAAGCCCTTTTATATTTGCAGTTAGCTTTAAGATTTTTAATTACGAGAAATGTGTCTAAGTTGTTTTATTTGTTATCAATATATATAAAAATCTTCCGTTACTGACTGACTGACTGACTGACTGACTGACAGACAACGCAGAGCCGAAACTACTGGGCGTAGTGGGCTGAAATTTTGCATGTAGGTTCCTTAGGGATTGTAGGTGAGCACTAAGAAGGGATTTCCCGAAATTCCCACGGGACCGGGAGAAAACGGGAATTTTGTGTTTATGAGAAATCTGCGCGGGAAAAACCGCGGGGCAGCCTCTAGTTATCAATATATATAAAAATCTTCCGTTACTGACTGACTGACTGACAGACAACGCAGAGCCGAAACTACTGGGCGTAGAAAGCGGAAAATTGGCACGTGGGTTCCTTGGGGAGTCTAGGTGAGCACTAAGGAGGGATTTGCCGGAATTCCAACGGGAACGGGAAAAAACGGGATATTTGTGTTTATGCGAAATCTGCGCGGGAAAAACCGCGGGGCAGCCTCTTTCTAGTACTTAATATTATTATTATTTTTATTTACGACAAAAAAGCTTGGAGTAAGACAAACATTTTAAAACCAAAATCAGTGTCTAATAATTTTTAAGTTTTAGCGCGACTAATGAACCACGATTATTTTTTTATATACTGGGTGTTTGAGACAAGGCGGTAATAACCCAAAAAAGAGGTTCAGCTCACCGTACCTAACAAGTTTAAAAAAAAAGAGCTTTGAAATTTTGCACTATTAGGGTTCCTTGGGTAGTGTAGGGAAGCACTAAGGAATAATTTCCCGGAATTCCCATAGGAACGGAAAAAAGGGATTTATGTGTTTATGAGAAATCTGCACGGGCGAAACCGAGGGGCAGCCATAAATAGTACTAACGAACACACGAACGAGCAAGTGGAAATCAATTGTACCTGCCTACTGCGAAGGGAAACAGGCGTAACGTTATGTATGTATGGAAACTCACCTTAAACTATGCATAGTGAACAGCTCGGGCGGCAGTTGTCTTATATCGTTGTTCGATATCTCGAGCCTCGTCACGGCGAGGAGCGCGCCCGCGCCGCCGAGCCTAGTGTTCACGTGCAGGGACGCCGCTTCCAGCCATCTCATACTGGGGAACACTCTAATACTGTCACTCGTGATATCATAGTCACTTCACTGCAAGTGACCTACGCGATAAATACCTAAACTCCTAAACTTTCTTAAACAACCAAACTACAAGAGCTGTTTAAATTCAATAATTTAGATCTTCAATCTTTCCATCGGTCAGTTTTGTTTCTAATGCTGTTATCAGTCTATCTGTCAGTCTAGTTTCTAATGATGTAGTCCGTCAATCTGTCAGTCTAGTTTCTGTTATCAGTCTATCTGTCAGACTAGTTTCTGTTATCAGTCTATCTGACAGTCTAGTTTCTAATGCCTTAAGTCAATCAATATGTCAGTCTAGTTTCTAATGCTGTAATCAATCAATCTGTCAGTCTAGTTTCTAAATCTGTAATCAATAAATCTGTCAGTCTAGTTTCCAATGTTGTAATCAATCAATCTGTCAGTCTAGTTTCTAAATCTGTAATCAATAAATCTGTCAGTCTAGTTTCCAATGTTGTAATCAATCAATCTGTCATTCTAGTTTCTAATGCTGTAGTCAATCAATCTGTCAGTCTAGTCGTCTAATAATGTAGCCAGTCATTATATGAATAAGTTTGTCCAGTAACTGTCCAATGAAAAACAAAAGACACCAATGAGACGCTCTAGCGCGACTCTATAGCGCATTTTTAAGCGACTGTCGGAGCCCTAATAGGGCTTCAAGCTATGCATAGTGAACAGCTCGGGCGGCAGTTGTCTGATGTCGTTGTTCGATATCTCGAGCCTCGTCACGGCGAGGAGCGCGCCCGCGCCGCCGAGCCGAGTGTTCACGTGCAGGGACGCCGCTTCCAGCCATCTCATACTGGGGAACACTCTAATACTGTCACTCGTGATATCATAGTCAC
The DNA here is from genome assembly GCA_951802225.1 of Euspilapteryx auroguttella. Lineage (NCBI taxonomy): Eukaryota > Metazoa > Arthropoda > Insecta > Lepidoptera > Gracillariidae > Euspilapteryx > Euspilapteryx auroguttella. The sequence goes on from OX637669.1 coordinate 4,976,157, forward strand.
TTCACTGCAAGTGACCTACACGATAAATACCTAAACTCCTAAACTTTCTTAAACAACCAAACTACAAGAGCTGTTTAAATTCAATAATTTAGATCTTCAATCTTTCCATCGGTCAGTTTTGTTTCTAATGCTGTTATCAGTCTATCTGTCAGTCTAGTTTCTAATGATGTAGTCCGTCAATCTGTCAGTCTAGTTTCTGTTATCAGTCTATCTGTCAGACTAGTTTCTGTTATCAGTCTATCTGTCAGTCTAGTTTCTAATGCCTTAAGTCAATCAATATGTCAGTCTAGTTTCTAATGCTGTAATCAATCAATCTGTCAGTCTAGTTTCTAAATCTGTAATCAATAAATCTGTCAGTCTAGTTTCCAATGTTGTAATCAATCAATCTGTCAGTCTAGTTTCTAAATCTGTAATCAATAAATCTGTCAGTCTAGTTTCCAATGTTGTAATCAATCAATCTGTCATTCTAGTTTCTAATGCTGTAGTCAATCAATCTGTCAGTCTAGTCGTCTAATAATATAGTCAGTCATTATATGAAAAAGTTTGTCCAGTAACTGTCCAATAAAAAACAAAAGACACCAATGAGACGCTCTAGCGCGACTCTATAGCGCCTTTATAAGCGACTGTCGGAGCCCTAATAGGGCTTCAAGCTATGCATAGTGAACAGGTCGGGCGGCAGTTGTCTGATGTCGTTGTTCGATATCTCGAGCCTCGTCACGGCGAGGAGCGCGCCCGCGCCGCCGAGCCGAGTGTTCACGTGCAGGGACGCCGCTTCCAGCCATCTCATACTGGGGAACACTCTAATACTGTCACTCGTGATATCATGGTCACTTCACTGCAAGTGACCTACACGATAAATACCTAAACTCCTAAACTTTCTTAAACAACCAAACTACAAGAGCTGTTTAAATTCAATAATTTAGATCTTCAATCTTTCCATCGGTCAGTTTTGTTTCTAATGCTGTTATCAGTCTATCTGTCAGTCTAGTTTCTAATGATGTAGTCCGTCAATCTGTCAGTCTAGTTTCTGTTATCAGTCTATCTGTCAGACTAGTTTCTGTTATCAGTCTATCTGTCAGTCTAGTTTCTAATGCCTTAAGTCAATCAATATGTCAGTCTAGTTTCTAATGCTGTAATCAATCAATCTGTCAGTCTAGTTTCTAAATCTGTAATCAATAAATCTGTCAGTCTAGTTTCCAATGTTGTAATCAATCAATCTGTCAGTCTAGTTTCTAAATCTGTAATCAATAAATCTGTCAGTCTAGTTTCCAATGTTGTAATCAATCAATCTGTCATTCTAGTTTCTAATGCTGTAGTCAATCAATCTGTCAGTCTAGTCGTCTAATAATGTAGCCAGTCATTATATGAATAAGTTTGTCCAGTAACTGTCCAATGAAAAACAAAAGACACCAATGAGACGCTCTAGCGCGACTCTATAGCGCCGTCTGTTTGACGAAGCCTTTATAAGCGACTGTCGGAGCCCTAATAGGGCTTCAAGCTATGCATAGTGAACAGCTTGGGCGGCAGTTGTCTGATGTCGTTGTTCGATATCTCGAGCCTCGTCACGGCGAGGAGCGCGCCCGCGCCGCCGAGCCGAGTGTTCACGTGCAGGGACGCCGCTTCCAGCCATCTCATACTGGGGAACACTCTAATACTGTCACTCGTGATATCATAGTCACTTCACTGCAAGTGACCTACACGATAATAACCTAAACTCCTAACTTTCTTAAACAACCAAACTGCAAGAGCTGTCTAAATTCAATAATTTAGATCTTCAATCTTTTCATCCGTCAGTCTAATTTCTAATGCTGTAATCAATCAATCTGTCAGTCTAGTTTCTAATGCTGTATGGAGTCAATCTGTCAGTCTAGTTTCTAATGCTGTAATCAATCAATCTGTCAGTCTAGTTGTCTAATGCTATCGTAAATCAATATGTCAGTCTAGTTTCTAATGCTGTATTCAATCAATATGTCAGTCTAGTTTCTAATGCTGTATTCAATCAATCTGTCAGTCTAGTTTCTAATGCTGTCGTAAATCAATCTGTCAGTCTAGTTTCTAATGCTGTAGTCAATCAATCTGTCAGTCTAGTCGTCTAATAATATAGTCAGTCATTATATGAAAAAGTTTGTCTAGTAACTGTCCAATAAAAAACAAAAGACACCAATGAGACGCTCTAGCGCGACTCTATAGCGCCGTCTGCTTGACGAAGCCTTTATAAGCGACTGTCGGAGTCCTAATAGGGCTTCAAGCTATGCATAGTGAACAGCTCGGGCGGCAGTTGTCTGATGTCGTTGTTCGATATCTCGAGCCTCGTCACGGCGAGGAGCGCGCCCGCGCCGCCGAGCCTAGTGTTCACGTGCAGGGACGCCGCTTCCAGCCATCTCATACTGGGGAACACTCTAATACTGTCACTCGTGATATCATAGTCACTTCACTGCAAGTGGCCTACACGATAGTTACTTAAACTCCTAAACTTTCTTAAACAACCATACTACAAGTGCTGTTTAAATTCAATCATTTAGTTAGATCTTCAATCTTTCCATCTGTCAGTCTAGTTTCTAATGCTTTTGTCAATCAATCTGTCAGTATATTTTCTAATGTTGTAGAAAATCAATCTGTCAGTCTTGTTTCTAATGCTGTTATCAGTCAATCTGGCAGTCCAGTTTCTAATGCTGTTATCGGTCTATCTGTCAGTCTAGTTGTCTAATGCTGTAGTCAATCAATCTGTCAGTCTAGTTTCTAATGCTGTTATCAGTCAATCTGTCAGTCTAGTTTCCTATGCTGTCATCAATCAATCTGTTAGTTTTGTTTCTAATGCTGCTGTCAGTCTATCTGTCAGTCTAGTTTCAAATGCTGTAATCAATTAATCTGTCAATTTAGTTTCTAATGCTGCGATCAGTCAATCTGTCAGTCTAGTTTCTAATGCTGTAGTCAATCAATCTGTCAGTCTAGTTTCTAATGCCTTAAGTCAATCAATATGTCAGTCTACTTGCTAATGCTATAATCAATCAATCTGTCAGTCTAGTCGTCTAATAATGTAGTCAGTCATTATATGAAGAAGTGTGTCCAGTAACTGTCCAATGAAAAACAAAAGACACCAATGAGACGCTCTAGCGCGACTCTATAGCGCCTTTATAAGCGACTGTCGGAGCCCTAATAGGGCTTCAAGCTATGCATAGTGAACAGCTCAGGCGGCAGTTGTCTTATATCGTTGTTCGATATCTCGAGCCTCGTCACGGCGAGGAGCGCGCCCGCGCCGCCGAGCCGAGTGTTCACGTGCAGGGACGCCGCTTCCAGCCATCTCATACTGGGGAACACTCTAATACTGTCACTCGTGATATCATAGTCACTTCACTGCAAGTGGCCTACACGATAGTTACCTAAACTTTCTTAAACAACCAAACTGCAAGCTGTCTTGATTCAATCATTTAGACTTTCAATCATTGCATCTGTTAGTCAAGTTTCTAATGCTCTCAATTCAATCATTTAGTAAAGACCTTTAATCATTCCATCTGTCAGTTTTGTTTCTAATGCTGTTATCAGCCTATCTGTCAGTCTAGTTTCTAATGCTGTAGTGAGTCAATCTGTCAGTCTAGTTTCTAATGCTGTAATCAATCAATCTGTCAGTCTAGTTGTCTAATGCTATCGTAAATCAATATGTCAGTCTAGTTTCTAATGCTGTAGTCAATCAATCTGACAGTCTAGTTTCTAATGCTGTAGACAATCAATCTGTCAATCTAGTTTTTTATGCTGTAGTCAATCAATCTGTCAGTCTAGTCGTCTAATAATGTAGCCAGTCATTATATGAATAAGTTTGTCCAGTAACTGTCCAATGAAAAACAAAAGACACCAATGAGACGCTCTAGCGCGACTCTATAGCGCCTTTATAAGCGACTGTCGGAGCCCTAATAGGGCTTCAAGCTATGCATAGTGAACATCTCAGGCGGCAGTTGTCTGATGTCGTTGTTCGATATCTCGAGCCTCGTCACGGCGAGGAGCGCGCCCGCGCCGCCGAGCCGAGTGTTCACGTGCAGGGACGCCGCTTCCAGCCATCTCATACTGGGGAACACTCTAATACTGTCACTCGTGATATCATAGTCACTTCACTGCAAGTGACCTACACGATAATAACCTAAACTCCTAACTTTCTTAAACAACCAAACTGCAAGAGCTGTCTAAATTCAATAATTTAGATCTTCAATCTTTTCATCCGTCAGTCTAATTTCTAATGCTGTAATCAATCAATCTGTCAGTCTAGTTTCTAATGCTGTAGTGAGTCAATCTGTCAGTCTAGTTTCTAATGCTGTAATCAATCAATCTGTCAGTCTAGTTGTCTAATGCTATCGTAAATCAATATGTCAGTCTAGTTTCTAATGCTGTATTCAATCAATATGTCAGTCTAGTTTCTAAATCTGTAATCAATAAATCTGTCAGTCTACTTTCTAATGTTGTAGTCAATCAATCTGTCAGTCTAGTTTCTAATGCTATAGTCAATCAATCTGTCAGTCTAGTCATCTAATAATGTAGTCAGACATTATATGAAAAAGTTTGTCCAGTAACTGTCCAATGAAAAACAAAAGACACCAATGAGACGCTCTAGCGCGACTCTATAGCACCTTTATAACTGACTGTCGGAGCCCTAATAGGGCTTCAAGGTATGCATAGTGAACAGCTCGGGCGGCAGTTGTCTGATGTCGTTGTTCGATATCTCGAGCCTCGTCACGGCGAGGAGCGCGCCCGCGCCGCCGAGCCGAGTGTTCACGTGCAGGGACGCCGCTTCCAGCCATCTCATACTGGGGAACACTCTAATACTGTCACTCGTGATATCATAGTCACTTCACTGCAAGTGACCTACACAATAATTACCAAAACTTTCTTAAACAACCAAACTGCAAGCTGTCTTGATTCAATCATTTAGATTTTCAATCATTGCATCTGTCAGTGTAGTTTCTAATGCTGTAATCAATAAATCTGTCAATTTAGTTTCTAATGCTGCTATCAGTCTATCTGTCAGTCTAGTTTCAAATGCTGTAATCAATAAATCTGTCAATTTAGTTTCTAATGCTGCGATCAGTCAATCTGTCAGTCTAGTTTCTAATGCTGTAGTCAATCAATCTGTCAGTCTAGTTTCTAATGCCTTAAGTCAATCAATATGTCAGTCTACTTGCTAATGCTATAATCAATCAATCTGTCAGTCTAGTCGTCTAATAATGTAGTCAGTCATTATATGAAGAAGTGTGTCAAGTAACTGTCCAATAAAAAACAAAAGACACCAATGAGACGCTCTAGCGCGACTCTATAGCGCCTTTATAAGCGACTGTCGGAGCCCTAATAGGGCTTCAAGCTATGCATAGTGAACAGCTCGGGCGGCAGTTGTCTGATGTCGTTGTTCGACATCTCGAGCCTCGTCACGGCGAGGAGCGCGCCCGCGCCGCCGAGCCGAGTGTTCACGTGCAGGGACGCCGCTTCCAGCCATCTCATACTGGGGAACACTCTAATACTGTCACTCGTGATATCATAGTCACTTCACTGCAAGTGACCTACACCATAAATACCTAAACTCCTAAACTTTCTTAAACAACCAAACTGCAAGCTGTCTTGATTCAATCATTAAGATTTTCAATCATTGCATCTGTCAGTGTAGTTTCTAATGCTGTAATCAATAAATCTGTCAATTTAGTTTCTAATGCTGCTATCAGTCTATCTGTCAGTCTAGTTTCAAATGCTGTAATCAATAAATCTGTCAATTTAGTTTCTAATGCTGCGATCAGTCAATCTGTCAGTCTAGTTTCTAATGCTGTAGTCAATCAATCTGTCAGTCTAGTTTCTAATGCCTTAAGTCAATCAATATGTCAGTCTACTTGCTAATGCTATAATCAATCAATCTGTCAGTCTAGTCGTCTAATAATGTAGTCAGTCATTATATGAAGAAGTGTGTCAAGTAACTGTCCAATAAAAAACAAAAGACACCAATGAGACGCTCTAGCGCGACTCTATAGCGCCTTTATAAGCGACTGTCGGAGCCCTTATAGGGCTTCAAGCTATGCATAGTGAACAGCTCAGGCGGCAGTTGTCGAATGTCGTTGTTCGATATCTCGAGCCTCGTCACGGCGAGGAGCGCGCCCGCGCCGCCGAGCCGAGTGTTCACGTGCAGGGACGCCGCTTCCAGCCATCTCATACTGGGGAACACTCTAATACTGTCACTCGTGATAATCATAGTCACTTCACTGCAAGTGACCTACGCGATAAATACCTAAACTCGTAAACTTTCTTAAACAACCAAACTACAAGAGCTGTTTAAATTCAATAATTTAGATCTTCAATCTTTCCATCGGTCAGTTTTGTTTCTAATGCTGTTATCAGTCTATCTGTCAGTCTAGTTTCTAATGATGTAGTCCGTCAATCTGTCAGTCTAGTTTCTGTTATCAGTCTATCTGTCAGACTAGTTTCTGTTATCAGTCTATCTGACAGTCTAGTTTCTAATGCTGTAGTCAATCAATCTGTCAGTATAATCGTCTAATAATGTAGTCAGTCACTAGTGTTATAATAATTAAACTCACCGTATACTCTGACAATGGCACCGGAGGTCCCTCCAGTTGACGATGACGGGCTGGGCGGGGCGCAGGGCGGGCGCGCCGCCCGCAGCCGCCGCCCACGCCGCGCCCTGGTTTATCTTGAAATCTGGATCTGGATAGGCCTGGGGAAAATTCAATCTTTAATTCCTTTCTTCCTTCATCTCTTCCGTCCTTCTGCCCATTAGTCCTTCCTTCCTACCGTCCTTTCGTCCTTCATTCATTCCGTCCTTCATTCCTTCATGCCTTCACTCCTTCATTCCCTCATTCCTTCATCCCTCCATCCCTTTATCCCTTTATCCGTTCATACATCCATCCCTCCATCCTTTCATCCCTTAATGCCTTCATCCCTTCATCCCTCCATCATTTCATCCCTTCATCCCTACATCCCTTCAGCCCTCCATCCCTCCTTCCCTTCATCCCTACATCCCTTCAGCCCTCCATCCCTCTATCCCTCCATCCCTTCATCCTTTCATCCCTTCATCCCTTCATCCCTTCATCCCTTCATCCCTTCATTCATTCATTCCTTCATTCATTCATTCATTCATTCCTTCATTCCTTCATTCCTTCATTCATTCATTCCTTCATTCATTCATTCATTCCTTCATTCCTTCATTCCTTCCATTCTTTCACTCCTTCATTCTTCATTCCAAAAGATCCACTGCACCTTAGCGGCCAGCAGCAGCGGCACGGCCGAGTGCAGCCCCTGGGCGACGGCCTCGCGCAGCGCGCGGCACTGCGGGTCGGGGGCCCCGCGCGACACCAGCAGCTCTATCAGCTGTATGTTCTTGGCTCGGGCTGCAATCGCCAGTGCTGTCCATGGGCCTTCTCCTTGAATGGTTATATTATTTTAGCATAACCAATATTCAGAATAAGACAAAGGAAAGATAAAATTGTTGCTTTGAATAGAATAGGCATCGAAATTATTGGAATAATAAATGATTTCTTTTTTACAAAAACAGAACCACCTTCAATAAAATTACACATGCATAAACTAAGCACTTCCTCTTTTGCCAAGTCGGTTAAAATAGGTACCAAAACCTTTTCCTGAATGTAACAAATTCTCATCTGAAAACCGCATTAAAATCGGTTTAGCCAAACGCGATACAATCGCGGACAAACATACATACATACAGGTCAAACTGAAAACATAACCTTTTTTGAAGTCAGTTAAATAAAATGAATTCGCTCGCTTCGCTCAGTCATTTCAATGCTAAGTCTGTGTACTCACTGTCATCATCATAAGAGGACCTTGTAGGAGACCTGCAGGGGGAGGGGGAAGAGGAACTCCTCCCGGAGGCGGCCGAGGAACTGCGAGGCCGGGCGCGGGACTGACGTTCAGTATCACACTGGATATCCTGTTGGATATTATATTTATTAGTTCATCATCATTTTCATTATCATAATTATCGTTGTATTGTATTTGACTGCTCAGTGGCTCAGTTGGCAGTCATGTGCACCCGGGTTCGATTCCCGGGCGGGGCGAATATTAATATGATGAATATCGATGTTTGTTTCCAGTCTGGGTGTAATGTTCGTCTCTGTGTGTGTTTCGGGTACCCTAGATACAGGTTCTGCCTAGTTAGGGGCTCAACAGTACCAACACTGAATACCACCACTGCGCGGATATGGTTAGCTGAAGACTCCTAAGACCATCATTGTAACATAGGGTAAACCGTCCCATCTTTGACACACTCCCTACAAACTTTTTCTGTTTATTCTATTATTTCTAGCTGAGACACTACACAGAGCTAAAAAAATGTACCTCCTTTTTCCTCTAATTTTGGCGGTATTATACGACAGTGGTTAATTCCTCCCAATTCAGTCCTACTCTAGCTGCTTTTTGTAACGTGGAGTACAGCTAGTCTTTTGGCGAAACTCAAAATTAAAGAATAAATGCCGCCGTTCACCTATCTATCTATACCAATATTAAAGAGGAAAGATTTGATTGTTTGTATATTTGTTGGTTTGCATCGAATAGGGAGCAATAAAAAGAAATCAATCAATCATTATACAGACCGGCGGCTTGGCAGGAGCGTCGGCAAGGGCGCCGGCGTCGAGCAGCGCGCGGGCGACGCCGGCCGCGGCGGGAGGGGGCAGGCGCGCCGCCGCCGCCAGGCAGCTGTCGCCGTGAGCACCGCCGTCCATGCATACTGGCCGGATGCGGTTTGCTGGTGACTCCTGGGATAAGGGACCTCTTTCAATAAACTAAGAACTTCCTTTTTTTCAAGTCGGTTTAAATAGGACAGACGTCTTTATGGCAACATAGGCTTGCCCAGAACCCATGCCACCCTCTCCTCCTCCCCGACATGATCTACAGGAATGACAAGTCAGGTTTCAAATATTAAAGGCTAAACGCATGAGGGGGCACGAGCAGGCCGCACACCCCCGACCACCTGGGGGCACGTACACCTGTCGAGAGTGCGGTCGCGGTATTCACTCTCGTATTGGCCTTTTCAGCCACGAACGGAAATGCCGTCGCGATACTACTTGAATCATCTGTCAAAGATGTTAAGGCCTATTATTATTAAATAGGAACCCTTTTCTGGGGATCTATGGCTATTTAAAAAAAATTACAGCGCTCTGTAATATATATAGCTCCATCTTCCTTTTTCAATACCCATATGATATCCATTTTCAACCGCAATAGTAGTACTGAAGACTACATCAAAATCGGTTACGCCAAACTTGAGACAATCGCGGCAGACAAACATACCTGTTATTTAAAGCCTTCTTTTTTGACGTCGGTTAAAAAGGGTAATTATAATAAGTAAATGCAGTAAAATTTCGAAAAGGATAAAAGACGGCAATGAAATGGGAAAGTACAAGGTAAGAAAGAGAGGGGACGACCAAGACGAAATTACTTTGACCAACTAAAAGATAGGAAAGATATAGTTTCGTATCAAGAGGTGGAAGAAGAGCTGGTAAAAGGAAGGATTAGAAGACGCTGCACCAAATAGAGCAAATAATGAACTGAGGGCCTATTATGGCCACATTTGCAACATTGCTTTTCGTCCTCCAAGTGTCAAAGTCAATACAAAAAAAACGCAAAGAGGACGCAAAGCAATATTGCAAAAGTGGCCGTAATAGCCTCTCAGGTAATATCAGAATATAAAACAATATAAAGTTAAATATAGATAGATAGCCACACTCACTCAAAGCTATAACCTGAATAAAATCAATAGAAATGTAGCGAAAGCAGACAAATAATAATAAACCATTATTTTTACCTGTTTATAGCTCTGCCCAGTCAGTTTACTGACAATGGCGTGTATGCCCATCGAGATGCCAGCCCTCTGGGGGCTCAGAATCTTGTTCACTTCCGCTTGTCGAGCCTTTTTCTCATTCTGAGAACAAATTTTAGTTTATACCACCATAAGCACCAAAATTTGGAGGAACTTTAACATCAATTTAAAATTTTCAACAGGAATTTTTACAATAATTTGAATTTTAGACCGTGTACATCACAATTTGGAGGAACTTTTAATATTTTTTTTTATGCACTACAATTTGGAAGACTTTATTTCTCAATTTTAATTTCACACCTGCTTATACACTACAATTTGGAGGACTTTAATTGAAATTTTTAATTTTGCACCAGCTTATACATCACAAGTGGGAGCAACCGTTAATTTTAAGTTTATACCACCTTATGCACCCCAATTTGGAAGAATTTAAATTTTCAATTTGTATTTTACACCACCTTAAAACACCTCAATTCGGAGGATTTTTTTACCCGAAACTTTTTGTATTACACTAGCTTAGACGTACCAATTTGGAACCTTTTAACGGACCAACCCGGGCTCTACTCGTGATTTGCCTACTTGTGATTTGCCCCGCACTGAAAAAGCATAAGTATCATAGACATTAAAGTAAGACGTCTATAATCAGCTCTAAGATTATACCCTCACCTCATCCTCCAATTTGGTAACAAAATGCGCTAAAAGCGCTTCGACCAGCGCTAAGTTCCCGAGCGTACAGGCGACATAAAGCGCTGTCTGCCCGCTCACGTCTGAAGCGTTAACGTCGAACGCGGCTTTGTACTTGTGCTGACCTGTCGGATCGCTGAAAAGGAATTTAATTGGGTTTGAGTCCATCATTGAATCATTTCCTTCCAGGTGCGTCTTATTAAGTGAGACGGCTGGAACCAGGATAATCTATCTGTATCTGAACTCAAGAAAGACTTGTTCGAGTTCAAACTTGAGCGAGAACACTACAAACACTAATAATAATATTAATAACGCATCACACTCAGAGCCCCTAACTAGGAAGAACCTATCTAGGGTGTCCGACACATATAAAGAGACGAACATCACACCCAGACCGGAAATAAACATCGACATTCAACATAACAATGTTCGCCCCGCCGGGAATCGAACCCAGGTGCACACGCATCTCAGTCCACATCACTGCCAACTGAGCTACGGAGCAGTCAGATTCTGAGTCTGAAATTTGTATTCTGAATTCAGAATCTGAGTCAGAGTCTCTTGTTTGCCCAACTGCGGCTCCTCAAGTTTTTAATATTGTTTTAAGATATTTACATTATTTCATGTACTTTCATTTTTATTAATCTGTATAATGTTCATTGTATTGTCACCTAATTGTATTGCAATATTTGTAATTGTAATATCACAAAAGAAAAAAAAAGAGAGAGATAAATTGTAGAGTTTGTTACCGCTTTCTTCTCTACGCTGTAAAATCATTGCGAAAGGGAGTAGAATCATTTGACAGAGGAGGGCTCGTTTGGGGGCCTCTCCAGGCGACTATTGTCGTAAGGCAAGCTGAGCCGCTTGGTGGGCACCCTGAACTACCTCGCCTCTCGCAGTATAGGATACTTTACCAAATAAGGTATCAATAGCGATTAGATTATATGTAGTCTAATTGACTTTCAATAAGTGATATCTTGTATCCTATATTGAATAAAGATTTATTTGATTTCTACGAAGGGTCTCTATTAGTGACCTGTTACGAGAAATCAAGATATCACTTATTGAAAGTCAATTAGACTACATCTAATCTAATTGCTATTGATACCTTATTTGGTAAAGTATCCTATACTGTGAGAGGCGAGGTAGTTCAGGGTGCCCACCACCCATGGGAAGAGCTGGGGTGTTATTCAATGCAACAACCACACAAAAATCTATTCACCTGTAAATATTCATCAAACTCTCAGGATATCTGTACTCTAGCAGTAGAGTAACCAAGGCCGGGTGCCCACCGATGCAAGCTGCGTGTAACGGCAGCCATTTCTCGACCGTCTCTTGCTGCAAACAGAACACGGTGTCAATCAATCTTACAATCAATCTGAATAGTTATACACGGTTTTTATCGTGGCGGAAACTTTGAGAATATACGACTGGCATAAATTAAAAAAAAAGGTTTTTTTTTTACTCTTTTAAAATCTTATTTAGGTTCGATAGACCCCTCGTTCACCACCCTACGTATTGCCCTCCATCCCCTGTCTCGTCTGGCGCCAGCTCAGCCACCGTAGGTGATTGCTCTGATTCTACACATCATTTTAAGTTTTTTTTACAAAAACTTTTGAAGGACCTCGAGTGATCACGGTTCATAATTTTACAATTTTGTTTTTAGGAATCAGTCCTGTATAAGAATGCAAACAGCGTGATAAAAAAGTAACCGTGTATATAAAAATCAATCAATATATATAAAACTCTTCCGTGACTGACTGACTGACTGACTGACAACGCAGAGCCGAAACTACTGGGCGTAGCGGGCTGAAATTTTGCACGTGGGTTCCTTAGGGAGTGTAGGTGAGCACTAAGAAGGGATTTTCTGAAATTCCCACGGGAACGGGAAAAAACGGGACTTTTGTGTTTATGAAAAATCTGCGCGGGAAAAACCGCGGGGCAGCCTCTAGTTAACTTATAACGAGAGAACGGCTTATGTATACGATTTTATTTTATGTATACGATTTTATTTATTGTTTCTTTTTTTGTTAGACTCCTCATACTTTGTAGATGGTTTGAACGAAAATAAAAATTAGGAAAATCAAACAGAAAAGTCAGAAATTAATAAAATTACTTGCTTAATGTTGAAGTTGGCAGGTTATTTTCACCACTAGATGGCTTTAGATGTTATGGGAAAATAATAAATGATAAGAATTTAACTTGGTTTCATTATTTTAATACGAGTATCAAGCCGATACGAAGTTCGCCGGGACAGCCTATTTTTTATTTATTTTATTTTATTTATTAGGTATACAAAATCCACAGCACAAGTTAAATAATTCTAAGTCAGTAAATATAAATTTTGAAATAGGCCAATGACGGATTGACCAAGTACCTAAAGTTCCAGCACTCACCTGCACAGCTTCAGGAAACTGAGCCAGCAGTAACCCAGCCACCTCCAGATGCCCCCTGTAGCAGGCTATATACAGGGGGCAGTATTTAGTCACCGGATGAGCTCTGCCATCAGCCCCCGCCTCCAAAAGTGCGGTTAGTAGAGCTGCATTACCCATTTCTGATGCCCTGGTAGATTGAGATTAAATGAGGTGAAACAACGGAGCCTTTTACTAGGCAGAACCTGTTAAATAGGGTTCGCGAAACATTTAATAACTCAAATTAAAAACCCCGACCCAGTCAGATACCCTCATCAACTAAACTAGAACTAGAGCTGATCATCTTCAAAAGGTCATGGCTACCTTACCACATACTTTCAATATCATTGAAGTAACACGGTACCAAATTTCGAACCGATCGGACATAAGGAAGCTAGTTAGATCCCCTCATCAAATAGAAAAGAGCTGATGATCTTCAAATGGCTGAACAGATTTTAATGAGACATGGCTTAGAACACTCGGGCTAAAATGATCTATGATACAAAAAAAAAAACTAAACGAAAATCGGTTCATCCGTTTGGGCTCTTGATCACTTCTGATCCCCTGGTAGATGAAGATGAAATAATGTGATATAACGAAGCCTTTAACTAGGTAGAACCTGTATCTAGGGTTCACGAAACAATTAAAAACACGAAAGTACATTGCCGGTCTAGGAGGGTGTAACAAATTTGTCTATCGTCTAGTGCGGCCTAGACTGTATAACCAAAGAACAAGATCTACTTTGCAATACAGAAAAAAATGGAAGTGTTACGCCGTCTTAGACCTCAACTGTGCAAAGTAAAATTAAATATGAATAATGCGCTTAGAGCTTTTTACTAGGAAGAACGTATATCTAGGGTGCCTGAAACATAGACATTCGCTGGCCAGACAAGCTTTGGCCGTTTTTGTTACCCTGGTAGATTCAGAAGTAAAACACGTCACATCAACGGCTTCTTACTAGGTAGAACCTGTTTCTAGGGTGCATTGATCATTTCTGATCCCCTGGTAGATTGAGATTAAATAAGGTGAAATAACGGAGCATTTAACTAGGAAGAACCTGTTTCAAAAGTCAAAAGTCAAAAATTATTTATTCAACTGGGTGTTTCTGACAAGGCGGTAATAAATCAAAGGAGGGACTCAGCTCACCATACCTAACAACTTTCCCAAAGCAACATGGGTCGAAATCTCAAAAAAAAAACAGCTGTTCCAAACATTGGTTCGATCAGCTGACGGGGTCAATGTATGGAACAGCTGATTTTTGTTTTGAGATTTCGACCCATGTTGCTTTGGGAAAGTTGTTAGGTATGGTGAGCTGAATGCCCCCTTTGATTTATTACCACTTTTTCAGAAACACCCTGAATATAGGATACAAGATGTCACTTATTGAAAGTCAATTAGACAACATCTAATCTAATTGCTATTGATACCTTATTTGGTAAAGTATCCTATACTGTGAGAGGCGAGGTAGTTCAGGGTGCCCACCAATTGGCTCAGGCAAACCTTTTGCCTTGCCTTACGACAATGGTCGCCTGGAGATGCCCCCAAACGAGCCCTCCTCTGTCAAATGATTCTTAGTAGTCCTGATGATTAGTAGGATAGTAATGTACTTACACATATAACAAAGTGTTGGCACCACCTGGTGTCAAGTTGACGATCAGACCAGCCTCGGAGCCCAAGGCTGCCAGCCTCGTCTTCAGACCCTGGACGTCACCTTTGGTGACCAGCTCTCGAAGCTCTGAGTGCTTCCTGAGACGCTCCCGCTCCAGGGCATCTGTTGGCAAAGTTGAATCAAAGAATCAATTAATGGAGGAATGAACACTTTAACGGGCCACACGGTGAGATACTAGCAACACTTCCGATAAATAATTATATCTTCTAAACTATGGCCGAAATCAAAAATATTGCGTCAATGACGGCCTAGATAATCTTGCTTAGAATTTTTAAGGGTCTGTCTGCTTTCAGGATATTGATCTTAGAAAATTTCGTTTGTTGCCTAAAGTGGCCAGCTTCAGTTTCAGAAACGAGTATTTCTAAGATCATTATCCTAAAAGCTACACAACAGAGCCTTAATTATTTATCGAAGAGAAAAGACAAAAGGCGACCTGATGGACTGTTCACTACCAAAGTAGAGAGAAGAGAAGACAAGAGATGTGTTTTGAATAACAAAACAGATTTTTCAACCGCAGCAGAGAAGAGATGTGGAAATAATAAAATCTTATTGGTTACTAGTCGACCCGGCGAACTTCGTACCGCCTAACCTATTACTATATTGTGCATTTATTATACTTATAAACCTTCCTCTTGAACCATTGTATCTATTAAAAACAACCGCATCAAAATCCGTTGCATAATTTTAAAGATTTAAGGTGGTAACTCTCGCTATGGCGCGAAATTCAAATTTTTTCGTGTTTTTTATATATTCTGGCGAAAGTATAAATCAATATATATAAAACTCTTCCGTTACTGACTGACTGACTGACTGACTGACTGACTGACTGACAGACAACGCAAAGCCGAAACTACTGGGCGTAGAAAGCTGAAAATTGGCACGTGGGTTCCTTAGGGAGTGCAGGTGAGCACTAAGAAGGGATTTCCCGAAATTCCCACGGGAACGGGAATAAACGGGAATTTTGTGTTTATGAGAAATCTGCGCGGGAAAAACCGCGGGGCAGCCTCTAGTTTTTAATAAAGTTTAAATGAATTCGCGTATGTAAAAAACCATCTCCCACATTGCAATACAACGTTTTTGGAAGACAGACCTACAGATTTTGTGTCTAAGGGGTAAAAGGCCAAAAAACAAGTTCCTTGAATATACACAAAATCGGTAACTCTGTCTTTCAAAATCGATATATCACAATGTGGGAAATAGGTTTTTACGTACGCGAATTCATTTAAACTTTATTTAAAACGAGCTTTCCCGGCTTACTTCGTTACGCCATAGAATATAAGATACTACAAAAGACTTGGCTCTATAGACAATGTTCTTTTGGCTGCCCAGAATGGCCGAATAAAAAACAAACAACAACAACAAACCACCTGTCAAAATATGTAAACAACGGAAAAAATATTGAACCTTGGGTTACATTTTTTGAGTTTGAGTAAGGATCCCTAATTTTTTTGAAAATCTAATATAGCCTATGACACTCGGGGTTAATGTAGCTTCCTACCAGTGAAAGAATTTTTCAAATCGGTTCAGTATTTCCGGAGCCTATTCGTTACAAACAAACAAACAAACAAACAAATCTTTCCTCTTTATAATATTGGTATAGATGAATACTTTCGCCAAAATAATTAAAAAACGTGAAAAATTTTGAATTTCGCGCCATACCGTGAGTTACCACCTTAAGCATCCCTGTCGTAGGAGGCGACTAAGTGGTCGTTGGGTCGTTGGGTGCTCGAGGCGGGGGCCTCGTGTAGTCATATAACGGCCCCGAGAAGGGCGGCGGAACGCGGTGTCCCGATTCCGTCGTCGAGCGTTGGGAAGAGATCCACCCTCTATGTACCCTCGAGAAGAGGCTGAAGTGCCAATGCTGGAGGGGGTCGCGGAGTTGAACATAAAGAAGCGAATGTGAAAGCAACAGTCCACAGGGAGACCTAGAAGACAGCCGTAATTTTGCACGCGTCAAGCCCCAGTATATATTTGATCTAAAATAAACCGTAATAACACAATCTACAAAATCGTTATCACTTTAATCATGGCAAGACTGCTGTTACCTTTTTCAATCCATGGATCGGACACATCATCTCCAAAATAGTGACTGACATCAAAGGCAGCGTCAGTCGTCAATAACTCGGGCTCCTTTTGGCGGGAACGCGCGCGATTGGTCGCCAACGACCGGAAGCGACTCAGTATTTTAATTTTGAATTTCACCGCTTGAGGGTAGTTTTTGTTTTGCATTTTTTATTTGTGTGATAATATGAAACTAAAGTCGATTTTGAACCTGAAAGCTACACAACATAGCCGAATTCTAAGCAAGATTGTTTAGAGATTCAAAGGCGCATATTTTTGATTTCGGCAATAGTTAAGAAGATATTTATCGGAAGTGGCGCTAGTTTTGCACCGTGTAAGCCCTTATGTGGCAATAGGGCGGGGCACATAGCTCGAAGTTCAGATGGTCGCTGGGGCCGAAAAGTTCTAAAGCGGCGAACGCCTGAAGACGCAGAGTAGGCAGACCCCCCACAAGATGGTCAGACGACCTGGTAAAGACTGCGGCAGTACACTGGATGAGGGACGCGCAATACAAGTCTGAATGGCTATCTGTGGGTAAAGCCTACGTCCAGCAGTAGAAGTATTTCGGCTGCGATTGGATGATGGTGATAACAAACGCAATAGATTTTCAATCCTGTACCATAGAACTTAAAGAGGAGTATCGTTTGTTATCTTCACGGTATTCTGAGGCTACCTTCGTGGTTCACCGCGGGAGCACCGGGTTCGATTCCCGATGGGGCGAGCATTGTTATGATGAATATAGATGTTTGTTTTTCGGTCTAGGCACAACTCGGACAGCATAACATTATCTCACGTCTTTTTTTCCCAGAAGGGTTAGGCAGAGGCACCAGCTCAAGAGCTGGACCCACGTTTAGCCGAGTTTATGCTTTATTACCAACGTGACCAGGGGCCAGCTTGTCGCCGCGGTTATAACGACCAGAGGGGTAACCGAGCGCAGGGCCGCACTTGCTAAGGGAGGCAGGGAGTGCCCATACTGTATGTAGTACTATTTATTATACTGTTGTTAAAATAATAATAATAATAATAACACATCACACTCAGAGCCCCTAACTAGGAAGAACCTGTATCTAGGGTGCCCGAAACACACACAGAGACGAACATCACACCCAGACCGGAAACAAACATCGATATTCATCATATCAATAAACGCCCCGCCCGGGAATCGAATCCGGGTGCACACGCTTACTCAGTCCACATCACTGCCAACTGAGCCACGGAGCAGTCAAGTCAGTCTAGTTATAGATCTTCGGTCGGCTGTCTGTGTAAGTACGGATTAGTCGGTCGACTGATCGGAATTGGATTACATACTGGACCGTTCTAATAACTGAGTTTCGATAGAAAATAAATCTACATCAACAATCCACTAACCGTTTTTAACCGACTTCAAAAAAACAGGTTATGTTTCTTTTTTAACCAGCTGACACGTCAAAATTAGTTTCGTCTTAAAAAAGTAATTTAACACAATCTTTTTATAGTTTTTTTTTTGGGAAAATTAAGGATTTTTATGGTGAAACAATTTAAAATAATTTCTTTTTTACAAAAAAAGGAATCCGCCTTCAATAAACTGACACATACATCGTCTGAGCACTTCCTCTTTTTCAAAGTCGGTTAAAATAGTTATAAAACCATCTCCTGAATGTAACAAATACTTATCTGAAAACCGCATCGAAATCGGTTCAGCCAAACGCGGATAATCGCGGACAAAAATACATACATACAGTTTAAACTGATAACCTCCTATTTTAAAGTCGGTTAAAAACGGTCCAATAGTTTTGAAGCCGTAAGTTAGAAGAAGTAAAGGACAGAACAACCCACCTAACGAGAGACATTTAATAGCAGAAGCCTAACATTACGTAACTTCAAATAACACAAGCAAGGTCGCACGCGCGACACTGTCTGGACATTGCCCCGGCTGGGAATCGAATACGTAACAGTAGAATCAAAAATCATTTGACAGAGGAGGGCTCGATTAGGGGCGTCTCCAGGCCATTGTCGTAAGGCAAGGCAAACATTTGTTTGCTTGAGCCGCTTGGTGGGCACCCTGAACTACCTCGCCTCTCGCAGTATAGGATACTTTACCAAATAAGGTATCAATAGTGATTAGATTAGATGTAGTCCAATGACTTTCAATAAGTGATATCTTGTATCCTATATCGAATCAATATACATAGTATAAAACAAAGTCGCTTCCCGCGTCTGTCCCTATGTATGCTTATATCTTTAAAACAATGCAAAGAATTTTGATGCGGTTTTCTTTAACAGATAGAGTGATTCAAGAGGAAGGTTTATAACTATAATACATGCACAAAATAGTAAAAGGTAAGGCGGTACGAAGTTCGCCGGGTCGACTAGTATTGAATAAAGAAAGAAGAAAGCTTTTTTTTGAAGCGACTTTATTTTCTACTATTTTACTATATACTATACTAGTCGACCCGGCGAACTTCGTACCGCCCAACCTATTAGTATATTGTGTATGTATTATACTTATAAACCTTCCTCTTGAATCACTCTATCTATTAAAAAAAACCGCATCTAAATCCGTTGTCTAATTTTAAAGATATAAGCATACATAGGGACAGACGCGGGAAACGACTTTGTTTTATACTATGTATTGATATTGATATTGATTATTGTTTTGTGAATGCAAATTTATGCAAATCAATAAAAAATATATTAAAGGTCAGTTGATCTGAATGCACAAACATGCAACCTGTGTTAAGATCAATTAAAAGTCATTAGGAATTCTAATCAAACGGATGATGTACAGTGGCGGACACAGTCGGCGTAACACTTCCGGTTTTTCTGTATTGCAAAACAGCTCTAATCTTGTTCTTTGGTGATACAGTCTAGGGCTGACGAAACCATAGACAAATCTGTTACTGCCTCCTAGTCCGCCACTGTACCGACGGAGGGTCGATTAAGAGCCAGTTTACAGCGATGCTAGCGCCATTCTCAAAAAAAAAAATTACATCTTCAAAACTTTATTTACTTACTTATTTCTATTCTACTACTATCCGATAGTTGATATTTCGCGCGATGAGATTCCGGCCCCTGTTTGTTTAAGATTACAATTTCTTTTTCACCTATCCCGTAGGAAGTTTTGAAATGCTTTAGGATACTCCAAGGGAGTATTGTGTAGTAGTAGTAGGGAGTATTGTTAGTAGACTACTAAAAGGAGGTTATCAGTTTGACATGTATGTATGTATGTTTGTCCGCGATTACCTCGAGTTTGGCTGAACCGATTTCGATGCGGTTTTCACACAAGTATTTGTTACAATCAGGAGAAGGTTTTAGTACCTATTTTAACCGACTTCGAAAAACAGGAAGTTTTCAGATTATGTATGTGTCAGTTTGTTGTAAGCGGGTCTCTTTTTGCAAAAAAGAAATTATTGTAAAAAAGAAATTATTGTTTATTTATTTTTTTGGCGGGGAAACTCCTAACTCCTGCCCTGCAGCCCCTGGGGAAGCTGCAGGGTTATGTGGGGTTCGCTCCCACTACAACCCGCCGGTATCCTCCTCGGCTGTTAGCAAGAAGGTCACGGAAGATCTTTCGAACTTTGTGTTCTGTTCAACTCCCCAACGTCCTATACACCCTGAGCTCACTATTGAAACGTATTTTGAACTTTGTTCCATTGAATTTAGAGGCTAATTTACATTATTTATCTCTCTGTATCTTCACAACACCTAGATTATGATAAGAACTACTACTATAAACTGAATGTCTATGAAATGTTCTATGGGGATGAGATGTTTAATGGACCGGTAAACTAGTGCTATAGAGAGATCGCGAGTGTTTTTGTTTTTTTTTTTTTTCAAGACCGACAAAGCGCGCGACCGAACCATACGGCGCTTATTCCGCGACTGACAGAGAGAAGGTAAATCACTACATTTTAGGCTTCAAACGCACAGGCGGATTTTTTTTAGAGGCAGTTACGGAGTGGGTGAAATTAGCAGAAATTGATCAAATTCAAAGAGTAGTCAATACTCGATCTCCCATCTCTCTGATATTGCTGAAGACACCGCCATCTACGGGCTTATTATGAGACTACTTTTTTCTTTTCTGTCACTTTGAAAACCCCTCATTGAAAGTAATGAAAGTACAGTGGCGGTCTAGGAGGCCGTAACAGATTTGTCTATGGTTTCTACAGCCCTAAACTGTATTGCCAAAGAACAAAAGCTATTTTGCAACACAGAAAAACCGGAAGTGTTACGCCGAACGTGTCCGCCACTGTACATACGATACGTACGGTCACAGGTAATTCAAAGTGATCGTTCAATTATCAAGTCAGTCGCTAAGGCTTCGAACGCACAGGCGGATTTTTTCCGCGCGGTTTTTATGTAACATATTGAATGCTATGGAAGTGTCCGCACCGTGGATAAAAAACCGCGCGGATAAAAATCCGCTGTTGCGGTTTTATTTCCTAGCGGATAAAAAATTGCCTGTAGGTACTTTCGGGGCCTATGAATAATAATAATAATAATAATATAATAATAATAATTATTTATTTATTTGCCAAAAACATCGGTTAGTACAATTTTTCTTAATCTAAGTATAATAATCTAGTTAGTTAATTAAATAATAACCATTTGAACTATTTATAAATGCTACCGTGCCTGAACTAAGCTCGAGGCCTGTGTCTCAGACAACAGTATCTCCGCAATATATTTTTTTTTTTTGTATTAACAGTTATAAAAACACACTAAGACACACTAGTAAATAAAATTTCATATTTAATATGAAATTTAAAATCAAAAATGACATTTAAAAAATAATGAATAAGGTTGAAAATGAAATAACAGCCTATCAAACCGAGCGGAAATAAAACCGCAACAGCGGATTTCTATCCGCCTGTGCGTTCGAAGCCTTAGCGACTGACTTGATAATTGAACGATCACTATGAATTACCTGTGACCGTACGTATCGTATGTACAGTCACGGACTAGGAGGCCGTAACAGATTTGTCTATGGTTTCGTCAGCCCTAGACTGTATAACCAAAGAAAAAGATCTATATTGCAATACAGAAAAACCGGAAGTGTTACGCCGATCGTGTCCGCCACTGTACTATCATTACTTTCAATGAGGGGTTTTCAAAGTGACAGAAAAGAAAAAAGTAGTCTCATAATACGCCCGTAGATGGCGGTGTCTCCAGCAATATCAGAGAGATGGGAGATCGAGTATTGACTACTCTTTGGATTGGATAAATTTCTGCTAATTTCACCCACTCCGTTACTGCCTCAGTTAAATTTTAATTTTTATGCTTTATTTTGAGCTATTCAATCATTCATTTCATCGTGACCTATTGCTCCTGGCAGAGCGCCATCTGGTAGCGGCGTAACCAAACTAGTTTTTTTTCTTCTGAGCTTTCAAATTAAAAACCTCTCATTGCTTATCTATGACCTAGGTGAGGGCTGTGGGTTGCCTGAAAGATATCGCTTTCAGCGACCAGGTCGCCCGTTGAATGCAAATTCAACCAGCCACTTCAATAATAGGAAGGGGGGCACTAAAAATGGGGCGGATTTCTCTAGTACAGTGGCGGACGCGTCGGCGTGTTCTTTGGCAATACAGTCTAGGGCAGACGAAACCATAGACAAATCTGTTACTGCCGAGGAGAAAAAACAACAACTGTTACGCCGTCCAAGACCGCCACTGTACTATGCAGTAGAAAATATAATTACCTCTAGCCTCCCTCAACTCTCGAGCAGCATGCCGATGCCCCGCCCTCTCCGCCAGAGCGAGAGCACTATTGCCCTCTCTGTCTAAACAGCCGAGCGACGCACCCGAACGAAGCAGGTTCCTAATGTTCTCCACGTGACCACGCTCTGAGGCTATGTGTAGTGCTGTCTGTTGAACAAAGACATCTTTTTAACCGACTTCAAAAACGGAGGTGATCAGTTTGACCTGTATGTATGTATGTATGTTTGTCCGCGATTATCTCGCGTTTGGCTGAACCGATCTTGATGTGGTTTTCAGATAAGTATCTGTTACATTCAGGAGAAGGTTTTAGTACCTATTTTAAACGACTTCGAAAAAGAGGCAGTGCTCAGTTGATGTAGGTTTCAGTTAATTGAAGGCGGGTTCCATTTTTGGAAAAAAATAAATTATTCCATGAAGTGCCCGAGGTGTGGCTGGGAGGTCTTTGCCCAGCAGTGGGACACAATCAATATATATAAAACTCTTCCGTTACTGACTGACTGACTGACTGACTGACTGACTGACTGACTGACTGACTGACTGACTGACTGACAGACAACGCAGAACCGAAACTACTGGACGTAGAAAGCTGAAAATTGGCACGTAGGTTCCTTGGGGAGTGTGGGTGAGCACTACGAAGGGATTTCCCGAAATTCCCACGGGAACGGGAAAAAATGGGATTTTTGTGTTTATGAGAAATGTGCGCGGAAAAAAACCGCGGGGCAGCCTCTAGTCAATATATATAAAACTCTTCCGTTACTGACTGACTGACTGACTGACTGACTGACTGACTGACTGACTGACAGACAACGCAGAACCGAAACTACTGGACGTAGAAAGCTGAAAATTGGCACGTAGTGTCGCGGCAAACGCGAGTATACCAGACGAATTGGTAAGTGTATGATTGTTAAGATAGAATTAATGTGTGTATGTCTGACCGGAAATAAAGACGAACGAACCAAGAGAAAGAATGAGACGTTAGAGAGAGAAAGGTAGATAAAGAGGCGAAATGAGGTTAGGAAAAGTGTGGTCGGCAGACGCTAACGAAAAACGTGGGAAGCTGGTGACTTTGATACACTTGGGGGGAGAAAAGTAACGTACAAACGCGTTAACTATGGAGGTGAGTCCGTTTACAGAATAATTACTAATCTGATCCCTCAATGTGTTGTTAATCAGACCTGGATGCGATTTAACCCGAGATCATGATCATAAAGTAATATGTTAGAACCTTTCGAGGAGTTGAGATAAGAAGAGAGAGATTAGGGTAGTGCTGGTGTTGGATACAGCTCTCTGGGCGAGAGAGGGGAGAGTTGGCACTGGCACAGGCCCGCCGATGAGAGAAAAGGGTAGTGCTGGTGTTGGATACAGCTCTCTGGGCGAGAGAGGGGAGAGTTGGCACTGGCACAGGCCCGCCGATGAGAGAAAAGGGTAGTGCTGGTGTTGGATACAGCTCTCTGGGCGAGAGAGGGGAGAGTTGGCACTGGCACAGGCCCGCCGATGAGAGAATAGGGTAGTGCTGGTGTTGGATACAGCTCTCTGGGCGAGAGAGGGGAGAGTTGGCACTGGCACTGGCCCGCTGATGAGAGAATAGGGTAGTGCTGGTGTTGGATACAGCTCTCTGGGCGAGAGAGGGGAGAGTTGGCACTGGCACTGGCCCGCCGATGATAAGAGAGTAAAGACTAAGAATAATCCTGGTGGCTTGGGTTGGACTATAAGGGGTGTTGTGGAGGTCCATCCAAGGGACTACATGTCCCGCTCAACTTCCTGATGATAATGAAAAGTAAAGTTACAATGAATAAAGAATAGTATGAAGTAATATTGATCATGGGTTGGTCGCAATCAGATCATGTTAAAAGATTGCCCAAATTATGAGTTATATCCCTTAGCAGAGACTTTGTCGCAGAATAGTTATTAGGTATTTAACCTAGGCTGAAGCAGATCATAAAGAATCCTCGCGACAAATTTGGTGAAGGTGCTGGGATATGATTTTCAAGAAAATAATTTCTTGAAACTCATTGTTGTCTAGTCAAACAGAGAAATATTTTAAAAAATTATAACGAGAAAATTTTTTTTTGGGGGGAGCCTCCTCGATACTACTTTATTACGTTGGTTCTTATAAACTTGTTCATTGCATTGCATATAGATTAGTTTCAGTGATTAACTCAATCGAACGTGATTTTACCAACCATAAGTAATAATTAAGTTGGCATAATGGGCTCTATAGCCTTGGGGAAACAAACAAAAAAAAAAAAAAAAAAGAGCATGGGTTATGGTTCCGGTTTTAGTCTGTAGTGACGTGCCGCAACTTTTGCTTTATCTCGTAGAAATACGAATCTCGTGCAAGGTGTTATAAAATAAAAAGATGAAAATGACCAATGCATGTGTTTT
Source organism: Euspilapteryx auroguttella (assembly GCA_951802225.1). Lineage (NCBI taxonomy): Eukaryota > Metazoa > Arthropoda > Insecta > Lepidoptera > Gracillariidae > Euspilapteryx > Euspilapteryx auroguttella. The sequence goes on from OX637669.1 coordinate 5,000,877, forward strand.
ATTTATTTTAAAGAGAACCTTGTTTTATTTACTTGTTCTGTTGCGTCATGATTTATTTTGTATTTCGCCTGTGCTTAATAAATAAGAAATTTGTAAAACCTATTAAATTTTGGAATATTTCGAGTAAAATATTGGTTATTGTATTTCTGTATTTAATTCAGGTACGCAATATAACTAAATAGTATATAATAAATATTTTTAATTTTAATTGGATTCCTAGTCAAGTACGCGATTTACACGTACCGAGATGTCACGTCACTATTATAAGATCGGAAATTCGAATGAACGGAACTATTGTCTCTGACCGAAGAATTTCCCTTTTCTTTGAACCCACGCCACGCCGCCATTTCCTTTTTCAATTTCTTTGAAAGCCGGCCGGGGTTTTTGTTTTCACCGTATTTCCAAAAAAGATCACAGTGCTAAGAGTGATTTTTAAGTTGCTAAGGCAGTGCGGCGTGTCCTGAATAGAGTGCGTGCACGGAGGATTGTGGAAATACGGTTTAAGGTATGTAGCTAATTCAATCGTAAGATTTGTAAGCAGGGATATTTTTTTCTTTTCTCCTAAACTAAAACGACCCACCGACCAAAGACGTTTATATCTTGAAATTGCCAACAGCTGGGCGAAAGCGGCTGGGCACCGACTTTGCCTGCCACTTGTTTGAAGAAACGAGACAGCCACACGTGGAAATTTTCTTTACCCACCTAGGTAGGTACTCAATCAGTGAGTATTTTACATTCAAAAATTAGCACAGATGAAAGAAATCTTAGTAGAATCCACTGGAATGCCAAAGCTAGAACTTCTTTAATGTTTTACAGCTGTGGAGTGAGGAAAGACCTTGTAAATTGACCCATACAGCGGCAGGAGCAGCACCCGGCTGACAGGTTTATCTTCCTACCTACCTATTGTTGAAATAGAAGCCCAGATCAGGTATGTTATATCTTTTTTTTTGTTAGACAGGATGGAAGAGATCATGATGTCCCAGCTGGGCCGTAGGCGTACAAACCTGATGAATTTTATACAAGAAGCTGATGCGTTACAACAGTCTAGCGAAGTTGGAATCTCTTATGAGAATCTGATAAGTGTATCTTTAGGCCTCAAATCCTCACTGAATACTTTAAAAGAAGAAGTTCGGTTTGTGTTAGGTTATAAAAATTTAAATCTCAGTCCATTCTTAGCAGAGATAGCTCTCTGCAACGAAGCCCAAGAGAAAGGTGAAGAAAGTGTTAACATTCTCGAAACTATTACTATCATGTCGGAAAAAACCACGTCTTCTCTTGAACATAACAACATTACAAGCAGGCTGCCAAAACTAGAATTAAAAAAGTTTAACGGAGACATCTTAAAATGGAATGAGTTCATAGCCATTTTCAATGCAAATGTTGATAGTCGGAACATTTCAAATGTTGAAAAGCTGTCATATCTGATAGCATCACTTCAGGGGTCACCCTTACAAACTATTGAAGGCTTATCTATCACAAATGATAATTACAAGATCGCACTAGAGCTGTTGAAATCAAGATATGGCAAAAAGGATAAAGTTGTTGAAGCTCACTTTAACGCTCTCAACCAACTGCCAAGGTGCACTGACAGTCCAAACAACTGTAGAGACACACTTAACACAATAGAAACTCACTTAAGAATACTAGAATCATTAGGCGAAGTAACAGATAACGGGCAGATAAAGACGATAATGATGCAAAAATTTCCTCCATCATTGGTGTACCAAGTGAACCTCAATGCACCAGAAGAAACAAGTGTCATTAACCTGAGAAAGATTTTAGATCAAATTATATCAGCCAAGGAGAAATCTATACAGTTAGATATGAGTCAAAGCTGTGGAGTATCAACAACAGAGATGCTACATGTGAGGGAAAGCACAGGAACTGATAAAACGAATGGACGACCCAATAATCTGGGAAGGGCAGTTGATGACCAACGTTGGGATAGAAAGAGAAACTACAATAAAGGAAGAGACTTTAACCATAACCGAGGTGGCAGTAATTTAATAAATAATAGAAAGCGAACTAGAGACTGGACGGTTAGAGGTCAGGCCTCTTCACAGGATAGTGAGCCAGCAGAAAAGAGGAGGACATTCAAGTGTATCTTCTGTGATGGCAACCACTACAACGATGAGTGTCAGAAATATAAAGAAATTAAAGAAAAACAAAAAGCTCTAAGAGGAAGATGCTTCCTCTGTTTTAGGAGAAATCATCAAGCTAATTCATGCCAAAGAAATACATCTTGTGTCTATTGCAAGAAAAAACACAATAGAGCCCTCTGTCCTGAGAGACACACTTCTCTGAAGCCAACAAAAATTGGTAAATCTGTGACTGCAACAACAAACGCTAAAGTATCTGCTCCATTTACAAATTTTAATCCCAATGTGTCATATTTACAGACGGCCACAACAGAAGTCACCAGTAGAGGTGGCAACAGAGTGTGGTGTAGACTGCTCTTGGATTGTGGCAGCCAGAGGAGCTACATCACGCACAAATTAGCAAGTAAATTAGAATTAAGCAATGATAAAGAAGAGATTTTGATGATTTACACATTTGGAACCTTGACACCTGTGGCAACAAAGAGTGCCCATACTGAAATTACACTAGAGACGCGACGAGGCTTCACCAGAAAGATAAACGTAAACGTAGTTCAGCATATTACAAACAGATTACCCAAAGTAGCAACAGAATTCAAAGACAGGAATGAAATAGACTTGTGGGCTGATGATGATGCTACTGGCGGTGGCATAGACCTTCTTATAGGAAATGATTATTACTACTCAATGATTAAGGACAACAAAATTAGAATCCATGACAATCTGTATCTGGTAGATTTAGTATTTGGATGGTTAGTTTCTGGAAACATAACAGACCAAAGCAGATCCAATGCTCTTACAGTGATAACATATTGTCGAGATCCTGGCTGCTCATACTACACTCAACCAGACTTACCGTTGAGAGACTCCGACTTGTCTTTCCTCTGGGCACTAGAAAATCTTGGAATAACTGATTCGCCGAAGACGACGCGAGATGAAGAAGCAGTAAAGGGATTTAATGAGTCAGTACGTTTTGAAGGAGGTAGGTACCAGGTGAGATGGCCTTGGATAGAATACCCACCTGACCTGCCAACCAACTTCGGCTTAGCCTTCGGAAGGCTGAAAGGTATTCACCAACGAATGAGTACAGAAATACAGAATGAATATGAAAATATCTTAAAGGAACAAGTGGAAGCGAATATAATAGAACAAGTCGAACCAAGCCCAAGATATGACCAAGTAGCCGATCGCCCTGTGCATTATTTACCCCATCATATGGTGAAACAAGAACAAAAAAGGGGAAGAATTGTATATGACGCCTCTGCAAAGCTAAAAGGCGAAAAGAGTCTCAATGAGTGCCAATACCGAGGCCCATCTATGATAGAAGATCTTACAGCCCTCCTCATAAACTTCAGAATAAAAAAGATTGGGATTACAGCAGACATTGAGAAAGCATTTCTAATGGTGGGTTTGCAAGAGCAGGAGAGGGATGTGACGCGATTCTTGTGGCTGAAAGATCCTTCTAAAGAACCCTCGATAGACAACCTCTTGCACTTCAGATTTTGTAGGGTACCATTTGGAGTTATCTCCAGCCCATTCTTGTTGACGGCAACGATTCGCTATCACATGGCAAAGAAAGACCCCTCGCTCCTAAAAGAGGTAGCTGATAACTGCTATGTTGATAATTTGGTTACGAGCGAAGGTACCATAGCAGAAGCGCAGCGACTGTTTAAAAGAACAAACGAGACATTTAGTGAAATATCGATGAATATTCGAGACTGGACGTCGAACAACCAGGAATTTCTAGATAGCATACCACAGAGTAAAAAGTTGGAGACTCAGGGTCCAATGAAGGTTCTGGGTTTGATGTGGAACCAGAAGGATGACACACTTCAACTGAAAAAGCTACGAGTTACATTAAGTGAAATACCAGAGGATGAGAAACCTACAAAAAGAAGCATTCTACAGAAAACAGCATCTGTTTACGATCCATGTGGATTTGTAGCTCCATTGTTATTACCATGTAAGAGCATTTTTCAAGAGCTTTGTGTGAGAAAGATTAAATGGGATGAGAAAATCCCAGAAGATTTAATAGTGACATGGACGAAGATCCTCGCAAAGCTCCGGGAGGTAGACCTGGTAGAAATACCTAGATATATTGGACTTGACATCCCAAATACAGAAGTAAGACACGAACTTCATTGCTTTACGGACGCAGCGGCTAAGAGCTACGCAGCTGTAGTTTATATTTGCAGCAGAAGCAGGACAACAGTAAGAGTGTCACTACTAATTGCTAAGTCACGAGTGGCTCCGTTGAAGGACAGAGAAAACCTGAAAATACCAAGGCTAGAATTGTTGGGCTATCTGATCGGCAGCAGGTTACTAAAATATGTGAAGGATATACTGAAGATAAAGATAGATGAACAATATCTGTGGACGGATAGCCTAATAGTCCTCAGTTGGATGAGATCGCAGAAGCTGTTACCTCCTTTTGTAGCTCGCAGAGTAAAAGAAATAAAACAGAATAAAGAAGTGGAATACCGATACGTGAACACAGAGCAAAATCCTGCTGACTTGGCGACACGACCTGAGCTATGGGACAAGAAAAAGGATCTGTGGTTTGAAGGACCAAAGTTTCTGCTAAAAAATAAATGTAAATGGCCCACGGATAAAGAAGTTTCTGAAGATTTAACATACCTGGTTGGAGAAGACTCTTCAAATAACAAAATTAAGGATGTGGTTGAACGACCTACGATACAACAGCAACCTGAAAGAAAAGAGATTACATCAATAAGTAAGAATATGGACATAATAAAGTTACAAGAAAAATACTTTCCAGATGAAGTCACAGGCAAAGAGACGAACCTAAGTCGGAACTTGGGTCTATACCTAGATGTCGATGGTGTGCTTCGATGTCGGGGACGAATGGCCAATACGTCATGGGCGTATGATATGAAGCACCCTATTCTAATCCCCAAGATTTGTGAGTTCACTGAAAAGATTATAAGAGAAACACATGAGAATAATTATCATGTAGGAGTATCCCATACATTAAGTATTATTAGGCAAAAATTTTGGATTCCCCAAGGGCGAGCTCAGGTGCAGAAAGTTCTAAGAAGATGTGCGAGATGCGTGAAACACGGTGGCGGCCCGTTCAAGCTACCGCCGCCTCCAGCGCTACCTGCTGAGAGAGTAAGCTACAGTGCACCCTTCACTTACACTGGCGTAGATTATTTTGGCCCTGTATACGTACGAACTATGAACGGGAAAGAGAAGCGATGGGTATGTCTGTTCACTTGTCTCGCGGTGCGTGCTATACACTTAGAAGTAGTGGAAAACTTGACAGCGGAAGAATGTCTCCTGGCCATCCGAAGATTTGTTTCATGCAGAGGCCTTCCGGCGCTAATCGTGTCGGATAATGGAACTCAGTTTAAGTTGACAGGAGAAGTACTTAATAGCCCGCTCTGCACCGAGAACAACGTACGCTGGAAATTCATAACTCAGTTGGCGCCGTGGCAGGGTGGATTTTATGAACGTCTTGTAGGACTAGTAAAACACTGCATGAAACGTACACTAGAAAAGCATTTGCTCACCGACAGTCAACTGGCCACGGTGATGAAAGAGATCGAAGCTGTGGTGAACAGTCGCCCACTAACATGCATTGGGTCAGAGCCTGAACACATACTCAAGCCTTCAGACTTCCTTTCTTTAGGAAAATGCGTTACTGCTAAACCCGTCGAGACACAGACTGGATTGGAAATGTCAGTGACCAAACGCTACCTTTTAGAAGGCTGGAAAAGAGGTCACAAGATAGCAGAGGAAATAAAAAATATGTTCATTGGTCAGTACTTACCGAGTTTGAGAGAGAGATATAAACATTTGCCCAAGCAGCCGAGGGTCAAAACCATTATACCACCGCAGGTGGGAGACGTAGTTCAGATCAAAGGAGAGTTGAGCAATCGCGAAACCTGGAAAGTTGGCAAGATTGCGTCACTCATAGAAAGTTCTGATGGAGAAGTCAGAGTTGCAAAAGTTAGAGTAGGTGATGTCGAATTCACGAGGTCGGTTGGACATCTATACCCCCTGGAAGTCGAGGAGCAACATGTGCAACCTCCGCAAGAACAAAAAGAGTGCGAAGAACATCCAATAGTATCGAATAGAAATAGTTCTTCACAAGAGAAAGTAACACTAGAAAGTGAAGAAGGAGAGGTGTCTGACCACGAACAGAGTGAACAAGTAGAGGCAAATCGTAAGAGTCCAGCAGAGGAGATGGACGACATAGAAGCGACTCAGCAAAAAGATAAAGATGAGTCAGAGACTTTAAGAGCAGAAGACCAGGTAGCCGGACGAAGCAGAAGAATTGCTGCATTGAGAGCCAGACAGAAGATTGCCGAGTGGTCTCGGCATTTACTTGCCTCCTGTAACAGCTTTGCCCCGGGGAGTGTCGCGGCAAACGCGAGTATACCAGACGAATTGGTAAGTGTATGATTGTTAAGATAGAATTAATGTGTGTATGTCTGACCGGAAATAAAGACGAACGAACCAAGAGAAAGAATGAGACGTTAGAGAGAGAAAGGTAGATAAAGAGGCGAAATGAGGTTAGGAAAAGTGTGGTCGGCAGACGCTAACGAAAAACGTGGGAAGCTGGTGACTTTGATACACTTGGGGGGAGAAAAGTAACGTACAAACGCGTTAACTATGGAGGTGAGTCCGTTTACAGAATAATTACTAATCTGATCCCTCAATGTGTTGTTAATCAGACCTGGATGCGATTTAACCCGAGATCATGATCATAAAGTAATATGTTAGAACCTTTCGAGGAGTTGAGATAAGAAGAGAGAGATTAGGGTAGTGCTGGTGTTGGATACAGCTCTCTGGGCGAGAGAGGGGAGAGTTGGCACTGGCACAGGCCCGCCGATGAGAGAAAAGGGTAGTGCTGGTGTTGGATACAGCTCTCTGGGCGAGAGAGGGGAGAGTTGGCACTGGCACAGGCCCGCCGATGAGAGAAAAGGGTAGTGCTGGTGTTGGATACAGCTCTCTGGGCGAGAGAGGGGAGAGTTGGCACTGGCACAGGCCCGCCGATGAGAGAATAGGGTAGTGCTGGTGTTGGATACAGCTCTCTGGGCGAGAGAGGGGAGAGTTGGCACTGGCACTGGCCCGCTGATGAGAGAATAGGGTAGTGCTGGTGTTGGATACAGCTCTCTGGGCGAGAGAGGGGAGAGTTGGCACTGGCACTGGCCCGCCGATGATAAGAGAGTAAAGACTAAGAATAATCCTGGTGGCTTGGGTTGGACTATAAGGGGTGTTGTGGAGGTCCATCCAAGGGACTACATGTCCCGCTCAACTTCCTGATGATAATGAAAAGTAAAGTTACAATGAATAAAGAATAGTATGAAGTAATATTGATCATGGGTTGGTCGCAATCAGATCATGTTAAAAGATTGCCCAAATTATGAGTTATATCCCTTAGCAGAGACTTTGTCGCAGAATAGTTATTAGGTATTTAACCTAGGCTGAAGCAGATCATAAAGAATCCTCGCGACACGTAGGTTCCTTGGGGAGTGTAGGTGAGCACTACGAAGGGATTTCCCGAAATTCCCACGGGAACGGGAAAAAACGGGATTTTTGTGTTTATGAGAAATCTGCGCGGAAAAAAACCGCGGGGCAGCCTCTAGTCTAGACTAAAAAACTACCCTCACCTTAACACCAGTTCCCTCGTCACTAGCAACGTCAAGGTTGGCACCAGCTCGGCACAGGGCCACCAGGCACCGGCTTCGCTCAGCCAGTGCAGCAGCATGCAAGGCTGTGCGCTGCCTGTCGTCCCTGGAGTCCACGTCGCAGCCACTCGCCAGGAGTTCCTCTAACAGCTCCACATTATCCCATAATGCTGCCTGGGTTGTTAAGAATGGAAGAATTGATCATGCGTTGACTGCTCTGTACTCTGAACTCTGGAGTAGAATCATTTGACAGAGGAGGGCTGGTTTGGGGGCCTCTCCAGGCGACTTTTGTCGTAAGGCAAGCCAAACATTTGTTTGCCTGAGCCAATTGGTGGGCACCCTGAACTACCTCGCCTCTCGCAGTATAGGATACTTTACCAAATAAGGTATCAAAAGCAATTAGATTAGATGTAGTCTAATTGACTTTCAATATGTGATATCTTGTATCCTATATTGAATAAAGATTTTTTGATTTGATTTTGATTTGATTTGCTCAGTTGGCAGTGATGTGGACTGTGACGCGGGAGAACTTTGATTCCCGGTGGGGCAAACATTTTTATGATGAATATTGACATTTGTTTCCTGGTCTAGGTGAAATGTTCGTCTCTGTATATGTTTTGGGCATCCTAGATACAGGTTTTTCCCAGTTAGGGGCTATGAGTGTGATTTGTGTTATTATTATTATTATATTCAACAGTGACAATACATTGTTTAAACAATGTTGCGTCTGCTGTCTGTATGTTTAAATCTTTAAAACTATGCATTTGGATTTTGATGTATTTTTTTTTAATATAGACTGATTCAAGAGGAAGGTTTATATTATGTATAAAACATGCACAACATATTAATAGGTTATGCAGTAAGTAAATTCACCGGGTCCACTAGTATTCTATATAATACTAGTCGACCCGGCGAACTTCGTCCCGCTCAACCTATTACTATTTTTTGCATGTATTATATTTATAAACCTTCCTCTTGAATAACTCTGTCTATTAAAAAAAACCGCATTAAAATCCGTTGCGTATTTATTAAGTTTTAAGCATACATAGGGACAGATTTCATTTTATACTATGTATTGATAATTATTATTTTTTATTTCTTAAATCCTTGCTAACATGTAACCTGTATTTTGACCATAAGCAGTTTTTATCCATGAGAGTTATCATCATTACAACCTATAGACGTCCACTGCTGGAAATAGGTCTCCCCCACAGCCACAGATTGTCACAAGGACAAACATTGTGGATAACATGCCTGACAGACTGACTCTTCCAGTTTTTCAACAAAAGACGCTGCTGTCCATCCTTCACCTTTCCCTTAGTCGCCTTTTACGACACCAAAGTCAAAGTCAAAGTCAAAGTCAAATTCTTTATTCAATATAGGATACAAGATATCACTTATTGAAAGTCAATTAGACTACATATAATCTAATCACTATTGATACCTTATTTGGTAAAGTATCCTATACTGTGAGAGGCAAGATAGTTCAGGGTGCCCACCAATTGGCTCAGGTAAACAAATGTTTGCCTTGCCTTACGACAATAGTCGCCTGGAGAGGCCCCCAAAAAAAAACCCATGGGAAGAGATAGTGTGGTGGTATAAATGCACTTCAATGAAAATTTGAGCATACGTTTTAAGGCATTCCCTTACAAAATCTTTCAAGACTATCCTTTGAAGTGACATGATAGCCTTTTTTTAGGCCGAAAAACTCGTGGCGAGTCCCCTGCAGCCCCTGAGGGAGCCGCAGGGTTATGTGGGGTGCGTCCACTAGACATGATAGCTTTCTAGCAAAGCATAGTTAGCAACGTCTTTATTTAAATAAATTTAAGCGCCATTCAATTTGTTCTTACCTATTTCGGCAAAGATTCCAACTCGTTTTAAGCAAAAATAAAGTTACCTGATGGAGTAGCCGGCCCGCAAAGTTGTCCTCGTCAGGTGAGAGGTCCATTTTTGCCGGTTTTAGTCAAATTCGAGGCTAAAACTTAACATTTCCGGACTGAAAACCCATCCGACCGTATCGGTAAGAGGTCGCGTTTTTTACACTATCCACTCGTTTTATGTTACAGCAGTAACCCAAGTTAATACTTCTGGAAACGCAGTTCAATATTTTGCATTGTTTATTGCTAAAATCAAGGCCGTTTAGAGTATTTTTTGTATTTATCTGCAACTTTAATTCAGCATGTTTATAATATTGATTTTCAAACAACACCATCAATAAAATTTGTTTTGTTTGACAGAGATGACAGCGCCAGCTGATTTTGATAGAATGAAGCTCATTGGTCGATTAGAAATTTGTATGTTCCATTTCAAGCAAAAAGAAATCTAAGATAACAAAAGTTATTCATGAGAATCATGAGATGCCATGTGTGAAAATGTGGAAAACAAAACCGTACCGTGTACCGATCGAAAAGTAAAATAAATAGTTGAAAAACAGATTTAGAGGTTTTATTGTCGGCTAGGAAAACTTACTATTAAACCTTTAATACCTAGTTACTTCTTCAAATTGATAATGAGAAATAAATGATTTTAGTAATCTCTATAATTAGGTATTTAAATCCTGTACCTGTATGTACTTATTTAAATAAATATATATATTTTTCTATCTAATCTTATAAAAAAACTAAGTAGGTAGGTACTTATTTTCTTTAACGATATAATTTATTTAATATAACAGGTTTAAGCTTAATCCTAATCTTAATTTGTACTTAGATAAAGAAAACATGATTTTATATTTTAACATAAAGCATTTTCCCGAATCATTCCTAATTATATTATGACTTATCAATTAATTGAAATTAGGTATACTTCATGTACACTTATGATTTTTGCAACTACAAATGTTGTAGACAACTGCGTCTCCGAAAAGCAATTTCCCAATGTTGTTTTCCAAATCACATTGAACTTGCATATTTACTTGATTCGAAAAGCGCTGTTGCGGCGATTCTGAAGAAAAGGAAAAATATTAAATTATGTTAGAAAAATATTATATTAGTAAGTATTACACTTTAGTAGTCGTTACTTTGAGAAGCTGACGTATTAATGAATTTAATAAGTTTACTTTTAAAATGCTTTTTATATTCAAGCTTTTATTTCGAGTTATTTTTCGAGTTATTCTCAGCAAAGCCTTTAATTGATACCCATATTGTAGGAGAGCACTAAAAACAACTACCTATTCCACCGTCTTGAATTTTCGGCCATGTTGGATTTTTAATGACGTCACATGGCCTTACTATGTATTTCAATTTTCAATGCATATTTATTAACGTGTATACAAAATTTCAGCTCAATCGGTCAAAGATATAGGTCGGTGGGTCGTTTTAGGATCTGCTTAAAATTGTTGCAATAGTTGCAATATTTCACCAGTACAAACATATAGGTACATACATACTTACATACCTACTTACATACATTGCAAGTTATTTAGATGCTTTTAAAAACAGCCATAACTGTGAAATGTCTCAGTCTATGTGACAAAAATAGTGAAAGCCATTTAAATACCTATAGGGTTTTCATCGCGGTCTGGAGCCATTCCTTCGTCTTCGCTCGATGAGTTATTTTCTGCCGAATTTTTACTTCCTTCATTTGATTCGCGATCTGAAAACAGATGCAAGTAATTATTGTTAAAAAAAATGATTAATCAAACATTATGTTTAGTAAATTTTACAATTAAACGATCACAAAATACACATTGGATATTATTCAGATCACAGCGTTCTTGGGCAAATCCACTATCTTTACGGTTTTCATCTCCATTAGGTGAGTCATCCTCATCAATGTAACTTTTATCCTTAGTTGACTGCTGATCTGCAAAACAAAGAAGATTAAATTGAAGTTACAATTATAAATTACTGACTATCTAGGGCTTTAAGTACTCCGGATACGATTTCTAGCGTTTTCTTTTAAACTTGCAACAAAATCCAAATTTTGATAACATTCCTACATTATATTCTTAAATTGATCTTTGATGGTTATTTACAATAATAAGAGTCAATGAGAAAATTCAAATTTAAGTTTTACTGGTGTAAAAATAAAGAATGTTAAAAGAACTGCTATTGAAATAAGAATTGAGGAGTACAGGGACCGATCGTTATTTTAAAAAGAAACTATAACCATATAATAATTACCTATTAGTGGAACATTAAGTTCATCCATTATTTTGTCTTCATAATCTTCATCTGCAAAATTTAAGTTATCTTCTTCGCATTCATCATCATCCATATCCACAGCTTCGTAGTCTGTATCTTCAGAAACAATATCTGTTTCACTCTCGCAGACTTCTATTTCAGACTGTCCATCTAATAATCATACAAGATAATTTATTTTTTACAAAAAAGGAACCCGCCTTTAATAAACTGACACATACATCATCTGAGCACTGACAAACAGTTATACATGGGGGCCCAATGTATAACTGTTTGTCATAAAATAGCTGTTGTATCAATATATTTCCAAAACAATAGAACAAGACAATAATTTTTATATTTCATACCTGTGGGATCATCATAGCATTCCTCTTCCATAACATCGTTTTCGCAGTTTTCAGCATTACCGGAGTCTTGAGATAAGTTAAATTCTGTTACATCTATGTTATCTTCAATTGATACATCTTCTAAAAGAAAACACGCAGTTTTTAGAACATTATGAAATACTTAAATAGATTTTTAAGCCATAAAAATGAAATTCATACCTTGAGCTTCAGTTCTTTCGTCATCATAGTTTTCATTAGAACTGCTTTCTCCGTGTCTACGTGAAAAATTCATAGCAGATTCATTTTTATTAATATTATTTGATTCCAGCATAATAAATTCGTTATCTGGATAAGGAAAAACATAAAAAAATACTAAAAAGTAAATTAAGGCAATTGAGGATTTTTTAAATCATTTTTCTTTAATTCGAAAGTTCGAATGAGATGATTTACGATGATACGTACCATCAATGCTGCCTAAATCCTGAGACGAATTAGACTCTTGTTCACACGTAGAACTCAAATCAGAAAATCTTTCATTTCCTTCTTCAAGTCTTTTGATATATTTCTTAATTTTGATTTCTAATTTGTCATAAAACTCCTCAGGTTCGTCGTGTTTGTAAGGATTTTCCAACACCCTCTCTATAATAAGATCTGGTAATGGGCTAGCATTCCTTTCAGTGGCTTGGAGTCCTGGTGGCTGAAGTGGATCGTCAGCATCACTAAATCTACCGACCCATGAGTCTTCATCCTCCGAAGCTTCTGGCGCCTCTGTAACGTTAAATATATCATACTAGAGGCTGCCCCGCGGTTTTTCCCGCGCAGATTTCTCATTAACACAAAAATCCCGTTTTTTCCCGTTCCCGTGGGAATTTCGGGAAATCCCTTCTTAGTGCTCACCTACACTCCCTAAGGAACCTACATGCAAAATTTCAGCCCGCTACGCCCAGTAGTTTCGGCTCTGCGTTGTCTGTCAGTCAGTCAGTCAGTCAGTAACGGAAGAGTTTTATATATTTTGATAAGATTGGTAAATGCATAAACTCATCTTATGAAATTGAGAACCTAGTTATGGAGATTGACGTGGCTATAATGCTAATAACACCTATAATGCCCACTTTCATAAATAAAACACCTTGAATATCTACATAAAGAAAGGAATAGGGTAGGAGAGGATACTTAGCTCAAAAATCAGCAATATACGTACTGGGAATATCTTCGAAATAACTTCTAATTAAATAATCTTTAGTTCTTTCCCATTCTGTCTGCGCAACACTGGACAAATCCATGTTGAAAACGAAAGAACAAATCACAAAGATTATCTCTTCCTCCAACTGTGCTCCTACCCTAACATTAAAATGATTGATTTTACAAAATGAGGGTAGTTCGAGAAAACATTGTGACAAAGCAGCGAAATATAATTTACGTTCCGTTTCAAGCAAACTTGAGAACATGTCAGAAATATTACCATACTCAAACGATTGATTGTCCAGTGCTGCCAACTCCGAGTTTTAGAGCTAGATTCAGCTCTAAATCGTCTTGGTTAGCTCTAAAAATTGGGTTTAGATCTTTGGCTTTTTTTTACAATTTTAGTGCTGACGATTTAGAGCTTAATTGTGATAACGCTAATATTAAGTCAGTGTGGATGGTAAGTTCGCGTATTTTTAATTCGTAACAATTTGTCACCGCGTGAATAGTTAGTAACCAACCATCATAATAGGCACAAAATAAGTTTGAAATATACACTTGTTTTCATAGCCAAAATGTACTAAACTGGTGTTCAGCTCCTTTTTCTGAAAAAAAAAAAACTAGCTCTTTTTTTAGCTTTTTTTTGGATATGATTTATAGCTCTTTTGGAAAATTCGGGTTGGCAACACTGTGATTGTCCCACCCGCCCGTCCGTCAGTCCCGCCTATCCCCCCCACTCTTGCCCTTGCCGTTGCCCCCCCTTGCCAATGTTTATTTTTATCTTTTTACCTTCTTTAACTAAATTTTACTACGTAATTAATCGTGATTATCTCAAGAAAACATTCTTTTCGTGACAACGGTGTTCTTTATCAGTTTTCAACGTCTAGCAAGCGTTACAAGCGGCGTTTTTCAATCAAAATGCGGTACATTTTCGTTGCGACAATTTTTAGTGTTGTATTCGCTTTTGAAAAGGATATGACGGTGACCGTGCAGGCTGGGAAGTCAGATTGCTTTTACCAGCACGTTATGCCGAACCAAGTTATCGATATAGAATACCAGGTAAGTTTTTTATGTATTTTCAAAACATAACCTCAAATTTCTTTGTGAAGTAGATACTACATTTAAATGTACTGCCTGCCGAGGTTTACTGGCCTGGGCAGTGATGTCCGCTGTAACTGTTCTGTGAAGCTAGAAGTCCAGGTTCGATTCCTGGTGGGAGCGAGGTGTTTTCCCAGTCTATCCTTTAGTAAGTGTATTGGGCTCCTTATTATAGCTCAGACTTTCAAAACTCTTTTAAATGCATGTAATTCTTGTAACTTACTTGTGGATTGTGATCCTTACTCCTTTAGGCTTGGATCTATGACTATTTCTGCAAGTAGGAACAGAACGGGACTGCACAATTTTTTATTTACCGGAGCTCAATTTAGATGGTTCTGACATTTATTTTATACTATGTATTGATAAAATAAAGTTGCTTCCCGCGTCTGTCCCTATGTATGCTTATAATAATAATAATAATAAATATTTATTTTCAGAAAACTAGTTCCACATTGTTAGTAAGCACACCTTAACCTAATGTTAATTAATTTATCTAAAAAGTACTATTTACAAAATAAAACCTATTAAAACAGACGAGGAGTCAACCGCACCGGTACATGAAGTCCAGAGCAGTGGTTCATATACGGGCAGTCGACTCTGTCTGAAATCATTTTAAGGACGCTGTTGGCGCTGCCTCTTACTCTGCGGACTAGGGACGCGCATCTCTTGCGCATTATAGCGTAGAAGTCGTCGATATGTGCCTGCGCAAACATATCCGACGCGCTGCAAAAGCGAGGCAGCCCCATCAGTGCCCTGAAAGCATTGTTGTATTGGATCCGCAGGGCACCGTACTGTTTTTGCGTATATGTCGCCCACAGACTGCTAGTGTAAAAGCTCGTGCAGTATGCTCTAAATAAAGTTATTTTCGCTTCTACAGAGCACCTATTAAATCTGCGGGCAATCATATTAGCTCTAACAGACAGTGCCCTACGTTCCCTTTCAACGTCTTCATCATCCTTGAGGCAAGACGTGACGATGTGCCCCAGATATTTAAATTGTTTCACTATTTTAAGTGATATCCCGTTCAAACGCACAGCTGGGAATGTGGTTGGACGTCTCGCCTTAGCCTCAAAAACCATGCATTCGGACTTCTTTACATTATATCTCAGGCCATGAGCACTCGCATAGCTCTCACAAATACCTAAGAGCCTTCTCAAGCCACAAGCAGATGCACTCAGCAGCACCATGTCGTCCGCGTAGCTAATATTGTTAACACAGACATCGTCAACATGACAGCCGACATGAGTGCCACTAAGCTGCTCTACCAAGGCATTAACGTAGAGGTTAAAAAGTGTAGGTGAGCTTAACCCCCCCTGTCTGACCCCACATTCCAACCTATAGGTTTCCGAGAAAGCTCCCGCCCATCGAACACTATTGACCTGGCCGCCATACCAATACTTAAAAAGTGAAATTACTGTAGACGGAACAGACATTTCTCTCATCTTCTTCCACAAAATATCGTAAGAGACCAGGTCAAAAGCTTTCGATAGGTCGAGAAAGCACGCATATACAGGTGTACCCCTACCGGTATAGTACCTAACTGTATGCTTAAGACACAAAATAGCGCTCTCCGTGGACAAACCTGGTCGGAAGCCAAATTGATTATCATGCAGCCGTACACTTTTCTGCAATTGTTCGTTTAGAAGGGCATCGAGTACTTTAGCCAGGACCGTTGCCAAAGATATAGGCCTATAATTGTCCCTGTCCGACACATCACCAGTTTTATTTTTGGGGATTGGCACAACAACGGTTCTCATGAGGTCCGGAGGCAAGTAGGAATGGACCACACAAAGGTTGTAAAACATAGCCAACACTCTTGGAAGATGAGGCCCAGCATACTTTAGATGTTCAATGCTGAGACCATCGTGACCTGGAGACTTTCCTCTAGTCATTCCATCAATTAATTTCGCAACCATCTTAACTGAGAATCTTATTCCTAATTCATCTATGGTCTCATCATCCACACCGTCAAGCGACTGGGAGGGCCCTAACAAAGAAGCAATGTGAAAGTGGTCCTTAAAAAGGTTCGCTATATCTCTAGGGTCACTCATGCCACCGACACTCACAGTGACACCTGGTTTAGCGTTAAGTTGATTTGTCGACTTCCAGAAATTTCTAAAATCTTTATCCGCATGGTGCGCAGCTATTTGGTCCATTTTAATCTGTTCTTCATTTTTAGTACACCATTTTAATCGGGATTTAAAAAAACCTTTTACTTTCGCGCATTTCCTCAAAAATCTGTCCCGAGTTAGGTTTACCGAACCAGACCCACTCTTGAAACTTCTGTTTAGCCTCCGCATGAGCGTCGATAACATGAATGTTCCACCCAATGCCGCGCTTTCTGCTGCCTTTCCTTTCGTTACAGTTAAGCGAGGCGGCCTGAGTCAAAGCACAAGTTATATCATAATACATTAAATCAATAATTCTACGATGCTCTAAATTACTACAGGATATTTTATCACAACACTCCCGTACAGAATCTGGGAAGTCAATCAGTTTCAACATTTCATGACACTCTCTATTGTAAGTATTTATTAGCTGTATTGTTCTCTCTCCCCAAATAACCTTATTTCGTCCAGCTACTGAATTACAGAAAGCTTTTTGTTTCACTAAATTTAAGTTACATTCAATAACTAAGGGGTCGTGGTCTGACCATAAAACGTCGTGTATTACATCCACTTTCGTAATAGTTTTAAACGCAGAATGGGTCACTACACAATGATCCAGCCAGCTTCTAGACCCATGGGCCTCACTTGTATATGTATAAGTGTCAGACTGAGTGCCTAATATGTCAGTGTCCGCACAGCGCCACTCCTGTTCCGTACAGAAATTTAACAACTCTGTAAAGAAAGGCTGACTGGGATGAGCATTAAAGTCGCCTAACAAATATACAGTTTCGATGTCTTCATTGTCAATTATAGCACTCACCTCGCTCAAACAATCCGTAAACTCTGGTAAATTTTCGTGCTTATCTGTAGGCATGTATACACTGAACACTAACACAGACCTCTCGCTTAAAACAATTTTAATTGCGCAGATTCGAGGGTTATCACACTTAATCAACGACACATTATTAAAAACCGATTTTCTCCATAGTAGTGCGACACCGCCGTATGGCCGGCCCCGTAGCATCCCCGACGTTGTATCTACTGCAGATGTCCCGACGCAGCTAAATTCACTGTCTATACTATTTAAAAATGACAGTTCATTTGGAAGCAACCACGTCTCTTGTAGTGCTATTAAGTCGCCACTTTTACAAAAATCTCTTATTACGTTTATCGAGCGTTTAACGTTCTTACAGTTATGACTAAAAAATCTGCATTTGTTGTAACTATCCATAGAGGAGATGGTTAACTTTTGCGCCGCCAACAGAGAGGATCTCTGTTTACGTAATTTTTGTGCTTGTAATGCACAAAACGCCTAAAGATTATGTCTTGTGGCCACAACTCTTCATTTAAAAATAATGCAACATTATGCTCTGATACAAAGAATTTGTATGCATTATAATCCCTTCGTTCATTCATTTGAATCTTCTGCAGGTTGACCTTTTCGTTAGTTTTGCAGAGAATATATTCAACAATATCATCTTCAGATGTTTCTGGATGAACTTTAGTAATAAAGATCGGAATTCTTCTCTCGACTGCCTTAAACCTAGTGTTATTATTGGGGCTAGCCGTGCCTCTTTGCCCTTGAAATCTGTTCGGTTTATTTTTGCGCCTAGTCACCGTCTGCCACATATGTTCCTCGTTATCATCAGATTGACTCGTCGCACTTGGACCCGTAGAAATTTTTGGTACGACAGGTTTGTCCACGGTCTTCTCCTCCATGACGATCGGTCGCGTGACGCACGCACTGCATTCGGATGACTCCGCGGCCGCCGCTATGTTTACAGCCGTGGTTGGGATCGCTGCCGGTACAGTTATCTCGCTCGCACTTATCAATCCGCAATTCTCGCTCACTCCCGCTCTTTCATTCGCGACTTTATTTTCGTGGGGTAAATTGCATACTAAGATGTCTCGGTATTGACGATTTTCGTTCTCATTTGAATGCTCTGAACTGATGTTTTGGTTTTCTATAGTGGAATTGTGAAAGTGAGATAGTCCCATGGGTCCACTATCCAATGTCCAAGCACCCCTATTTTTATTGACGTTTAGAGCTAAATTCGAAACAGGAGGTTGAACTAACGAACAATTCCTCATCTCACTTAATTCTTCCTTCAAACAATTCAGCTGTTTTACAGTAGCATAGCTTGATTTAACAATGTCTATCTCCGCTTGTAGCCTCACCAGATCCTTTAGAAGTTTTGTGCAATCTAGGTGGTCAAAAGTGATAGGTGGCAATTTTTCCAGCTGCCTCGCTACAAAAACTGGCATTTCATCGGGATCCACAGTCTTAAAAAGGCTGATAATATCATCTAGATCACGCTGCTCCTTGCCTTTTCTTTTTCTAAGAATTTTTCGTTGGTCGGTCGCTAAAGATTCAAATAATAACGACTTCGATTTACTGATTTCATCGCTCGAAAAAGATGAAAGGCACAAACGCGTTATTGTAATTTCGTCACACACAGATACTTTATTTTGTATTTACGAAAGCAACTCGTCAATTACGATGTTGCACGCACTGCACTTTAAAACATCCGTCATTTTGATTTAATTTCAAAAATATTTGCTACCGCCAACGCATCCTTACGGCTGCGCGCGCGCGACTGATCTTCTCTCTTATCTTAAAACTATCTTAAATCTTAAAACTACGCAACTGATTTTAATGCAGTTTTCTTTAATAGATAGAGTGACTTAAGAGGAAGGTTTATAAGTATTATACATGCAAAATATACTAATAGGTGAGGCGGTACGAAGTTCGCCGGATTGACTAGTTTCTTATAATTCAGGTAATCGATGCGTCACACGGAGAGCTGGACATCTCCTTCCAGTTAGCGGACCCAGTTGGCCAGATCATAGTTGGAGACTACAAGAAACCTGAGAACTCACACCGTCATACTGCAACGCATAACGGAGATTATAGGTTCTGCTTCGACAATACTTTTAGCACTTTCAGTGATAAAACTGTGAGTAAAATTACTTTTTTCATTATCTAGGCTTAACATTATTTTGTGATGCTTGTTACCCATAAATTTTTAATAGCAAAGTTATAAAACTGAGACACATTAAAATCCTCATACATACCTATCTATTTATACCGATAATAATTTATTTAAAAAAAAGGAACCCGCCGTCAATAAACTCACACATACATCAACTGAGCACTTCCTCTTTTTCGAAGTTGGTTAAAATCTTAAAGGTACTCAATGCTTCTCCTTAATGTAAAAAATACTTATCTACCGCATCAAAATCGGTTAAGCCAAATGCGAGATAATGTGGACAAACATACATACAAACATACATACAGGTCAAACTGATAACCTCCTATTTTAACTGCTCCGTGGCTCAGTTGGCAGTGATGTGGACTGAGTAAGCGTGTGCACCCGGGTTCGATTCCTGGGCGGGGCGAATATTGATATGATGAATATCGATTTTGGTTTCCGGTCTGGGTGTGATGTTCGTCTCTGTGTGTGTTTCGGGCACCCTAGATACAGGTTCTTCCTAGTTAGGGGCTCTGAGTGTGATGTGTTATTATTATTTATTTATTAAAGTCAGTTAACAACATTTTAACAGGTGATAAGTATACATTGTTGGTTTACAGGCATATCTCTTGTAAAGCCTATCTAAATGTTTCATTCATAATATGGTGGTAACTTTCGGTATGGCGCGGAATTAAATTTTTTCGCGCTTTTTAATTTTTCTAAACGAGCTTTCCCGGCTAACTTCGTTACGCCATAGAATATAAGATACTACAAAAGACTTGGCTCTATAGACTATGTTCTTTTGACTGCCCAGAATGGCCGAATAAAAAACAAACAACAACAACAAACCACCTGTCAAAATATGTAAACAACGGAAAAAATATTGCACCTTGGGTTACATTATTTGAGTTTAGGTAAGGATCCCTATTTTTTTTGAAAATCTAATATAGCCTATGACGCTCGGGGTTAATGTAGCTTCCTACCAGTGAAAGAATTTTTCAAATCGGTTCAGTATTTCCGGAGCCTATTCGTTACAAACAAACAAACAAACAAATCTTTCCTCTTTATAATATTGGTATAGATGAATTCGCGTATGTAAAAAACCATCTCCCGTTGAACCAATTACGTTGATGTGCTGTTCATATGTTTAACTAGAGGCTGCCCCGCGGTTTTACACGCGCAGATTTCTCATAAACACAAAAATGCAGTTTTTTTCCCGTTCCCATGGGAATTTCGGGAAATCCTTTCTTAGTGCTCACCTACACTCCCTAAGGAACCTACATGCAAAATTTCAGCCCGCTACTCCCAGTAGTTTCGGCTCTGCGTTGTCTGTCAGTCAGTCAGTAACGGAAGAGTTTTATATATATTGACTAGAGGCTGCCCCGCGGTTTTTCCCGCGTAGATTTCTCGTAAACACAAAAATCCCGTTTTTTCCCGTTCCCGTGGGAATTTCGGGAAATCCCTTTTTAGTGCTCACCTACGCTCCCCAAGGAACCTACGTGCCAATTTTCAGCTTTCTACGCCCAGTAGTTTCGGCTCTGCGTTGTCTGTCAGTCAGTCAGTCAGTCAGTAACGGAAGAGTTTTATATATATAGATTGACTAGAGGCTGCCCCGCGGTGTCACCCGCGCAGATTTCTTATAAACACCAAAATCCCTTTTTTTCCCGCTCCCATGAGAATTTCGGGAAATCCCTTCTTAGTGCTCGCCTACACTCCCTACGGAACCTACATGCAAAATTTCAGCCCGCTACGCCCAGTAGTCTCGGCTCTGCGTTGTCTGTCAGTCAGTCAGTCAGTAACGGAAGAGTTTTATATATATTGACTAGAGGCTGCCCCGCGGTTTTTCCCGCGCAGATTTCTCATAAACACAAAATTCCTGTTTTTTTCCGTTCCCGTGGGAATTTCGGGAAATCCCTTCTTAGTGCTCACCTACACTTACTAAGGAACCTACATGCAAAATTTCAGCCCGCTACGCCCAGTAGTTTCGGCTCTGCGTTGTCTGTCAGTCAGTCAGTCAGTCAGTCAGTAACGGAAGAGTTTTATATATACTGATTATTATTATTTTAATTTATTGGACTTGACTCCACTTCAGTGGAGTATTTTGCCAATGTCAAGTTCACAAATTAGATTAAAAGGGTGGGCTAAAGCCCAGCAACATTGTATGGTTATTATCTATACTATCTATACTAATATTATAAAGAGGAAAGATTTGTTTGTTTGTTTGTAACGAATAGGCTCCGAAAATACTGAACCGATTTGAATAATTTTTTCACTGGTAGGAAGTTACACTATCCCCGAGTGTCATAGGCTATATAAGATTTTCAAAAAAGTTAGGGATCCTTACTTAAACTCAAATAATGTAACCCAAGGTTATTATTTTTTCCGTTGTTTACATATTTTGACAGGTGGTTTGTTGTTTGTTGTTTATTTTTTTATTCGCTTATTCTGGGAAGTCAAAAGAACATAGTCTATAGAGCCAAGTCGTAACGAAGTAAGCCGGGAATGCTCGTAAGTTATATGTTTAAATTATGTGACTCCTTCATCCACAGGTATTCTTTGACATAATGATTGATGACGAGACTGAAGTGGACAAAGATTATGATGATGACAGAGAAATGGAACTAGGTAAGTCAATATCAATACATAGTATAAAATAAAGTCGCTTTCCGCGTCTGTCCCTATTGTATGCTGGTGGTAACTCTCGAGTCTCGCTATGGCGCAAAATTCAAATTTTTTCGTGTTTTTTATTTATTCTGGCGAAAGTATACATTTTTAATAAAGTTTAAATGAATTCGCGTACGTAAAAAAACCATCTCCCACATTGCAATACAACGTTTTTGGAAGACAGACCTACAGATTTTGTGTCTAAGGGGTAAAAGGCCAAAAAACAAGTTCCTTGAATATACACAAAATCGGTAACTCTGTCTTTCAAAAACGATATATCACAATACTCATTTAAACTTTATTAAAAATGAATACTTTCGCCAAAATAATTAAAAAACGTGAAAAAATTTGAATTTCGCGCCATACAGTGAGTTACCGCCTTAAATCTTTAAACCTACGCAACGGATTTTGAACTCTTGAATCACTTTATCCACTAAAAAACCGCATCAAAATCCGTTGCGTCCTTTTAAAGATTTAAGCATACATAGGGACAGACGCGGAAAGCGACTTTATTTTATAATATGTATTGAAGTGGACCCAATAACATCCTCACAAAGCTTTTTCGCTTATAATGTTAATAGTGTCATTGTAAGAAATTTACCAGAAGTTTTAGCTATTGTTCTTTCAGTGTTTAAATGCACACCAACACACGCACAGACAGAATTTCTTTAGCATTTATAATATTAGTAGGGATTAAGAGCCAGTTTGCCGCGGGCGCCGGCGTTAGAATGTCGCCCTCCCCTCTCCTCCCGTGGGAGCCGTAGGACCCGGCTGAGGGACAGCACCAGAAGACGGGCAGCAGCGTCTTCTGGTTTTTAAACAACACCATACTGCGCTCGCCAACCCGCCTGCCAAGCGTGGCGAGTATGGCAACCCCCCCCCTCATGAATAGTCAGCATGTGCCCAGGCCCCTAGTCCCCGGCAGCCCCGCTATTCCTGACCACGGTAGCGGTTACGGTAACGGCGGGGCAAGGGGTGCTAAGAATCCCCGGACGGTCGGCTACCACCCCTTTAAACGACAACTGGCCCTGGCAACACACAACGTCCGCACTTTGAGGACTGACGATATGATTGTTGCGCTGGAAGAGGAAATGAGCAGGTTACGGTGGGATATTCTAGGGCTATCAGAAGTCCGTAGACAGGGACAGGACACGATAACCCTGAAATCGGGTAACCTGCTCTTCCACCGGGAGGGCGACCAACTGTCCCAAGGTGGTGTCGGGTTTCTCGTCCACAAGTCCCTCGTTAGCAACATTATTACCATCGACAGTGTGTCGAGCAGGGTCGCATACCTAACACTCAGAATATCTAAAAGATATTTGCTGAAGGTCGTTCAGGTCTATGCACCGACCTCGACACACTCAGATGACGAAGTAGAGTCTATGTATGAGGACATTAGTCGGGCCATACATACGCATAAAACTCACTTCAATGTTGTTATGGGGGACTTCAATGCGAAACTAGGCAAGAGAAGCGAGCATGAGTTGAGAGTGGGGAACTTCGGTTATGGGCAACGGAACCCTAGAGGTCAGAGGCTGGCCGATTTCATGGAGAAAGAAGGACTCTTCATGATGAATTCTTTCTTCCAGAAGCCACCTCATAGGAAATGGACCTGGATGAGCCCTGGTGGTTCTAGGAACGAGATAGACTTCATCTTGACCGACAAGAAACGGATATTCAATGATGTCTCCGTGATTCATAGGGTAAAAACCGGCAGTGATCACCGAATAGTAAGAGGCACATTGAATGTGAACGTTAAACTTGAACGGTACCGCCTGATGAAGTCTACGCTCCGTCCTACCCTCGCTCAGATCGAAAACCCCGAGAGCTTTCAACTCGAGCTCTCTAATCGCTTTGATTGTCTAGACGACGCATCAGTGGACGAGATCAATAACAGGTTCGTAAAAACTGTCCATACGGTCGGATCTAAATTCTTTAGGACTCGCCGTACCGCTAGAACTCAGAAACTCTCTGAAGACACCCTCAAACTTATGGCTGAACGACGCTTGCTTAGACTGCAGTCTCCCGATGATGCTGCGTCATATAGGCGGCTCAATAGGCAGATCTCGAAGGCCTTGCGACACGATATCCGTGTCTTTAATACTGCGCGTATTAAGGATACGATAGAGCGAAATAAAGGCTCCAAAGTGTTCGCAAGAGATATGTCTGTTGGGCAAAGCCAAATGACCAAGCTGAAGAGGGATGACGGCAGTATAGCGTCGACGAAAGCGGAAATTTTGAGGGAAATCGAGAAGTTCTACGGACAGCTATACGATTCGGTCACTAAGCCTGTTACTAGTGCGGCTAACGACCCTAGAGCCAAACTAACCCGACACTATACCGAAGATATCCCGGACATCAGCCTGTACGAGATAAGGATGGCCCTGAAACTGCTTAAAAACAACAAGGCACCGGGTGAGGATGGAATCACGTCAGAGCTTCTGAAAGCGGGTGGAACACCGGTACTCAAAGTCCTTCAGAGGCTCTTTAATTCTGTCCTACTCGAAGGGACCACGCCTGAAGCATGGAACAGAAGTGAGGTGGTGCTTTTCTTTAAGAAGGGCGATAAAACCCTTTTGAAGAATTATAGGCCCATCTCGCTTTTGAGCCATGTTTATAAGCTGTTTTCCAGGATCATCGCCAATCGTCTCGAACGAAGGTTTGATGACTTCCAGCCTCCCGAACAAGCCGGCTTCCGAAAAGGCTTTAGTACCATAGACCACATACATACGCTGCGGCAAGTTATACAGAAGACCGAAGAGTATAACTTGCCGCTATGTCTAGCGTTTGTGGACTATGAGAAGGCCTTTGATTCGGTCGAAACATGGGCGGTGCTAGAGTCCCTCCAACGATGCCGGATTGACTATCGGTACATCGAAGTGCTGAAGTGTTTGTATAGCAACGCCACCATGTCTGTCCGAGTACAGGAACAGAATTCGAAGGCTATTCCCTTGAACAGAGGCGTGAGACAGGGAGATGTTATATCTCCGAAACTGTTCACCGCCACTTTAGAAGACGCCTTCAAACTTCTAGAATGGAAAGGGCAGGGCATCAATATTAACGGCGAATACATCACTCACCTTCGGTTTGCCGACGACATCGTAGTCATGGCAAGGTCGATGGAGGAACTCAGCACGATGCTCGAAGGCCTCAACCGAGTCTCCCAACAGGTGGGCCTTAAAATGAACATGGACAAGACGAAGGTCATGTCTAATGTCCATGTTCTGCCTACCCCAGTTATGGTTGGGAACTCGGTTCTCGAAGTTGTCGACGAGTACGTATACCTAGGACAAACCATCCAGTTAGGTAGGTCCAACTTCGAGAAGGAGGTCAATCGCCGAATCCAGCTCGGATGGGCCGCGTTCGGGAAACTACGCAACGTCTTCTCGTCCAATATTCCTCAGTGCCTGAAGACGAAGGTATTTAACCAATGTGTGCTGCCAGTGATGACATACGGTTCTGAAACGTGGTGCTTCACTATAGGGCTTATGAACAGGCTCCGAGTAGCTCAACGAGCCATGGAGCGGGCTATGCTCGGGATTTCTCTGCGGGATCGAATCAGAAATGAGGACATACGCAGAGAAACCAGGGTCACCGACATAGCCAAGCGGATAAGCTCGTTGAAGTGGCAATGGGCAGGTCATATAGCCCGCAGAACAGATGGCCGCTGGGGCCGAAAAGTTCTCGAGTGGAGACCACGGATCGGCAAGCGCAGCGTAGGACGTCCACCGACCAGATGGACGGATGATCTGCGCAAGGCTGCGGGTCCACGCTGGATGCAGGCCACCTGCGATCGGTACAGATGGAGAGCCTTGAGGGAGGCCTATGTCCAGCAGTGGACGTCTTACGGCTGAAATGATGAAGAGCCAGTTTACAGCGATGCTAGCGCCATTCGCGAAAAAAATATTTATCTTCTAAACTAAGGCAAATATCAAAATGTGGCACAGTATGACACTAGATAATGTAGCCTAGTATTTTTTAAGCACAGCAAAGTAGTCCTAAGTTAAAAGAACAAAATTATACACAGATTGTTGCTAAATGTGGCCACTTTTAGCAACACTTTGTAGCTTTCTTTGGTATTTAACCTAAAAGCTATACAACAGTGCCCTAAAAATACTAGGCTACATTATCTAGTGTCATACAGTGCCACATTTTTGATATTTGCCTAAATTTAGAAGATTTTTCTTTTTCGAGAATGGCGCTAGCATCGCTGTAAACTGGCTCTTAAGCACTTTTTTCAAATGCTCCCAGGTAATCCAGCAGAAACCTACATGATGCGAGTTCGAGAGATATCAGAATCGGTAGCGCGCGTCCGCGACAGTCTGGCCTTAGCCAAGCGTGCGCAGGAGTCGCTCTCGGCGCGCGAAGCGAGGGACAGGAACCTTGCTGAGGAGATGTGCGACAGGTAATCTATCTATTTAAGGTATCTGTCTTAAATTCTCAATCACTCATCGTTTTCAATCATTAACATGCTCCGTAACTCAGTTGGCAGTGATGTGGACTGAGTAAGCGTGTGCACCTGGGTTCGATTCCCGGCGGGGCGAACATTGTTATGATGAATATCGATGTTTCACCTTTCTGTCGCGCTCACTCATCTCTCTGTCGCGCTCACTCATCTCTCTGTCGCGCTCACTTATCTATCTATCAAGCTAGGTCACCTATCTGTCGCGCTAGGTCACCTATCTGTCGCGCTAGGTCACCTATCTGTCGCGCCGAGCTCACTCATCTATCTGTCGCGCTCACTCATCTATCTGTCGCGCTAGGTCACCTATCTGTCGCGCTAGGTCACCTATCTGATGCGCTAGGTCACCTATCTTTCGCGCTAGGTCACCTATCTGTCGCGCTAGGTCACCTATCTGATGCGCTAGGTCACCTATCTGTCGCGCTAGGTCACCTATCTGTCGCGCTAGGTCACCTATCTGTCGCGCTAGGTCACCTATCTGTCGCGCTAGGTCACCTATCTTTCGCGCCGAGCTCACTCATCTATCTGTCGCGCTCACTCACCTATCTGTCGCGCTAGGTCACCTATCTGTCGCGCCGAGCTCACTCATCTATCTGTCGCGCTCACTCATCTATCTGTCGCGCTAGGTCACCTATCTGTCGCGCCGAGCTCACTCATCTATCTGTCGCGCTCACTCACCTATCTGTCGCGCTAGGTCACCTATCTGTCGCGCCGAGCTCACTCATCTATCTGTCGCGCTCACTCATCTATCTGTCGCGCTAGGTCACCTATCTGTCGCGCCGAGCTCACTCATCTATCTGTCGCGCTCACTCATCTATCTGTCGCGCTAGGTCACCTATCTGTCGCGCCGAGCTCACTCATCTATCTGTCGCGCTCACTCATCTATCTGTCGCGCTCACTCATCTATCTGTCGCGCTAGGTCACCTATCTGTCGCGCCGAGCTCACTCATCTATCTGTCGCGCTCACTCATCTATCTGTCGCGCTAGGTCACCTATCTGTCGCGCCGAGCTCACTCATCTATCTGTCGCGCTAGGTCACATATCTGTCGCGCCGAGCTCACTCATCTATCTGTCGCGCTCACTCATCTATCTGTCGCGCTAGGTCACCTATCTGTCGCGCCTAGCTCACTCATCTATCTGTCGCGCTCACTCATCTATCTGTCGCGCTAGGTCACCTATCTGTCGCGCCGAGCTCACTCATCTATCTGTCGCGCTAGGTCACATATCTGTCGCGCCGAGCTCACTCATCTATCTGTCGCGCTCACTCATCTATCTGTCGCGCTAGGTCACCTATCTGTCGCGCCTAGCTCACTCATCTATCTGTCGCGCTAGGTCACCTATCTGTCGCGCCGAGCTCACTCATCTATCTGTCGCGCTAGGTCACCTATCTGTCGCGCTAGGTCACCTATCTGTCGCGCCGAGCTCACTCATCTATCTGTCGCGCTCACTCATCTATCTGTCGCGCTCACTCATCTATCTGTCGCGCTCACTCATCTATCTGTCGCGCTAGGTCACCTATCTGTCGCGCCGAGCTCACTCATCTATCTGTCGCGCTCACTCATCTATCTGTCGCGCTAGGTCACCTATCTGTCGCGCCGAGCTCACTCATCTATCTGTCGCGCTCACTCATCTATCTGTCGCGCTAGGTCACCTATCTGTCGCGCTAGGTCACCTATCTGTCGCGCCGAGCTCACTCATCTATCTGTCGCGCTCACTCATCTATCTGTCGCGCTCACTCATCTATCTGTCGCGCTCACTCATCTATCTGTCGCGCTAGGTCACCTATCTGTCGCGCCGAGCTCACTCATCTATCTGTCGCGCTCACTCATCTATCTGTCGCGCTCACTCATCTATCTGTCGCGCTCACTCATCTATCTGTCGCGCTAGGTCACCTATCTGTCGCGCCGAGCTCACTCATCTATCTGTCGCGCTCACTCATCTATCTGTCGCGCTAGGTCACCTATCTGTCGCGCTAGGTCACCTATCTGTCGCGCCGAGCTCACTCATCTATCTGTCGCGCTCACTCATCTATCTGTCGCGCTCACTCATCTATCTGTCGCGCTAGGTCACCTATCTGTCGCGCTAGGTCACCTATCTGTCGCGCCGAGCTCACTCATCTATCTGTCGCGCTCACTCATCTATCTGTCGCGCTCACTCATCTATCTGTCGCGCTCACTCATCTATCTGTCGCGCTAGGTACCCTATCTTTCGCGCTCACTCATCTGGTGAGTGATTGAGGTAGATAACATATTTTTAACCGACTTCAATAAGGAGGTTATCAGTTTGACCTGTAGTATGTATGTTTGTCCGCGATTATCTCGCGTTTGGCTGAACCGATTTTGATGCGGCTTTCAGAAAATATTTTTTTACATTCAGGAGAAGGTTTTAGTACCTATTTTAACCGACTTCGAAAAAGAGAAAGTTCTTTGATTACGTATGCGTGCATTGTTGAAGGCGGGTTTTTCTTTTTGGAAAAAAGAAATTATTTAAGTATGTAAAATGTTTTTTTGTTGTTTCAGAGTCCTAAAAAGGTCGATAGTACAAATCATAGTTATGATTCTGATTGGATTAACACAGGTTAGTGAAAATAATCCGACTTATATTAAAAATACGAAAGTTTGTAAGTATGAATGTTTTTACTCCTTCACGTAAAAAGTACTGAATGGATTTTAAATTAACTTTGTAATAATACTAGAGGCTGCCCCGCGGTTTTTCCCGCGCAGATTTCTCATAAACACAAAGTTCCCGTTTTTTCCCGTTCCCGTGGGAATTTCGGGAAATCCCTTCTTAGTGCTCACCTACACTCCCTAAGGAACCTACATGCAAAATTTCAGGCCGCTACGTCCAGTAGTTACGGCTCTGCGTTGTCTGTCAGTCAGTCAGTCAGTCAGTCAGTAACGGAAGAGTTTTATATATATTGATTGCTTATACATCTGATTATATTGTTCCAGTTATATTGTTTTTAGGTTAAAAAACATGACATAATTATACTAGTAAAGATTTGGCTGTAAGAACTATATTCCTTTGCCAGCCTAAATTTACATAATTTTGTTTTAGTTTTTAATATTTCTTAGCTTTCTTTGGGCTACCAAGAAACATTTTGTGCAAAGATTTCATATAGATTTGATGAGATGTTTCGGAGATAAGTGCCTCTGACAGACATACAGACGGACAGATTATTCACATTAATAAGGTCCCGGGACGAGTACAGGAACCTAGTTTAGTTTTTTTTAAACTTTACTTACGCGGTTACTTTTTTCGTGGGGTAAAATTATCAACCGGTAGGCATAGTTATATAGGACTCATTCCTGAAAACAAAATTGAAAAAAAAATTAACCGTTCTCACCATAAAAACGATGTGTAGCATCAGAGCAATGAACTACGGTGGCTTAGCTGCCGCCAGACGAGTCAGGGGGTGGAGGGCAATGCGCGGGGGCGTGAAAAAGGTGTCCCTCGTTCTTAAATAAGTTTTATTTTACTCTCAAAAATAAATCAATAAAGTAAAAAAAAAAGGTTTGTACATAACATAGCGACCATACGTGTAAAATAGTTAATAGTTAAAAAATTTATTATCTATTTTTAGTTTTAAGGTATTTATCAATATGGGCCTCTGTTTATGTTATTTAACATCTTCTAATGTAAATATTGCCTGAAATAAATGAATATTATTATTATTATTATTATAACATAAATTTAATTTAAAACTGACTCTTCGTTTTCAGGTTTTCTTCGTAAAAAGTCTATTTCAAGAAGGACAGAGCAGTTTTAGAAGATTTCTACCAAGTTTCATAATTGATTAGGTATTTAACTTTAGTGTAGAGAGATTCGACAGAGGTAAGCTCGTTTGGGGGCGTCTCCTGGCGACTACAATGTTGGCTTTGCTGATTGGTCTGATCCGCATAAAGCGGCAGGTACAGCCTAGTCAAAAATTATTTATTTAATATAGGGTACAAGATATCACTTATTGAAAGTCAATTAGACTAATCTAATCGCTATTGATACCTTATTTGGTAAAGTATCCTATACTGTGAGAGGCGAGGTAGTTCAGGGTGCCCACCAATTGGCTCAGGCAAACAAATGTTTGTCTTGCCTTACGACAATGGTGGCCTGGAGAGGCCCCCAAACGAGCCCTCCTCTGTCAAATGCTTGAATGACAGTCTGGGTCGCTTGGCATAACACAGCTGTCTACGTACAGTGGCGGACACGATCGGCGTAACACTTCCGGTTTTTCTGTATTGCAAAATAGCTCTTGTTCTTTGGCAATACAGTCTAGGGCTGACGAAACCATAGACAAATCTGTTACGGCCTCCTAGTCCGTGACTGTACATTTGTCCAACAACATTGCGGGTTTTGCAGGTGAATATTGGGAATGTGGCATTTTGAGAAAGTGCTATTTTGAGAATGTGGCATTTTGAGAAACTGCCATTCTGCGACTATGTTGCATTTTGCGATTCTGCCATTATGCGACTAAATCAATCTTTGGTACAGACAAGGTGATTCTTATCTCCTCATACTTATCACAAGTCAAAATGTTTTTCATTCTGATCTGAGCCAGTTTACAGCGATGGTAGCGCCATTCCCGAAAAAAAATTATATCTTCTAAACTAAGGCAAATATCAAAAAATCGGGCACAGTATGACACTAGATAATGTAGCCTAGTATTTTTAGGGCACGATTGTATAGCTTTTAGGTTAAAGACCAAAGAAAGCTACAGAGTGTTGCTAAAAGTGGCCACTTTTAGTAACAATCTGTTTATAATTTTGTTCTTTTAAGTTAGGACTACTTTACTGGGCTCAAAAAATACTAATCAAGATTATCTAGTGTCATACTGTGCCACATTTTTGATATTTGCCTTAGTTTAGAAGATATTAATTTTTTTCGCGAATGGCGCTAGCTTCGCGTTAAACTGGCTCTGGTGTAAATAACTAAAAATCACAAAATTATTTAGTTACAAAATAGAATATGAATGTAACTGAGTATAATATTTTTAATATTGTTTTCATGTATAATTATAATTTTAATGAATTATTAAATCGGTCACGAATTCCAAAGGAAAAAGTTGTTTGTATCGTCCTTTTTTTACAAATATTTGTTAATAAAGTTTTCTTAAGGGCTTACACGGTGCGAAACTAGCGCCACTTCCGATATATAATATACGAGCTGTCCCGGCTTACTTCGTTACGCCATAGAATATAAGATGCTACAAAAGACTTGGCTCTATAGACTATGTTCTTTTGACTGCCCAGAATGGCCGAATAAAAAACAAACAACAACAACAAACCACCTGTCAAAATATGTAAACAACGGAAAAATTATTGCACCTTGGGTTACATTATTTGAGTTTAAGTAAGGATCCCTAATTTTTTTGAAAATCTAATATAGCCTATGACACTCGGGGTTAATGTAGCTTACTACCAGTGAAAGAATTTTTCAAATCGGTTCAGTATTTCCGGAGCCTATTCGTTACAAACAAACAAACAAATCTTTCCCCTTTATAATATTGGTATAGATTATCAAATCTCTTAATTTTCCTATGATTAAACCAAAGTAAAAACGTAAAAATGTGTAAAATAGCATTTTTAAGTTAAGTAAGTATATAAGTTAGTTACAATTGTGATTGCTTTATTTTTAAATATAAAATACTAGTCCTGAAGCTGTTGTTGTTTTATTATTTTAATGAGTGGCTAGTCACCGCGCACCGGGAGACGCAGGGTAGGCAGACCCCCAACAAACACAAACTTCTACACTTAGACAACAGCCCCGGATCTAGGGGGGGGCTGCTAAGGGCCCGTGCCCCGGGCGCCAAGATCAGGGGGGCGCCAAATTCCGTCGAATGTCAAAAGGTCAAAAATTATTTAATCGATATAGGATGAAATAATAATAATAATAATAATAATGTTAGTTTCAAAAAGCCATATCATAATACAAGTTCATCTTATATTACTTACATTAATTTTATTTTAGTGACATAAATGCGAGGCTTACATTTTGCATAAAATTAGTGTCAATATAGCTTTCAAACTAGGTAAAAACCTGTATTTTGAAAGCCAGTGATCTTTCGGATTTTATTAGTACCCTAGGTACTCTGACAGTAATCACAAATTTAATGTATCTAGCTGAATGTAAGACGAGGTAAACAATAATGAGTTATTCATAACTAAGAGACTTTTTGTTGTGTGTGTGTTTGTGTGAGTGTATGTGTGTGTGTTTCGTGTGGTGAGCCTACCTTATAACCCGGACAATTAAAGCGGAAAGCCAGGAGATACTACCTACTCAAAAATATATTTTTCTGTTTCTTCATAATCCAGAGTTAATAAATATTCTGTTAATTTTTTGACACATTCATGCTTATTAAGATTTCGAAATTTTACGTTAATATTAAGTTTATTATATAAATGCGAACTAAGAAATGTATTATGTCGCTTTGCAAATACCTGTCTCAAAAACAGGTTTTTCACGACGTTTGGGACTGCTTTCTACAGTCACTGGAACGTTCTGATGTTGTCTGACAATAGTTTTCAGTATGAAAAATTGTCTTACTGTAAGGACCTTATTTTCCTGGTATAAATTCTTTGTCGGATATCTAACTGGTTTTCTATTCATTACTTTAAACACAGCTCTTTGAGCACGCTCTAGCGGTAAAAATTTAGTTTTTGCAGCATATTACTTAATGAAGGTTAATAAGAATAATTATTCTAATTGGTATTGATACCTTATTTAGTAAAGTATTCTATACTGTGTGAGGCGAGGTTGTTCAAGGGCGCCCACCTAGAGGCTCAGGCAAACAAATGTTTGCCATGCCTTACGACAATAGTCGCCTGGAGACGTAATAATGGTTCATCATTCAACACATCATTTACTTAAACTTGACCAAACACGGATTAAGTAATATTATGGCCTTATCAACTCGATCGATACCCAAAGGGCGCGGAGCTGACGACATTCTGCACAAACTTTTTTTCGCAGGGCGCGTACGCAAAGTTAAATTTACGCGCCACTCGCGCGCAGGAATCGCAGATCGCAGCAGCACGCGTCGGTTTGTTCTAATCCAGGTCATTCTGCCTCATCATGCCAGGAACCTTAAGGAACCTTTGTCAAACAGACGGCGCTGAAGTGGCTGTAGTGTCGCGCTAGGGCGCCAGCCTTGCGCAGTGCTATCATCGCGCTAGAGTCTTACGCGGCGCTAGAGCGTTGACTTGTAATGTAGGTACTATGATAGTTTTACTCTGTCACACAGAGCGACCGGAGCGATGCGCGCTAGAGCACCGCGTTATTCTTCGCTAGGACGCTCTTTTGCCTTTGCGTA
Source organism: Euspilapteryx auroguttella (assembly GCA_951802225.1). Taxonomy (NCBI): domain Eukaryota; kingdom Metazoa; phylum Arthropoda; class Insecta; order Lepidoptera; family Gracillariidae; genus Euspilapteryx; species Euspilapteryx auroguttella. The sequence goes on from OX637669.1 coordinate 5,034,890, forward strand.
CAGAATTTGTTTTAGCGTGGGCCTGAAACTCACGATACTTACTTGACTACTTCAAGAGAAACCAACATGCAAAAAGTGGTCCATTTCTTACTCCCACTTATGTTGGTCTTGCCGTTTACTACCAAAATTTTTGTAATTCTTGGAATTTAAGCTATACGCTGAACTATTTCGTGAGTGAGACAAACAATTAAAGTGGAAATAAACCTTCTTATGGCACTTTGTTTATTTCCTTTTTAAGATTCTATTTAAAATGGCTCATAATGTAATGCTATTTCAGTTAGACTGAACGTTGATATTCTTCTTATTGCTTTCTCCGTTTATTGATGTCGTGAACCCATACTCTTTTTCTCTGTGATCGTGATAGAGCGTATAAAAGTAGGTAGGTAACAATTCCTCCACATCTAACTTACTCGAAATCTCAATATCGAATGAACTTTCCAAAGACTAAGCGATCTGGTGCACTCACTGCGTGTTAAATGCGTCGGTACGTTGCATAAAGGAATGTGTGTGATATCAAAGAGCGCTCTAGCGCCGCGTAACGCCGGCGCCCCAGCGCGACGCTATAGCGTCATCTGATTGACAAAGCCTGGGTGACAAAGCATTTGGGTGAATTCTACGCGAAATCAATCGAGTTAAATAATATCCATGCCCATTTCTTGGCACTAATCTCACTCTAAAAGTTGCAAAAAATTAGACAAAATCCAATGGAATATTGTTTAAAAGAGGATGGAGCAGCTGCCAAAAAAATGTGGTTTCCTATCCTGTTATGCTGTGTTTATAACATTATTTCCAGGATTAGGTATGTTCAAATACTATCCTACAGGTAGGCATGTTCAAATGTCGATCAATAAGTGGACATCTGCGGCCGTAGCATGACCAGAGAGATGGGAGATTGCTACTCAGAATCTTTGAGCATGACCGACCATTTGTCCAATGTCCAATCCTTGTCACTTTTGACATATAAAATGTATTGAGATAATGTCAAAAGAGGTCAAAAGTGACAGAAAAAGTCGACAAATGGTCGGTCATGCTACGGCCGCTTATAGTTGAAATTATAGGCATTAAAAAAATTAAAATTCAATATAACTGGGCAGGGGGGGGGCGCCATTTTTCAGTTTTGCCCCGCCTTAAAAAAAATTGAAGATCCGGGGCTGTTAGACAAATTTTTCCATTATCTCAGTTGAGGACTCGTTCAGAGTAACGCTTCCGGTTTTTCTCTGTATTGCAAAATAGCTCTTGTTCTTTGGCAATACAGTCTCGGATAGGGCATGTAATATCGGAAGGTTTTCAATTCCGATACTGATATCGGACATTTTTTCTCAATACCGGAATTCCGATATTAATATCGGAATTGTAAAAACTCAATAAAAATTACTGAAAAATATAATATTTAAATCGTAACTGTATACAATTTAATTTAATTTGAATAACATGATTTGTGGAGTCAGCAATCAAGCTGAGATGATCTGTTTCTAGGTTTTTAATACAACAAATGAGAACAAAAAAAAATTTTTTTTTGAATTAGGGTAAAACGTCCTATTACCGCGGTAGTCAAAATCACGTCCTATTACGGCTCTATTTTATATTTTGTAATTTATGATTTGTTGTGACTATTTCTGGTAAAGGTGACTACATAGTGTCCAAGGGAAACTAACACGTAACTTATTTCCTAGCACTCTTGCGTTTAAAATCATAAAAAGTAACTTCAATTAATAATTTTGTACAACGCCAGCTAAGTGGGAGGCTGTTTCATACAAACGCTAACAGACTCGCGTTAAAACATTGAATTTTCAGACTTAATTTTTTGTGAAAACTAACACTTTAAGATTATGTTACTGTATATGAATACTTTTTACATTCAAGTATTCTTAGTTAATCAAGTTGATTTCTGATTAAAATCAAATAAATTAAGTAAATATGAGTAAATAAAAGTGCGCGGTGATAGGAATGTCGTTTTAGGGTATTTCTATTACGGTGGGTAGATTCCGTAATTGGCAAAACACAGTGTCGGGAAATTTCAATTTTAGTGGTGTTTTAAATATAGTTATGATAAATTCAACATTTAGGTGTAATTTTCATTAGTTTTTAAGTTTAAAAATCAATTTCGGAGGTATATTTTTTTTACTAGAATCCATGATTTTGACGCGAAAAGTTGACTGTAAAATGAACGTTTGTTAGAAACCTGTAAAAACTAACGTGGGCGTTTTAACGAAGAAAAATAGTATAATTAAACGATTACAAACCATTAAATAGTTTTAGAGTGTAGTCAGAGTATTAATTTTTACAATTAATAACTCACATTACCAAAATATCTTAATTTTATATGTCTGAATTAGGATATAAAAGTCAATACATTTTTTAGTACAAAACGTATTAGGCTGTGAGGAATCCTAACACAGTTTATGGATATTACAGAACTAATAATTTTAGTAAATTATTGATATTCGTCATAAAAATATTCGCTCCGCCGGGAGTCGAACCTAGATGCACACGCATCCCAGTCCACAACACTGCCACTTTAGTTTTTTAAATAAAAAATCTTTGAAATCTTTGAATCTTTGAACTGAGCTACGAAGCAGACAAATATCCTTTTATTACTAAAAACAATTTCAAAAGTTTTTTCCGACTTACTATAGGTAGTTATGTGATAAAGGATTTATAATAAAAGCAAATTCGTATTATATCAATACATAGTATAAAATAAAGTTGCTTCCCGCGTCTGTCCCTATGTATGCTTAAATCTTTAAAACTACATAACGGATTTTGATGCGTTTTTTTTCAATAGATAGAGTGATTCAAGAGGATGGTTTATAAGTATAATACATGCTTAAAATAATAATAGGTTAGGCGTTACGAAGTTAGTTCTCTATAAAATAATTAATAATGTTCATTTAGAGGTGACCGCGCACCGGAAAACGCAGAGTATGCAAACCCTCTAAACGGTGGATAAACACTTCATACCGCCTAACCTATTACTATATTGTGCATGTATTTTACCTAAAAACCTTTCCCTTGAATCACTGTATCTATTAAAAAAAAACGCATCAAAATCCGTTGCATAATTAAGGATTTAAGCATACATAGGGACAGACGCAGGAAGCGACTTTATTTCATACTATGTATTGATATAAAAAGAAATCGTGATAAGTTTGTCTCGCTTAAACTCAAAAACGTCTGGGCCGATTGAGATAATTTAGTTTTAATTTATCTCGGTACAATGCTTGGCATCATTCCTTTTGACTTTTTTTATCTTGTGGAACATATAAAAATACTTTTTCGGGAGTTGTTTTTATAGTATTCGTACAGTGGCGAACACGATCGGCGTAACACTTCCGGGTTTTCTGTATTGCAAAATAGCTCTTGTTCTTTGGCAATTATGTCTAGGGTTGACGAAACCATAGACATATCTGTTACGGCCTCCTAGTCCGCCACTGTACATAATGCTACCAAACAAAAGTCATTACATATTCGATATTCTCGAAAATATTTTTTGAGTATAAAAAACTCTAGGTTTCTACTGCTAATGCCCTGCAGTACCAGGCCGAAGACACAGACAGGACTGAGGTATCCCCTGCCTGTCGTAAGAGGCTACTAAGAGGAGACCCCGGTGTCGTTGGGTGCACGAGGCGGGTGCCTCGTGTAGTCATATAATGGCCCTGAGGACGGCGGAACGCGGGTGTCCCTTTTCCGCCGTTGAGCGTTGGGAAAGCTACCACGCTCCGGGGGGACCACCATCATGTCCACCGAGGAGAGGCTATACAGCCAATGCCGGTGGGGGATCGCGAAGAATTCCACAGGCTCACCCGCGACTCTCCTGCTATCAGCCGAGAAGGACACCGGCGGTGTTTTAGTGGGTGCGAACCCCACATAACCCTGCTGCTCCCTCCGAGGCTGCAGGGTACTCGTTAGGAGTTTCCCCGCCTAAAAAAAAGGTACCTACTGCTGCTACCTACTAATGATTGTACTACAATGAACAAAACTTGTTACATATTGCTAGAGTAGAGAGCTACGTCCCATGATCGCTCGGGTTTTTTCGGGAGCTGTCGGCATGTGTTCGGTACAGTATTGAAAAGTTTAACTTTTCAATAACTTATTAAAAAAAAAAAAGATTGGTATAAAACTTGTCTAATGACCTTTAATTTATATGTATATAAAAAAAAAAAAACTATTAAAAAAGGCGAATTAAATAAAACTTTACAGCTTCTAAACAGTAACCTATTTCCTAGTCTCAAATCAATATCAATCAATACTTAAACAAAGTCGTTTCCGCTTTCTGTCCCTACCTACCCATGCTTAACTTTGCTTTTCCGTTGCATTTATTTAAATCTTTAAATATTATGCAACGGAATTTTAATGCGGTAATTTTAATAGATGGCAGTATGAAGTTCGCCGGTTCTACTAGTAGTCTATACCTATAGAGTACGGTTTTTTACCACCCAAGTTTTGCACAGTCAGGTTTTTCATGTACATGGATAAAACTTTGATGGAAAAACATGGACTCGCATGAACAAACAGGCCGTAGGTACAAAACATTCACGAAGGTGTCATTACCGCCTAAGTTTTGCACGACTGAGTTTTGTACGACAAGTTTTGTACGCGGGTGTATTACGAATCCAGTACAGAGGTGTTTTTGGTGTCTGACGTCAAGAATATGGATTATATTTGGACCAAACAACGCTCGGCACATCAATGATATTGTCTAGCTTGGTTTTCATTTACAAAAATATTAGGCTTACGGGTCAGTTACCTTTTTGTTTGCAGGCAAAGGAAGAAGTTTATATATTTAAAATGGTGTTACCATAAATTTATAAAAAAAAAATATTTTTAATATCTCGATTCTAAGCTAGCTCATCAACCTATATTGTGTACTTCCATTCTTATTTACCATAGTAGTCATGTTTGCATTGTGTTTTTTTTTAATGTAAGTAAGAAAGGAATCTTTGTTCTGTCGGGTTGAGAGTGCGCCGTCCCTTAAACTATCACCAAAATTGACAAAAAAAATCGTCTCTTATAATAGTTACCTACGATTTATATGTATTTTGACGACTAAATTTTTAATTTTATCGTCTACTTACGATAAACTCTTTGCAGAGTGGAAATAGTTTTTACAGAAATAAAGAAAATGTCGTAAGCGTATTTTGTACTACAAAACAAAGAGTAAATGTGTTTTTAACAGACTTAAAAAAAAGGCTATGAGTTTCACCGGTACGTGTGTAAATTTTGAGTTTGGATAAACCAATTTCATTTTCATAATAATACTTATTACTGTCTGGTAAAGGTTTTAATGTTTTAACCGACATGACAAAAGAAAAAGTTCTCAATGTATGTTTGTTCACGATTATCTCACGTTTGGCTGGACCGAGTTGGATGCGGTTTTCAGAAAAAATATTTTTTACATTAAAGAGAAGGTTTAAGTATTTTAACCGACTTCGAAAAAGAGGAAGTACTCAGTTTATGTATATGTCAGTTAGTTACAGGCGGGTGTTGGGGTGCCCTCTGTCGGATCGATAGGACTAGTAGGAATACTACTAATCTGCCGCATATAGGATATACATGCGCCCAGTTTTAGGTGCACGTAGGACCTTAAAAATAGCTCTTTGTGCGCTTTTTCTCCCTCAACCTTGACCCATTGTAGGTGGCGCGGGTGCTGACAGCGGGGTAAAGGGTATGAGGTGAGCCAGTTAAAACCTACGTACAGAACTACTTTCTCATAATAAATATTAAATCTACCTAATACCGTCTATTTTTAATAGGATCAATATACTAAAAAACTCTTCCGTGACTGACAGACAACGCAGAGCTGAAACTACTAGGCATAGTGGGCTGAAATTTTGCAAATGACATAGACATAGACATAGACAGATCTTTATTTACGCACACAAAACATACAATGTTATGTAACAACTAGGTAAGAAACAAATAACGAAAATAAAATTTACAAAATTATTGTAAGTGTTGTGGGCGCAAAATGGCCCCGACTCAGCCTATGTTGCAAGCAATGCAATTGCATTGATGCAACGCTGATGATTCTGCCAGAACCATAGGAGTGCGTGTGTTCTTATATTATACATAAAATATCAAGTGAAAATATTATAAAGTACTTATACAAAACTAATATTAAGTGTTAAATTATAAATACAAATGGGTTCCTTGGGGAGTGTATGGGGAGCACTAAGGAATGATTTCTCGAAATTCCCATGGGAACGGGATGAAACGGGATTTTGGCGTTTAAGAGAAATCTGCGCGGAGGATACTGCGAGGCAGCCTCTAGTAGGTTCATAATTATTAACAGTGATTCTATTTTATTTTTTACTTCTAAATATTCAATTTCATACATTATGCAAGGCATTTACCTATCTATTAAATAGGTTTGCTATAATGTTTATGTACCTTTGAGTATTTCCAAAACATTTACTAACCAACCAGTTTACTTGGTATTATTATGGTATTTTATTTTTTTAAATAACCATCATTTTATGAACTATGTTACGTTATTCAGCGCTCTACAGAGATCTTTATTATTTTAGAAGCTTAATTATAATATATTTACAATTTTTATACATAGGCCGTGGTTGTCGCGTACTCCAAGCTTTCAGTTATAAGAAACTTCGTATCTTAAAATTTGATTGTTTTTAATTTTAATGTTTCCTAGTTAAATATTATAGTTATATTTTTCTATTCTTTTTCTTTTTCGCTTTCTCTTCTTCGTTTATATATGCATCGGAATAACTTTATTGTGTTATTAACTTCAAAAGTTTAAACTAAAATTAAATACCACTGCTATTTATTGATAAATATTGAAATTCTATTCGAATACGTGCAGCGATGTATTTTATTCCATACATAAATAGCCAAATAATCGCATCCAGTGATCAAAATTACCGGTTTTTTAGCTACTTTCACAACGATTGCATGTAATGTATGGAAACGTTTGTATGTAATGTGTGGAAATGTCTCGCATGCATAAATAGTTAAAGATGTGTACCAACACATCTTTACCAGTGTACAATTTTAGCTAGTGGATATATTGAAAAGCAGACGTGAGTGGTATTTGTGTGCAACTTTTTTTTATTCGGGAATTTACTCCTTAGTATTCCCTTCCCGTACACACCCCAAGGAACCCACGTACAAAATTTCAACCCACTACGCCCAGTAGTTTCGGATCTGCGTTGTCAGTCAGTCAGTAACGAAAGAGTTTTATATACACGGTTACTTTTTTATCGTGAAGGATAATTTAACGCCCGGTAGGCATAGTGATACAGGACTGAAAAACAAAATTAAATGAACCGTGCTCACTTGAGTGAGGTACTTCGATTTTTTTTGTAAAAAAAAATAAAAACGTTGTGTAGCATCAGAACAATGACCAACGGTGGCTCAGCTGATGCCAGACGAGTCAGGGGGTGGAAGGCAATGCGCAGGGGGGTGAACAAGGAGGCCATTGGCCTTAAATAAGTTTTATTTTTATTTTTTGAAATTTGTAACAAAAAAATCAATAGTAAAAAAAAAGTATTTATAATTTATTCGAGTCATATATCATGCAAAGACCTCAAAGTTTACGCCACGATAAAAAAATGACCGTCTTTATTGATTTTTAAATGACCGCAAATCGTATTGATTTCATATTCTTATGAGTTGAACCTGATAGTTTTTCTTTTTTTCTAATGTGTAGGTATAATTGTCTTCTTTCTGTAAATATGTCTAGTTTTAAAGTTTATTTTGTATGCCTGAAAAGGCTTAACTCAGCGAACCTATCATATGAATGTATATTTAATATCATTTTACCTGTGTTGTACACTTAAATAAATTTATTTTTATTATTGTTATTGGTGCCGACCAACCAAAACGATGTATTTTAAATTGCATCTATACGACACGGTTTTTACTATCCAAATTTTTAGTGGTACACGAAAGACTGTTTTGTGAAAAATTTATCGGACGTACAGGAAGTTTTTGCTGTACAGGTTTTGCACGACATGGTTTTTACCAGCTGACTGACACGAAAAACCCTATCGTACAAAACTTGGATGGTTACGGTTCACACCCTATCTATATCTATATCAAAGAGTACAGATTGATTGTTTGTTTGTGAGTATGTTTGTTTGTAAGTATGTTTGTTTGTATATTTATTTGCTTGCTTGTTTGCATCGTATAGGCTCCGAAATAACTAAACCGATTTGAAATATTATTTCACTGTTGGGAAGCTACACCCGGCGAACTTCGTACCGCCTAACCAATTACTATGTAGTGCATATATTAAACCTATAAACTTTCATCTTGAGTCACTCTATCTATTAAAAAAACGCATCAAAATTCGTTGCATAGTTTAGAAGATATAAGCATATACCGGGTGTTTCTGACAAGACGGTAATAAATCAAAGGAGGGGTTCTGCTCACTATAACTAACAACTTTCCCAAAGCAACATAGGTCGAAATGTCAAATAAAAAAAACAGCTGTTCCATACAATCGTTCGATCAGCTGACGGGGTCAATGTACGGGACAGCTGATTTTTCTTTTGAGATTTCGACCCATGTTGCTTTGGGAAAGTTGTTAGGTATGGTGAGCTGAAGCCCTCCTTTAATTTATTACCGCCTTGTCAGAAGCACCCGGTATGTATAGCGACAGACAGACGCGGAAAGCGATTTTGTTTTATACTATGTATTGATTGATGGCGTAACGAAGTTCGCCGAGACAGCTTGAACATAAAATAAGTTTTACAACTGATTTTTAACCCCCGACGAAAAAATCAGAGGGGTTTAGAGGAGGGGGAGAACCGATTTCGGTTTGTTTTTTTTTTAACCCTCGAACGAAAAATTCAGAGAGGGGTGTTATAATTTTAACGTGTGTTTCTGTCTGTCTGTCTGTGTATCTGTCTGTGTATCTGTCTGTGGCATCGTAGAGCCCAAACGGCTGAACCGATTTTCGTTGATTTTTTTTCGTATTATAGATAAATTTAGGCCGATAGTTCTTAGCCATGTCTGATGAAGATCTGATCAGCGGTTTGAAGATGATCAGCTCTTGAATAATGGATGAGAGGATCTAACTAGCTTCCTTATGTCCGATCGAGTTGAAATTTGGTACCATGTTACATCTATGATATTGAAAGTATATGTTAAGGTAACCATGACCTGATCTGCCGTTTGAAGATGATCAGCTCTTGAATAATGGATGTGAAGATCTAACTAGCTTCCTTATGTCCGATCGATTTGAAGTTTGGTACCATGTTACATCTATGATATAGAAAGTATATGGTAAGGTAACCATTACCTGATCAGCCATTTGAAGATGATCAGCTCTTGAATAATGGATGTGAAGATCTAACTAGCTTCTTTATGTCCGTTCGAGTTGAAATTTGGTATGATGTTACATCTATAATATTGAAAGTATATGTTAAGGTAACCATGACCTGATCTGCCGTTTGAAGATGATCAACTCTTGAATAATGGATGAGAGGATCTAACTAGTTTCCTCATGTCCGATCGAGTTGAAATTTGGTGCCATGTTACATATATGATATTGAAAGTATATTTTAAGGTAACCATGATCTGGTCTGCCGTTTGAAGATGATCAGCTCTTGAATAATGGATAAGAGGATCTAATAACCTTCCATTTGTCCTATCAATTAAAAATTTGGTACAGTGTTACTAATGATATTGAAAGTATATTATGTTTAGGTAACCATGATATTTTGAAGATGATTAGCTCTAGTTCTAGTTAGGTTGATGAGGGGTCTGACTGGGTCGGGGGTTTTTTAATTTGAGTTATATTATTTGTTTCATAAATAATAACAGCCCGTATGTTCTTAGCCATGTCTCATGAAGATCTGATCAGCGGTTTGAAGATCATCAGCTCTTTTATAAGTAATGAGGGGATCTAACTAGCTTCCTTATCCGATCGATTTAAAATTTTGTACCATGTTACATCAATTATATTGAAAGTATATGGTAAGGTAACCATGACTATATGATATACTAGAGGCTGCCCTGCGGTTTTTCCCGCGCAGATTTCTTATAAACATAAAAATCCCGTTTTTTCCCGTTCCCGTGGGAATTTCGGGAAATCCCTTCTTAGTGCTCACCTACACTCCCTAAGGAACCTACATGCAAACTTTCAGCCCGCTACGCCCAGTAGTTTCGGCTCTGCGTTGTCTGTCAGTCAGTCAGTCAGTCAGTAACGGAAGAGTTTTATATATATTGATAAGCCGTTTCAAGATGATCAGCTCTTAAATAGTAGATGAGAGGATTTAATTACCTTCACATATCATATCGATATTAAAATTGGTACAGTGTTACTTCAATGATATAAAGATTATATGGTAAAATAACCATAACCTGATCAGCCATTTGAAGTTGATCAGCTCTTAAATAGTGGATGAGGGCATCAAACTACCTTTCATTTCATAGGTAGTTAGACGCCCATAGGCGTATTATATACTGAAAGTACGACTGCTCCGTGGCTCAATTGGCATGGCAGTGATGTGGACTGAGTAAGCGTGTGCACCTGGGTTCGATTCCCAGGCTGGACGAATAATGATGTTTATTTTCGGTCTGGGTGCAAAGTTCGTCTTTGTGTGTGTTTCGGGTACCCTAGATACAGGTTCTTCCTAGTTAGGGGCTCTGAGTGTATATTTATACTGAGTGTACATGTGTGATGTGTTGTGTGTGTGATATGGTAAGGTAACCATGACCTCTTGAAGATGATCAGCTCTCGTTCTAGTTTAGTTCAGTAGTTCAGTTAAGAGTCTAGTTTAGATGACTGACTCGGTCGGTGGATTTAGAAATTTTTAATTTTGTTATTGCAAGTATCTTTATCTACACTAAACTATTGTTTTAGAGAACAAATATCATTAATTAATTATAAATGACTTGTTTGTATTTTGTTCTTTTCATACTATAAAACCTTGTAGTGTCCGTTCACTCAGACTACCTCTGTCAGCTAGTCTACTATATATTATGACTAGTCGACCCGGCGAACTTCGAACCGCCTAACCTTTAACTTTCTTGTGAACGTATTATACTTATAAACCTTCCTCTTAAATCACTCTATCGATTAAAAAAAAACGCATCAAAATCCGTTACATAGTTTCAAAAATATAAGCATATAGACGCGAGAAGCGACTTTGTTTTATACTATGTATTGATTGATGATGAATTGTGGTTCGATAATCTCGCTAAAACTCGAGAACGGCCGGGCTGATTAAGGTGATTTTGGTTTTGAAATGTTTGTTTTTAGCCCAGGGAAGGTTTAAAAAGTGAGGAAATATAGAAAAATGGAGAGGAAGTTAGTAAAAATAACAATTTATTTTTACCATAGAAACTGTTCTTTTTTTCGTTTTCATTGTTGTTTTTCATTAGCTCATTTTTGACAGGCAAAGAAACATAAGTAGTCCATACATTGAAGTTTTTAGTGGGTACAGTTAATAATGGTGTAAACTTATAATCTAACAGTATTAATCATAAAGATACAGTAGATTTTAAGCCTTACTGGAGGTCTACTTCTCTGGTTTGTTGCATGGTAAATACGTGACACCCGGGTAAGGCTATACGGAGTTTGCCGGGTCAGCGAGTGGTTAATAAAAATAATTGTTTAATTATGTTTAAGAATTATTTAATAAATTTTATTAAAAGTCCAATAACGGCAGGTCAGGGTAACTGATTGAGCTTTTTTTTTAAATAGTTAATATTAATTCTATATCCTTATCTCACTGATATTATACAGAAAAAAGTTTGTGAGTGTATATGTTTGTTGGCTCTTCACGTCTAAACGGTTGAACCGATTGCAATGAAAATTGATATGTAGTTAGCTGACACCCTAGATTACTCCATAGCCTACTTTTCACTGAGGTAGTAAACAGAGGGTAACAATGCTGGCACAGCAAGTAAATAATACTGCTCCTTAGCTCAGTTTGCAGTGATGTGGACTGAGACGCGTGTGCACCTTGGTTCAATTCCCGGCGGGGCAAACATTGTTATGATGAATATCGATGTTTGTTTCCGGTCTGGGTGTAATGTTTGTCTCTGTATATGTTTCGGGCATCCTAGATACGGTTTTTCCTAGTTAGGGGCTCTGAGAATGATGCCTTAATAATAATAAATATCAATATCTTTAACAATATACATAGTATAAAACAAAGTCGCTTCCCGCGTCTGGCCCTATGTATGCTTAAATCTTTTAAACTATGCAACGGATAGAGTGCTTCAAAAGGAAGGTTAATATGTATAATTCATGTGCAACATAGTGATACATAAGGCGGTACAAAGTTTGTTAGGTCGACTAGTAATATAATAAAATGCATCACACTCCAAGTTCCTAACTAGGAAGAACCTGTATCCATGCAGAGTAATAGTAATAATAATAACACATCACACTCAAAGCCCCTAACTAGGAAGAACCTATAACCTGTAGGGTGCCCGAAACACACACAGAGACGAACATCACACCCAGACCGGAAACAAACATCGATATTCATCATATCAATATTCGCCCTGCCCGGGAATCGAACCCGGGTGCACACGCTTACTCAGTCCACATCACTGCCAGCCACGAAGCAGTCAACAACCATCAGAGTAACCTTAACACTTACAAATACGAATAATACCCTCAGAACTCAACCATTGCATATCATTAAATGATGTATCATCCTATGGTATTATCCCATACTCCGTAATACGCGGTGCTTACCGCCGTAATAGGCTGCAACTTTTTTCATGCCACCGTAATAGGAATTCCGAATTGTCGGAAATAATAATTATTTAAAATTAATAACTACTCTAAATTAAATAAATAGACAACAGAAATAGAAAATAGAATTATTATGAGTGTCAAAAAAAAATTCAATCATCTACTGAAATATTTAGAAATGCTTAATTTCTTACCCTACTTTAAAATGTTGTCAAAACGCGCCGTAATAGGGCATGTTACCCTATAAATTGTTTTGTGAATTTTATAATGAAAAATATTACTTTATTGATCTATTATTTTTTTTACTATGTGAGTACCATTCAAAGATTAATTGTACCAGAAACTACAAAGTACCAAACACCTAAGTGAACTGCTTTGAAAGCATGTTTCTGATTAAAAAGAAGTAAGAATTGACGAATTTACAGGGTACTTTTTATATTGTAGCCATGCAGAACGCTTAAAACAACTCAAATAAAAATAAATGTCTTGTAACGAGATTCCGATATTGGATTTTTCAATATCGGAATTGAAAATATCGGAAAATTCTTCCGAGATTCCGATATTACGAGATTCCGAGATTCCGGTATTCATGCCCTAGTCTCGGACGCACGTGACCATAGACAAATCTGTTACGCCGTCCTAGACCGCCACTGTACTGTACATACCCTGTGACTGCTCCGTAGCTCAGTTGGCAGTGATGTGGACTGAGAAGCGAGTGCACCCGGGTTCGATTCCCGGGCGGGGCGAATATTGATATGATGAATATCGTTGTTTGTTTCCGGTCTGGGTGTGATGTTTGTCTCTGTATGTGTTTCGGGCACCCTAGATACAGGTTCTTCCTAGTTAGGGGCTCTGAGTGTGATGTGTTGTTATTATTATTATTAAAGCGGTCTCATTCAGTGTAACAGTTTTGTCTATGGTCTCGTACATACTAGACATTTATAAGTTACATTTCTGCCAAGTTTCAAAAGACCTGGGCTCAGCCGTTCAAAAAAGTGTTTCCAGGATGACGTTATTCCAGCAGAATTTGTTTTTAGCCTATAACTCCAAAACCTCTGGATGCACAAATTCGATACTTCGCGCACTAATGCTTTGTTCGATGCACTGGATATTGGTATTTTCAAAATTTCGATGCGATGACTTATTTGGCCCCACTGACGGACACGTACATAATACAGAAGAACAAAAGCTATTATTGAAATACAGAATAATTTCTTTTTTGCAAAAAGAGACCCGCCTTTAACAAACTGACACATACATACTTAATCTTTTTCGAAGTTGGTTAAAATTGGTACTAAAACCTTCTCCTGAATGTAACAAATACATTTCTGAAAACCGCATCAAAATCGGTTCATCCAAACGCGAGATAATCGCGGACAATCATACATACAAGTCAAACTGATAACCTTCTTTTTTGAAGTCGTTTAAAAACCGGAAGTGTTACGCCGTCCTAGACCGCCACTGTACACGTAAATTAAATCACGTCACACAATACCAAATTTGCCTAACGTACACCTATGGAAACTTGGTTCTAGGTAAAATTCCAATGCTGACTCAAGGCCACGCGTTTTATGATTTATAGGCTAGGCGTGTTAACTATTAGGGTGTTTGTCCATTGGGATAAAGGGTACTAAACATATTTATAACAGGCAACTCTGTTTTATTTTTTTAATAGCACTGGTCGCAAAGACAGAAAGCAGTCTGTAGAAATGTCATACGGTGATATTGAATGTATACCTACTAGTATCAAGCAAGCACCAATTTTTTTATGTAGAATTTAACTTTAATTTGTAAACTAAATTTAAACTCTGCCTATGATAAGCTCAAACTAAAATGTAACTTATGGATATGGTCTGAACTGAAATAATTTTTTATTTTTATTTTTATTTATTTTATAAAGGCTGAAATTTACAAAATTAACAGATTAAAACGGAAACGTTACCACAGCTGAAATTCGAATAACTCTGTTATCTTTAGAGACAGATTTGCCAGTTTCAGTGCACATTTAGGCACGAAGACAAGCTACATCTCTGCCAAGTTTCAAAGACCTAGGCCCAGCCGTTCAAAAAAGTGTTACCAGAAGTACGTTTTCCCAGCAGAATTTGTTTTTAGCCTGTAGGGTAAAACGTCCTATTACCGCGGTAGTCAAAATCACGTCCTATTACGGCTCTATTTTATCTTTTGCAATTTATGATTCGTTGTGACTGTGTATGGTAAAGGTGACTACATAGTGTCCAAGGAAAACTAACACGTAACTTATTACCCAGCACTCGTGCGTTTAAAATCGTTTAAAATTACTTAAATTAATCATTTTGTGTAACGTCAGCTAAGCGAGAAGCTGTTTCATACAAACGCAGACTGACTCGCGTTAGAACACTGAATTTTCAGACTTCATTTTTAGTTCAAACAAACACTTGAAGATTATGTTACTATATTCGAATACTTTTTACATTCAAGTAGTCTTTGTTAATCTTGTTGATTTCTGTTTAAAATCGAATAAAGGAAGTAAATATGAGTAAACAAAAGTCCGCCGTGTTAGGAAGGCTATTTGAGGGTACCGCCTATTACGGAGGGTACCATCGGTAACAGGAAAAACGCAGTGTCAGTAATTTTTAAATTTAGTGGTATATTAAATATAATTTATGAACATTTCATTATTTAAGTGTAATTTTCATTAGTTCTCAAGTATAAAACCTATTTTGGAGGTACATGTTTTTTAACTAGAATCCTTGTTTTTTACGCTTAAAGTTGACAGTAAAATTTAAGTTTGTTAGAATACTGTGAAACCTAACGTATGAGTTTTAATAAAGCAAAATAGTCTAATACAACGATTACTAACGATTTGAGAGTTTTAGGCGACCATTGTCGTAAGGCAAGGCAAACATTGTTTGCCTGAGCCAATTAGTGGGCACCCTGAACTACCTCGCCTCTATCAGTATAGGATACTTTACGAAATAAGGTATCAATATTAATTAGATTAGTCTAATTGACTTTCAATAAGCGATATCTTGTATCCTGTATTGAATAAATCATTTTTTACTTTACTTTTACTTTTTACTATGGTAAAGTCAGAGTGCTCTTATTTGTAAGTAATAACTTACATTACCGAAATATCTTAACATTTTATTATGATATAAAGATATAATATTTACAACCGACTAAGAAAACTTAAGGCTAAAAGAATACACATTAAAACTAAAAAATAAAAATTTGAAAAACAAAAACTAATTAAAAAGTCCACCGCCTAAACAGCCCTGTTCGAAAGCGCCCAGGATGCTGGCAGCATTCCCGCGCTGGATAGCCACGGAGAGCCGCTGCACCAAGAACGAACCGGAACGCCGGTCGTGTCCACGGTCCACGAGGCGACGACCCAGCTTATTTATAAAGCTAGCCGCCTCTGAACCCCACACTCCCGACGTTTCGAAGGCCACACGTACAAATATGTAGGCATCTTCCAGTGCCGCATATTTGACGTGTTTGGCTCTGGCAGCACTCTCCGCGGCGGAAGCAGCTGTCCTTGTTGTGGATGGGAGATGCGTAGCAGCGAAGGTGCTAACGCATGTCGCATCCCACAACAAGCAACGACCCTTTTCCCAAGGCACCAGCGTCAAGCCATCCGGGCGTTTTCCGTCTGTACGACTTAGCCCGGGAGGTTCCAGTACGCAGGGAACATTGGCTGATACTAATGCCCTGCGAATAATGTCGTTCAGCGCATGATGGCGGGGGAATCTGCCAACGCACCTCTGGCAGCTCAGTCCATGATAACCCCTCGGGTCGACGACTGCCCCGCAGAAACAGCGATGCTCTTCACAAACTGCACATCCTAAACGCAGAGCAGCCGCCACCCTGAGAGAGTCGTCGTCTAAGAGCGTACCCAGCTGTGAAGAAGGAAGTGCATGCAACCAAGCACCAGATTCTGGTCTGGAAGACGCTTTCAACCTCGCCAAGTCCACACCTGAACTCTTTGCAAGCAAAGAGTCGAGGATGCACTTGGCAAAAACGTCATCCCAACTACGCTGGCAATGTTGGTATTCGGGATCTGGAGCACTTTGACCGGCACAGACAGCTAGCCACTTCAATAAGGCCTCATCTACAAAAGGGAGCCGTAATTGATCGCCATTTATCGATAAAATTTGAGCGACCAACCCTAGCACCCCATGAGACGAAGCCAAGAAAGCGGAGAGCTGTACGTCCTGCACCCGACGTATACCCAGACCACCATGACGCACCGGCAGAGCAGCTTGTGTCCACTGGTTCTCGTCAAGGGTCACATTCAGAATATCCTGTAATATATTCTTGAGCATGTCATCAAGTGCTAGAACATTAACATTATATTCTTAACATTATATTTCAGAATTAGGATATAAAAAGTCATTAGATATTTTAGTACCTACCGTATTAGGCTGTAAGGAATCCTAACACGGTGTATGGAAATTACAGAGCTAATAATTTAACCGTATTATTCATAAAGATACCGTACATTTTAAAAAGCTTTACTGCAGGTCTACTTATTTGCTTTGTTGTATGCTAAATACGTGACATCCTGTCTAAATTGACATACGTCAAATAACTTAAATGCACTTTAACTTTTGATGAATAACAGGGTAAGTAAATAATTAAAAAACTTACACAAGGTTAGGTTTATCGTATTTTCTTATCAATATAATAATTTACTACAAGATTTTACCGCAACTTTGACACACCATACAAAACTGATTATGATTCGTTGGTTGTTTTATTTATTATTGTATTTTGGTTTACTGTTTTGTTGTTGTTTTTTGTGTTCAATTTTATTGCATGTTTGTGTCAACGTTGTTGTAAAAAAAATATCTATTTTTAACCGATTTTAGAAAAGAGGAAGTTGTCAGTTAAGGTTTGTATTAGTTTATTGATTAAGGTTTCGGGTACACATCCCGGGATCTTATTAATATGTCTTTTCCATCCATCCGTCTGTCTGTCTGCCAATTCACTAATTTCCGAAACGGCTCGATTAATTTTAATGAAAAAATTTCACGATATTTTATTTGTCGTCCAAAGAATACTAACAAATATTAAAAACTTCAAAAAATTATGGAAATTTAGAGAAAAATGCAAAAATTGTGCCAAAATCTTCCTTTTTTGAACAAACCTTTGTCGAGCCTCTACTGAGATATTGACCTGGTCAACAGACATTAAATAATGATCATTTGTAACTCCACTTAATGTAGATAACAACAAATATTAAAAATTATGTTAATAAGCTAGCCAAATTCGGACAAATTACGCTTTTATATGTATAACCTGCGCACATAAAGAAACGATCTCAAAATGGCGGCTGTTGTATGGGCTGTCTCTCTTCTCAACTCTTCCATCATACTAATTTACACGAGATAGTATTCGTTCGGCCGCCATTTTCAAATCGTTGCATACCATTTTCTGATTGCACGGAACCATGAGCTGAGATGAAAATGTTTCATCGTGCGTGTGTTGTCATCCCATACTCCGTAATAGGCTGTGCCTACCACCGTAATAGGCTTCAAACTTTATTTTTCCACCGTAATAGGAATTCCGAATTGTCAGAAAAAATATTTATTTAAAATTAATTATCACTCTAAAATAAATAAAACGACAACTGAAATAGAAAATATAATTTATCATGAGTGTCAAAAAAAAATTCAAATATCTGCTAAAATATTTAGAAATGCTTAATTTCTTACCCTACTTTAAAATGTCGTCAAAACGCGCCGTAATAGGGCATGTTACCCTATCTCCAAAACCTCTGGATGCACAAATTCGACACTTGGCGCACAAATCCTACGTCCGATGCAATGAATATTGCCATTTAAAAAATTCCGATGCGATGTTCTTTTCGCCGGGGGTATAAACATCCGAATCATATACAGATACGAACATTACACTTTTTTTTTTATTTTGTTTTAGACTGTAAAACAAACATCGATATTCGTCATATCAATATTCGCCCCGCCGGGAATTAAAACTGATCATATATAAGAATACTATGTATGTAATAAATACCTATCTACTTACTTAAGGTAGTAATTCTCGGTAGGGCGCGAATCCAAATTGTTTCACGTTTTTTATTTATTCTGGCGAAAGAATTTCATTTTTATTAAGTTTTAATGAATTAGCGTATTAAAAATCCATCTCCCACATTGTAATACAACGTTTTTGGAAGACAGACCTACTTATTTTGTGTCTAAGGACTAAAAGGCCAAGAAAAAACTTCGTTGAATATACACCAAATCTGTAACTCTGTTTTTCAAAAATGATATATCACAATGTGGGATATGGTTTTTTACATACGCAAAACGAAAAGTATACCACATTTATTTTTTCAGCCTAGTGGACGCTAAGCTTAACTTTTATGCGTTAACTGCTTTGTTTAAACTTATTATCAACCTTAATACCTAAAATAAAGGTACAAATTTCTTTGCTTCCTTTACTAACAAGGCAAAATCTATAAATATAGGGTCGAACGACAATTTCAGTGCAGTTTTCAGTACAAAACCGAAGCAAGTGTTGTTTAAAAAAATTATCTTTTTCTTTCAATAAATGGCAGTTCCTAATATAAAATTGAACAGTGGCTACACTATTCCTGCTTTGGGTTTAGGGACTTGGAAGGTAAGTCAACAAATTTTCATCATCAAAAAAAAAAAACTAAAAAAAACTTTATTCAATATAGGATACAAGATATCACTTGTTAAAAGTAAATTAGACTACATCTATTCTAATTGCTATTGATACCTTATTTAGTAAAGTATCCTATACTGCGAGAGGCGAGGTACTTCAGGGTGCCCAATGCTCTAACGTGCCCACCAATTGGCTCAGGCGAACAAATGTTTACCTTGCCTAATGCCTTACGACAATAGTCGCCTGGAGAGGCCCCCAAACGAGCCCTCCTCAGTCAAATGGATGGCTTCTACTCCCTTTCGCAATGATTTTACAGCGTAGAGAAGAAAGGGGTAACAAACTCTACTTTACAATTTATCTCTCTCTTATCTCTCTCATTATCATCCAGGATGTAAATAAATAAATAACGCATCACACTCAGAGCCCCAAACTAGGAAGAACCTGTATCTAGGGTGCCCGAAACGTATACAGAGACGAACATTACCCCCAGACTGGGAATCAAACATCGATATTCAACATAACAATGTACGCCCCGTCGGGAATCGAACACGGTGTACCCGCAGTCTCAGTCCACATCACTGTCATGCTAACTGAGCTACGGAGCAGTCAAACATACATACTGCTATAAACTGGGGCCTCTTCTCTTCGCCACCAACTACTACCATTTTTTTTTTAAATCACTAGCCTGTGCCCAGCAGTGTTAACCGCTGTTTATTACTGCAGTAATAATTTTTTTTTTTACAAAAAGAGACCCGCCTTCAACAAACTGACACAAACACCAATTTGAGAACTTTCTCTTTTTCGAAGTCGGTTAAAATAGGTACTAAAACCTTCTCCTGAATGTAACAAATACATTTCTGAAAACCGCATCAAAATCGCTTCAGCCAAACGCGAGATAATCGCGGACATACATACATACAGGTCAAACTGAAAACCTCCTTTTTGAAGTCGGTTAAAAAGTAGCCTATTGATGTGTTATTCCAGGGTGTCAGCTAACTCCATTCCAAATTTCGTTCAAATCGCTCCAGCCGTGCAGAAGTAATAAAATACACACTCACAAACCTTGGCATTTATAATATTAGGGAGATTTAGGAGGGCCTTTTTAATCGACTTCAAAAGAGGAGGTTATCAGTTCGACCTTTTTTTTTTTAGGCGGGGAAACTCCTAACGAGTACCCTGCGGTCCCGGGGGGAGTCGCAGGGTTATGTGGGGTTCGCACCCACTAAAACCCCGCCGGTGTCCATCTCGGCTGTTGGCAAGGGGGTCACATCCAACATTGGCTGTTTAGCCTCTTCACGGGGGGACAAGTGGTGGTAGTCCCCCCTGAGCGTGGATGGCTCTTTCTACGCTCGACGGCGGAATCGGGACACCGCGTTCCGCCGCCCTTCTCGGGGCCGTTATATGACTAACACGAGGCCCGCCTAGTGCACCCAACGACCCCGGGGTCCCCTCTTACGACAGGCAGGGGATACCTTAGTCCTATTCTTTGGCCCGGTACTGCAGGGCGTTTATCAGTTCTACCTGTATGTAGGTATTGTATGTTTGTCCGCGATTATCTCGCATTTAGCTGAACCGATCTTGATGCGGTTTTCACATAAGTATTTGTTACATTCAGGAGAAGGTTTTAGTACCTATTTTAACCGACTTCAGAAAAGAGTGAGTTATCATTCTATGTATAAGTATATTAATTTATTAAGGGCTCTTTTTAAAAAAAGGAACTATTAATATTAATTTAAATTAATTTTTACTTTAGTCCAAACCAGGAGAGGTGACACAAGCAGTAATGGACGCCATCGAATCTGGGTACAGACACATCGACTGCGCTTACATCTATATGAACGAGAAAGAGGTTGGGTCAGCCCTGAAGCAAGTTTTTGATGAAGGCAAAGTTAAGAGGTTGGTTGGTTTTTGGGTTGCGTGGTGGCGGCACAGTATACCACCCTGACTCCTTCCACGGGTGTCGTAAAAGGCGACTAAGGGAACAGCCAAAGGACACGCAGCAGCGTCCTTGGTTGAAAATCTTTAAATTTATACAATTGTAATAGCTAGGTAAAGTAATATCATCACAATTTAGAGCCCCAACTAGGAAGAACCTGAATCTAGGGTGCCCTAATCACATACAGCGACGAACAATACACCCAGACCGGAAAACAAATAAGTATTTATCATTAACAATGTTCGCCCCTTTTTTTAGTACCCTAACGAGTACCCTGCGACCCCGGGGGGAGTCGCAGGGTTATGTGGGGTAAGCACCCACTAAATCCCCGCCGGTGACCATCTCGGCTGTTGGCAAGGGGGCCACGGGTGATCTTTCGATCGTTATGTTCAACTCCGCGACTTCATCTCGGGGGGACATGATGGTTGTCCCCCCGGAGCGTGGATTGCTTCCCAACGCTCGACGACGGAATCGGGACACCGCGTTCCGTCGTCCTTCTCGGGGCCGTTAGATGACTACACGAGGCCCCCGCCTCGTGCACCCAACGACCCTGGGGTCCCCCACTTATTCGCCTTTTACGACAGGCAGGGGATACCTCAGTCCTATTCTTCGGCCCGGTACTGCAGGGCGTAAACAAAGTTCGCCCCTGCCAACTGAGCCACGGAGCAGTCCTGTTAAATATTTCTCCCACTGCTATCACCAGGGAAGACCTCTTCATCACCTCCAAGCTCTGGTGCACCTTCCACCGAGCTGACCTGGTGGAGAAGGCAGCCCGCACTACACTGCAGGACTTGGGCCTCGATTACCTCGACTTGTACCTTATACACTGGCCTCAAGGTTTTAAGGTAGGTTGCATTCTATAGTAGCCCGCTAAGAAATTTAGACTAGCCAATCCGGCGAACTTTTTACCTTTTCACAATAGAAATTCACACAATATATACCAATATTATAAAGAGGAAAGATTTTTTTGTTTGTTTGTTTGTAACGAATAGGCTCCGGAAATACTGAACCGATTTGAAAAATTCTTTCACTGGTAGGAAGCTACATTAACCCCGAGTGTCATAGGCTATATTAGATTTTCAAAAAAAATAGGGATCCTTACCTAAACTCAAATAATATAACCCAAGGAGCAATATTTTTTCCGTTGTTTACATATTTTGACAGATTTGTTGTTGTTGTTTGTTTTTATCCGGCCATTCTGGGCAGTCAAAAGAACATAGTCTATAGAGCCAAGTCTTTTGTAGTATCTTATATTCTATGGCGTAACGAAGTAAGCCGGGAAAGCTCGTTGTACAAAAAAGAGATTGGTAACGCACCATCTATGAAGCAGCAGAGGCGAACAGCGATCGACGCAGCACCTACATGAACAACGTGAGATGCGCGCGCAGCCCGCTCCCGATTGGTCCGCGAAAACGTCTGCGCATGCGCCGGCCATCACCGGTCAAGCCTATTCGACGCAACTTCACACACTTAATAAATTCAAATACAATTACGATTCTACGTGTTACCTTTGTAAACCTAAAATATACGATTTAATTTTATACGTTTAATAACAGTCTTCATTGAAGAAACTCCTGAATCCCTCTAACTAGGCTACGTCTCCACCATTGGTCCTTCTACGCCTCCACGGAATACGAAGATCTGCGACCTGCGACGGCGACGAGCATCCGGCCGTCCCGCCCGCCCAACGATCGACCGTTACGAGGACTTCGGGATCCAGCTGCAAAACCAAGCCACTGCCCTAACAGCGTCTTCTGCCGATCAAGTCCATCATTCTCCTATCCTTGGCTATATTTGCGTTAAAACCGTGCGTTAAAAGTGTTGTTCGGGAAATTTACCAACTGGACCTTCACGCGTCAGTAAGTGCCAGCAGAACCGTAAGTACCCTTACATTTCCAACAGCCAAGAGTTCCCAAAATGAGTGATGATGAGTTTAAGTTGGCCCCAGAAGCGGGTAGATCGCGCGAACGTTGTGTTTCGCCAACCCCTACCGGCTCCTTTTCAAATTCTGCGGATAACCGTTTTTCTTTTTTGCGAAAACAACGCGCTGCTCTTAAAGGCAAATTAACTATTTTTGATAAATACATTTCTAGAATTACGAATACAGAATTAAATACAAATTTAAAAGTCGAGATAGGTTTGAGAATACAATCAATTGCCGAATCCTACAAGCGTTTTAATGATATTCAAACTGAAATTGAAGAAAGCGTTGATGAGAATGAACTTATAGCTCAGTTAGAATATCGCGAGCAGTTTGAAGGTCAATATTTTACGCTTATGGCTGCCGCTAAGTGCCTATCAACCGATGCGCCCGTTACGCAGGTTCAAAATGTAGCCGCTACGGGTATTCCTGTGTCCGTTAAATTGCCAGAAATTAAGCTTCCCGCCTTTGATGGTTTATTCGATAAGTGGCTGGAGTTCAGAAATTCGTTTTCTACAATGATTCATAAACGTCAGGATTTAGACCCTATCCAAAAATTTCATTACTTGAAATCATCTCTGTCTGGTACGGCTCTTCAAGTCATTAGTGCTCTAGAATTCACAGCGACTAATTACCTTCATGCGTGGGAATTATTAGAATCGAGATTCCATAATAATCGTTTACTAGTGCAAAATCACATTAAGTCATTGTTTTGCGCGCCCGCTGCGAGCAAAGAATCCGCGTCGCAAATCAGAAAGCTAGTAGATGCGACACGTCGAAACCTACGTGCTTTACAGTCCCTCAATCAACCGGTCGAATCTTGGGATACATTGATCGTGTATCTCATTTCAACAAAATTAGATTCGGCTACTGAGCGAAAGTGGGAGACGCACAAAGGCCTTCTTCTTTCTGATCCGCGCAGAGATCCTAACACGGACTTATCGCTAGAAGACTTGTTTACGTTTCTCAAAAACCGTGCTGATGTTTTAGATATGTTAAAGTCTAACAACAAATATAATACGTCTCAACCGTCGTCTAAATCCGATGAATCAAAACAATTTAGCGATAACAAGAAGCAGCAGGTAGCTATGCAACATACGTATAGCTATGCGGCTACGCAGCCGCATAGCAAAGGTGCTTCAAACAAAGTTAAAGCGACCTATTCGCGTAGCTCTTGCGCTTTATGCGGTGGCAATCATGCCCTTTATACGTGTTCTAACTTCTTTAACATGTCAGTTCAAAACAGGTGGAAGTTAGTTAATGATAAAAAGTTATGTCATAACTGTATTCGAACCACCGGTCACGAGATAAAGGATTGTGTGTTCGGTCCATGCAAGTTATGTCATAACAAACATAATACGTTGCTCCACACTGACACTGAGGTCTGCAGTGTGCCTGCGTGTCCACAAAACATGATGTCGTTCCCGACTGCATCTTCGTCGCAGTCACATGTTTTGCAGGGCGGAGGTATGAAATCAGCTGTTGACTATCGCAGTGCGCTTACGATTAATACGTTACAACCGGTTCTTTTGTCGACCGCGCTCATCGAGTTAGCCGATTCAGACAATCGATACCACACAGCTAGGTGCCTTTTAGATTCAGGTTCCCAGAATTGCTTCATAACTGAAAGGTTATGCAAACGTCTTAAATTACCTATTATACAGTCCACTATTCGTATATGTGGTGTCGGACAAAGTGTTTCGCAGTCCACCCACTCCTGTAAAGTTAACATGCGTTCTAAATCGTGTGATTTTAATATCGATATGCAATGTTTAGTTTTACCGACCATTACATCGAAGCTGCCTTCGATAAACGTTAATACCGATTCGATACGTATTCCTAGCCATGTTCGATTGGCTGATCCCGAGTTTTATATCTCGTCCGAGATCGACGTCCTAATCGGCGCAGATATTTTCTGGGAATTATTACACGAAAATAAAATAAAGCTTAGTTCCGGTCCCTACCTACAGAGTTCGAAAGTAGGCTGGCTCATATCCGGACCTATACATAATCGTAATTATGCGTTAAGCCCTGAATCTACTCAGTGCAATTTTGTGCAGATTGACAGTCAATTGCGCAAGTTTTGGGAGTTGGAGGAAGTCTCCGACTCACCTCAAGCGTTATCTAAAGATGATCTATTCTGTGAAAGGTTGTTTGCCGAAACTACTACGCGAGACGAGCATGGTAGATTTTGTGTGCAAATGCCCTTAAAAGAATCAGCTGATTCTTTGGGGGAGTCATATCCCATGGCAAAAAATCGTTTCCTCTCGCTCGAACGGAGATTAGAGCGAGATCCAACGTATAAACAATTATACGGTGATTTTATACGTGAATACGAGGAGTTAGGTCACATGAGCCCCGTGCTCGAAGATATTAGTACTCTGAAACCGTATTATATCTTACCTCATCATGGTTACGTTTTTATGAACACAGGCGTAGATTATTGTGGGCCTATGCTATTTAGGAATCGCAAAGGCAGAGGAGCAACATTGGCAAAATGTTATATCTGTTTGTTTGTGTGCTTCACTACCAGAGCGGTTCATTTAGAGCTCGTCGGCAGTTTGACGACACAGGACTACTTGCTAGCTTTAAAACGGTTTATCTCACGGCGCGGCAAACCATATCAAATATTTTCCGATAACGGACGGAACTTTGTAGGAGCAGAAAAGGAACTTTCGGTCGTTTTTAATAATTCATCACAAATTTTAGATTATGCTTCTGAACAAAATATACGCCTTAATTTTATTCCCCCTTATGCCCCAAATTTTGGCTGTTGGGAATCTGGGGTTAAGTCCTGCAAGCACCATTTACGTCGTATAATGGGAAACGCGAAACTCACTTACGAAGAGTTTACCACGGTCTTGACGCAAATAGAAGCAGTCCTTAATTCTCGCCCACTCTCTCCTCTTTCCGCAGAACCCAACGACTACTTACCTCTCACGCCCGCTCATTTCCTGATCGGGAGACCGCTGACTGCACCGGCCTGCGAAGACCTCACGTCGACTTCGTCAACTCGGCTGGACAGCTATCAACGGGCGGAGCAACTACGGCAGCACTTTTGGGAGCGCTGGTCAAAGGAGTACGTGTCGGAGCTGCAGACGAGGACGAAGTGGAGGGAGCACGGAGAGAACGTCGTGGAGAACCGCCTAGTACTAATCAAGGAGGACAATCTCCCGCCGCTTCAATGGAAGCTGGGAAGGATCGTACGCGTCATCCCAGGCAAAGACGGAGTCGTCAGAGTGGCTGAGATACGCACAGCTACTGGAGTCATCCTACGCGCCTGCTCCAAGATTTGCCCTCTTCCTGTTGAGACGGACAACATCGTAACAAACAGCGATACAGCTGTTAACAATATCACTTCTGAAAAATAAAATTATGAAATAACTTTTGGAAAGAAATTCCAAGGCCGCCGGTTATGGTAACGCACCATCTATGAAGCAGCAGAGGCGAACAGCGATCGACGCAGCACCTACATGAACAACGTGAGATGCGCGCGCAGCCCGCTCCCGATTGGTCCGCGAAAACGTCTGCGCATGCGCCGGCCATCACCGGTCAAGCCTATTCGACGCAACTTCACACACTTAATAAATTCAAATACAATTACGATTCTACGTGTTACCTTTGTAAACCTAAAATATACGATTTAATTTTATACGTTTAATAACAGTCTTCATTGAAGAAACTCCTGAATCCCTCTAACTAGGCTACGTCTCCACCAAGATCATTTATTAATTTGTCCAAAACAGGAAGACAACATCTACCCATCAGGTCGCCACGACGATGGATCCCCAGCCTACTCCGACGTGGACTACTTGGAAACCTGGCCAGCGATGGAGGAATTAGTCAATAAACACCTCGTCAGGTCCATTGGGGTGTCCAATTTCAATAGACGCCAATTGGAACGAGTGTTTGGAGTTGCCAAGATACAGCCATCTGTTTTACAAGTAAGAGCAATAAACCGGGTGTTTCTGACAAGCCGGTAATAAATCAAAGGGCTTCTGCTCATCATAAATCAACTTTCCCAAAGCAACATACTTAGGTCGAAATCTCAAAAAAAATAACAGCTTTTCCGTACATTGGTTCGATCAGGTGGCGGGGTCAATCGGGGATTTCGAACCATGTTGCTTTCAAAAATCAAATCAAATAATTCTATTCAATATAGGATACAAGATATCACTTATTGAAAGTCAATTAGACTACATCTAATCTAATTGGTATTGATACCTTATTTAGTAAAGTATCCTATACTGTGAGAGGCGAGGTAGTTCAGGGTGCCCACCAATTGGCTCAGGTAAACAAATGTTTGCCTTGCCTTACGACAAAAGTCGCCTGGAGAGGCCCCCAAACGAGCCCTCCTCTGTCAAATGATTCTACTCTTTGGAAACTTTTTAGGTATGGTGAGCAGAATCCTTCCTTTGATTTATTACCGCCCTGACAGAAACACCCGGTATATAAAATTCTTCCGTTACTGTCTGACTGACTGACTGAATGACAGACAACGCAGAGCCGAAGCTACTGGGCGTAGTGGGCTGAAATCTTGCACGTGGGTTCCTTGGGGAGTGTAGGGGATCACTAAGAATAATTTCCAGAAATTCACGCGGGAAGGGGAAAAAACTGGATTTTTGAGTCTGCGCGTGTGAAACCGCGGGGTAGCCTCTAGTATAATATGAAGTACGCATTGAGAAAGGGAAAAGAGGCCTTAGCCCAGCAGTGGGACGGTACAGGCTGCTAAAAAAAATTATACTCATAGAATTACGCCACTCGTCTCCTTTTTTTTTTGAGGCGGGAAAACTCCCAACGAGTACCCTGCAGCCCCGGGGGGAGCCGCAGGGTTATGTGGGGTTCACATTGCAGCCACTAAAACCCCGCCGGTGTCCATCTCGGCTGTTGGCAAGGGGGTCACGGGAGATATTTTGATCTTTATGTTCGACTCCGCGACCCCCGAAACCGCGAATTCTTCCTCTCATTTCACTTTTTCATGTAATGTATGGTTTAAAATATAAACTAAGTATACTTAATATTGGTACGGATCAGTACCGATTGGTTCATGCGTTTGGAAGCTTAGCTACAGCGTTTCCCCACCTCACTGGGATGCTACGATACCATAGACCGATACACATTAAAACTTTTATTTAAGTCGGGAGTTAAAATTATGATCACGACGATAATGTGAAATTTTCAATTTCATCAACAGATAGAAGTCCATCCATATCTTAACCAGCAGAAGCTGATAGACTACTCCAGGTCTAAAGGCCTTGTGGTGACGGCATACAGCCCCCTGGGATCCCCTGACAGACCCTGGGCTAAACCTGGTGACCCTAGCCTCCTGGATGATCCTAAGGTCAAAGCGGTTGCGCAGAGACATGGCAAGAGTCCTGGTCAAGTTCTTATCAGGTGGGTTGCCGGAAAAATATCACCTTTTTCAATGTATAACTTTTATGTATTTTATTGTATGCTCTCATTTTGGTAAATAAATGATTTTATTATTATAAAAAAAAAGTAAATTAGAAGAGTTGCCCTGGTAAGTACCTACTATTATATACCACCTGTGATAACAATTTTTTTTTTCTGATTATGATTCTGATTTGATTTAATTCCCTTTGCCCAGCAGTGGACCCAATATAGCTCAGAATAAGGACAAGCATAGAAGGAGTCCTAAAATAAAAATTTATTTTCATATTGTTAAGCTCCTTACTAAACGGCAAAAAGACTATTAGTTAGAGAGAGATAAAATATAAGATTTCTTTGCAAGTTTTCTTCTTGTCGCATCAAAATGGTTTATTGATGACACTGGTTTATTAGTACCGTACAAAATTAAAAACCAATAATTTGGTACATATTTGGTGGTTTGTTTATGGTTTGTTTTATTTTGACGTATAATATGACATTGTAAACATCGGTAGCAGCTCCAAAAGTTTTATGATTATTTTTTATGAAAAAGGTGTGATAAATTGGTTTTGTGATTGTGAATCTTTAACTTAATGTATAACAATCTCTTGTGTAGTGACGGTATGTGAATCAAATGCGTCAAGGAATCAAAATCTTGATGTTTGGGTCACCTACCATTCGGTAAATCATTTTGTTTCATTGTAGACTTCTGGGCACTATTATGACTAATAAATTATCAAGAACATCTATTTTACACGCTGTTTGTCGCACTCGTACCTAAATTTATTGAATTATTACGGTAAAACACCTTCTGTAAAGGTTATGATAGTGTTGTGCCAAAATATGTTTAGACAAAAGTTATCGAACCTAAATCATCCGTTCTAACTTAAGGACAAATAAAAATCAGACATAATAATATGCTAATTGTTGTATGTTTTTCAGTTTTCAAGTAAATTATATACTAAAAACAAAATGACTGGATGCTATAAAGAGACAAGATTATAAACATTCACAACATACTGTTTTATCAACAAAGAAGATTTAAGATGGTGAAGATTATAACCTGAAACTGTAACAACAGTTTTGCTGCTGCAATTTGAATAAGTTGGTTGGTGGTAATCATAAAATATTGCCCTTTCAATTGCTTATTTTATATCAACTTAATTAAATGTTAATCGTTATCAACTTAATGTTAAAGGAAATAGGACAGCGACATTCAGTGGACAATTCATATTTCATATCTAAGAAAGAAATGCAACCAGAAAATACCATCATCTCAGCTAAAAAACGTCTACTGCTGGATATAGGCCTTAAAGAAAATATCGTGACATACAATTTGCCCATTCTGGATAAAACAGGTTTAAGTTTATGTATGTTTTTTTTTCTACAGATCCTCATAATTGTATATGAAAATTTCAAGTTTAAGTTGCGGGATGTCATCGTTTAAGTAAATATTCTCTAAGATACCTGTTTTCTAAAAAAAAAAGACGAAGGCTTTAATTAATATATATTTGAATAAATTATCATTATTATGATTGTCTTGAATATAATATTTAAGAACATTTTTCTTGCTTTCTTACAGGCCTCACAAAATACTTTGATAAAAAAAGCTACAGAATATATGAACCGTAAATTTGGGTAAACCAATGCTATAAACTGTAAACATATAAAATTCCATGAAAATTTCACTTTGTCATAAAAACAAAAGCGCCATTGTTGCTGCAGGATATCACTTACGTATGTATAAATTGTTTACACCCAGGTTTTATAATACATATTATATTTATAGGTCTCAAAAAAAACCACAAGCAGGGAGTTTTCACATACAAACACTCCATCACAAAGTGATGATCAAGATCAACCCAGGCAAAAACAAACATTTGAGGTGCAGAGTGCAGAGGAAGATTTTTGAAAATGAGTGTGTAAAGAAAGAAGCGCATATCATACATTATGAAATTTCCAAAAATAGATTTGTTTTACTTGTTTTATATCCATATTATTATAGGCACACATCTTTTAGTTTTAATTATTTTAGAGCTGTGCTAATAATATCTGATGTGACTGTGACAGAGTTTTTTATGAACGGAAAATCTTTAGAAATAGGTAAGTATTCTTATCAAGAAACCCGTTTTATTCATTAAAATAACTTATTGTGTTGTGTGCAGTGGGTTTCCTGGAAGAAATCGCTTTAATCGATAAGGCCACCCATTGCCCTTATTCTTTTTCTATTAAAAATTTTATACGGTTTGTTTTATTTTGTATTTTTATTTGCATTTTTATAGCAATAAAGCGTTTTTATCTTTGTCTTTGTTTTCTTGTTATTATAATACCATACAATTCGACCATACCATACCATACAAAACTCCTGAATTAGTTATGATAAGTTTCATAATAAAGAACCATGTCTTGTATTAAAGTATAGACAACTTGATTTAGGACAAATTATTTTTGCCATCACTAGCTTTTTAGAAAATTAAAAATAAAAAGTCGAACCCAGGTACGGGCAAGGTGCGGAAGAGTCATACGACCCAGTGGAGAAGTTATATTGGTCTCTTTTTAACATATTCAATGGCTGCACTTGAGTAAGTAGCATAACACAATGTTGTGACTTTTTATTTTAGGACTCCTTCTATGCTTGTCCTTATTCTGAGCAATATAGGCTACATAAAAAAAAATATGATTCTGATTCTGATTCTCTATAATGTAAATTAGAACAGTGTTGCTCTGGTAAGTACCTACTTCAATATCAATCAATCAATACATAGTATAAAGTAGCTTCCCGCGTCTGTCCGTCCCTGAGGTCCGTCCCTATGTATGCTTATCTCTTTGAAAATACGCAACGGATTTTGATGCGTTTTTTTTTTTAATTGGTAGAGTGATTCAAGAGGAATGTTTATAAGTTTATACATGAACAGGTA
Source organism: Euspilapteryx auroguttella (assembly GCA_951802225.1). Classification (NCBI taxonomy): domain Eukaryota; kingdom Metazoa; phylum Arthropoda; class Insecta; order Lepidoptera; family Gracillariidae; genus Euspilapteryx; species Euspilapteryx auroguttella. Next base: position 5,066,362 of record OX637669.1, read on the forward strand.
AGGCGGTTCGACGAGCGTGTGTGACATCAAAGAGGGCGACGCTATAGCGTCTGTTTGACATAGCCTTTATACATAACTAGTCGACCCGGCGAACTTCTTAGCGCTTTACCTATTAGTACGTTGTGCAATGTGCATGTATGATACATATAAACCTTCCTCTTAAATCACTCTATCTATTTTAAAAAAACCCGCATCAAAATCCGTTGCGTAGTTTTAAAGATTTAAGCATACCTACATAGGGTCAGACGCGGGAAGCGACTTTATTTTATACGAGCTTTCCCAGCTAACTTCGTCGTTACGCCATAGAATATATTATGTATGAGACCTGGCTCTGTAGACTTTGTTCTTATGACTGCCCAGAATGGGCGAATAAAGAAACAAACAACAACAACAAAATACCTGTCAAAATATGTAAACAACGGGAAAAAATTGGCACCTTGGGTTACATTATTCGAGTTTAAGTAAGGATCCCAATTTTTTTTTTTAATCTTATATAGCCTATGACACTCGGGGATAATGTAGCTTCCTACCAGTGAAAGAATTTTTCAAATCGGTTCAGTATTTCCGGAGCCTATTCGTTACAAACCAACAAACAAACAAACAAATCTTTCCTCTTTATAATATTGGTATAGATAGACTATGTATTAAAGTGCAGATAAGTAAATGTTTTTTTTTCAGGTACGCAATCGACCGCGGCCTGGTGGTGATACCAAAGTCTGTAACCAAGTCGAGGATCCAACAGAACTTCCAGGTCTTCGACTTCCAGCTGTCAGCCCAGGACATCCAGGAGATCGGAAGCCTGGAGAGGAACGGACGTCTATGCTCTATGGGAGAGTAAGTATTTTAGTAAAGACTAGCTGATTCGGCAAACTTCGTATCGCCCCTTACAATTTTATATGGCAAACTAGAGGCTGCCCCGCGGTTTTTCCCGCGTAGATTTCTCATAAACACAAAAATCCCGTTTTTTCCAGTTCCCGTGGGAATTTCAGGAAATCCCTTCTTAGTGCTTACCTACACTCCCCAAGGAACCCACGTGCCAATTTTCAGCTTTCTACGCCCAGTAGTTTCGGCTCTGCGTTGTCTGTCAGTCAGTCAGTCAGTCAGTCAGTCAGTCAGTCAGTCAGTCAGTCAGTCAGTCAGTCAGTCAGTCAGTCAGTCAGTCAGTCAGTAACGGAAGAGTTTTATATATATTGATTAATTTAGCGAAATCGGCCCAGCCATTCTCGAGTGTTAGCGAGACTAACGAACCATGATTCATTTTATATGTATAGAAAGAAGTATATAGATAGTATATTATATACCACTAGCTGACACGCCACACTTCGTAGGTACCGCCCTGTATTTTTAACCGACTTCAAAAAAGGAGGTTATCAGTTTGACCTGTATGTATGTATTTTATGTATGTTCGTTTGTATGTATGTATGCACAGAACAAGGAAGATGCTTCTCTTGTTCTGTGTATGTATGTATGTATGTATGTTTGTCCGCGGTTTGGCTGAACCGATTTCGATGCGGTTTTCAGATACCTAAGTATTTGTTACATTCAGGAGAAGGTTTTAGTACCTATTTTAACCGACTTCGAAAAAGGGGAAGTGCTCAGTTGATGTATGTGTCCGTTTATTGAAGGCGGGTTCCTTTTTTGTAAATAACTTCTTTTTTGCAAAAAGAGACCCGCCTTTAACAAACTGACACATACATTATCTGAGAACTTCCTCTTTTTCGAAGTCGGTTAAAAAGAAATAAGGAATTTTTGAAAATATTCTTATAGCCTCTGTCACCTAAGAATACTGTAGCTTCCGCTGTCTAGCAGAACCTTACGATATTTTTTTTTTATTTCAGTCTAGATCATCCGCACTACCCGTTTCACGACGAATATTAGAAAAAAGGAACGCGTCCACCAAGCCAGATGTGAGCGGGGCCTAACGCTGTGCATCCCCTGTTGAATCACTTCTTTCTTCGCTTGTTTTACTTACATACTTTACCGTGACTTAAGAGCCAGTTTACCGCGCTATTCCCGATAAAAAATTTAATATTCTCAACTAAGGCAAATATCAAAAAATGTGGCACAGTATGACACTAGATAATCTTGCTTAGTATTTTTTGAGCACAGTTAAGTAGTCCTAACTTAAAAAAACTAAATTATACACAGATTTTTGCTGAAAGTGGCCACTTATAGCAACACTTTGTAGCTTTCTTTGGTCTTTAACCTAAAAACTATACAACAGTGCCCTAAAAATACTAGGCTACGTTATCTAGTGTCATACTGTGCCACATTTATAATATTTGCCTTAGTTTAGAAGGTATTAATTTTTTTCGCGAATGGCGCTAGCATCGCTGTAAACTGGCTCTTAAGTGTCTGACTATAAATTTAATATCTAATAATAGGCTCTATCTAAGTAAGTATAAGATATAGTTAAGTAAAATAAAACTGTAAAATAAATAAATATATTTTTTAATTCAAGTATTAAATAAAAATAAAAATCTCATAGCAATATTTTATATACTGGTCTTGTTATAAAAATATCAAATAATAACTTAGTAAAAAACGTTTTAAATTTACTACAGGTACAGTGGCGGACACGGTCGGCGTAACACTTCCGGTTTTTCTGTATTGCAAAATAGCTCTTTTCTTTGGTACTACAGTCTAGGGCTAACGAAACCATAGACAAATCTGTTACGGCCTCCTAGTCCGTGACTGTACTACGGGCTAAATAATGAACGCATGCATGCAACCTACTGGTTCAATAACTATGCTTATTTTGCAGAATTTAACGAGATATTTTGTAAAATTTGACATGTCTTGATTGCTTCTACGCAAGATGCAAAAATTCGTCTTGCAATCATGAACGGCGGTTTTCGTGCAAAATAGTATTTCGTGCTTCGGTTGTAGTGTAAATAAGAGAAAACATGACAAAAATTTGTCGACTTTGTCGTATCTATCTGTCACTTTTGTCGATCATCTCCATACATTTTCCAGCATTGAAATGTCAAAAGCGATTTAAAGTGACAGTTAGATTCGACAAATGGTCCGTCGTGCTGCGGGGGCAGCAGTGGTAACATGACGAAAATTTGTCGACTTTGCCGTATCTATCTGTCACTTTTGTCGATCATCTCCATACATTTTCCCGCATTGAAATGTCAAAAGCGATTTAAAGTGACAGAAAGATTCGACAAAATGGTCCGTCGTGCTGCGGGGGCTGTTTTTTCATACATTTTTGTATAGCATCGGCCCAAACGCTCGCGTTCCCGTAGCCGGCGCGTTCTTTGCCACAAGTTGCTGTAGTCCCCTAACTCTAGTCTGACACTCACAGCCAGTTTTTGGTGGCTACTCGGTCGAGTATGGTACTCGGACAAGTCGTTCCTGAGTACAGATTATCCTGGCTCGAGCTGTCCGTCGAGCGTATGTTTTACTGTCACTAAGTCGGAACTCAACTATGTATATGTCGTAGTAAGATTTGATAATTAGGTTTTTTGCAAAATAACTAGGGATTTTGCGAAAACCCGGACAATTTGATATAAGCATCACTTTTTTTCCAATCATCCTGACATAAAGCAGTTTTTTTTGCAAAAAACCTAGTATATTGAAACTTTGAAACCTTCCTTAACTCTGATTGGCTAGATCATTGCTTGCTGGTAAACTCTTATTCTGATTGGTTCTCTGTAGCGTCGAAAGTATATTTTAACGAACCAATCAGAATAACAGTTTACCAGCAAGCAATAATCTAGCCAATCAGAGTTAAGGCAGGTTTTAAATTTTTCAATTATACTTACTTACTAGGTTTTTTTTGCAAAAAAAAAACTGCTTTATGTCAGGATGATTGGAAAAAAAAGTAATGCTTATATCAAATTATCCGGGTTTTCGCAAAATCCCTAGTTTTTTTTTTTGCAAAAAACCTAATTATCAAATCTTAATATACAATTTGGACTGGAAAAGATTCATTTTGGTGTGCGGGTTCGAGCCTCAACTGTGAATATCAGAGTTTAGCCACAGTGTTATTGGAACACATAGCAGGGACATAGGGCTTCAAGAATTTTCCTCCAGTTTTGGCGGTCTTGAGCAATAGCGGGTAACTCATCCCAGTTTAGTCCCACACTATTTGCTTCTTGTAGCGCGGACCGGCGCCAGGTTGCCTTCGGGCGTCCCCTTTTGCGTCTTCCGGAGGGCTGCCACAACAGAGCTTCCCTGCAAGGACGTCCATCTGCTCTTCTTAACGAGTGTCCTATCCAACGCCACTTTCTAGTTCCATTTCTAGTGGAGTCTACATAAGTTTAAAAGTTAACCTTTTTATTAACTTAGTGCTAATCATCATGGCCGCCGCTGTCATCGTGGTAATCTTCCTGACCTATGGAATAATGGAAATTTTTAATATCCTCATAGCATAGAACCTAATGAGTTAGAATAGAACTTGTGTCTAGGGTTCCTAAAACACAGTCATGCAAACTAAATACATGGGTGAATATTCAGAACGGCGATATTCAGCTGACTCCTCTGGCAGTTTTCAAATTTATTTTTTTTGAAATATCAGTTAACTTTTATGAAAGTATGCCTCATTAGCTTTAATATTTTCAATTGGGCACCATTTTTGGACCAGGTCTTCCTATGAATAATTGAGTTTTTAAGTTTTTGGTCCAGAGCAATCAGAAAAGTGCTTCCAGAGTAATCACTACGCTAAATTTATTTGAGTTTTAGTAGTTTAATCTTCCAAAAAAAAAGCGATTTTTCATAGATGAACTAGTTCTAGTAGTTTTTTTTAATGAAAATACCGAAACGAGACTTAGTAAGACCAAGTTGCGATATTCTAAAGATGTTATTGTATTCTCACTCAATTTCTCATCATATTTTCAATTAGTAATATTTATGCTTACAAACATATCACCAGCATCTGCTTATAAGTGGTTCATACCAACTGGTATTGTGTCCTGCTCTTGCTCATATTTATTTGAAATTGCAACCACTTTTTGTGGACCATCAATAGCGCAGTGCCAGCAATCAGTAAGGGATTCATTGACATGAACACGCAGGTTAGGTGAGAATTGCCAAAAAAAATTACCGGACAAGTATTCAAATGCAAGATACAAATTTTGGAGTCCTATTAGAACTGTGAAGACTTAGATAATTTATTCCACACAGCTTTTGAGGCCATGCTGCCTACTGGAATGGCATGTAATATAGTGGAATAGTAGAATGCCTAAGAGCAGGTTTATGGTCAGTGCAGCGTCAATTTACGTGACACATAACCATAATCATCACAATAATGTCGATAGACCGCAGGAATTTTGGAGTCTTTAATTCAAAATCTCCCGTAATAATCTAATCCTATTTGGTAATTCTCATGTAATTCAGTGTGCGTTGTAGCTGGTCTTCAGATCAGCGAAGCTAATATAAATGCTTTAGCTTAAGTTTGGCTGGCTAGGCTGGTCAGTGGTTGTCATTTGCGGTATAATGCTCCTGCCTAGATCTTTACAAGAAAGCCTTTGATTTATATTTGATTTGATTAAGGATAAGTCAGTGCTGCAGTATCTCTAGCGAGGCCAAGTGGACTATAGTAGCTAAAGCGAAGTGATAATGTTTCGATGTAATTTCGACTTCAGACAAAGACCTCTTAGGATATGAGACTGCAGCAGGGAGTCAGACTGGTAAATGTCATAACGCCAAAATTGTTCATCGCTGTACTCGAGGATGTCTTCAAAGCTCCGGATTGGAAATAACTAGGCTAGGCATCAACATAAACGGTGAATACATCAATCAGACTCGATGTGGTATCGATATCATAGTTATGGATCCAGACCACTCAGGATCTCAGTACAATGCTCGATGACTTTTGTTGGATTCTCAACATGGACAAAACCAAAATTATTTTAACGCCCATTTCAAATGCTCCTGTGAATATTGGAGTCTTCCGTACGCTCGAAGATTAGTCAATGAATACGTAGCCAAACTATCCAACCAGCTTGGTCCAATAGGAAGAGGGCGATGGGCAAGCTTTGCTACATATTTTCCTCCATATTACCATAAGCAAACCCATTACCGTTCGCCATATCAGGCTCAAGACAAGGTCTACGATCAACGTGTATTACCCGTGATGACTTACCGGACCGAGATATAGCTCACTATGGGCCTAATCAAAAAGCTTATCAGTCACTCTAAAGGACTATGCTTGAAAATTTTCAGCATAGTCCAATAAGAAAACTCCCACGTAGCCAAAATAAATTGCATAACTGTATCGTAATGGGCAAGTAAAAGTTCGATTGGCGCCCGACCGCGCAATGCAAGATGTCATTAGGCCTATTTTGACTAAAATAATAATTATGATGATAACAATAGGTTTGACATCTGATTTTCAGGTTAAAAGTGCAAAACTGCTGAAAATTGCTGATTGCTATGGTAAAAAAACCAGAGATATCAGACCATAGGAATCATTAAAAAATCATAAAGTGATCCGTCCAGCTCAAACGGGGTAGAATAGAAAACTAGGTCTTTTATGAGGAACACTCAACTATACATGACATACAATATAATCTTTAGACATGACATAGCTATTTTATAACATAAGATAAACATTGCAGAGTAATTAGAGTGACCACTGAACCACGATCAGAGCAATCAGATATTTGGCATCTTAACTTCTAAACGGAGCACCTTAGCTAGCAATCACCTCATACACACTATAAAGCATAGCTTGGGACAGCCCATCCATAAAACTGCTGAGTTCTACATAGCTTAGTTTAACCATGAAAGTGATTGCTGCACGCGCCAGAGAAATCACACGGTACACGCGGACAAATCTCAAGCCTCGGTTTATTTCAAAACCAGCTTCAGTAATCAATCAGGGACAATTTAATTGTAATAAACAACTATCTGACTATGCTAAACTGATCTTGAATTTTATATATGTTTGTTCAAAAAAAAGTTATGGAGTCATTTATAGAAAAAAATGGAGCCCGGACGCCCCACAGGAATCAGAATATTCCGGTTTTTTGGACTTTAGGTAAGATTTTGGCGTACTTAAACTATGTATTTTTTAATAAACTTTGCGGGCCCAAACAGAATGGAAGCTAAAGTTTGAATCTAAATCTTCAAATTAAAAGTTTTCTTTTGAAAGTCACAAAATAAAGCCCCGGACAGAAAAAAATCAGGCTCTGAATATTCACCCACATAATAAAGCGCTTAACAGACTATGCAGACACGATCATATTTTATCTGCGTACAAGTACAAACTTTATAATCTGAAAGTACCACACACTACGCAGATACGGTAATATTACAAATTTGTATGTATTCACTCGGAATCTTTCAGACTGAGGAGATTTGTTTTTTGCTAAAGAATACAGGATACAGGATATTATGTTTATACAGGATGTTACAATGAGTTCGCGTTTACGAAAAGAACTCTGCTTCTGGATTTATTAGACAGCTCGTCAGAAGATGATTCTGATTTTGAATGAGGCACGTCTTGCTTTAAACACACGCACTAAAACACGAATAATTTTGATAGAACAGCACATAGAAAGCTTTAAAAAGACCGAGGTGAATATAATATCTCCGAGGATCGATCAGATAACAAATTCACAGCCTATTTCCGAAACCCTAATTAGCTGCAGTTAAAATATTATGCCATATTTGTATGGGTGAAAATCCCAAGCGTAAAAAAAACATGGCAAACGTGATTTCGGTAGTGCAATGTGCTCGTTTATCATGAGGATATTTTTTTTTTAGTAGTGTAAGTACTTCTCCACCTTGGCAAAAAAAATCATTGAAAAGGGCTTCTATAACACCTAAAAAAAAATTGTCGAAGTGTCATTTTATCATCACGGTGGCTTGTCCTGAACCCCATTTCACTCTGAAAGTATCTTCTCCTACAATCACGTTCACGATTTTGATTTAAATCGATTTGCGTATCATTTTATAATAATATAGGCTATCAATAAAAACTATTGTTGTTTGTTTATCTACTTTCTTACACATTTGACAAGCACTCAACTTTTGTCCTGAAAAATGTTATCATTTCAGAGGACAGTAAGTTTTAGATCGATAGCTCTGGCAAAACTGGGTTTTTTCATTCCCTGTAATTTTCTTCGCCTCGGATTAGTCCAGCTTAACCTCTAAGTGCACAAGCGCCGCTTATAACTACTTTGTGGATCCCCACAAAAAAAATAGTTTATCATTTCAGTGATGAGGGGACAAATTTAACTTTCATTTCGGTGGCCGTTATAAATTTCGGTGGACTCATTCATTTTCAGTACAAACTCTATCATTTCGGTGGACGTTTTTATCATTTCGGTGTACGATTTTATCATCTCGGTGGACACTTTTCATTTCAGTGGACTCATAAAAATTTTAAACTTAAATATTTCATTAACTTTTGATTTTATTCGATGGCCACTCACGCACATTTTACAAAACAGGTTAAAGTTTTATTAGACACTAAAAATATGTCAATAACATTAAAAATAAAAAAATCCACCGAAATGATAAAAATAATCAGCTTGTTGATTTTCACCCGTATCGGCAGATGTTATCTGCAGATATATTTGTATAATAATCCACCATCTTTCAATTTATGTCACTGCCCAGATATATTTTACATTATATCTGCGTAGTGATGTTGAAAGATGATCTGCTCAGATACAGATATCCTATCGTATTTGCGTAATCTGTGATAGCCTTAAGCGTAAGCCAAACAAAAGGCGCTATAGCGTCACGCTAGTGCTAGCCTTCAGCGGCGCTAGAACGTCGACTTGTAATATACTATGTCAGTATTACCCTGTCACACAGAGCGCCGACGCTAGAACGCTCTGACGCCGGGCGCTCTGTGTGACAACGCCGTAAATGACTTCGAGATCGCTATTAAGAGCCAGTTTACCGAGATGCTAGCGCCATTCTCGAAAAAAAATGATATCTTCTAAACTACTTAGGCAAATATCAAAAATGTGGCACAGTATGACACTAGATAATCTTGCTTAGTATTTTTTGAGCACATTAAAGTAGTCCTAACTTAAAAGAACAAAATTATACACAGATTGTTGCTAAAAGTGGCCACTTTTAGTAACACTTTGTAGCTTTCTTTGGTCTTTAATTCAAAAGCTATACAACAGTGCCCCAAAAATACTAGGCTACAATATCTAGTGTCATACTGTGCCACAATTTCTATATTTACCTTAGTTTAGAAGATTTTTTTTTTCTCAAATGGCGCTAGCGTAGCTGTAAACTGGCTCTTAAGCTAGCTAGCACTTACCGTGGTCATCATCAGGCGTATCTTGGTGCTGGTCGGCTCCAGGAGTGGGGGCACCAGGGACACCAGGTGGTTGGACCCCAGCCCCTGGACCCCCACCACCACCTCCGTAACGGTCGCCATCCATCGCGTCCTGACATGACTGGGTGCCTAGTCAAGAATATTACTGTTTAATTTGACAGAGGAGGGCTCGTTTGGGGGCATCTCCAGGCGACCATTGTTGTAAGGCAAGCCAAACATTTGTTTGGCTATTGCTATTGATACCTTATTTGGTAAAGTATCCTATACTGTGAGAGGCGAGGTAGTTCAGGGTGCCCACCAATTGGCTCAGGCGAACAAATGTTTGCCTTGCCTTACGACAATAGACGCCTGGAGATGCCCCTATCGTCTTAAGAATAGTATTTTCAAGATCACCTCCCAAACATTGGAGGCAAGCAAACAGTCCAGCACAGGATCCACAGATGACGCAGAACTTCTGCAGACAACCCATTCCTTCCTGCCTGGGCGGCGGCGGCGGCTGCTGGTACGGGCCGCCGTAACCTTGGAACAAATCAATATATATAAATCTCTTCCGTTACTGACTGACTGACTGACTGACAGACAACGCAGAGCCGAAACTACTGGGCGTACAAAGCTGAAATTTGGCATGTAGGTTCCTTAGGGAGTGTAGGTGAGCACTAAGAAAGGATTTCCCGAAATTCCCACGGGAACGGGAAAAAACGGGATTTTTGTGTTTATGAGAAATCTGCGCGGGAAATACCGCGGGGCAGCCTCTAGTAATTTCATAATTTCTTTTTCACAAAAAGAGACCCGCCTTCAATTAATTTAGACATACATAAACTGAGAACTTCCTCTTTTCTCAAGTCGGTTAAAATAGGTACTAAAAACTTTTCCAGAATGTAACTTACTTAAATACTTTTGTGTAAACTGCTTCAAAATCGGTTTAGCCAAACGCGAGATAATCGCGGGCGAACATACATTCATGCAAACATACATACAGGTCAAACTGATAAGCTCCTTTTTTGAAGTTGGCTAGTAAAGTAAAGTAAAAAATTTATTTATTTATTTATTTATTTAATTCACAAACTACTCTATCATCACAGAATACTCCAATTCAATAGAGTAGGTAAACAATAATCCATCGACTTATACAAAAAATAATCACATTAATAAATTTATCAGTTCATAAATAATACAAAAACAAATCAACCAATAGACATATGTAAATTAAAAATAATATCAAAAATATAAGGTAATTTTATAATTTTATGCAATTAATTCTATGTTATAGTTTATAACTTAAAATAAATTCCGCTTTCCTAGTAAATTCACTCAGAGAACAATTTAATATATCAATCTCAATGTCTATTTTATTTATAAGTTGAATAGCCCTTGACAACGGTGCTTTTTGCTGGAGTTGGGTCTTACTAGACGGCAATCGGAGAAGGCTGCCCATCCTCAATCTTAGAGAGTCCTTTGGCACCCTTAGCGCGCATTGCTCTAGTATTCCAGCATTGCTTTCCTTACCTTTCCATACTTTAAAAACATACACTGCCAAGGCCATTTCTCTCCTTACTTCCAGTTTAATGTATCCTACCATTCCCAATACGAACAAGGTGGGATACATTAGAGGATATTTAGGGTAAACCCCATAAAGCCTTTTGTATAGATACCGAGTAAATTTATTTTGTATCTTTTCTAACATTAACTTATATTTTTCAGCGTGTGGGCTCCAGATTGCTGAATTGGATTCCAGTTTGCTTCTCACTAATGCATTGTACAAAGTCTTTATGGCTGCTACGTTTGTAAAACCGTTTGCCGTTCTAAGTACAAAACCCAAAGTCTTAAACGCTTTCTTGCAAACAGCTGTTATGTGGTCGGAAAAATCCAGATTCGCCGTCATATTTACCCCAAGATCCCGCACTGCCTCCACCCGAGTCATTGGGCAGCCGCTCACCATGTATCGATGGTGTTGGGGGGACTTTTTTCGACTATACGAGATCACATTGCACTTTTCCACATTAAATTCCAGCTTATTTTCCCTGCTCCACTCTACGACTCTATTAATGTCATTTTGAAAACAATCAATATCCCATTCACTGTTAATTCTGGAGTAGAGTTTGAGGTCGTCTGCAAAAAGCAGACACTTGGTTGAAGTAACAACCTTCGGGAGGTCATTAATCATTAAAATAAATGCCAAAGGTCCCAAATTGCTGCCCTGGCTCACCCCCGAGTACGTAGGGTAAAGATCAGACCTTTTATTTTGATACTCTACATATTGTTTTCTATTTTCCATGTAGCTAGCAAAAAAATGTAAGGTTTTTGTTGTACACCCTGCCATTGCTAGTTTTTCCAGGAGCACGTCATTGTCCACGGTGTCGAAGGCTTTTTTAAAATCGAAGTACGCAGCATCCACCTGTACTCCCATATCAACAGACGGAACTAGATATGACATAAAGTTTAATAAATTTGTGTTAGTGCTGCGACCTGATCTAAACCCATGTTGAGCATCTGTGAGTTGTGCTTCTACTGCTTTGTAAATATTTTTATATAAGGCAGATTCAAAGGCCTTAGCGAATGTTGACAGTACTGCCACCGGCCTGTGCTTTCTTACATCAGATACATCATCCCCCTTTGGCACCGGAACGACTCGCGTGATCTTCCACTTCTCTGGGAACTCAGAATTCTGCAGGCACAGATTGTATATGTAGGTCAATGGCTCCACCAATACATGTCTACAGTCTTTCACTACATAAGGAGGTATACCGTCCGGCCCCACTGAGCGCTTAGCAGGTAGAGCGGCGAGCGCGCAAAGGACCTGCGCCGGCGTTAGCGCGTCGAGGTGAATGCGCGCGGCGCCACCCGCGTCCGCGCCGCCGCATGCTCGAGACGCTGCCTCCGCGTCTAGCACCGGTGGAGTCGGACTGTACACTGAATGAAAAAATCTCGCAAATTCGTCTGCGCACTCCTGATCATCCAATACCGCTCCTTCACTAGATATTAAGTTTTTCTTTTTAACTGACTTTTTATTTGAATTTATAAAACTCCAGAACGACTTTGGATCATCAGCCAGCTGAGTTTGTATTTTATTTCTGTAATTCTCTAAATCACGCCTTATTTTAAATTTTACACGAGTCCTTAAATCTGAAAATGCTCTATAATCGGTTTCTAATTTGTTAATTTTCCATAATTTGTGTAACCTGTATTTCTGTTTAATATCATAGATTAAGTCGGCGGTGTACCACTTCGGGTAAGCGGGCTGTAATTGACTGTTACTGTCCTTTTTCTTAGGCACACAGTGCATAATTATATTACTTAATTTTTCATAGAAAATATCAACGGCCTCACCTATGTCCCTAGTTTTGTATAAACATCCCCAATCTACTCCCATTATCGATGCGTATAAGGTTGGAAAATCCGCTTTGTAAAAATTCCACGAACGCCTGTCATTTTCTTGAGACTTTGTCGTAGCTGGCAGCGGCTGTGTAGCCGCGGGAGGCGCTACCGGCGGCCGCGCTATCGCAAGACGGACCGAAATAGATAACGGGGGATGTTGAATGTCGACGGCTACCACCGGATCATCCGACAACGACACCACGATTTCTCCAAAGTCATGCGGGCACAAAACTAAATCCAAACAACGCTCGTTACTATTACTGATTAAATTTCTCTGAGTGAATCCACCGAATGCTACAAAAAACTCAAAATAATTACGAATTTCAACAGAACTTGAATATAAATTAAAATCACCTAATACTATTACATTTGGGTATCGTTCTATTATTTTTTCAATTATACTAAACAATTTCATGTATTCATCATCCTTACTATTAGGAGGAATGTAAATCACACACACTACTACTAGTTGCTTCTTATCCTTAGATATCGAGCAACAAACCAATTCAAACACTTCAGAGTCTATATTGGCATCCCGCGGAACAATTTTCTTCAATTCGAACTGTTGTGGGGCCGCTAAAAACGCGCCGCCGTGCTTGCGTCCGTCAGAACGATCGCACCTAACCACGTTGAAACCAGGTGGAATAATTTCAGAATCAAAAATAGAGTCATTGCAAGAAGTCTCGGTTATTGCAAATAGATCCGCCGTTGATGTGGCAAGGTTGTTTCTGAACTCATCTAACTTCGTCCGTAGCCCTCTGACGTTTTGGTAGAAAATGTTCAAAGTTTTACCTTGTGCTTTCCGTCTCTCGCCTTTTTCGAAACCAGGTCCACTTACTGAATTCCACCTTTATGGGCCATATCGCTGGATCACACAGTTTATCATAGTAGCTTTCCGGAACTCCGATGATGAATGAGCTGTAATCGCGTTCAGTCTTGGTCTTCACTCTGTCCACTCTAACGGTCACCTTGTTCTCGCATTTGCTTTCTACATACTCCTTTAAATCTTTTTCTGACGTATTTTTCTCTAGCCGCCAAACATGTAAGAATTTATTTCGCTCCACCCCTTTTATCCTTAAATCGTTCGAATTTCCTCCTTTTTTAATTTCCGTGTACTTTCTTGTCTTTTTTTTGTATTCCACTGTCTTCCATTCCTCTTCCTGAGAATCTAGAATACAATCAGCGAGAGCTGTTTCCGCTACTCTCGTGGCCACACTACGCATCCCTCCTTCCACAACGCTCTCTTTTGTGTCGCCGATAGCTTGCGCCAGCGCCTGCGCATGCGCGCCGGGCGGGCCATTTTGCTGCTGCGGCTGACCGCTTGCTCGGTGCGATGATTCATCGATGACGGCCGCGACGGCCGCGACGACGGTGGGGGCTGCAAGTACTTTCCGATCTACCGCACGAGTGGTTTGCATTGGTTTGGTGCTGGCCGGTTGCGGTAATGCAGTTTTTGACGCATATGACAACTCCACCGTTTTCTTACTAGGATTTAATATATTTCCTAGCTCTAAAATAAGATTATCTCTTTTTAATAATTCGGTTTTCAAAGCTCCTATTTCGTGGGACATGTTCTCCACTAGGTTAGTTAACCTTTGAACATCCATTCTCAGAGATGGTATCTCAGCATTCTGAAGCTTCAATAAACCAAGCTCGCTACGTATACCAGACAGTATTTCCGTGATGCTATTAGTATCATCCCTTAAAGTAAATTTTTCGCTAGTTGTTCCTCGAGCCATATTTACATTCCTTAAGGGATCCTCGTCTCCCAGAGTAGTATTATTTTCCGTAACATACGTAGTATTCCATTCTCCGAAAGAAGCGCGTACAGGAGTATGGATATTTCCGGTTTTAGGTCTAGCGTTTATGCATTCCGGACATATCCAATTTTCTTTAATTTCTTCCGAAAATGATCCAAAAGTTGCGGTTGAGATATTTACGCAATTAAGGTCATAAAGAGCTTTACAGGTAAAGCATTCCAAGTATTCCAGCGATAAAATCTTCTTTCTACAACCATTGCAAGTCGTCGCTGTCGCCATAATAATTTATTTATTTCGCTACTCACGCGCAGTGCCGCATTATTCGGGGCAATGAACTTCAAGTGTGCGAAGAGTGCGTCGCTAATTCTTCCCTGGTGCGAGATAGTGATAGCAATACTGCCCGATTCGGCCGTTTAACTCTCAAGGCCGTTCCGACGTTGTCGCCTACTACTCGCTAAACGGAAGGTTCGCGTCTATTGCACTGAGTTATGGTCTAGCTTCGCTTGGCACCTATTAAATTCATATTTTTTTAATTACACTATTTCTAACACGTCTATCGCGCTCCGGCGTGATATATTCAATACAGGATACAATCCAAAATGATTTATTCAATACAGGATACAAGATATCGCTTATTGAAAGTCAATTAGACTAATCTAATTAATATTGATACCTTATTTCGTAAAGTATCCTATACTGATAGAGGCGAGGTAGTTCAGGGTGCCCACTAATTGGCTCAGGCAAACAAATGTTTGCCTTGCCTTACGACAATGGTCGCCTGGAGAGGCCCCCAAACGAGCCCTCCTCTGTCAAATGATTCTACTCCTAATAATAATAATAATTATATTGTTGTTAATAATTATAATTATACTGTTAATAATTATAACGCATCATTCTCAGAACTAAGATCCCCTTACTAGGAGGAACCTGTATCTAGGGTGCCTGAAACATACACGGTTACAAATTTATCATAGCGAAAACTTTCAGGACTTACGTTGCGTGAAAAATGACTCGAATAAATTGTTAATAAAATAAAAAAACTTTTTTTTTTGAGAAATAACAAAAAACTTACATACATACATACATAATCTCACGCCTTTTATTTCCCGAAGGGTTAGGCAGAGGTACCAGCTCAAGAGCCGGACCCATGTTTAGCCGAGTTTATGATTTTTATTACCAACGTGACGCAGGGCCAGCTTGTCGCCGCGGTTATAACGACCACTACTGCGGCCGGAACCAGAATCATCTTAGTTTTCGGACAATCAGGTGATTCAAGCCTGCAATGTCCTATCCAACCGAAAACAACCACAACGCGATTTTTGTGAGAAATCAATATGTGGTGTTTTCTGCGGGGATCGAACCCACAACATGTTTGCCCAATATAACAATGTTTGCCCTGCCAGCATTGTTATGGAATTGAATTACCTGGAGGCGGTTGGGGCCCATATTGCGGACCATACTGCGGATAAGGGACGGGCGCGTATCCCCCAGGGGGGGGCGCGTACCCTCCAGGGGGGGGCGCGTACACTGGCTGCGGAGCGTACCCTGGAGGAGGGGGTTGTGGGTATCCCTGCATCTAGGGGAATAATAAAACTTATTATCATCATGTAGTCCTGGCAGAATTATACCAGCGTTGCATCGCATTGCTTGCAGCATACCATGCTGAGTCAGAGCCATTTCACATCGACAGCACTTACATTTAGTGTTTGTGCTAATAGTTTACTTTTTAAACTTTGTGTGTTTAATATGTTTATGTCAAGGACATTAGGGCTGGTCGGTCTAAGGGTCGCTGTAGGCCCGATTTGTGGGAGAGGCCTATGTCCAGCAGTGGACGTCTTTCGGCTGAGATAATGAGGTGATGATGAAAGTAGTCTAGGGTTACATACCGGTTCGTTTTGGTTATATCTTCAGTCAGAGAGTCAGAGGAAACTCATGCTGTGAATTTTTGTAATTTGTGAGTGAGTTTCTTGAAAAAATCAGTAATTAAAAAAATATCAAAACAAGATCAAAACCAAAAAAAAACTAAAAACTCTCAATCTCATGCATAATATCAAAAGATAGACTAAACTAAGACAATGACAATCGACATGGAATCGACCAATCGACATGAAGAACGAAAATCAGTTTTCCCGCGAAAAAAATGAAAATGTCGAAATTTGGTTTTTCTAAATTTTCTAATATCGATATCGATATTTTAAAGTAGGTATTTTATTTAGTTGATTCCACATTAGTTTGCCTGAGCTGCATGGTGGGCGCCCTAAACCACTTCGCCTCTGGCAGTATATAGGATACTAAATAAGACTGATTTATTTATTTATTTTTATTTATTTCTTTTTTTCCACAAACATCTATCTTTACAGAGGTTGTACTCTTACCCTCTTATTCATAAAAAGTTAAAGAGCATTTTAGTTATTTGACGTATGTCAATTTAGACTGGATGTCACCATACAACAAACCAGAGAAGTAGACCTCCAGTAACGATACTTAAAATCTACTGTATCTTTATGAATAAGACGGTAAAGCGATAGTGTTGAATAAAAAAGGACTCATTTGCCCTTGTGAATTCACTGAGAGTGTAAATAGCGATATTCTATCGATATAGTCCGTTATCAAACGGCAACCACTACACACACGATCCCGTTGCTATGGCAACGCAACATAAACAAAACTCCACTATTTTTGTTTGTAAACAAAATTACCTCTTCAATTATCAAGAGAGTTTAGAGAAAATAATAAAAACTACAAATTGAACTATGTCTCTGAGCGGTTACGATAGCGAAGCCGTGGGTTTCGACCCCGTTACCGAGAAGAGTAACCCGGCAAATGAAATAGGTAGTCAAACCACAGAGTTTGAAGAAGTGGGGGCTTCTACGCAAACTGTTAGCATGTCTGATTTTGGGTGCACTACTGACCTGACTATGGAGCACTTGGAAGCTGGATATCCTGAAGGTAATAAGTAATATTAGCCCTAAATGTGCCCGTCCCCAAAACGACCCACCGACTCTCCTTTGGTTCTCTAAAACGAGAGAGCATCTTCCTTGTTCTGTGTCTAAAACGACCCACCGACCCAGCGTTGCATCAATGCTATGCATTGCTTGCGACATATACTGATTTAGGGCAATTTTTCAGGCCAATTTTACATCTTTCTAATGTTTTTTTTTTCAGGCTCTGGACTATCCATATATACCAAATTTCATTCGAATCGGTTCAATCACTTCTAAATTTAGATAGTTTTTAGTGTAACTTAACTTTAGCTGTGGATAACGTAGAATGATAGATAAGCTTTTATAAGAATTGAATGTAAGATGGTTTGTTGTTCCTAAAAAAAAAAAGTAGTTTTCTCAGAAAAGCGAGACAGACAGACAGTCAAAGTTACTTTCGCATTTATAATATTAGTATAGATTGACGTTAAACACAATAATTTCTTTTTTGCAAAGAGAGACCCGCCTTCAACAAACTGACACATACATAATCTGAGATCTTCCTCTTTTTCGAAGTCGGTTAAAATAGGTTAATAACTTTCGCCTCAATGTAACAAAATACATTTCTGAAAACCGCATCAAAATCGGTTCAGCCGAACGCGAGATATAATCGAGGACAAACATACATACATACAGGTCAAACTGATAACCTCCTTTTTTGAAGTCGGTTAAAAATGACTCCGTATTAGGATTGTATTCTTTCTCCGTATTCTCCGTATTGTATTCTTCCAAGGTCTGAACGAGTTTCTCCGAAGAGTGGTGCCCTCTGTGATGGAACAGCTGGACCAGAACGACCAGCACGTGCTCTACAACACTTCAGACTCTGATGAGGAGGATACTGTAGCGGCTAAACTGTTTCAGGTAACTTTGCAAAAGAGCCAGTTTACAGCGATGCTAGCGCCATTCGCGAAAAAAAAAAAAACTTCTAAGACATAAGACATAATCTCACGCCTTTTATTCCCCGAAGGGTTAGGCAGAGGTACTGGCTCAAGAGCCAGACCCACGTTTAGCCAAGTTTATGCTTTTATTACCAACGTGACAAGGGGCCAGCTTGTCGCCGCGGTTATAACGACCACTACTGCGGCCGGGACCAACAGCTTAACGTGCCTTCCGAAGCACGGAATCATCTAAACTAAGGCAAATATCAAAAATATTAAAGCACAGTATGACACTAGATAATGTAGCCTAGTATTTTTAGGGCACTGTTGTATAGCTTTTTAGGTTAAAGACCAAAGAAAGCTACAAAGAGTTGCTAACAGTGGCCACTTTTATAAAAAGGTGCCTTGCAGTGCTACTCTGTGCGACTTGAATGTGAATCCTTATTCTTAGAAGTACCTAAAGTAAATTTGCCTAAAAAAGCATTCTTTTCGCAGGAAATAAAGACAAAAGACCTCAGCACAGGGGACTACAAGCTCCAAGTCCTCTCAATATCCTGGACCAGTAGTGGAAACTCCCTGGCAGTGTCCTTAGGAAGGTCACACCACGAGACCTGGTGTGAGCACGCTGGCCTCGTCAGGGTATACACGGCCAAGAGATCGGATGGCGACCAGTATACCCATACCCTGGATATAACGGAGAAAAACTGTATTCACGTGGTCAAATACCACCCAAAAGTATCTGGTCTTCTAGCCTACGGTACTAATAGTGGCGAGTTGGTGATATGCAATCTGCAGAATAAATCTGGGACTTTTGATAATGGTGGGTTTTTGGTTTTTGATGAAGTTTTTTGAATGGTTGTTAATTTCCGTGGCACCTGTTTGGGCATATCGATTTACCCTATTATTCATAAAAAGTTATAGAGCATTTTAGTTATTTGACGTATATCAATTAAGACTGGATTGTCACGTATTTACCATACAACAAACCAGAGAAGTAGACCTCCAGTAAAACTACTTAAAACCTACTTTATCTACCGAATGTTACTGACAAGGCGGTAATAAATCAAAGGAGGGCTTCTGCTCACCATAACTAACAACTTTCCCAAAGCAACATAGGTGGAAATCTCAAAAAAAAAAAACAGCTGTTCCATACATTGGTTCGATCAGCTGGCAGGGTCAATGTACGGGACAGCTGATTTTTGTTTTGAGATTTCGACTCATGTTGCTTTGGGAAAGTTGTTAGGTATGGTGAGCTGAATCCTTCCTTTGATTTATTACCGCTTTGTCAGAAACACCCGGTATATAAATTCATACGGTTAGATCCTAATTCAGTTTTTATCTAAGTGTGATCTATTTATAGTATTATTTTTTATCTCATTCCCAAATCTCGCAGGCACAGCAATGTCTGCCAGCCACGAGGCACGAATAACATGCCTTAAATGGACAGACACAACTATAACCAACAACTTTCTGATGATGCACGTCCTCGGCTCGAAGAAGCGAAGACTGGCTTCTGACCAGGGCCTGGTCTCATCATCCTGCGACGGCTACATCAACGTATGGCAAGTGAACACTAGTGCTATGGTCTTCCAAGCGATTGTTAGCTTCAAAATTGGTGCTGAAGTCTCCTCTTTCGACTTCATAAAGGCTAGCCCTCTGAGACCTATGGAAGAGAGGGATTTGAACGATTTGATGGTCATCGGCGCAGTCAGTGGGAAGTTGTATCAGTGCAATATAAGGAAGCACAAGTCTATAGTAGATTCCACAGCTGTTGATCCGGTGGAAAAGGAATTTCAGCCCCATGGCACTTGTGTTCTAGATGTGGAATTTAGCTGCCAGAAGGCGGGAGTGTTTGCGTCGATCTCTATGGATTCAGAGCTGAGGTTGTATGATGTGAAGCAGGACTCGCCGCTTAAGGTAAGGGGAAAGTTGATGTCAAATCAAATAACAAATAAATCTTTATTCAATATAGGATACAAGATATCACTTATTGAAAGTCAATTAGACTACATCTAATCTAATCACTACATCTAATCTAATCAATCGATGTTTTTTGTTTTAGTAGTTTTTGAGTTATGTTATCCTTCGTTCGTCCAGTACTTATACTTACTAAGTTTGAATATAAATCACTACATATTTGACTGCTCCGTGGCTCAGTTGTCAGTGATGTGGACTGAGCAAACGTTCGATTTTACAACCGCAACCGGGTTCGATTTTAGGGCGGGGCGAATTTTGATATTATGACTATCGATGTTTGTTTCCGGTCTGGGTGTGATGTTCGTCTCTGTGTGTGTTTCGGGCACCCTATAGATACAGGTTCTTCCTAGTTAGGGGCTCTGAGTGTGATGTGTTATTATTATTGTGTTATTATATTGTGACATAGTTGTTTGTCTATGTCTGTGTGTTTGTAGGTCTGTTTGAAACTTTATGCATCGGATTTTGATGCGGATTTTTAAAAGATAGAGTGATTCAAGAGGAAGGTTTATAAATATTACACATTCAAAAAATAGTAATAGGTTCGCCGGGTCGACTAGTGGAGGGGCAGGAACCTACCTTGTTGCGGGAACACGTTTTCCTCCAGAGCTTGCGGTGTGTGGTTTCCGAAAATCCAGGCTTCAGGTCACTAGCACAGGCACTAGATAGTTCAGAGTCCAGGATCGCGGAATGTACGGCCAACTGAGTTCACGAGTTTATTTTTATGGTTTTATTCGAGTTTTTTAAGTTAATTATTTTAAGAGCAAGCGCGGCGCGCGGTTGAGTTTTCGAAGCGTTGCGTAGGAGTTTTTTCTTTTTTTTTGTAGGTGCGGGGGATGGGAAAGGAAGGAACAGTGTTGCAAGAGTAAAAAATATATAAAATGCGTGCGTGAGTGTGTAGCGTTGAATATTGTTAATAAATTTTAAATAAATATCAATTATAATTAATACGGCGCAGCCAACTTCGGGGGGCCTAGAGGTTTCCTCTACATTGCGTTAAATATACTAAAATTAAAAAAAAGTTTTATGAAAAAGGAGTTATTGAGTGGGCAACGGGCAAAGCCGAGTTACAGGGCGAATATAACTTCCTGAAGAAGTCTTCACTTTAGCGACTCTAACTATATTATCCCTACCCGGGAAAACCTCTGAGACAATAGCTAGCGGCCAATTCATTGGATGAGAGTTGTGTTCTTTTATTATTACAACAGTTCCCACCTTCACAGGATTTGATGGTGAGTTCCATTTCTCGCGTTGTTGGAGTGAAGTAAGATACTCCATGCTCCAGCGTCTCCAGTAACTTTGTACTATTCTATTCAGAAGCTGATAACGAGTTAATCTGTTATCAGGGAGAGTGTCATCAATATTTTCAGCGGGTAAAAATTTCAGCGGCGTTACATTTAAGAAATGATTAGGCGTTAATGCGGATGGATCAGCGGGATCCGAGGATAAAATGCACAAGGGTCGGCTGTTTAACAAGCCTTCCACTTGGACGAGAATTGTGTTAAATTCTTCATACGTGAGAATCTGACTTCCAATGGCCTTTGCTAAATGAGTTTTTGTTGATTTTATATTAGTTTCGCTTTGACCATTGAAATTCGGACCAAACGGCGGGGAGTGCATAAATTTTATCTTTTGTTGCGCAAGATACTCAGTTAAATATTGATTATAATCAGTGGACTGTATTAATGTATAAATTTCATTGAGCTTGCGTTTTGCTCCAATGAAATTGGTACCTCCGTCACTGTAAAGGACAGAGACGGGGCCTCTGCGTGAGATAAAGCGTTTGAAAGCGGCGAGAAAGAGATCAGAACTTAAATCCGATACTAATTCTAAATGTAATGCCCTTGTCGTCAAGCATACGAAAAGGCAAATATAAGCCTTATGGCCTTTTACACCACGGCGGCGGATATGCGTTACGTAATAGGGACCTCCATAATCGACAGCAGTGTGGACGAAAGCCTTCACTTGGGAAACTCTTATGGAGGGGAGATCTCCCATCGGAGGGGTAGTGTTGCGCGGATTGCGTTTAAAACAGATGTTACATTTGTGTACCCTGTTACGAATTAGATTTCTTGCTGCAAGAATCCAAAATCTTTGGCGAATGAGCGAGAGTACTAAAGCGGGACCTGTGTGCATATTAGATGCATGAAAGTGATCAACTAAGAGCGATACTATGCGACCTTTGGCTGACAGCAATATCGGGTGCTTTTGTCCAAAATCCAGGTCAGCGTTAGATAGTCTACCACCTACGCGTAATAGACCATGATCATCTATGAAAGGTTTGAGTTTTAGAATTGCTTTGCTAGGGTAAACTTTATTATTTTTTATAGCGTGGAGCGAGTGAGACAAATGCTCATTTTGTGCGTAGCGAAGTGCATATAGTTCAGCGTGTTCTAAATCATTTACCGTGATAGAACCTCGGGTAGCGATTACCTTTGCGAAACGGAGTACGTATACTAATGCGCGAATAAATTTATTCCATGTGGAACAGCGTTCTGCGAGATCATGTATGGGGTGAGTAGCGGTTGTTGTAGCTGATGTTTGTACGAGAAAAGCTACATTTTTAATTTCTTGTGTTTCCGTATTTTCATTGTGATTAACAATATATCTTTTCACAGGCCAGGCGTTTATTGGTGCGGACAGCCACTGCGGACCATGGAACCATAGAGTGTTATTTACTAACTCCGTAGGTGTTACAGGGCGCGAAACGATGTCGGCGGGGTTCTCTACGCCACGAACGCGAAACCAGTGAGAAGCGGGTAAGTACTCATTTATTTGAGCGATGCGGTTAGCTACGAATGTATGATACTTGTACGCGGGAGAATGAATCCAGGTAAGAGTAACTGTTGAGTCCGAGAATGCGTATATTTTATTTATATCACAGCGCTTACTAAGAACAGAGCGGACAGAGTCGATTAACTTTGCCAGCAGCACTGCGGCGCAAAGTTCTAATCGTGCGAGCGTTTTATTCGTAGTGGATACTTTTGATTTAGAGGTGAGTAGTCTGACAGAGTGAGCGGCGGCGTTTTCATCGGAGTCGACACGTAAGTAGACGGCAGCTCCGTAACATTGCTCGCTGGCGTCGGCGAATCCGATTAGAGTGACCCGAGTGTTCGAGGTTATACCTATATGGCGCGGTATTTTTAATTTAGAGAGTTGCGGTAGATCCTTTTGGAACTTAGTCCATTTTGAGTGAATAGAGTCTGGTACTTCGTCATCCCAGTCCAGCTGTAACTTCCAGCAGTCCTGAATGAGAAGCTTCATATAAGCGATGACGGGACTGATGATACCTAGCGGGTCATATAAGCGCGCGGTTACCGAGAGCATCGAGCGTTTCGTGCAAATCTCTGGCATATCTATATTAATTTTAAATTGAAAGGTATCGTCCGTAGGCTGCCATTGCATGCCTACGATTTTGGTGTCGGCGTTGGGGTCATCGTCAAAATTAATAGCGTGCGGACTTCTATGCGCGGTTGATATGCGTGACATGAGTTGAGTATCATTTGAGATCCATTTTACTAAATTGAAACCTCCAGACTTAAACATTGCGATCATTTCTTTATAGGTAAGTTCAGCGGTTTCTATGTCGGCAACTGAGCCAGCGTAGTCGTCAACATACATATGATTTTCAGCTTCATACGCGGCGAGCGGATAAGAGTCGCGACTGTCTGCGGCGAGCTGACGAACAACGCGCATAGCGAGGTAAGGCGAGCTAGACACGCCAAAACAAACCCTATTGAATTGGTACATGTCAATGGGAACGTTCGAATCAAATCGAAAGAGAATGCGTTGAAATGAGTGATGATTTGTATCAAGTTTGACTTGAAAATACATTTTTTCAATGTCTGCGGTCATAGCGATTGAAAACATGCGTAAATTGAGAAGCAATTCAAAGATATTGCTTTGTAAAATAGGACCCGTATATAATAAATCGTTAAGCGATTTACCAGACGCCGTTTTACAACCAGCGTCTAAAACAACGCGTGTTTTTGACGTTTCCTTGTCGGGACGATAAACGGCCCTATGCGGCATGTAATAAGAGCGAGAGTCTTCAAATGAGTTGGGAACTTTAGTGAGATATCCCTGATCAATGTATGTTTGAATCGTTGCGTTATAATCGGTGCGTAAATTAGCGGAGTCAAGTTTCTTTTCTAGATTTAATAAGCGGCGTTTAGCTATAGAGTATGAGTGTCCCAAATTTTCAGGAGAGTGTTTGAACGGAAGAGCAACTGTGTATCTACCGGAATCTTCGCGAGTGTATGTATCTTGGAATATTTGTTCACAAGCTACATCATCGGGACTTAAATGTTTTTTGTCTGGAACATTTTCTATTTCCCAGAAGCGTTGCGTCATCTTTTCGAGTGAAACTGTCTCTGTTTGACATAAAAAAGTTTTATCGGAGTTGTGCGTAGTTGCGTGGAGAGAGAGCGAAGCGTGCGGGCGGCATTGGGCTTTACCCATAGCGACATAACCGAGAGTTGTTTGAACACCGACTACCGATGAGGTAGGTGACGCCATCTTGTGAGAACCAATTAAAAGCGGGAATAATTCGTTGCCTATCAAACAATCTATTTCACCCGGTGAGTAATAATGGTCGTCGGCCATTTGTAAATTTTGTAAATGAATTAAGTCATTCATATCAATTTCCGTGTTCGGTAAGAAGTCAGTTATTGTTTCGATTACTCTAGCATTAACTGTGTATGAGCAGCGCGAGTCGAAGCGAGAATATATTTTAAATTGTGTGACACCAATCGATGGATTTTCCAGTTGACCTATACCCTTAACGATTGAGTGTGCAGGAGTAATTTTTAAATTTAAGCGTTCACAACAAGATTTTGTAATAAAATTACTCATTGATCCCGTGTCTAAGAACAAACGAATACGATTTTCTTTGTTGTTATTGTAGACCTTAACAGTCGCGGTCGGTAACAAAACAGTTGTATCACTGTTTGAAATACGCGCGGGAATTGTAACCGAATGTGCACGGTTGTTATCAACAGCGCCGTTCGAGTTCAAAGGCGGGCGAGAATCGGTAAGATGAGTTTGAGCGGAAGCGAACGAGAGATGCGGAGCGACGGCGGTGGCGGCTATCTGCGGGTGCGAGTGCGAGTGAGACGGGTAATAGACATCGGGTTGGTTATGGGACGGCGCGAGCGGCTTGTCATACGACGTGTTATCAATGTTAACATTGGATTCAGCTTGGCGGCAAGAATTTAAATAGTTTCTTTCGAAATGTAATAGCGAGTGGTGTTTGCGGTTGCAAATAGAACATTTGTTGTTAGATTTGCATGTTGATATATTATGAAAACCTAAACAGTTTACACAAAAAGAATATTTGCGAACGATGTCGTTTCTGGCTTGAGTATTTGAGTTTATAAAACGTTCACACTTATAGAGTGGATGCGCGTTTTCAGATTGACACACCTTACAAACGGATGGTTGAAACTGAGTAACCGTTTTGGATGAAATTTGCGTTGTAGGTGCATGTTCAGAGTGTTGAGTGTGAAATGATTTAGTTTTATTATTATATGGCGTTGCGTTAGGCGTTATTTTATTATATTGAGTATGAGTGCGAGTGCTGTTATTATAAGCGTTTGAGTGAGAGTGCAAATTTGAGAGTTTACTTTGTTCCTGTAGGAACTTTTTCAAGTCATTGAATGTGGGAATATCCACATGTCTATGAGCTTGTTCAAATAAGTCAAGTGTGGGTTTGTCTAGTTTGCTTAGTGCAATATGCATTAGAATGAAATCTGACAAGTTGTCTAATTTTAAATGTTGCAGAGCGGCTTCGGCTGAACAAAAGTTATCTAGAATTGTTTCTGCTGATTGGCCGGTCTTATGGTGAAGGAGTTTATCTAGGTACATAGATGCTTGTACTCTAGTATTTTGGTATTTGTCCAAAAGTGCTTGCCATAATATTTGATAATTTTCTGAGGTAGCGGTGATACCTGAAGAGACATTTAGTGCCTTTCCCGATAGGCATCCTATTAGGTATTGAACTTTCTCAGCGTTGGATAAGCGTGTGTTGGTGTGTATAACACTGCGGAAGTTTTCATAAAATACTGGCCACCTACTAGGAGTACCATCAAAACTTGTGAGTTGTAACGGAGGTAATTTAATGTTTACATTATCATTCTTATGTTTGTCCTCTAGCTCTTGTCTCAGACCAGTTTCAATTTGTTTTATTAAACAATATAGCTCGTCAAATGTGTTGACGCTGGAGTAACTCGGCTGAGCGTCAGGGTTTACTTTGAATTGTTCGATACAGAGTTTATCTAAAGTGTCGAGGTAATCTGAGCGTATTTTGTCAATAGAATGAATTCTAGCGAAAAATTTATTGCGTGAGAAATCATCGGAAACCTTTAGGCCGAGATTGTAAACTTCTTGAGCTATAAGAAATAAACTTTGTTTTTTATGTTCGAGAAAACTAATTAAGGCGTTTTCATCACTGCATGAATCTTTGTATTCATCATCCTTCTTTTTTCCTTTAGACATGATGAAAAACAATTAAACAAGCGTGAAGGAAAGAGAACTTGTTGCGAGTTTGAAATCTAAAACGAAGCGAAATGTTTTCTGAATGCAATAAAAAAATGGCGATGCGTGGGTAGATATTTTTTCCGATGCGGTGAAAACTAAATAAGATTCTAGTAAGAAAATGAATGTTTTTTAGAGAAATATAAATTTAAACAAAAAGTATATTATTATAAGTTGCGTTTTTACTTGAGTTGCGTTAAAATAATAGGTAATAAATGCGATGAATCGCGATTCGTTGCGTAGGTACCTAAGTTGGCCGGGGCGTGCGTTTGATGATTGTGAGTTTGCGTTGAAAGTAAAATGAATAGCGTGTGAGTAAATTGAGAGGAGGATAATAGGGAATGTAGGAAGGATCCGGGGTAGAAGGACCAAATCTTGAAGGGGCAGGAACCTACCTTGTTGCGGGAACACGTTTTCCTCCAGAGCTTGCGGTGTGTGGTTTCCGAAAATCCAGGCTTCAGGTCACTAGCACAGGCACTAGATAGTTCAGAGTCCAGGATCGCGGAATGTACGGCCAACTGAGTTCACGAGTTTATTTTTATGGTTTTATTCGAGTTTTTTAAGTTAATTATTTTAAGAGCAAGCGCGGCGCGCGGTTGAGTTTTCGAAGCGTTGCGTAGGAGTTTTTTCTTTTTTTTTGTAGGTGCGGGGGATGGGAAAGGAAGGAACAGTGTTGCAAGAGTAAAAAATATATAAAATGCGTGCGTGAGTGTGTAGCGTTGAATAGTGTTAATAAATTTTAAATAAATATCAATTATAATTAATACGGCGCAGCCAACTAGTATATAATATAACAATAACCTTTGAAACCTTAGGTGATCTGCCTTGAAGACCCTATATCCTGCATGGGCTGGGTACCCAGCAACCCTTGCCTGCTGATCGTAGGCCTCGCGCAGCCCGACAAGAGAGGGCAGCACATGAAGGTTTACAACACAGCCAGTGGCCGCTGCGTGGCCGTCGAGGGGCTGGCCCGTGACCTGCAGTGTGATACTGCTGTCACTTCGGTGGCTGTTAATCAGGGAGGGTGAGTATCACTTCATATTAAAAACGTGAAATTTTGTGTGAAAGTTTGTAACTTCTTCACGTCTAAACGGCTGGAGCGATTTCAATGAAATTTGGTTTTGAGTTAGCTGACACCCTGGATTGGCTACTTTTTGCTGCAAAGTAAGTGTTACTTAAATCTTAATAATCTTACGCCTTTAATCCTTGAAGGGTTAGGCAGGGCACAGGGACCCTCATTGAGGGTACGCAGCCTTCACCAGGTCGTCTGACTACCTGGTCGAGGGTCTGCCTACTCTGCGTCCTCCGGTGCGCAGTGCGGTCGCAACTGTAGAACTTTTTGGCCCCAACGACCATGTAAGGATGTAAGCTCTTGTATAATTGATACACGTCCGATCAGGTTGAATATATGTTTAATTATCATCTTACTTAACCTAAGTACATTGGTGGGAGGCAGGTGGGTGGCCGTACCCCACTACACCTCCCCCCTTTTATTAAAAAATATTTATTAATAACAATACAATATTTTTTTCTTATAAAATACATAAACATTTGTTAAAAATTAAAACAAAAACCAAAACATAAAATATTAATTAACAATAAAACACTTAATATATACTTTTATTTTGTCACAATATGTTGTAAAAAAAAAATTTATAGTCTCATCCATTTACCTAGTAGTTCTCATATTTCGTCATATTTATTTTCATTAACATTTTGCTTTTAATTCATCTCTTTTTCTCTCTTTTATTTATCATTTTTATTCTTATCATATTTCATTAAGTATATTTATTTTAATTCACATTTATTTTATTCTCATTATCATTTAATATTTTCATCTCATCTCTTAAAATCTTCATATTTTTAATAACTTTTTATCTTAGTCACATTCATATTTATTTATTTTTTAGTCTCATATACTGACTTTTATATTTTAGCAAACAGCTCATAATCCTTTCAACTATCATTCTTTTTTATATATTTTATTTCTTTCAAGGTACACATTATTATTATTTCTTCTTCATAATACTTCATTTTTCTTCTTTTTATTATTCATATTTATCTATATTTCACTTTTATTTCTCTAAACAGGCATCTTCTTTTAACATTTCATTCAATGTCCAGCCTCTTCACGAAGTGAATCTCGTTCATCATCATGATCAGAGTAGGATTCCAACTGCCTCTGTGTACCTTATAATATTTTACCTTTTGCACTGACTTATCAGACTCGCTGAACTAAATCATCATGCATGCTCATTCATTTCACTTTCAATAATCTTTTCCCTACATTCCAATGAGTCCTCATTGTAAAGAATTAGCAACTTCAGTTGGGTGATCAGTCCAACGTCTATCCCAAAACTTCACAACCAAAGATTCGCAAAGTTATACTTTTCAAAAACAACCATAACCATGCAACCTAATCATTCGTTTTCCTTTTAGTCACTCGGACTCTTTTTTATCTTCAATCATAAAGCTCTTTCATACTGTGTCATGTCCTGTGATAAGTCATGTCCTATTAAAAAAACACCAGAACTAAAAAACAATAAAGTAATTATACAAATTTTTAAACATACAATACATATCTAGTATCTGAATACAATAAAAAAATCAAAAATGCTTCCGGAACAAAATAAAAGAATAACTTATTACAAAGTGTCTTAAACCGTGCAATGTTATTGAAGACATCGCCAGATATGGAACTGAAAACTGCTGATCCTAAGGAATGTGCGCTCGGTACTTGATACTTGAAACGTGACCTGATACATGACATGAAAAAATGCAATGAAAATAATTTTGGTGTTAAATATTAATAGCAGAACAAAATAAAATTCTAACTTTTATGCAAAACATTGACAAATTAAAATATACTATAATCACACAAATACAACACATACTTTTGGCTGAATATTATAAAACATTAATAAAACATAAACTAAATATAAAAAAACTGTTTTCAATTAAACCTTATCAGCAAAAGAAATATTCAATTAATAATAAATAAAATTAATGTAAGTAATTATTTAAAAACTTATTTATAATACAAATCCTTATGTAAAAAAACGCCATTAAAAAAAAAGACTGAAACACTGAATTTAAATATCTTTTAAAAACACAATCACAAAAAATTAAATAAAACTGTCACCGAAGCAGGAGTCTCGCCGAAAAAAAAAACTGCACTGTAGTTACTGTTCCGAATAAGTAATCCGATGATTTTTGCCGAAAAGAGAACACTTGGTAGGTGAATTAAGGGCACATAATTACTTGTATTATAATATTTCATTTTCTTAATATCTACTTCACTTTTATATTATTTTTATTAACTATTGGTGTCCTTTCACTGTCCAAAATATTCTTTCACTTTTACATTTTACTTTATTTATTTTAACATTTTCCGTACATAAAAAAAATGCAGGCCGACCGGCGCTGCCTAGTGGTGGCAGGCCGGCTGGCAGGGTCGCCATGTAAGGATGTAAGCTCTTGTATAATTGATACACGTCCGATCAGGTTGAATATATGTTTAATTATCATCTTACTTAACCTAAGTACATTGGTGGGAGGCAGGTGGGTGGCCGTACCCCACTACAACCATCTGTCCTTGAGCTATGTGCCCTGCCTGTTGACACTTAATTTTTTTTGGGCTATGTCGGTGACTTTAGTTCTTCTCAAACTGGTACAGTGGCGGACACGGTCGACGTAACACTTTCGTCTATGGTCGCGTGCGCCCTAGACTGTAATACCAAGGAACAAGAGCTATTTTGCTTTACAGAAAACCCGAAAGTGTTTCGCCGTCCATGTCCGCCAAAAAAAAAAAAAAAGTCAACTAAAAAATAAAGTCGCTTTCCGCGTCTGTCCCTATGATTGTTCTGTAGTGGGGTACGGCCATCATCAGGTTGAATATATGTTTAATTATCATCTTACTTAACCTAAGTACATTGGTGGGAGGCAGGTGGGTGGCCGTACCCCACTACAGTTCAAATCTTTAAAACTATGCAACGGATTTTGATGCGGTTTTTTTTAATAGATAGAATGATTCAAGAGGAAGGGTTATAAGTATAATACATGCACAAAATAGTAATAGGTTAGGCGGTACGAAGTTCGCCGGGTCGACTAGATTAGAATATTAAAATTTACATTAAGTATTTTAACTTTGATATTTTTCTTGTTCCGACAGTGCGTGTCGCGTGGCGGCCGGTGATTCTGCAGGCACACTGCAAATCTGGGACCTCCCCTTCCGCCGCATCCGTTACAGCTTCGAAGATTACGAGTTTTAGTTTAACAAAACAGCTTTAAAACAAAAATGGTTTTAATGCTGCTAATAGTTTACCGTCCGTTAGCGTTAACGTAGGTCGGACGAAGAGCTAATCTATGCAAATTTATAAATATACTGCAGCCACAGTTCGGACACTTAATAGTTGACGGACACTTAATAGTTCGGACACTTGCGCGTTGCTTCGCGCACAGGCGAAACTCGTGTACGTGCACGCGTATCATGCTTTTGTGAGTGAGATGAGACGTGCGACGCTGCTTTATTAGTACTGAGCGTCACTGAGAGGAGCCGAGCGCGGCCGAGCACAGCTGAGTGCTGCCGAGCGCGGGCCGCACGCCCTGAGGGAGGCAGGGAGTGCCCAGTATTTAGTACTATTTATTATACTGTGCTGCAGCAGCAACGCTGATGGTTAGCTACGCGTGTAGTACAGCTATGCCAGTGCAGCTACGTTTAAACGTAGCGCTACGCACGAGCGTAGCTGTACGCGCGTAGCGTTGCAGTCACGATGCAGGAAGAAATTAGTACATTGAACCGGTTCTATTTTGTATTGCCGTCACGCTCACACAAGCTTGCGACCGAGCTTGAATTTCTTCCTGAATCGTGCGTCGTGCGTGACCGCACTTTGTGTTTATTTGTGATACTTTAGGTTTTGCCTGAAATAATTTGTTTTGGTAGTTTCTTTTTACTTTGTTGCTAATTTTAGCTTTTTGTTAAAAGTTTAATGCATTTGTATTGCAAACGCATTAGCTTTATAAGGTTTATGTCATACGGAGCCTATGATTGAATTTTTTTAATAATCTTTTATTATTTAATTTAATGTCGTGTTAAAAATTAGCTATCTCTGAACTCCTATTGAACGAATGTTCACTCTTGAACAAGCCAGAGATACGGGTGGGCGTAAAGGCCGGCAACTTTGTACTTACGTAGTAATTTTTTAATCTGGTTGGTGTACGGTTATTAATGTTATAGGATTATTGTTATTAAAGAATGAACCCACGTTAACAAAACCGAAACTGAAGTTAAAACAATAATTTTTCAGCTTTATCGTTGGCATTGGGTGTGAATGATCGCTTAGTTATAAATGATAGTTTATTTTCTCAGGTTTATCAAGTAGATTTATAAATAAACAATAAATTTAATTCAATTATTCTTTTTTTATTTTGAACCTCGCTCGTGTTGGTTTTGGAAACCAATATTGCCATCAGACGGACAGCAAGATATAGGGTAAAACGTCCTATTACCGCGGTAGTCAAAATCACGTCCTATTACGGCTCTATTTTATCTTTTACAATTTATGATTCGTTGTGACTGTGTATGGTAAAGGTGACTACATAGTGTCCAAGGGAAACTAACACGTTACTTATTACCCAGCACTCGTGCGTTTAAAATCGTTTAAAATGACTTAAATTAATTATTTTGTGTAACGTGAGCTAAGCGAGAAGCTGTTTCATACAAACGCAGACTGACTCGCGGTAGAACATTGAATTTTCAGACTTCGTTTTTAGTTCAAACAAACACTTTAAGATTATGTTACTATATTCGAATACTTTTTACATTCAAGTAGTCTTAGTTAATCAAGTTGATTTCTGTTTAAAATCAAATAAAACAAGTAAATATGAGTAAATAAAAGTCCGCCGTGTTAGGAAGGCTATTTGAGGGTACCGCCTATTACGGAGGGTACCATCGGTAATAGGAAAAACGCAGTGTCGTTAATTTATAAATTTAGTGGTATAATAAATATAATTTATGAACATTTCGTTATTTAAGTGTAATTTTCATTAGTTCTCAAGTATAAAACCAATTTTGGAGGAACATGTTTTTTAACTAGAATCCTTGTTTTTTACGCTTAAAGTTGACAGTAAAATTTAAGTTTGTAAGAATACTGTGAAACCTTACGTATGAGTTTTTATGAAGATAAATCGTCTAATACAACGATTACTAACGATTTGAGAGTTTTATGGTAAAGACAGAGTGCTCTTATTTGTAAGTAATAACTTACATTACCGAAATATCTTAACATTATATTTCAGAATTAGGATAGAAAAACTCATTAGATATTTTAGTACCTACCGTATTAGGCTGTAAGAAATCCTAACACGGTGTATGGAAATTACAGAGCTAATAATTTAACCGTATTATTCATAAAGATACCGTACATTTTAAAAAGCTTTACTGCAGGTCTACTTATTTGGTTTGTTGTATGGTAAATACGTGACATCCTGTCTAAAGTGACATACTTCAAATAACTAAAATGCACTTCAACTTTTTATGAATAACAGTGTAAGTAAATAATTAAAAAAAAACACAAAAATGTATACTAAGTTTAGGTTTATCGTATTTTCCCATCAATATAATAATTTACTACTAGATTTTACCACAACTTTGACACACCATAAAAAACTGATTAATGATTCGTTGGTTGTATTATTTATTATTGTATTTTGGTTTACTGTTTTGTTGTTGTTTTTTTTTGTGTTCCATTTTATTGCATGTTTGTGTCAACGTTGTTGTAAAAAAATGTATCTTTCTTTTTTTAACTTTCTCCGCTTTGGTAGAAATCCATTTTACATATTTTTTTACCGTTTAACTAAATCTTCACTGACTGCACCCCGCTGCTTCGCCAGTAAAATTTTCCTTCAAATATTATATAATAATATTTGATTATAATTATAATATATATTTGTTAGGTTTTATTAAAATCTATTTCGTAGTTTTTACGTAAAAGAGTTACAGACATCCTTTATTACAAAATTTGTCGTTTATAATATTAGTAGGATTATTAAAACCCTCGTCCGGGCCTTTATCGAATTAAAGTTTGAGAAAAACGAACAGCAATTGTTTTATAACGAGGTTAAGGAGGTTATCAATTCAACTGTATGTATGTTTGTCCGCGATATTTTCGATTTTTCACAAAAGTATTTTTTAAATTCAGAAGAAGGGTTTAAAGTTAAAGTACCTATTTTTCACCGATTTTAGAAAAGAGGAAGTTCTCAGTTTAGGTTTGTATCAGTTTATTGATTAAGGTTTCGGGTACACGTCCCGGGACCTTATGGGTGAATATCCAGAGCCTGATTTTTTTCTGTCCGGGGCTTTATTTTGTGACTTTCCGAAGAAAACTTTTAATTTGAAGATTTAGATTCAAACTTTAGCTTCCATTCTGTTTGGGCCCGCAAAGTTTATTAAAAAATACATAGTTTAAGTACGCCAAAATCTTACCTAAAGTCCAAAAAACCGGAATATTCTGATTCCTGTGGGGCGTCCGGGCTCCATTTTTTACTATAAATGTCTCCATAACTTTTTTTTGAACAAACATATATAAATTTCAAGATCAGTTAAGCATAGTCAGATAGTTGTTTATTACAAATAAATCTGTACCTCAGAAGCATAACACTGTAACTGACATTTTTGCGATTTTCACTTTTTGATGGAATCCTAATGTATTTGACGAGCTCTTTCGAATGCGCTTACTCCCGTGGCCGTAGCTAGCCTGGAAGTGCCTTTTTTCGATTTGCATTATAGTGTAAATACCTTGCCTGATGAGAAGCATTAAACTGTAAGAGCGTATACTACTTTATGCTTCGAATTAATTTTATTGCATAACATTGTATGTACCATCATACAGTTTTATGCTTCTGAACTATATCCGATGCATAATACTGTAACTGCGCAGATACCGTGTTTTGCTTCGAAGCAAATCAAGATGCATAACACTGTATTTTTGCTGTTACAGTTTTATACTATTCAATTAAATCCGATTAAGAGGGCGTGGTTTAACGCATCTTTATATAGAAGCTGCTAGTTACGCGGAAGTTCGGTCTTGGCCGGAATCAGAGATGAAGAAAATAGAAAAAATTGTATCTAAATTGACAGTTTTTGGCATTCTTAATTCAGTGATACTTACCATACACGTAAAAATACACGCAATCTTCTTTTAAAAATAAATGGTAAAAAAAAGTCCGTCAACGAATGCTTCCTTATATCCTCAACACAACAACTTTTGCAACAACTTCATCAAAGATAGATTATACCACTGTTGCAGCTGAATAAAATACCGACAGAAATCATTACCCATAGAAGAAACCATACAACGTCACTTCCACGCGATACCTTGCAAGTCGCATCATTCACGATAAAAAAAATATCCGGCGTGAATATCCTGGACTAGAACCGAAAGAAAACTGCAAAGAAAATGGCTAAAAGACATTCAATGAAGACCTCAATTCCTCACTCCATTTGCCAAGCAATGATACCTTTGCACATGTTATCAACACGCGGTCACGCTACAGTAAGAAAACAAAAAAAAAATGGTTCTCCAAGATTGGAGCACAATTCTGTCCCTAGATATAAACATCTTATAAAAAAAAAAGTTTATATCTAACACCAGAAAAGATACATACTTCAATCCCAAAGTCTCGTCCTTTTTTCTATTCTCTTTCAAGCCTGAAGATGGTCGCGCACGGATCTGATCTCAAGTGTGACATCACATGCATTACTGCCAGGCAAACTAAATTGAAAATTATAGTCTTCATTGGTCATACTACCGTACAACCATTTGTTTTGCAATACTTTCCTAGGAAACTTGGTATTTATTAACCAACTCTGATAGTGCCCGCCGATCCTTAGCACATGCTTTCGTTGCTGATTTACCCGAAACACTGCAGCAGTTATGTATAATCTGTCCTGGATGATGCTGCTGCATCAAACTGCTCGATTACTTTGAAAGTATTAAGAAACATTAATTCAAACAGACGTCATACAATTTACATTACAATCAATATCTGAACAGCAAATCTGTGAATTTCTAAGGTAACTTTTAAGTATCGGTCCTGTTTTCTGGCGCAGATCTACTTCAGATAAACTTTTAGACTGCATTTAGGTAACATAATATAAAAACTCTTGTTTCTCTCCCTATTAGCTAGCTACCAGACCCTGACATCATGAACGGCTTATTGTGAAATCTACAACGTTAAGCTCATGCTACGTCGTCGCTAAAGTTCAAACTTCCTATAATGAACCTTTCATGACCCCACTATGCGTGTGACTACAGGCAAGGAAAGAGAAACTAGTGGCATTTTATTTAAAAAGCTCAAAGCAGTCTTAACACCTTACTAAAACGAATCTACGCCAGGATATAAGACAAGAGCTCAAACTTCCACAAGATACAAGATATTTATTGCTCTAAGTGTACAGGAAGATCTTCTTGTATCTTGTATCTTGTATCCACGAGTTATACTACTAATTAGTGAGCCACTGCAGACTCAGAGCACAACCAAGAACAACGTTTTGCCTACCCTGACATAATGGAATCCTGATACCAAAGCGCTTGGGACCTATGTCTCATTCATGCAACAGTTACTTAAGGACTCCATATGTCCCATATTATTTTATATTCAACCATTTCTTAATCATTCTCTATAATGTTCACTACATTAGGTCACAGATTCAGACAACATCATTTAAAACATGAAATTTCACTCAGAAAGTACATAATATAAATTACTGACACAGATTTATAGTTGTAACGGTTCTGAATGTATGTTCTACAGTGTTTTTAACCGACGAAAAAACAAAAAGGAGGAGGTTCTCAATTCGTCGCGTATATTTTTTTTTTTTTTTTTTTTTTTTTTTTTTATGTATGATCACGCATAACTTTTTACTGTGTGGACCGATTTTGATAATTCCTTTTTTAATCGACAGGGTATACCTTGAAGTTGATCCCATAAAAATTTAAAAATAAAATTCCAACCCTAAGGGTGGAAAAATAGGGGTGACTTTATTGTTCACTCACAGATTGTATTGCCGTGTTGTGATTTACATGATAACTGCTAGGTATAATTATGAGTCTTTTTTATATGAATGTTAATAATCATAATCTCAGCCGATAGACGTCCACTGCTGGACATAGGCCTCCCTCAAAAATCGCCTCACCGACCGGTCGTGATCGAACCTCATCCTGTTAGTCCCTAACTTAACCAGGTTGTGTGGCCACCTTGTGGGGTGCGACCACCCTGTGGAGGGTGATTGGCTGGGGTCAAAAAAATTAGCCCAAAAAAAACTGAAAAGCAAAAAATAAAAACTTTTTATCAAAAAATTAAACCGCCGAAAAAACTGAAAAGCATTAAATAATTGGGAAACATTTTCTATTAGGACTTAATTTCCTCACTTCTTAAAGTAATTTTGGTTAACCAAGAAATTTTGAGTCGGTGCCACAGAATCAACGAATAACGATCACTAAATTACCTAAAATTCAAAGAAATAACCGAAAAACGTGTGCCGCCGCGCATCGCGCTATAGGTAGTTAAGGAATTTGCTTGTGTGGTGTGGCACCGACTTAAAATTTCTTGGTTAACCAAAATTACTTTAAGAAGTGAGGAAATTAAGTCCTAATAGAAAATGTTTCCCAATTATTTAATGCTTTTCAGTTTTTTCGGCGGTTTAATTTTTTGATAAAAAGTTTTTATTTAACACTAAAGTTGTTTATTGTACTTTGTTTTCTTAAAGAAAATACTGTAACTGACACCATTTCTCACCGGATTACAAAAATAATCTTAGAAGCATTTTAGTGTATGTGATGCATGTTTTTACAAAAGTACCTGAAAAACTATATTTTTTCATAGGACTTATTTTTCTGAAAATTGTTTTGAATTAAGAGATAATTGCTCTATGTTATCAATTAAACTCAAGATGATTATAGCATCTACTTTTGCGTCTTATTTGCGTCTAAAGTTGAAAAACATGCGATTTCAAACTTTAAAACGCTCTCCTGTAAAATTACGATTTGCGACTTACAGTCTTATGCTTCTGAGGTACAGAAATTGTCCCTGATTGATTACTGAAGCTGGTTTTGAAATAAATCGAGGCTTGAGATTTGTCCGCGTGTACCGTGTGATTTCTCTGGCGCGTGCAGCAATCACTTTCATGGTTAAACTAAGCTATGTAGAACTCAGCAGTTTTATGGATGGGCTGTCCCAAGCTATTCTTTATAGTGTGTATGAGGTGATTGCTAGCTAAGGTGCTCCGTTTAGAAGTTATGATGCCAAATATCTGATTGCTCTGATCGTGGTTCAGTGGTCACTCTGATTACTCTGCAATGTTTATCTTATGTTATAAAATAGCTATGTCATGTCTAAAGATTATATTGTATGTCATGTATAGTTGGGTGTTCCTCATAAAAGACCTAGTTTTCTATTCTACCCCGTTTAAGCTGGACGGATCACTTTATGATTTTTTAATGATTCCTATGGTCTGATATCTCTGGTTTTTTTACCATAGGAATCAGCAATTTTCAGCAGTTTTGCACTTTTAACCTGAAAATCAGATGTCAAACACCTATTGTTATCATCATAATTATTATTTTAGTGAAAATAGGCCTAATCACATCTTGCATTGCGCGGTCGGGCGCCAATCGAGAACTTTTACTTGCCCATTACGATACAGTTATGGAATTTATTTTGGCTACGTGGGAGTTTTCTGATTGGATTATGCTGAAAATTTTCAAGCATAGCCCTTTAGAGTGACTGATAAGCTTTTTGATTAGGCCCATAGTGAACTATGTCTCGGTCCGGTAAGTCATCACAGGTAATACACGTTGATCGTAGACCTTGTCTTGAGCCTGATATGGCGAACGCTAATGGGTTTGCTTATGGTAATATGGAGGAAAATATGTAGCAAAGCTTGCCCATCGCCCTCTTCCTATTGGACCAAGCTGGTTGGATAGTTTGGCTACGTATTCATCTACTACTCTTCGAGCGTACGTACAGACTCCAATATTAACAGGAGCATTTGAAATGGGCGTTAAAATAATGTTGGTTTTGTCCATGTTGAGAATCCAACTAAAGTCATCGAGTAATTATGATATCGATATCACATCGAGTCTGATTGATGTATTCACCGTTTATGTTGATGCCTAGCCTAGTTATTTCCATTCCGGAGCCTTGAAGACATCCTCGAGTACAGCGATGAACAATTTTGGCGTTATGACATTTACCAGTATAACTCCCTGCTGCAGTCTCATATCCTTCAAGGTCTTTGTCTGAAGTCGAAATTAGAAATTACATCGAAACATTAACACTTCGCTTTAGCTACTATAGTCCACTTGGCCTCGCTAGAGATACTGCAGCACTGACTTATCCTTAATCAAATCAAATACAAATCAAAGGCTTTCTTGTAAAGCTCTAGGCAGAAGCATTATTCCGCAAATGACAACCACTGACCAGCCTAGCCAGCCAAACTTAAGCTAGAGCATTTATTTATATCAGCTTCGCTGATCTGAAGACCAGCTACAACGCCCTCTGAATTACATGAGAATTACCAAATAGTATTAGATTATTACGGGAGATTTTGAATTGAAGACTCCAAAACTCCTGCGGTCTATCGACATTATTGTGATGATTATGGTTATGTGACACGTAAATTGACGCTGCACTGACCACAAACCTGCTCTTAGGCATTCTACTATTCCAATATATTACCTGCCATTTTAGTAGGCAGCATGGCCTCAAAAGCTGTGTGGAATAAATTATCTAAGTCTTCACAGTTCTAATAGGACTCCAAAATTTGTATCTTGCATTTGAATACTTGTCCGGTATTTTTTTTTGCAATTCTCACCTAACCTGCGTGTTCATGTCAATTAATCCCTAACTGGGTCAAAATCAACAAACTGTTTTTTTGTATCATTTCGGTGGACTTTTTTATTTTAAATGTTATCGACGTAGATTTAATTATTATTAAAACTTCAACCTATTTTGGAAAATATGCGAGAATGGCCATTAATTAACATTAAAACTTACTGAAATATTAAAGGTTGAATTTATTTGAGTCCACTGAAATGAAAAAAATCCACCGAAATGATAAAAGTGTCAACCGAAATGATAAAAATGTGCACCGAAATGATAGACCATACACCGAAATGAAAAAAGCCCACCGAAATGATACAGCTAAGAACAACCATACTTCTTAGTTTGGGTTCCGTACTAAGATGATACCTACCTACATTTAAAAAAAACTGAACAATAGCTCGAATTTAGTTTTCGAGTGTGTAAACATTGTGTTTGTAAGTTTAAGTACTGCCTATTTAAATAATATACAATTTTATAAGAGGGTTTTTTTTAAATACATTTTCAGCTAAGAACACTTGGGCTAAAATTATCTATGATACAAAAAAAACTAAACGAAAATCGGTTTAGCCGTTTGGGCTCTACGATGTCACAGACAGATACACAGACAGACAGATACGTTAAAAAATCTGAGGTGTTCGTCGGGGGTTAAAAACTGTCCGCGTATACAATGATACACACCTACATCTACATAGTCTGAGATACTACTACACACACCACAGTTCATTTGTTTACGAAACAATGACGACTAGACAAGTTCAAAAATATTTTTCAGTGGAAACTAATTGCAACCATGCTACCTTCTACCTTGTTATTAGATCGCAAATATAAAAAATGGTATTTCATATTTATGATCTTTTGTCAAAATAAAACATCTACAGTTTAGCGATGACAAGAAGGCGCGTGTTTGAGCCAACATTTTGTTAAAGTTTAGTAGAAACTTTTTTAATAGTAAATTTGGTATTAAAATGCACGTGTTTACGTTGATTGTGTGGTTTGTTGGACCGATACCTAACAAAACAGAAATAAGAGCCTAAGCTACTTATGAAATAAGGTGTTATTTGACGAGATGTTTTTTTCTGCGGTGACCCGTTAACTAGGTAGTTGGAATTGATATTGATGATCGAAGTTTATAGAATACGTATTTTTTAAGCTACACTGTGCCACAGAAGAAAAATTACTTCGTACAGTATGGACGGACACTCCCTGCCTCCCGGTGAAAGTGCCGGCCATCCGCGCTCGGTTACCCCTCTGTTACTAACCGTACAGCACAGTACAAACTACAAAAAGCATTGTCTTATCTCACTCACACAAGACATGGAAAGTGTTTACGTACACGAGCTTAGACTAAGTGCGTTGCAACTGCAACGCGTTTGTTTCATTATTTGGATCGCTCGTGTCCCACCGAGGTGTGCCCGTGCTTTAGATAGGTACTTACTTTGGGGATTATTTGAATTGTCAATATAGCACAATAACCGCCTAATATAATATTGTCCTAGGGCGAAACTACTTAATTAAGCATAAAGATTTTAAACGATAAACTAACACAATTTATATAATTATTAAGTTGACATTATTTAGTGGTACGTATTATAATTTGGCATATTAAATGGTTACGCCGGCAAAACCTAACGTAGGTACTGACACGGTACAGGATTGGGAAGGAAAACCTTAATTAAATTTTTGACCCAAGGATCTCCAAAACTTGATGGTTCTATCATTTCGGTGATATATTTCATTCCGGTGGACTCTTTTCGGTATAACAGTCCACCGAATCCACTGAAATGATAGCACTGAGATGATAAAACAAAGGTTAATTTAAAATTTTACTCCAAATTAAATAATTATCAAACTATAAATATTACTGAAACAAAACAATACATACGTCGAATGTAAACAGAAATTTGAAAATAAATTAAATGAATCAAACACGAGATATAACGGCTAGGTACCGAAATGAAAAAAAAATTGTCCCCTCATCACTGAAATGATAAACTTACGTTTTGGTGGGAATCCACAGTGGTGTTGTCAGCGGCCCGTACGCACCGAGAGCTTTAGCCGGACTAATCCGTGGTGAGGAAACAGAAGGGGGGCGTAACAACGCAGTGTTGTCATAACTATTCTGCTAAAACTTATCGTCCTCTGAAATGATAACTTTTCTCAGGACAAAATTCGATTACTTGTCAAATGTGTGAGAAAGTAGATAAACAAACAATAATAGTTTTTATCGATATACTAACTAATAATTTAACGATACGCAAATCGATTTAAATCAAAATCGTAAACGTGTTTGTAAGAAAAGATACTTTACGAGTGAAATTGGGTTCAGGACAAGCCACCGTGATGATAAAATGACACTTTGACAATTTTTTTTTAGGTGTTGTAGAAGCCCTTACTCCATAATTTTTTTTGCCAAGGTGGAGAAGTACTTACACTACTTAAAAAAAAATATCCTAATGATCAACGAGCACATTGCACTACCAAAATCAGGTTTGCCATGATTTTTTTTCGCTTGGGATTTTCACCCAACTGATTACTGGCACTGCGCTATTGATGGTCCACAAAAAGTGGCTGCAATTTCAAAGAAATATGAGCAAGAGCAGGACACAATACCAGTTGGTATGGACCACTTTTAAGCAGATGCTAGTGATATGTTTGTAAGCATAAATATTACTAATTGAAAATATGATGAGAAATTGAGTGAGAATACAATTACATCTTTAGAAGTTCGCAACTTGGTCTTACTAAGTCTCGTTTCGGTATTTTCATTAAAAAACTACTAGAACTAGTTCATGCATGAAAAATAGCTTTTTTTTGGAAGATTAAACTACTAAAACTCAAATAAATTTAGCGTTGTGATTACTCTGGAAGCACTTTTCTGATTGCTCTGGACCAAAAACTTAAAAACTCAATTATTCATAGGAAGACCTGGTCCAAAAATGGTGCCCAATCGAAAATATTAAAGCTAATGAGGCATACTTTCATAAAAGTTAACTGATATTTCAAAAAAACTAAATTTGAAAACTGCCAGAGGAGTCAGCTGAATATCGCCGTTCTGAATATTCACCCTATATGTCTTATCCATCCATCCGTCCGTCTGTCTGTCTGCCAAAGGTACTAATTTCCGAAAAGGCTCGATTAATTTTAATGGAAAAAATTTACGATATTTTATTTTTCGTCCAAAGAATACTTACAAATATTAAAAACTTCAAAAAATTATGGAAATTTAGAGAAAAATGCAAAAATTGTGCCAAAATCTTCCTTTTTTGAATAAAAGTCGAGCCTCTACTGAGATATTGACCTAGTCAACAGACATTAAATAATGATCATTTGTAACTTCAATGTAGATTAATAATAAATATTAAAAATTGTGTTAATAAGCTAGCCAAATTCGCACAAATTACGCTTTTAAGGGTATAACCTGTGCACATAAAAAAACGATTTCAAAATGGCGGCCGTTGTATGGGCTGTCTCTCTTCTCAACTCTTCCCTCATACAAATATACGCAAGATAGCATTCGTTCGGCCACCATTTTCAAATCGTTTCTTTATCAGCGCGGCTTATAAAAAGAAAATCGTCCCCATATTTAATTCAATCCGTTCCGTTGTGCAGAGAAATGGAAGAACGTTACGATGCCGTAGATTCATTGATTGATTGTTGTTTTGTTATTCGCCCGTTCAGGTCAGGCAAAGGAAAATAGTAGCCCATACAGCCAAATAATCATTATTCGTGTTTCCTA
Organism: Euspilapteryx auroguttella; assembly: GCA_951802225.1. Lineage (NCBI taxonomy): Eukaryota > Metazoa > Arthropoda > Insecta > Lepidoptera > Gracillariidae > Euspilapteryx > Euspilapteryx auroguttella. Next base: position 5,109,738 of record OX637669.1, read on the forward strand.
AACTAATTATATTACTAGAAACTTCTTAGCGTGAGGCCGTTTATTAAATAGTTATTACACAAAATATTATCAAAATATCCCCATACTAGGAAGAACCTGTATTTATGTACAGTGCCAGTAACAATTACAGCCATTGCATACCATTTTCTGATTGCACGAAACCATGAGCAAAATGTTTCATCGTGCGTGTGTTGTCATTCCATACTCCGTAATAGGCTGTGCTTACCGCCGTAATGGGCTTCAACCTTTTTTTGGCGCCGTAATAGGAATTCCGAATTGTCAGAAACAATATTTATTTAAAATTTATTATCACTCTAAAATAAATAAAACGACAACTGAAATAGAAAATATAATTATCATGAGTGTCAAAAAAAAATTCAAATATCTGCTAACATATTTAGAAATGCTTAATTTCTTACCCTACTTTAAAATGTCGTCAAAACGCGCCGTAATAGGGCATGTTACCCTACTCAACCTCATGCGGTCGAGTCTCAACTTTATGCGGTCGGCTGTCGGCTGCAGTTGAGCAGCGTGGACTGGGCGCAGTCCATACCAACTTCACGCAGTCGATATGAACCTCATGCGGTCGAGTATCAACTTCATGCGGTCGGCTGTCGGCTGCAGTTGAGCAGCGTCGACTGCGCGCAGTCCATACCAACTTCACGCAGTCGATATGAACCTCATGCGGTCGAGTATCAACTTCATGCGGTCGGCTGTCGGCTGCAGTTGAGCAGCGTGGACTGCGCGCAGTCCATACCAACTTCACGCAGTCGATATGAACCGCATGCGGTCGAGTCTCAACTTCTTGCGGTCGGCTGTCGGCTGCAGTTGAGCAGCGTGGACTGCGCGCAGTCCATACCAACTTCACGCAGTCGATATGAACCTCATGCGGTCGAGTATCAACTTCATGCGGTCGGCTGTCGGCTGCAGTTAAGCAGCGTAGACTGCGCGCAGTCCATACCAACTTCACGCAGTCGATATGAACCTCATGCGGTCGAGTATCAACTTCATGCGGTCGGCTGTCGGCAGCAGTTGAGCAGCGTGGACTGCGTGCAGTCCATACCAACTTCACGCAGTCGATATGAACCTCATGCGGTCGAGTATCAACTTCATGCGGTCGGCTGTCGGCTGCAGTTGAGCAGCGTGGACTGCGCGCAGTCCATACCAACTTCACGCAGTCGATATGAACCTCATGCGGTCGAGTATCAACTTCATGCGGTCGGCTGTCGGCTGCAGTTGAGCAGCGTGGACTGCGCGCAGTCCATACCAACTTCACGCAGTCGATATGAACCTCATGCGGTCGAGTATCAACTTCATGCGGTCGGTTGTCGGCTGCAGTTGAGCAGCGCGGACTGCGCGCAGTCCATACCAACTTCACGCAGTCGATATGAACCTCATGCGGTCGAGTATCAACTTCATGCGGTCGGCTGTCGGCTGCAGTTGAGCAGCGTGGACTGCGCGCAGTCCATACCAACTTCACGCACTCGATATGAACCTCATGCGGTCGAGTATCAACTTCATGCGGTCGGCTGTCGGCTGCAGTTGAGCAGCGTGGACTGCGCGCAGTCCTTGACAACCGCCGACCGCGTGAAGTTGATATGGACACTGCAGCCGACTGCGTGAACTGCGGCGGTAGCATGACGGATAATTTGTCGAATTTGTCGTATCTATTTGTCACTTTTGTCGATCGTCTCCATACATTTTCACGCATTGAAACATTGAAATGTCAAAAGCGATTAAAAGTGACAGAAAGATTCGACAAATGGTCCGTCATGCTACGAAGGCTGGTTGGTATATAATTATACGTATGTGGAGCCAGACGATTTCTGATATATAGAATAACTAGGCTGCCCCGCGGTTTCACTCGCGCAGATTTCTTATAAACACAAAAATAACGTTTTTTCCCGTTCCCGTGGGAATTTCGGGAATTCCCTTCTAAGTGCTCACTTATACTCCCTAAGGAACCTACATGCAAATTTTCAGCCCGCTACGCCCAGTAGTTTCGGCTCAGCGTTGTCTGTCAGTCAGTCAGTCAGTAACGGAAGAGTTTTATATATATTGATTAGTCCGTTAAGCCCTGTAAATATCTAGATTTGTCCCTTCGGAAGCTATTTCCCAGCTTAAAAAACCATTGTAAATACAAGTAAAGTTATTTATTACTGAGCAATAAAATTATATGTAGACAAGACAATCATTTTGTTTGTTTGACATAAAACCCGTTAAGGTGCAACCTCGTTTTCTGGCGCGAAATTCAAATTGTTTCTGGTTTTGGTTGATTTTGGGCAGGACCAGACGTTGCCCCTTAACGACCAGAAGGATCAGGTGCTCCTGCAGCAGCCTCTGTGGTGGTAGTAGTTTCCTCCTCTCCACCTCCTCCTCCGCCTACATACAATGTATACACAACGACTGTCAACGCTAATAATGTATACACTGCAATTATAAAGACGTGCATCACAAGGAGGAAGCAAGAGGCCCAATCTGAGTAGCCGCTTTCCATTAGCATACCTGGAAAGGAATTTTGATACTGTTAGTCTAAGGGCACGTCCGTCGATGCGTTGCGGAGTTTACATGCTTATAACTAACGAGCTGTCCCGGCTTACTAACGTTACGCCATTGAATATAAGATACTACTAAAGACTTGGCTCTATAGACTATGTTATTTTGACTGCCCAGGATGGGCTTAATAAAAAAAAAACAAACAACAACAAGGAACCACCAACCAACTGTCTTGGCTGTATGGACTAAGTTCCTTTGCCTGCCCAGAATGGGCCAATTCAAAAACAACAACAACAACAACCACCAACTGTCAAAATATGTAAACAACTGGTAAAAAATGCACTTTGGGCTACATTATTCGAGTTTAAGTAAGGATTCCTAATTATTTTGAAAACCTAATATAGCCTATGTCACTCGGGGATAGTGTAGCTACCCAACAATGAAAGAATTTTTCAAATCGGTTCAGTATTTCCGGAGCCTATTCGTTACAAACAAACAAATCTTTCCTTTTATAATATTGGTATAGATAGATAGCACCTCTTTTTTTGTAATGGGGGAAAATGCTATTTGCATTGACTGGCTAATATTGACTGCTCCGTAGCTCAGTTGGCAGTGATGTGGACTGAGACGCGTGTGCACCTGGTCGATTCCCGGGCGAATGTTATGATGAATATCGATGTTTGTTTCCGGGCTGGGTGTAATGTTTGTCTCTGTATATGTTTCGGGCACCTCTAGATACAGGTTCTTCCTAGTTAGGGGCTCTGTCTGAGTGTGATGCGTTATAATTATTACTAGAGGCTGCCCCGCGGTTTTTCCCGCGCAGATTTCTCATAAACACAAAATTCCCGTTTTTTTCCGTTCCCCTGGGAATTTCGGGAAATCCCTTCTTAGTGCTCACCTACACTCCCTAAGGAACCTACATGAAAAATTTCAGCCCGCTACGCCCAGTAGTTTCGACTCTGCGTTGTCTGTCAGTCAGTCAGTCAGTCAGTTCAGTCAGTCAGTCAGTCAGTCAGTCAGTCAGTAACGGAAGAGTTTTATATATATTGATTACTATTTCCTAATGTATGGTAAGTTATGTGGGGCTCGACCCACTAAAACCCCCCGGCGGCCGTCGTGGCGCTTTTGGGAAGAACCCCGGGAACCACTGAAGTTCTTTCCACGCCCAGCTTCGTGCTCGGGAAGGTCATGTTGTTCCCTCCCCGGCTCGCCCCCCCAGCTGCGACGGCACAGTGCCACTTGACTTAATGTCCTGTGTCCCCTAGATGGGGCAGAGGGCGTCCACAGTACGTCGCCATTCCGCTTCGCGCTTTACTTCGCTCCAGGTCATTTTTATCGCCTTCGCTTCTTCAGTGATCGTCCGCCGCCAGGTCTGCTTAGGGCGGCCACGTTTCCGCTTTCCTTAGGGATTCCAGTCAAGGGCTTGCCTCGCTATGTGATCAGGGTCTGTTCGGAGCGTGCGGCCGATCCAGTTCCACTTGCGGCGTTTGATCTGCTGATCGATCGGGGTCTCGCCACACTTTTCCCACAGCTCTAAGTTGGAGATCTCTGTACAGTGCCACAAGCTGTGCCATCTCCTCCCGTCATTTATAAATGCTCCACATCTAGTTTCATGGTGGAAAATTGATATTTGATATTTGAAAACCTTTAATCAGTTCACCGAACTTGTCAGTGGGAGAAGAGTGTCGCCGTGTCGTGAGACATAACCAGACATACAGACAGACAGTATGAGTATTTTACCACATGTGAGACATGGTACAGTGGCGGACTAGGAGGCCGTAACAGATTTGTCTATGGTTTCGTCAGCCCTAGACTGTATTACCAAAGAACAAGAGCTATTTTGCAATACAGAAAAACCGGAAGTGTTACGCCGAACGTGTCCGCCACTGTACCTTAACCGGTTGCCGTGTGGAGTTATACTAAAACCCATCTCATCCCACGGGTGTCGTAACGTAAAGGCGACTGAAGGAACGCCCAAGGACAGGCAGCAAGGGACCTTCGTTTGCTGGAGGGGGTCGCGGAGTTGAACATAACGATCGAAAGAACACCTGACCCCCTTGCTAACAGCCGAGGAGGACACCGGCGGGGTTTTAGTGGGTGCGAACCCCACATAACCCTGCGGACGGGGCTGCAGAGTACTCGTTAGGAGTTTCCCCGCCTAAAAAAAAAGGGGTACTTCGTTAAAACAGTAAAAAATTCGTTGAAACAGTAAAAAAGCTTTATGTACTGGAATCGCCAACCCCCCTGATAGCATGGTTATTATTATTCTTTAATCTGTGATTATGGCCAAATTACTTTTTGTCATTGTGGCGATACGTCCAGTTTGAGCCAGCGGGTCATTTCCTTACATTACATACAAACATTTCGTTACATTACATACAAACATTTCCTTACATTACATACAAACATTTCCTTACATTACATACAAACATTTCCAATACATTACATACAAACGCTATGAGCGTAGCGAATGCTATCACTGGATGCGATTATTTTCGCTAACTCTGTATGGACTAAAATACGTCACTGTACATTACAAGTGGACGTTCTATAGCAATGCGTACTTAAGGCCTTATTTACGGAGACGCGGCGCGTTGCGCGGGGCGTCGTGCGGGCGCCGCCGCGGCTCCTTGTACGATATCGAACATAGACCTATCTATTGTTCTTGAAGCGTTGAACTACGCTGGCGCCGCCCGCCGCGGGAAGCCCGCATTGACTGTGTTAAGAGCCAGTTTACAGCGATGCTAGCACCATTCTCAAAAAAAAAAAAAACTTCTAAACTAAGGCAAACATCAAAAATGTGGCACAGTATGACACTAGATTATCTTGCTTCGTATTTTTGAGCACAGCTAAGTAGTCCTAAGTATAAAGAACAAAAAAAAAACACAGATTATTGCCAAAAGTGGCCACTTTTAGCAATACTTTGTAGCTTTCTTTGGTCTTTAACCTAAAAGCTATACAACAGTGCCTTAAAAATACTAGGCTACATTATCTAGTGTCATACTGTGTCACATTTTTGATATTTGCCTTAGTTTAGAAGATATTAATTTTTTTTGCGCGAAAGGCGCTAGCATCGCTGTAAACTGGCTCTTAACGCGTCTCCGTAAACAGAGTCATACATTGCTAAACGTTTGATTATAATCGCAGCACGCCCCGCACGACGACGCCCCGCGAAACGCCCCGCGTGCCCCTAAAAGCGGCCAAAGGCTAGCGCTCTAACGCGAAGCTATATCACCACCATCCTGTTTGACCAAACAAGATGATGTTGGGGCTGCCCATTGAACTATTATTACTAACGTATGGAAACGACAACCCCGAACTGGTTCTTGCCCAGTGCGTTGGAGCTAATTAGCTCCACCGCGTTTATGTGGCGTTTTTAGCGCTTTAGCGCTGCATGTTATAATAGTTTAGTTAGACGACGATAGTTTGATCAAGCGCTGCAGCACAGACGGGGCTCATCTTGTCATTTGCGACACGATTTTTGTTAGAGCGAGCGTCTCTATACGTAGTAATTACAGCTCACTGGGGCTGCCACGTTTTTCTAGTGCATCAGGAATCTTCGCTGAAGCTCGCGTGGACGGGTATCACGCCATCATTAGGAAGAGAGTTGCTTCTACATTGCGCAGAATGCGTGCCAGCTCCAACTTGCTACACAGCTTGACTGCTCCGTAGCTCAGTTGGCAGTGATGTGGCTGAGTAAGCGTGAGCACCCGGGTTCGATTCCTGGGCGGGGCGAATATTGATATGATGAATATCAATGTTTGTTTCCGGTCTGGGTGTGATGTTCGTCTCTGGGTGTTTCGGGTGCCCTAGTTACATGTTCTTCCTAGTTAGGGGCTCTGAGTGTGATGTGTTATTATTATTCATGTTCTCCTCAGTGTTTGGGCAGATAGATATGATTCCTATATGCTCAAACACTGGACGAAACTACATTTCACTTTTAATAGGTACCTAGTTAAAATATTTCTATCACCATGTTACTTATATAAGAAACTTATGTTTTGAAGTAAAGAATTATTTTTAATAATCTATACCAATATTATAAATTGGAAAGATTTGTTTGTTTGTTTGTAACGAAAAGGCTCCGAAAATACTGAACCGATTCGAAAAATTCTTTCAATGGTAGGAAGCTACACTATCCCCGAGTGACATTAGCTAATATTAGATTTTCAAAAAAATTAGGGATCCTTACTTAAACTCAAATAATGTAACCCAAGCTGCAATTCCGTTGTTTACATATTTTGACAGGTGGTTTGTAGTTGTTTTTTTTTTTTGATTCGCCCATTCTGGGCAGTCAAAAGAACATAGTCCATAGAGCCTAGTAGTAAGTTTTTGAGTAGTATCTTATATTCTATGGCGTAACGCAGTAAGCCGGGACTGCTTGTATTATTATAAAACCTTAAGAAGCCCTTACCACTGGTTATGGAAAGGGTGGCCAGCACCATAGTCGTCATAGCTAAGCCCATAAATAAGAAGTTGGTCGTATCCTCGTCCATAGCAAAATGAAATACCGTGCCAACAATCCATGTGACTATGGCGAAAATTATTGCCAGCATTCCTGAAAAAAAAAAGTCAAAATTTTTTTATTCATTACTGCGAACTTCGTATCGCGCCATACAATTTTTCAAAAACTTCTGACCCATCTACCCATATTTTTTCACCTTTTAAACCTTCTCTGGACTACTACAAACATTTTTTTTCAAACATTAGCAGTACAGGTAAGGATTAAAAAGGTGAGAAAACTTGAAAAAACGGAGGGGAAGTTAGTAAAAACAACAATTTATTAATTTTTTTCATATAAAATTGTAAGGCGCGATACGAAGTTTGCCGGGACAGCTAGGTAGTAGATAGATAGATAGTAGAAGTAAATGTTAACTTACCAAACCACTCATGAACAGTGTTCTGACACCCATTGTCCATGAGCACCATTCCTGTGCCAACCAAACTGAACAATGTGCCGGCAAAGAAGAGAACTATGGCCGCATAGTGTGTAAAAAGCTCGTAGTACCATAGCACACCTGTTATCCATATTATGTGGAACTGAAAACAAATTACAATATTCCGCTAATTAAACTAATAATTTCTTTTTCACAAAAAAGGAACCCGCCTTCAATAAATCAAAACATCATAAAACTGAGAACTCCCTCTTTTTCGAAGTCGGTTAAAAAAAGGTACTAAAACCTTCTCCTGAATGTAACAAATACTTCTGTGAAGACCGCATCAAAATCGGTTCAGCCAAACGCGAGATAATCGCGGACAAACATACATACATACAAATTACAAACATACATACATACAGGTCAAAACTGATAACCACCTTTTTTGAAGTCGGTTAAAGATTATATGTTAAGAGCCAGTTTACCGCGATGCTAGCGCCATTCGCGAAAAAAAATTATTGCTTTTAAACTAAGGCAAATATCAAAAATGTGGCACAGTATGACACTAGATAATGTAGCCTAGTATTTTTAGGGCACAGTTGTACCTATAGCTTTTTAATTAAAGACCAAAGAAAGCTACAAAGTGTTACTAAAAGTGGCCACTTTTAGCGACAATCTGTGTATAATTTTGTTCTTTTAAGTTAGGACTACTTTACTGTGCTCTAAAAATACTAAGCACGTCTATCTAGTGTCCTACTTACTGTGCCACATTTTTGATATTTGCCTTAGTTTAGAAGATTTTTTTTTTTCGAGATTTTTAACCGACTTCAAAAAAGGTGGTTATCAGTTTGACCTGTATTATTGTATGTATGTTTGTCCGCGATTATTTCGCGTTTGGCTGAACCGATCTTGATGCTGTTTTCAAGTTATTATATTGTTACATTCAGGAGAAGGTTTTAGTACCTATTTAAACCGACTTCGAAAAAGAGGAAGTGCTCAGTTGATATATGTGTGTCAGTTTATTGAAGGCCAGTACCTTTTTTATAAAAAAAGTAATTATTCTTTTTCTGTTTCCTCATTGTAGAAAAATTGTATAACTAGTCGACCCGGCGAACATCTTACCGCTTAACATAATACTATGATGTGCATGTATGAATAAACTGTGTGTTTCGGACAAGACGGTACGCGGGTACCGTGGGAAAAACCGAAAATCCGGTCATTGGGTCGTTTTTTTCGGGTGGTAACTCTCGGTATGGCGCGACATTCAAATTTTTTTCGCGTTTTTTAATTATTCCGGCGAAAGTATTCATTTGGTTGGAGTGTAGCCTTAGGGGCGCTATGGAGGCAAGACTTAGAAAAATTTCGAAAAATTTGTATGAAAAAATTTTATCCCCCTTAAGGGTACTTTTTTATGATAGGGGCGTGTAGAGGGACACAATACAAGCACTTTTTGCCTCTATCGCGTTTTCCCTAAAAAGCCCCGTTTACGGAAAAAATTACCGGAAATATTTTCCCGACCTCTAACTCCGAAAGGGGGCCTCGGAGCGGCAGGGTTCTTTGGGCGCTATTGATAATCATCAGACACACTATCGAACCCCATTTAAGGATTTTCAACTTTTTTTTTTTCGGACTTAGAATTTTCGTCAGCTTGCGTAGCGTTAGGGGCTGTATGGAAAAAAGACTTAGAAAAATCGATCGATATGAAAAAAAAAAATATCCTCGATGAGGGTACTTTTTTATAATGGGGGCGTGTAGAGGGACACAATACAAGCACTTTTTGCCGCTATGACATTTTCCCCCGTGTCCCGTTTCCCGAAAAATCATCCGGAAATCCGAAAGAAGGCCTCGGAGAGGCAGGGTTTCTAGGGCGTTATTGATGAGTATCAAACACACTATCGAACCCCATTAATGATTTTCAACTTTTTTTTTTCGGACTTAGAATTTTCGTCAGCTTGGGTAGCCTTGGGGGCTCTATGGGAAAAAGACTTAGAAAAATCGATCGATATGAGAAAAAAAAAATCCTCGATGAGGGTAATTTTTTATAATGGGGGCGTGTAGAGGGACACAATACAAGCACTTTTTGCCGGTATGACATTTTCCCCCGTGTCCCGTTTCCGGAAAAATCGTCCGGAAATCCGAAAGGAAGCCTGGGATCGGGAAGGTTTTGGGAGGGGGGAGAAAAATGCAAGCATTTTTGCCTGTATGACGTCTTCCTGAAAATGCTTCGTTTCCGGACAAACGACCGGATTTTTTTTTGGCTGACCCCTAACTCCGAAAAGGTTTATTGTAGTGGCATGCTTTCCTGCGCGTTATTGATCAATGTCAAACGCACTATGGAAATCTTTATGCCCCTATGACGCTTTTCACAAAATGTTCAAATCGAGATAAGTAAAGTTTTTGGGCGAGAATCGTATGAGACGAGATTATCATAGGCGAGAATTTCCATTCAAAATATCGCAATAAGGTGTGTGTAAAATTATGCCACTTACTGGTGCTATGCTATCCAAACCAAACCGCGATTTAGCTTCCGGATTTTACCAAATCAAGGTCACATCGGAAATAACTTTACCGAAATTCTCGCTACCATTTAATCGACAAAGGCAAATCCGATTTTACAGCATGCTGGACTTAAAAATGCGCTTGCCTGTTCTCAAAACCTTGTGAATCCTGAGATGCCTTCCGAGGTAACAGGCTTCTTGCGGCTTCGTGTACAGTCACGGACACGGTCGGCGTAACACTTCCGGTTTTTCTGTATTGCAAAATAGCTCTTGTTCTTTGGTAATACAGTCTAGGCCTGACGAAACCATAGACAAATCTGTTACGGCCTCCTAGTCCTTGACTGTACCTTGACGATATATTTATTTATTTCGGTACTTCCAACCAGTAAAATATTTGAAAACCTTATTCTTGCACAATTAGTGTAATTTAGGGGAAGTGGAATTTAGGAATTTAGTTTTATGGTGTAAGCATAAAAACAGGGTTGTGGGTCACACGAGTTTCGGTACTCGTAATGATCACAACACAGTTACCGGGGTTCGATAGTGTGTTTGATGCTCATAAATAACCCCCCAGAAACCCTGCCTCTCCGAGGCCTCCTTTCGGATTTTCGGATGAATTTTCCGGAAACGGGACACTTGGGAGAAAATGTCATAGGGGCAAAAAGTGCTTGTATTGTGTCCCTCTACACGTCCCCATTATAAAAAAGTACCCTCATGGAGGATAATTTATTTTTTCATGTCGATCGATTTTTCTAAGTCTTTTTCCCATAGAGCCCCTAACGCTACGTAAGCTGACGAAAATTCTAAGTCCGAAAAAAAAAAAGTTGAAAATCCTTAAATGGGGTTCGATAGTGTGTCTGATGTTCATCAATAACGCCCAAGAAACTCTGCCGCTCCGAGGCCCCCTTTCAGAGTTAGAGGTCAGGAAAATATTTCCAGAGTATTTTTCCGGAAACGGTGCACCTTGGCGAAAAAGTCATAGGGGCAAAAAGTGCTTGTATTAAACCCCTCTACACGACCCCGTCATAAAAAAGTACCCTTATGGGGGACACGTTTTTTCGATCGAAATTTTTCTAAGTTCTGACAAAAAGTTTTTTAAAGGGAAAATATATTTTTAATTTTTTTTTATATATTTTTTATGCGTTTTGAAGCCTCCTGAAGCGCCCCTAAGAGTATACCCCAACTACGACTCCCGCCCCTAAAACGACCCACCGACCATTCATTTTTAATAAAGTTTTCATGAATTTGCATAGGTATGTATCCCACACTGTACAACATTTTTGGAAGACAGACCTACTGATTTTGTATCTAAGGACATAAAGGCCAAAAACCAAGTTATGGTTGATGGTTTTTTACATACGCAAATTCATTAAAACTACAAAATTTCATCCATATCGGTTCAGTTGTTTAGACGTGATTGCGTTACATCCAGACAGACATATTTCGCTTATACTATGAGGTATGGATCTATGATGCATAAGCTTACTTACCCCTAATATAGTTAGGTGAACATGTGAGTCGCTCGCACCCTCATTCAAGCAGTACATCAGCCAAATAAGCAATGATAATACCACTAAAATAGTTGCTATAATTTTTAATACAAACAAAACAAGGGGTATTCCCGCGACCTCCGTCATCTTAACAAAATATTAATATATAACAACGCTAGAATTATAAATAAAATATATTTATCTAGAAGACTTTACAAAAAACACAAGGCTTGATTTTATAAATTGACATTGACGTTGATTTGTGTAAATTTATTCTTCTATCAGTCACAATATAAAAATATTGTTTATGACAGCGCTTGCTAAAATGAGGATCTTTACCTCTATAGGGCTCGTTTGGGGGCCTCTCCAGGCGACTATTGTCGTTAGGCAAGCCAAACATTTGTTTGCCTCAGCCAATTTGTGGGCACCCGAACTACCTCGCCAGGATACTTTACCAAATAAGTTATCAATAGCGATTAGATTAGATGTAGTCTAATTGACTTTCAATAGGTGTTAACTAGGGCTGACAAATCTGTTACGGCCTCCTAGACCGCTACTGTATCACTTTACTTTATACTGTGTGTTTTTGACAAGGCGGTAATAAATCAAAGGAGGAATTCTGCTCACCATAACTAACAACTTTCCCAAAGCATCATGGGTCAAAATCTCAACAAAAATAACAGCTGTTCCATACATTGGTTTGATCAGCTGACGGGGTCAATGTACGGGACGGCTGATTTTTGTTTTGAGATTTCGACCCATGTTGCTTTGGGAAAGTTTTTAGGTATGGTGAGCAGAATCCCTCCTTTGATTTATTACCTCCTTGTCAGAAACACCCTGTATAGGTATCTACTGAGATAAGGTAGGAAGCGCAGCGTTCTACTTTGTCTATGGGTATCTAACCTAATAAATGTTAGAGAGGAAAGATTTTAATGTTCGTTTGTTTGCATTGAATAGGCTCTGAAAGTACTAAACTGATTTGAAACATTCTATCACTGTTGGGAAGCTACACTATCCCCGGGTGACAAACATAGGCTATAGAATATGCTCAAAAACTCTGAACTAAAAAACGATACGAAGTTCACCGTCTCAGCTAGTTTAAAATTGAAAAAAAGTACAAGTTATAATGCGTTATTTATTACTCAGTATTAAAACAATATATTTATATATATATAGACATTCATTTTGTTTGTTTGACATGAGATTAGCGACCAGCAGCGGCAGCCTCGGTTGTAGTTGTAGTCGTTGCCTCCTTGTCTTCACCATCGAGAAGTGTATACAGTACATACAAAACTGCTGCCGCCGTCAGAACCGTGTACAAGATGACCATTCCAACATGCAACGCAATAAGAAAGCACGATGCCCATTCTGAATATCCCATCCTCATTCCGGAAACGAGAGCTATGGTTGAGAGTGTTAAAGTAGCGACGGCACAGAATATGAACAGATAATGTGTGGTCAGCATATCGATAGTTAACGTTAAGATGGATCCCAATATTAGTATTAGTACGCCAAAGACGAACGACAGTATACCTGAGGACAAAAAATAATATCAATACATAGTATAAAACAAAGTCGCTTCCCGCGTCTGTCCCTATGTATGCTTAAAGTTAAAGCTTTCAAATTATGCAACGGGTTTTGATGTGGTTTTTTTAAATAGAAGGTAGAGTGATTCAAGAGGAAGGTCTAGAATCTCAATGGTATGACAGGGAATAATAAGACTAATATAATAATAACACTCAGAGCCTCTAACTAGGAAGAACCTGTATCTAGGTGCCCGAAACACACACACAGAGACGAACATCACACCCAGACTGGAAACAAACATCGATATTCATCATAACAATATTCGCCCCGCCGGGGATCGAACCCAGGTGCACACGCGTCTCAGTCCACATCACTGCCAACTGAGCTACGGAGCAGTCAATAGTAGTTAACATAGGCGTATGTTTTGATGTTGAAGCGTTGAACGAGGGCGGTGCCGCCGCGTCGTCGCTTGACGCGCGCCACCCGCGTGTCCTTAAACGTAAAAAAACGCGCCGCGTGCCTCTAAAAGAGGCTTAAGAGCCAGTTTACCGCGATGCTAGCGCCATTCGCGAAAAAAATTAATATCTTCTAAACTAAGGCAATTAATATCTAAAATGTGGCACAGTATGACACTAGATAATGTAGCCTAGTATTTTTAGAGCACTATTGTATAGCTTTTAGGTTAAAGACCGAAGAAAGCTACTGTAGACGACGAAGGGTTTTGAGCACAGTGAAGGAAACACAAAATACTTTTTAGCTGTATATTAGGCGCACACTCGCCAAACTTTTGGGCTTAACTTAAATATTTTAAGAAAAACACGGGACGGAATGTGTCGGGTGCGATGGCGCAGATCTAAACTGATTTTTAACATAGATAGAAGCGACACCTAGCGCAAAATATTTAATACATTAGAGGTGCGTTCCAAAACTAAAGGAAAAGTTATACAAATTAAAGTTACTTATAACTAATGAAAACCCACTATTTTAAATTAAACTAATTATCGAGCGCGACGTCCACATTCCCCACCCCAGTGCTGGTACAGCACTCATTACCAACAGGGAGACGTGCGACGCGTCCAGCCGAACGCCGATAAATGCCGGTCTTGGTCCTGACTTCTACCATTCGGACTCGACCATCCTTACCTGGAAACACTCGGTCGACTACCCCTCTTGGCCAGATGTTACGTGGGGAATCATGCTCAGCAATAAAACAAAATCACCCACCTCTAAACACTATTTTCAACTTCTGCAAAAAAGTTATCTAAACTTCGTCGCTTCGTGCTCGCTCATTCATGAAGACTCGAAATACGGTTTTAACGCTTCTTACAAGACGTTCCCGTGGCCCACCATAGTGTGGACTGGCAGGGGAAAAAAATACCATTCAGTGCCGTTGTAAGAGCATTAATAATAAGTATTCGTCACCATTTTTTTTTTCGATGCCTTGAGCCTCCTTAGAGCGTTGGGTCGGCATCATGTAGTGCTCATCCTTCAATGGCACACTAACATACTAGCAGCCGTCGATGAACGTTGCCGTGGCATCCAACTGGTTAACAGCGCGCTGGTGCTCGGCGTTCTCTCGAGGCTTACCTGCCACTCCCATAGATTTGAGTGCGAACGAGAGTCTTACCTCCTCGTTGATGTCCCTTAACTCCTGGCGGTAGTCACCATCATCCAGGGAAGGCGGCGCAGGCTGCGGCGCGCCCGGCCTCTGCAAGAAGCGCGTCGTCGGTGCTTGGCAGCGGCCCCGCGCGCCTCGCGCTGCGGCTGCGCACAGCGCTAGGAATGCACCAGCCTAGAGGGGTCAATGTGGCTGACGACGGCTCATCACGTTTCCCTACCGATACCTCTAGATGCATTAAAAGGTGGAAGTGATTCTGCCATTTGAACATTTCTGGTTATTAGGGTCATTCTTCAGGACACGTTTTTTAGGCGGCATCGTAAAAAAAAAATAGAATTCGTTGAGTAAGAATGCAATATTTTTTTTCAGGCAATGTTTTCATCCTCCTTTAGCTGGGACATCACTGATTTTCAATAAATTCAAGTATTTAATGCCATTAAAAAATTTACGAACCCCCGTTCTTCCATTTGCGTGGTGTGTCCCTAACCCAGATTTGGCAAGTCAGATAATTTTAACTATTAAACTAATAGATTCTAAATTCCAAAAAAAATAACGTGAAGTCCTACATTGTTGACAATGCGATAAAAAATGTTGAATTGATTATATAAGTTTAACTTTTTCAGAAAAAAAATTATTTGTACTTGTCCTGGGGTTGCTTCTGATTTGCGTGGATCAGCGTTCAATCACTCGTACGTCCCTTGTTTCGCGACCCTGTCTTATGTCATCCTAATACAAGTTATATCTAACCACACTCTAGCGGTCTAGCTAAGTGTGATGTATGATGAGCTATCAAGCTTCAGAAAAATGAAGGCAAAGACAACGTTGCGTGGGTTTGGTTTCTGAAATCTTTCATTTGCGTGGTTCGATTTCCAGCGATATTTATAGACTTATTCATTTAATTTAATATTGTAGCAAACACACATACGGTAACATACATTTTATTTGACTCACAGTTTATTTAATCAAAAGGTTTAATAAAAAAAAAAACATAAAGGTTTTATTCTGATTTTCGTGGTTGTGATTTGCGTGGTTTACGTGGCAATTTTGACCACGCAAATCAAGTGTTTGGTCACGCAATTGATATTATTTAAATTTCTACTATAGTTTTAGATACCTACTTATCATTACTTAATATTACCAATATTGAATGTAAGATATAAATAATAAAATCTAAGTTAAACTTAAAATATGATTATTAGTACGCAAGTATGAAAAATACAAAAAGAAATCGGCCGAGATAAATAGAAAAAAAAACCGCTAAAGAAACAAATTAAAGAACTATGATGAAAAAAAGTTAACGGATGATGTTAAATTTAAATTTTCATGGACATTCCCGAAAAATACTAATAAAGTAATTTTTTATAATGTTTATCCAATTTTATACATTTTTATCATCATAAGGAAAGCACTGGAGGACGCAGAGATCGGCATCTCAATAGGCGGCCGTAAGATCACCAACCTTAGGTATGCAGATGATATAACTCTTATAGCATCTAACGAGGAAGAGATGGCTTTCATGCTGAAGAAAGTGGAAGCAGAGAGCATCAAGCTTGGATTGAGAATAAACCACAGCAAAACCAAGATCATGGTTGTGGATAGAGCCCAAGTCCTTCTCCAATCCAATGCTCTATAATATGTATACCTAGGTTCGTTAATAACAAGGTTGCACACAAGAGATTCGCCGACGTGCTGGAATGGCTAACAGTGCTATGACTAACCTTAAAAAATTGTGGAAGAATCGAGGAATAGGCCTTGGTACCAAGGTACGTTTGGTGCGGGCACTGGTATTCTCCATCTTTATGTACGGTTCAGAAACCTGGTTCATCAAGAGCGTGGACGTATCCAAAATTGATGCTTTTGAGATGTGGTGTTGGAGGAAGATGCTAAGAATCCCATGGATCGCAATGAGAACAAATGATTCCATTCTGAGCGAACTGAAAATCTCAAAACGTCTCTCAACAATCAGCCAATAGAGGACTCTCAGATTCTTTGGGCACATAATGCGCTCACCACACCACAACCTCGAACGTGACATAATTATGGGAAAAGTTGAGGGCAAGCGCGCTAGAGGAAGAGCCCCTACAAGCTGGTCGGATTGCATTAAACAAGCATGTGGTTCCATGCAGAGGGCAGCCCACATAGCCCTTGATCGCGATATATGGAGGGAAATAAATATTTGTCACGATCCTCAGCCATGAGGGAACGACGAAGAAGAAAAAGATACTTTTTTAACTACAAAATTACTGAAGAAAAAAAAAAGCTAGACTGAACTCATAAAAAACTGTTCACATTGATACCTAAAAAATAACCGTTCTAATATATTAGTACTCTGAGGTTCTAATCCTCAAAATGTCGTTCGCACATACCCTGGGCCTAGTTTGTATGCGTTTGAGGGTAGTTCGTTATTACATTATGAAGCAATTATTATATGAAGCAATAACTATTATAAAATCAATACAATAATTTTATTTCTGATTTACGTGGGATGTTTTGTGTTTTGCGTGGCTTTAGATTTTTTAACCTTGATTATCTCAGTAAGTTTTTTAGTTATTGTGATGCCTCATCCGCTAAAAACATTAGTTTTACTTATATATTTGGACTTTGATGTCAAAACAATAAAAAAATGATATCTCAAAATTGCCACGCAAATCACAAAATAATGCGTTGCTCGAAGAAGTACCCATTAATCAGTTCGGATAAGGTTATCAAACGCTAATTTAAGGTGTTTAATTAAAGTTACTAATATCGGGCGTTATTTGCGTTATTAAATTTTAATAATTTATGCTACGCGAGTTTACACTAAAAAACTAGCTACGTACACCACTAACATTAAATTTTAAAACATTTGTACAACACGTAATCTCACAATCAATCTGTCCAGAGTCCAGGCGCCGCGGTCGCGCATTGTTTCGCTGCGGCCGCGGAGGCCGGCGCGCGCGGCTAGTTCGGCACTTATTTATGTCACTGTAGCTCCATCGTCAAGAAAAGCGTTTGTGTTTATTACACCATTAGGTCCATTAATTTTAATGCTTATCACTTTTAACAAGACCCGGCGGCTGCTGTCCACATGTGTCACAGTCTCGGTGGTTGTCGGCACAGATTTCGGCACCTCTTCGATGTGTAGGGTGGATCGCGCTCCGCTGTTCTTGGGCACGGAGTGTAGTAGGCGGTGATGCGGCCCGCCGCAGCCCTCAACGTCGCAGGGCAGGTCTCGCGGTCGTGTCTAGAAGCCAAGCACTTATAGCAAATGCCTAGCCGCTTAACATAGCTCCACCTCGCTCTACGCAACGTACGCTTAAATTTTCTACACACTGGTAACTCATGATTTGAAACGTTACAAAAACTACAAACACTTGCACTATGCTCTGCTTTTTGCACTAACACTGTGTGACGATTAAAACTAGCACTACTGTCTGGATACTGCTGAAGTTGCTTGCCGTGGAGACATTTTCGTAAAATCCGCAGATTTTCCTTTTCATTAAAGTTGCACAGCTTCGTGGATTCCTCATACGCCTGCTTGAATTGTAGCCAGTCCATATGGTCGCCGGAAAAGCTGCGAAGGTCTCGGGGCGTACATGTACGGCTAAACAAGCTTGCGTTGGGTCCGTGGCTGGCAGAAGCTGGGGCGAAGTCCTTTAGCGCGCTAGCTAACAGCTGAACCGTGGCCGATTCGGTGGCCGGCCCTGTCGCAGCGGCGGCGGCGGTGGCCTCGGCCGAAGGCTTCGGAGGCGGCGCGGCGGCGGCGAGTGGCGGCGTCGGCGGACACGGCCCGTCCGATTGTACTACCATCTCGGGGACAGGCTGCGTCCTGTGTAGTTGCTGATGGCTGCGCTCAAGCCATTTGTCAACTTCACCTATACTTCGTTCTTCTCTGAGTGGACTGTATTCTTCGTCGTCTAGGTCTGCTAAATCAGCCTTCAGCTTGCTCTCGATCAGTGCCATTTGTATTTTCGCTTTTTCTTGATCGGCTTCGAACTCAAGACGCTTTTTGCGAGCAACGATTGACGCCGCCGTTGATTTTGCGGACTTTGACCTCGGGCGCGACGACGCGGGAACGGCTACTGGCGGCGGCCGCTCTAACTTCAGATTACCCTCGTCTAAAATAATTGTTCGGCTGAGAATGGGCGTCTCCGAATTTCTCGCCAGGTTTGTTTCAGGTCCGGGATGCGGCGGCAGGCTCTGACTGGAGCTGGGTATCGGCTGACCATCTTCAGCTACTTTCGCTTGTTCCTTCAGGATCGCTCTTCTAGTGTTCACCATACTGTGCACTGGAGTTCTGTACATGGACGCGTACAGTAGGATCCGCTCGAAGTGACCAAAATGTAGACGACGGAGGGTTTCGAGCACAGTGAAGGAAACGCAAATGCTTTTAAGCTGTATATTAGGCGCACACTCGCCAAACTTTAGGGCTTAACTTAAATTATACTTCGTCGCTTCATTTTTCAGATATATAATTAAAGAGATATTCAACTAGGTAGTCCTTTTAACCTACAAGGTAGCTTCGCACATTTTTAAAGAGTAATTGTATTTACTCAGTTTCCGTTTAGAATGGAAACCAAAAATCTTTTTTAATTTGCGCCTTTTTACCACTTCCGGTGATGCCTTCGCTGGTGGTGGCGCGCTACGGTGTTTCATTCTTTTTCGTGCGAGGTAGCGAGCACGTCGTGTGCCATGCCGAAAAGAAGTGCACAGGAAAAAATAATTTTATACAAAGAAAAAATCCGCAAATTACAAAATATGCAACCTAGACGTTTGAGCAGTAGCTCCAGTGCTTCGTCTTCTGATACCCTACCACACGAAGACCAAGTCACTGAAGGTAAATTTAAATTATTTTTATATTCTTGTACTTAAACCTAAGTACCTAATAAGCTTGTACCTAAATAAATTTTATTTTTATCATAAAATTTAAAGTTGTGTTGACTGCGCGTCTCCAACGACTTTTTAAGCAGAACCTACATGTAATCCACCCTGGATAAGCATTGTTACTCTGCGACAAAAAAATAATTGCAAAATGTTCATATTTTGTAAAAATAAACTGTATTATACTTATATATGAAAAAACAAGGTCGTGTTGACTGCGCGTCTCCAACGACTTTTTAAGCAGAAACTACATGTTATCCACTCAGGATCAACATTGTTACTCTGCGACAAATATTAAATTTCAAAATTAGCTTTTTTGTAACGAATTCCTGTATTATTTCAGGAAATTATAACGATTACTGGGCCGACCACGAGGCCGTAGAAAATCTTGACGAGGTTCAGGCGGACGTTTATGACGAGACCATGACCGTCCCATTGGACAACCCACCCGCCGGAACAAGTACCGAGCCACAACCTGGCCCATCTACCGCTGTGGATGCAGCAGACCCAGCAGTTTCCGAGGCATCCTTGGATCCCGAAATATTAGCTGCTCTGGGTGAGTCGACCTCTGATTTACCCGAATTTGGACCCAAAATTCATGAAACTCTTTCGACCTTGTGGCTTCCTTTGCTAAAGAAAGGTCTTCCAAAAGAAGCCAGAGACAATATAAAAAAAGAATACCCAATACCAGAGAATTGTAAATTATTACAAGCACCTAAATTAAATGCTGAGCTCATCTCCGCCACATCCGACATAACTAAGAATCGTGATAAGAAGCTACTTAATTACCAGCAGCAGCTAGGCGAGGGAATCACTGCTTTAAATAAAGGCATGTATTGCCTACTGAAAAATGAGAACCGAACAAATGCACTAAAACACCTTAGTGATGCGTGCCGTTTGTTAACGGATTTTCACTTCATGCTGACGGAATACCGCATAAAATTAATGACCCCTGGTTTGGATAAGCATTTTATCCAAGTAATACATGATTCAGAAAGGGATGAAACATTATTCGGTAAAAGCCTATCTGAAAAAATCAAAGCTTCAAAGGTAATTGAGAAGCAAGGGCTTCAAATAAAGAAGCCTGCTACTGCTAGGCCTACCGGAAACCCCAGATATCCAGGTCCACGTTTTACTTACCAGGGAAACTGGCCAGCTCCCCCTCCGCGTTACCTGTCGAACAGGGGGGGGCGGGGAGCCAACAGGAGGCCGCTAGCACCGACCAGCACGCTGCGCCCGCAGTACGCGCCCCCAGCCCCGCCGCAGCCCCGGCCGGCCAGCCAGCCGCGGCCACGTGCTCCGGCTCGGCAATAACCTCTCCCTCTCAGGTACACGCAGGTAGGGTACAATATTTTTATAACTGTTGGCTTAACATTTCCAATAACCCAGTCGTATTGGGATGGATAAGAGTAGGCTACAAAATACCCTTTTTTAAAAAAAGGTTGTGCAACCATTCGTACCTAAAAATAAACTATCTTACACAGACACAATAAATATGCAATCAGCTATACAGAAACTCTTAGATCTTGGAGCCGTAACACCTTGTGTTCAAACCGGTAATCAATATTTATCTAAATTAATATTTTTAGCACCGAAAAATAGCGGCGGGTATCGGTTTATTTTAAATCTTAAATCATTAAATAAATTTATTACAAAAACCCATTTCAAAATGGAGGATTACCGAACAGCATCTAAATTAATTCCAAACAGTGGTTTTATGGCTACTATTGATCTAAAAGAGTCATACCTACTTATTCCAATGTGTAACGAAGATAAGAAATACCTACGGTTTCAATTTGAAGGTACCGACGGTATAAACCGTACCTACGAATTCGGAGCTATGTCTTACGGGTTGTCGGTGGCACCACGAGTCTTTACAAAAATTATGAAAGAAGTTATGTCTCAATTAAGAAACCGTGGGTATAATTCTGTTATTTATTAAGACGATATTTTGTGTATAGAAAAAAGTTTTCAGGATTGCGCCAATAATGTTCACGAAACATTAAAATTGTTATCTTGTTTAGGTTTTGTCATTAATTACCGTAAACTGCTGCAACTTTGCACGAAATTTAAGCTTTTTTTAAAATATCTTTTAAAGTATTTGTTATCTGTGCTTTTGTAAACAATAGCAAGCGAATTAGAGATTAATGCCATACGAATAAAGGTTCATTTTGCCGAAACTGTTGATATATAGATTTCCAGAGACTGTCAAAGTTGTAGGCAAAGTTGTGATGAAATAACTCAACTTTGCCTAGTAGATTATTATCAAAAATACGGGTCGCATTTAAAAACCGATTTTAATTACAGATCGGTAACAATTGAGTTACCATCGAGATGTGCATGGGTTAGCACATATACTCATATTTATTTTTATCTGGTTAGCAGGCAATGTTGGGCACACTTTGAGCTTCATCTTTAAATATTTTCATAGTAACTTTTAAGCAGAGTTAGGGTTGTCACAAATTGAAAAACATACAATTTAAAAAAAACACTATTTATTAAAAAAAAACTTTATATAAGTAATCTAATGGCATCAGCATTTTAATCAGGCTTGTAATTCGATAGTGCTTCGCTCCCTACTCTACAGAAACGTATAATGTTTTCTTGCGAATAATCAGCGTATAGCCGAGCTCCAAGTTTTTGTCTTCTTCTCTTTTTAATATTTATCTTTATTTGCGTACCTGTACCTACTCAATATCTTAGACATTTAGCCGTACTACACAACATTATTATAAAAAAAAATATTTTTTTTTTATATTATGTTGTTTGCCCATTTTGATAAGTTTAAGTTAGTTATGTTTTATAACTAATAATAATGTTTTTGGCAAAAGCGCACATAAAGAAAGAAGAAATGAAAGAAGGCCTTAATTGATGATAAAAAAAAAAACTTTAAAATGTTATTTGTTTATAGCCCCTTTGGGTATTGTATTTTTATGAATTTCTTAAAAAAACGTTTTTGTCTATTATTTACATACAGTCACATTCACACTGTTTAATAATAAGTAATAACTTACTTAAAAATACTTATACTGGTAAAATCACAACTCAACCCTCAGAATGCTTCACTGTAGTTGAGACTAGTGACAACCCTAGGCCTAGGCAAACTTGAACCACTACCGCCTAAAAATCCCTTTGCAACATTGCCTAGCATCGTTAGAGTCGTAAATGATCATTTAAACAAGAAACATCATTATAAATAGGAGAAAGAGCTCATTGACTTACCCCGTAATTAATAAGAAAGTTGAAATTCTCGTTTTTTTTCAAGTAAAAACAAAAAGTTTGCACAACCCTAAAAATCCATGCGCTCCGCTTGTGACTGTTGATATTTCATATAAAAAAAAGACACAGAAAGAGCCATTTCTAATAATAAGAAATGGGTTGCCAATAAAACAGTGCTATTTTTACTATTATTGAAAGTAAAAAATAGTGAGCACTTGTCTAGTAATTTCAGTTTTAATAAATTAGGCAAACTTGAAGCGTATTGGCAAAGTTGCAGCAGTTTACGGTATGAGAAAAGTTCGTTGGTTCCCCAACAAATATGTACATTTCTCGGTTTCGAGTTCAACTCACGAAACTTGACCATAAACTTGCCAGACTTGAAACGTAAAAATATCGCACAGTTCATCGACAGATTTTTTCACTTAAAGAAATGTACCATAAGAGATTTTCCTAAATTGATAGGAGTACTGATCGCAGCCTGCCCTGCCGTTAAGTATGGATACGTTTATACAAAAATTTTAGAAAGACATAAATATCTAAATTTACAAAAGAATTATGATAATTATGAAGCCAAAATGACTATACAGAAAGTCATCCTAGATGATTTACTTTGGTGGAAAGAAAATCTTCCTTCTACCTACCAAAATTTGAGAACTCCAGACTATAAATTGGAAATCTACACGGATGCTTCGATGACGGGCTGGGGTGCGGTCAGTCGCGACAGCAAGGTTAATGGTAGTTGGACAATTTTGGAACGCGAGTGTCACATAAATTATTTAGAGTTATTAGCGGTATTTTTGGGCTTAAAAAGCTTAGCTTCTGACGAATCAAACTGTGCGATACTCTTACGTGTTGACAACACGACCGCTATTTGTTATGTGAATAGGATGGGTGGAATTCAATTTCCGCACCTGAATGCTTTGTCTAGACAAATATGGCAGTGGTGCGAGCAACGAAATATCACTTTACACGCATCTTACGTTTACACCGTCCATTGATCTTTTCGCTGCTCGCACTAATACTAAATGCACACGATATGTATCGTGGGGCCAAGATCCTGACTCTGTAGCCGTAGACGCTTTTACTATTAATTGGGGAAAAGACTATTTTTACGCCTTTCCCCCATTTAGCATGATCTTGAAGTGTCTTAGAAAAATTATCGACGAAAAAGCAAACGGAATATTTGTTTTCCCATACTGGCCCTCACAGCCATGGTTTCCGCTCCTAAAGAGCATTTCATGTTCCGAAATAATATTCTTAAGCCCGTCTCAGACTTTCGTTAAATCTCATTCCAGGGCGCAGCCCCCGTTCCACGGGAAGCTTACCCTGGCTGCAGCGAGGCTCTGCGGCGGGCATTCGCGCGACGCGGCTCTCCCCCCGCCGCGCTTGATCTAATGTTGGCATCACTTTCACCCAGCACAGTTAAGCAATATAATGTCTCACTTAAACTTTGGTGGCAATTTTGTGATTTAAATAATCTAAATTTATTTGATACTACAGTTAATACTGTATTAAGTTTTTTAACAGAACAATTTAATAAGGGTTGCTCGTACGGGTCCCTGAATAGCCACCGCTCCGCCGCCTTATCCCTATTATTAGGCGATCATATTGGTTCAGATCAGTCAATTAAACGCTTACTAAAAGGCGCATATAAATTGAAGCCCCCTAAACCCAAGTATAATAGTACTTGGAATCCGCAGATAGTATTAGATTATATTTCCAAGTGG
Organism: Euspilapteryx auroguttella; assembly: GCA_951802225.1. Taxonomy (NCBI): domain Eukaryota; kingdom Metazoa; phylum Arthropoda; class Insecta; order Lepidoptera; family Gracillariidae; genus Euspilapteryx; species Euspilapteryx auroguttella. The sequence continues at coordinate 5,134,050 of OX637669.1, forward strand.
TATCCAAATAATGAATTATCTTTAGAAAAAATTACAAAGAAATTGGCTATTTTGTAAGCCTTATGTACAGCACATAGAGTGCAAACCCTTTCATTGATAAAAGTACATAATATAGATATTGGGAAAAATGGTATAAAAATTTTAATAAGTGATATTATTAAAACTTCAGGCCCTGGACGCGAGCAACCCATATTATTTTTACCTTATTTTAAAGGTCGCATTGAGATCTGTCCTGCTACACTTTTGAGCGACTATCTTGATTTAACGAAAAAACTCAGAAATGAAAATGGTCCTCATAGTCTGTTTGTGACTCACAGAAGACCACACAAAACTGCCACTGCCCAGTCCATAAGCCGATGGATTAAACAAGTGCTGCACGAAAGTGGGGTAAACGTTGCGGTCTTCGGCTCGCACAGCACGCGCCACGCCGCCACGTCGACCGCCAAACTTGCCGGTGTATCGTTAGACGTAATTAGGAAAACCGCGGGTTGGTCAGAATCTTCTAACACGTTCGCGCGGTTTTATAATAGAATTGTCACAGATGAAAGTGACTTTGCTAGATCTGTGTGTAACCAATAAAAACTGATTATTTTTATGTATGATTTTTCTAGAAGCATTGTTTAGTTTGGTATGCCTACCATACATAAGATACAGAAATTTATACTACCTCTGTTTAGATCATAATTTAGGGGTTCAATAAATGAAAGTCTTTAAATAACTGGGTTTATATTTATTACTTAAAAACAGCAAAACTTTTTCTCTAAACATCTACCTAGTTGAATATCTCTTTAATAATATATCTGAAAAATGAAGCGACGAAGTATAATAGATGATTAAACGAACTTGTGAAGTTCTATCACTATTATACGAGTCGCTTCATTTGAAGATATATGGACTCCCTCCCTCCCGCGGAGCCCTAAAAGTTTTGCTGTCCATACTTATCTCTTAAAAAATGAAACACCGTAGCGCGCCACCACCAGCGAAGGCATCACCGGAAGTGGTAAAAAGGCGCAAATTAAAAAAGATTTTTGGTTTCCATTCTAAACGGAAACTGAGTAAATACAATTACTCTTTAAAAATGTGCGAAGCTACCTTGTAGGTTAAAAGGACTACCTAGTTGAATATCTCTTTAATTATATATCTTCAAATGAAGCGACTCGTATAATAGTGATAGAACTTCACAAGTTCGTTTAATCATCTATATTTTAAGTAAAACACGGGACGGAATGTGTCGGGTGCGATGGCGCAGATCTAAACTGATTTTTAACATAGATAGAAGCGACACCTAGCGCAAAATATTTAATACATTAGAGGTGCGTTCCAAAACTAAAGGAAAAGTTATACAAATTAAAGTTACTTATAACTAATTGTAAAAATAGCCCCGGTACCCGGCAGTACCACACTATGCTTCCAATGTAGACACTGTCAGGCTCACCTCTCGGCCTCCAGGAAATAATTGTGAACACGATATTTAAATTTAACTGATTTATTTCGAAACAACTGGTAGGTAACTAGGTACTTTCAATTTCAACAACACTGTTCCGCCACTCAGGAGAGAATGCCCCTCCGACCGCCAAGCCACTCTATTTATATCGTCAGTCGTTTTTCAAGTTTTTAAATCGCGCGGCATTCATTCACTAGAAAACTACCCACATTTTTTTATCAAAAATATGTCTAAAAATCTATGAACCTTACACTCGACCATCCTGATGTCGTGTATGCCCTCATACACGCATCCGACAGGAAACCTTACACTTGGTAACTTTACTTGGCGGGCGGGTGAGTGCATTCTTTACAAATTTAATACGGTTATTTCTCTTAGTGCATAAACTTTTTTACAGTACAATTTATACTTTAGGGTCATTTCAAGGTGGGTTAATTATTCTAATTAGTATAATATTTACAAAATCAGCAAATACCAATAACATTTACTATAAATGTATGTGCAAGAACAGTACTTCATCAAAATTTCAAAAAATATTATGACGTTTTTCCTAACCTGTCCTGAGCTTGTAAAGGTAAACATAAAGGTAAAATAAAACATGTAAAAGTAATAAATAATTATAGAGGTTAACCATCCATCTTAAATAAAAAAAAAAAAAAATCCCCATAATATTTGTACGGTTTACTAACACATTATCAAAACAATAATTAACCGAATATCCATCCATCCAAACTGAAACTATGTTTCAAGGATACCTATCCTTTAACTTAATCAACTAATTATCTGAAATTATCACCTAAATGAAATCAACCTGTTCATGATTAACAATAATATTAACCATTATTTAACATCGTGGGTCAAAGAGTGAATCAGTCCACATTGCCTTGACCATTAACAATTATTCATCCATCCAGCATTATGGTTCAAAGAGTGGATCAGTCCACATACCTTGACCATTAACCATTATCCATCCATCTAACATTGTGGTTCAAAGAGTGGATCAGTCCACATAACCTTGACCATTAACCAATATCCATCCATTAAACATTGTGGTTCAAAGAGTGGATCAGTCCACAAAACCTTGACCATTAACCATTATTTATCCATCCAACACGTCGCGGGTCAAAGAGTGGATCAGTCCACGTTCCTTGACCTGTAACAAAACAAAATCAGCTTGTAGACTCTAACATCTCAAATTGAACCTATTAATCTGACATGTCTTTACTGTAATCATTAGTTTCAGAATCACTATCAATTTCTAAACTGGCAATATGGATCCAAGGTTGCAGCCTGTCCGCGGCTACCGTAGTTTGTCGTCTATTTTTCATGCCTTCGAAACCCGGGATAGGGGCAACCTTGTATCGATCATTGCCCAGTACTTTCGCGACTTTAAAAGGCCCTTCATATGCTGGTAAGAGTTTCGTACTCTTACCATCATTATAAAATGCCGATTTAGCCACTTTAACCAAATCTCCACGATTATATTTCCGCGCCGGCTTTCTACCCTGATCATAGTATCGTTTCTGGGAATCCTGCTGTTTGTCTATCCTATCCTTTACTTCCTTACTGAGTAACTCTAGATCATTATTGGTCTGTGTAATGTCTGTAGTGCCTAGAGTATTCAAAACTGGGTTTAATTCTCCGTTCATGGCTGTTCCGAACATCACCTCCGAAGGCGACCTCCCGATAGTCTTCTGCAAAGTATTGTTAAGTCCCCATTGTATTTTACCTAACTTATTGTCCCACTCTTTTTCATTGTCTTTAAGGTTCTGCGCGGTTAGCGAATCCAAAATAGTCCTATTGTAGCGTTCGACTTGCCCGTTAGATCTTGGACTCGCCACTGCATTGAGGATATGTTTTACTCCCCTGCCCAAACAAAACTTTCTAAAAGCATGCGAGGTGAAACAAGTTCCTCTGTCACTGATGAGCCTGTCCGGTGTCCTAAAGGTATCGAAAATGTCTTCCAGTACCCTGACTGCGCTAATAGTCTTTGTGTTACGTACCGGTTTGATGAAGACAAATTTACTGAATCCATCTACGATCACTAAAAGGTAACTATTTCCTTTTTTTGATTTAACAAAAGGGCCTAGATGGTCGATGTGCAGGGTGTGAAAAGGTTTTTCAACCTTTTCAATGGGATGAAGTAATCCCTCACGATGGTTAGACGCCTTTTTTGCGTATGCACAATCAATGCAAGCTGCAACATATTTTTTTACAAAACGTTTCATTTTTGCGAACCAGTAATGCTTCTTTAGACGCTCTAGCGTTTTCTCAAAACCGACATGTCCGATATCATCATGGTTCATCCTGCACACCTGCCATCTAGCTCCTTTTGGTACCACCCAACGAATTTCTTGTTTGTTCCCATTAATACACCTAAACAACTTATTATCGCGCAAGACGTAATTTTCCTTAATATATTCGAGACCCTTAGGATCAATGGTACTGCTAACAATATCACGAATATTTTGTAGTTCGGGATCTCCCATTTGTAGAGTGAGTAGCCAATCGTCGTTGCTGATTGCCAAGACCTTCACATGTTCGTCTGCCTCTACCGCGATCTGATCCGTGTCATTAATGGGATTCCTAGACAATGCATCAACGTGAGACATTTTGCTACCTGCTCTGTATTCAACGGTACAGTTATATTCCGATAGTGCTAACCACCAACGACCAATCCGAGGAATGATGTCACGTTTGAGAAATGTTGACCGAAGTGCACTGCAGTCGGTGACTATTTTAAACTCTTTTCCCATCAGATATACCCTGAATTTGTTAATAGAACAGACAACAGCCAACGTCTCGAGCTCATAGGAATGATATCTTTTCTCCTCAGGCGTAGTTTGCCTGCTATAATATGCGACAGGTTTAAACGAATCCTCTTTTTGGCGACGCTGCAATAAAATACCACCTACTCCAATTTTGCTAGCATCCGTGTGCACCTCCACATCAGCATGCGGATCGTAGATAGCGAGAATTGGCCTACTTATCAACCTACTCTTTAAATCGCTGTAAGCCTGATCCTGTGCATTTGTCCATTCCCATACTGCATTCTTTTTTAGTAACTTGGTCAGCGGATGCGCGATCTGTGCAAACCCGAGAACAAACTTTCTGAAATAACTGACAAGCCCTAGAAATTGACGGACGCCATGTACGTTCGTTGGCTTAGGGAAATCGGCAACACTTTTAATCTTAGCTTCACCAGGCTTCATACCTTCTGCGCTGATCTCATAACCAAGATACTCGATTTTATTTTGAAGGAAACTACATTTTTCAAGGTTCAGTTTTAAGTTGGCTTTCTCTAAAAGCCCTAACACCTCTTCCAATCTCTTCAAACATTCATCCTCACTAGTGCCATACACCAACACATCGTCAATATATACAGTTGCTTTACTGAATCGAGCTGGACCAAGGACTTGGTTCATCATCCTCTGAAAGACGGCAGGGGCGTTTGCCAAGCCGAACGGCATACGATTGAACTCGTACTGGCCGTCCGGCGTGACAAAGGCCGTGAGATGTTTACTCTTTTCAGCAATTGGGACTTGGTAGTAGCCAGACATAAGATCGAGTGTGATGAACCAGGCCTGCCCTGAAAGACGAGATATTTCATCCTCAATGATTGGGATGGGATATCTCTCCTTTACTGTCACCGAATTTAGCAACCTGTAGTCGATGCAGAGACGTACGTTTCCATCCTTTTTGCGCACTAAAATGATTGGACTTGCATAGTCCGACGAAGAATCGCGAATGATGCCAGCCTCGAGCATCTCATTAATAATGTCCCGAACTTTCTCTCTCTCATGATAAGATAATCGGTACGGCCTATATACCACAGATCGCTGACTATTCAACTCGATGTTCATCTCCGTCACATCTGTACACCCAAGCTCATTCAAACCAGAGGAAAAACAGTGCTGATGCTTCCGGAGTAAGTCAAACAGTTCCGTCCTCGCTTGCTCTGAAACTGTTTCGCCAAGACGAACTTTATCAAAGTCAAATATCGGATGTGGATGCTTGACTTCACTCACAACCTCAGCACTGCTGGAAGACTCAATCAATCTATTAACGACCTTTATCTTTTCTGCTCTAGCGACTACAGCGTTTTTAAGTAGGTTGCACGAAGCGCTACAAGGGACCACTGTTAGATTCAGATGACCATGCTTAACCGCATAGATGCCCCCACAAATCAGTAACTGATTGCCAGGTTTCCCTACAACTCCTGTAGCTATCAAAACATCTCCAGTGTACGCAGAATCTGTTGCTGCCCTAACGCTCGCTGCTCCTTGTAGCCTACTAAAACCAAGAAACTTGACTTGCAACGGAATATCTCCAGCATCATCAAGAAACTGAGGCAACTCCAATCCTACGCTCAAAAACTGTAACCTAAATGCGTCCTTATATACAATAACATGAGCTTGTTCGGAATAGCTCTGTCCAATCAAAATAGATTTTTCGAGAAATTCGTCCTCAATAACTTTACATGGAACTACAGCTTCTACACTATCAATGGACACAGTCAGTACCGCAGTTCCTATCGAGTTAACTAGTTTGTTACCGAAACCCTTCATAGTGGATGGTGTACCATCATGTGCAACTCCTAATCCGTCGAATACAGACTTTCTAATCAAAGTGACTTCGCTGCCAAAATCTACGAAACCTTCAAATGTTTTGTCGTTAACAACAACTTCTTTTATAAATTTGTCATTCGGTTTTGAATTGGAATTATTCGCGATTCGCATGGTTTTCGAAGCACTTCCATTGTTTGCTGCTGTCGTTGCAGACTTTCCTTTAGCGAATGGACAGTGATCAGAGTTCATCACGTGTCCTACCTGCTTGCAACGTTCGCACTTTATTAAAGGTTTCGTACATTTTGAATACGGATGCCCTTTTTCCCTACAATTATAACAAAACACACTACTATTGTTACTAGAGGGCCATTTATACTTATTGTCCGATGTAGAGACGTGATCAATATTTTTCGATTTCGTAAAATGTATCCCAGATGGATGATTACCCTCGTGACTAAGAAGATATTGCAAGAGTTGGTCGGGCTCAGTGCAGCGCATAGACAAAGCGCCCGACCGTATAGTTTTATCGCTAATACCGTGAATAATGCAGTCTACTGCTCGCTTGCCGGTTATTACTTCGCACTGGTTGATGAGAGCTAATTTCTCGTAAAAATATGTGTCAATGGGCTCGTTAAACCTACTTTTTCTTTTAAGCATTTCTTCTAAAGACTGGCCAAAGTTTTGTTCGCATGGGAACGATCGCATTAGTAAATCTTGCCATTCTCTCCAAGTGTGGAGAAGAGTATTCAAACTTTGATACCAGACTTTGGCCAGGCCCTGAAGTTTTTGTAGAGCAAAGTGTATAGTGGCCCTTTCATCCCACCCGTAGACAGAGGCACATTCATTAACCTTTTTAAGCCATACATCCATACGTTGACTCTTGTTCGCAGGGTTAAAATCTGGTAGAATATTGTTGTCAAGCATTTTGTTACTTAGTGTGGCCCTCTGCTCTATCGGTTGAGATGAGGGACCCCCTTTTAATGTTTTGACAAGATTAATAACATCATTGTAAGAAAAAGTAGGACTACGTGACCTGTTTCGTGGCTCATGCCGATGCTGGCGGCGCCCCGATGCTTCCCCTCTGCTCTCACTGCAGTGCTCGCGGCGCTGCTCGCTGCGCTGTTCGCCGCAGTGGTCGCGGCGCTGCTCGCTGCGCTGTTCGCCGCAGTGGTCGCGGCGCTGTTCGCGTTTTTGTTCGCTTATCATCTCATCAGCATCAGCGTCCATATCCTGGAACTCGAAAGAAAAGGGTGTTATTTTTTTTTTTTTTTTTTTTTTAATTTTTTTTTTTTTAATACGTATTAGTAATAAGTAAAGTGGGTAGTAGAAAAATAAAATGTGTGCAAAAATATAAAAGGAAACTATAAAATTTAATTTACTAGGTTTTTTTTTTTATTTTTTTATTATAGGCTTTTATTTATAATAATAATAATAACACATCACACTCAGAGCCCCTAACTAGGAAGAACCTGTATCTAAGGAGCCCTAAACACACACAGAGACGAACATCACACCCAGACCGGAAACGAACATCGATATTCATCATGTCAATATTCGCCCCGCCCGGGAATCGAACCCGGGTGTGCACGCTTACTCAGCACGCTTACGCTTCATTTGTTTTGTAACTCTTAAGTACTCACGTCTGAAAACTACTAAGCAATAAACATGTTCTATATTGCCCACATATTCTCTTTATAAACCCAGCAACAACATACAATCAAAGTATGACTATCAAAAGTAAAAAAAAAACTAAAAGAGAAGAAATTTTAATTATAACAATTCAAATGGTAGTTAGTAAAATGATAAAGTAACGAGCTTTATTTAAAAAAAAAAATCACTAACGTGGGTGGGTTAGAAAATATTTATTTGAACCCTAACGTATTTCCTTTTGTCTAGGTCTAGGTACTCAACTAAGTAATTCAATTATTTAAAACTACGAAGTATGTAAGGCCCTTATTAAAAAGAATAATCTATCAAATATGAAATAGAATAAAAAAAAAAAAATAAGAGTAAGTATGAAATTAAATATCGTTGGTTCCGGAAACTAATTTAATCACTCTATAAGAAACGTACAGTCACGGACTAGGAGGCCGTAACAGATTTGTCTATGGTTTTGTCAGCCCTAGACTGTATTGCCAAAGAACAAGAGCTTTTTTTGCAATACAGAAAAACCGGAAGTGCTACGCCGATCGTGTCCGCCACTGTACAATCCCGCTGGGCTTTTCTCCAACTTTATAAAATAGGTAAGCATAAGATCAAACGGTTGTTCACTGGCAGCTAAGGATAATGCAATCCCTATTTTACACAGCGAAAACTTCACGGAGATGGATTTAAATTACTAAATCAATAGAAATAAACATGAAATAAAACTATTTTTATAGAAAAATGTCCACTTTGTGGCGTGTACTTACGTTTTAAAAACGTTGTTCAACCCGCTTTCTGACTTGTAAAAATAGCCCCGGTACCCGGCAGTACCACACTATGCTTCCAATGTAGACACTGTCAGGCTCACCTCTCGGCCTCCAGGAAATAATTGTGAACACGATATTTAAATTTAACTGATTTATTTCGAAACAACTGGTAGGTAACTAGGTACTTTCAATTTCAACAACACTGTTCCGCCACTCAGGAGAGAATGCCCCTCCGACCGCCAAGCCACTCTATTTATATCGTCAGTCGTTTTTCAAGTTTTTAAATCGCGCGGCATTCATTCACTAGAAAACTACCCACATTTTTTTATCAAAAATATGTCTAAAAATCTATGAACCTTACATAATGAAAACCCACTATTTTAAATTAAACTAATTATCGAGCGCGTCGTCCACAGCTACAGAGTGTTGATAAAAGTGGCCACTTTTAGCAACAATCTGTTTATATTTTTGTTCTTTTAAGTTAGTACTACTTTACTGTGCTCAAAAAATACTAAGCAAGATTATCTAGTGTCATACTGTGCCACATTTTTGATATTTGCCTTAGTTTAGAAGATATAATTTTTTTTCGAGAATGGCGCTATCATCGCTGTAAACAGCGCTCTAGCGCCGTCTGTTTGTTGAATTTACTTACCAAACCACGAGTGAATATCGTTTTTGCATCCATGTTCCATTAGTGCCATGCCAGTCCCAGTGCCGGCAAAGACCATTCCAGCAAAAAATAGCACAATCGTTAGGTATGGATACAGATTGTAGTACCAGAGAAGACCTGTTGCCCAGAAAACGTGGTACTGAAATAAAAACCAGATTTTAAAATTTTAAAATCCCTCCGAACCAGTCTCTGTAGGTATTTAAGGTGCCCGAAATATATACAGAGACGAACATTACACCCAGACCGAAAACAAACATTCGATTCCCGCCCGGGAATCGAACTAGGTGCCTGCAGTCCGCATCACTGCAAACTGAGCCACGGAGCAGTCAGCATGATTTACCTAATGAATGTGTACTTTAGGATCGTAGCAAGTGGAAATCAATTGTCTCTGCCTATCCCGATTGGAGGCAGGCGTGACGTTACGTGACGGTAAGTATTATCTTAGGCCTCATTTAGGGAGACGCAGCGCGTTGCGCGAGGCATCGTGTGGGCACCGACGCGTCTCCTGTACAGTGGCGGACACGATCGGCGTAACACTTCCGGTTTTTCTTTATTGCAAAATAGCTCTTGTTCTTTGGTATACTGTCTAGTGCTGACGAAACCATAGACAAATCTGTTACGGCCTCCTAGTCCGCCACCGTACATACGATATCGAACATAGGCTTATGTTTTGATCTTGAAGCGTTGACCCCGTGCACGCGTCGGCGCCCGCATGTGCCAACGCGTCTCCGTAAACGGTCTCATATATTTCTATACTTTGATTTAATCGCAGCACGCCCCGCGCAACGCCCCTCGCAACGCCCCGCGCAACGCCCCGCGTTCCCCTAAATTCGGCCTAACGGTCGAAGAATTAAAGGACTTACGCCAATAACACCGAGCATAGCATGTGCTTCCATGGAGCCATTACTTATGCAGTATATAATGAAAAATAGAAACGATAATGCAATAAGCACTTGTGTGCACACCAGTACAGCGAAAAGGTCTTGACTTAACCCCACCACGTCCACCATAATTGATGGCGTTTAAAAAATCTGTTTAGGTAAAAATCTTGTAAAAAAAATTTTAAATTTTCAGGAATTTTTTACAAACAAGTTTTTCTATGAAAGAATTTGATCATAGAGTTAAAATTTTGACTGGACAAAGATAGAGTTTTATTGGGCTCTACTCTTCTACTCTGCGGATAACGTTTAGGCTGTACGGTCTAGAGACCTTTGCCTTTCTCTACCTGCCACCTTTTTTTTTTTAACGAGGGGAAATGCGAGGGAAATGCCTATCGCATTTCCCGACGCTCGGGGGAGCCCGAGACCATAGCGATAGTCATACCCCCGAATGTGGGGCTCGCACCCACTAAAACCCCCCGGGGCGGCCGTCTTGGCGCTTTTGGGAAGAACCCCGGGAACCACACATTATAGCTTCCGAAGTCTTCCCACGCTCAGCTACTATTAGCTTCATGCTCGGGGAGGGCATGTTGTTCCCTCCCCGGCTCACCTTTGTAGCTGCGGCGGCACAGTGCCACAAGCTGTGCCGCCGCCCATCTCAGGGCCGTTTGATGAGTGTGTCGGGCCCCCGCCCTTCACACCCACGACCCCAAAGACCCCTTTTAGTCGCCTCTCTACCTGCCACCTGCCATACAAATCGCTACATGCATTGCCTAAAAACCTCAGAGCTCCAGAGTAAGGAAACCGCCTAAAAACAATTTATGGAACAATCTAAATGATGAGAATAAGAAAGGACTTCCCCTATTTTGCCGTAAGCCACGTTGGCTAGGCGGGTTGGAGATCTTAGAATCAGAATCTTTATTTGTTACCATTGTAAGAAATATAAAAATAATAGTAAGAAAAAATAGTTTCCGGTGAAATATAAAAGTAATAAAGCATTTTAGGAATACGGTTCTGAGTTTGACTAAAGATGGCTGTTTCATTACTTCATTAAAAGTGCTTTATTTAATACAATAATGTTAAAATACTTAATAATGAAACGAATATTATAAATAAAAGACTTAAGAAATATGATATATAGGGTAACATGCCCTATTACGGCGCGTTTTGACGACATTTTAAAGTAGGGTAAGAAATTAAACATTTCTAAATATTTTAGCAGATATTTGAATTTTTTTTTTGACAGTCATGATAATTATATTTTCTATTTCAGTTGTAGTTTTATTTATTTTAGAGTGATAATTAATTTTAAATAAATATTTTGTCTGACAATTCGGAATTCCTATTACGGCGGCAAAAAAAAGTTTGAAGCCCATTACGGCGGTAAGCACAGCCTATTACGGAGTATGGGATGACAACACACTCACGATGAAACATTTTCATCTCAGCTCATGGTTCCGTGCAATCAGAAAATGGTATGCAATGGCTGTAATTGTTACTGGCACTGTACATAAATACAGGTTCTTCCTAGTAAGGGGCTATTTTGATAATATTTTGTGTATCAACTATTTAATAAATGGCCTCGCGCTAAGAAGTTTCCAGTAATATAATTAGTTTAGGAAACACGAATAATGAATATTTGGCTGTATGGGCTACTATGTTCCTTTGCCTGACCTGAACGGGCAAATAGCATAACAACAATCAATCAATCAATGTACGGCATCGTAACGTTCTCCCATTTCTCTGCACAACGGAATGGAATGAATTAAATATGGGGACGATTTTTTTTTTATAAGCCGCGCTGATAAAGAAACGATTCGAAAATGGCGGCCGAACGAATGCTATCTCGCGTATATTAGTATGAGGGATAAGTTGAGAAGAGAGACAGCCCATACAACGGCCGCCATTTTGAGATCTTTTCTTTATGTCAGCAGGTTATACCCATAAAAGCGTAATTTCTGCAAATTTGGCTAGCTTATTAACATAATTTTTAATATTTGTTGTTAATCTACATTAAGTGAAGTTACAAATGATCATTATTTAATGTATGTTGACCAGGTTATTATCTCAGTAGAGACTCGACAAGTGTGTTCAAAAAAGGAAGATTTTGGTACAATTTTTCTCTAAATTTCCATATTTTTTTTAAGTTTTTAATATTTGTTAGAATTATTTGGACGACAAATAAAATATCGTGAAATTATTTCATTAAAACTAATCGAGCCGTTTCGAAAATTAGTGCCTGTGGCAGACAGACAGACGGACGGATGGAAAAGACATATTAATAAGGTCCCGGGACGTGTAACCGAAACCTACATCAATAAACTGATACAAAACAAACTGAGAACTTCGTCTTTTCTAAAATCGGTTAAAAATAGGTACTAAAACCCTTATTCTGAATTTAAAAAATACTTTTGTGAAAATCGGTTTTGATAAAATCGAAATAATCGTGGACAAACGTGCATACAAACATACATACAGGTCGAATTGATAACCTCCTTGACCTCGATATAAACAATTGCTGTTCGTTTTTCTCCAAATTTAATTTGAAAAGGCCCGGACGAGGGTTTTAATAATCCTACTTATATTATAAACGACAAAGTTTTTAATAAAAGATGTCTGTAACTCTTTCAAATAAAAACTACGAAATAGATTTAAATGAAACCTTACAAATAAAACATATTTGGAAGGAAAATTTAACTGGCGAAGCAGCGGGGTGCAGTCAGTGAAGGTTTAGTTAAACGTTAAAAAAATATGGAAATTTCTACTCAAGCGGAGAAAGTTAAAAAAAAAGAAAGATATTTTTTTTACAATAACGTTGACACAAACATGCAATAAAATGGAACACTAAAAAAACAACAAAAAAAACGTAAACTAAAATACAATTAAACAACCAACGAATCATAATCAGTTTTGTATGGTGTGTCAAAGTTGCGGTAAAATCTAGTAGTACATTATTATATTGATGCGAAATTACGTAAGTACGAAATAAAGCGTAGTTTACATTTTTGTGTAAGTTTTTTAATTATTTACTTACCCCGTTATTCATAAAAAGTTAAAGTGTATTTTAGTTATTTGACGTACGTCAATTTAGACAGGATGTCACGGATTTACCATACAACAAACCAAATAAGTAGACCTGCAGTAAAGCTTTTAAAATGTACGGTATTTTTATGAATAATACAGTTAAATTATTAGCTCTGTAATTTCCATACACCGTGTTAGGATTCCGTACAGCCTAATACGGTAGGTACTAAAATATCTAATGAGTTTTTATATCCTGATTCTGAAATATAATGTAAAGATATTTCGGTAATGTAAGTTATTACTTACACATAAGAGCACTCTAACTTTACCATAAAACTCTCAAATCGTTAGTAATCGTTGTATTAGACTATTTTTCTTCATTAAAACTCATACGTTAGGTTTCACAGTATTCTAACAAACTTAAATTTTACTGTCAACTTTAAGCGTTTAAAACAGGGATTCTAGTTAAAAAACATGTACCTCCAAAATTGGTTTTATACTTGAGAACTAATGAAAATTACACTTAAATAACGAAATGTACATAAATTATATTTATAATACCACTAAATTTATAAATTACTGACACTGCGTTATTCCTATTACCGATGGTACCCTCCGTAATAGGCGGTACCCTCAAATAGCCTTCCTAACACGGCGGACTTTTGTTTACTCATATTTACTTGTTTTATTTGATTTTAAACAGAAATCAACTTGATTAACTAACACTACTTGAATGTAAAAAGTATTCGAATATAGTAACATAATCTTAAAGTGTTTGTTTGAACTAAAAACGAAGTCTGAAAATTCAATGTTCTACCGCGAGTCAGTCTGCGTTTGTATGAAACAGCTTCTCGCTTTGGTGACGTTACACAAAATAATTAATTTAAGTAATTTAAAACGATTTAAAACGCACGAGTGCTGGTTAATAAGTTTCGTGTTAGTTTCCCTTGGACACTATGTAGTAACCTATACCATACACAGTCACAACGAATCATAAATTGCAAAAGATGAAATAGAGCCGTAATAGGACGTGATTTTGACTACCGCGGTAATAGGACGTTTTACCCTAATTAAAATAAGAAAGTTATTAAATATGATGAAAAATGTTTATTAATTAAAAGAAGGACTTGTAATGTAAGAAGTAACAGAATGTAAAGATTAGAGCGGATTTAGAGGTTAGAATGATGACGTTTGGAAAAAAGGGTTACTGTGAAAATAAAAAGAGGAAATATTGGAATTGTAACAATAAATGTGGAACATGAACTATAAATGACTGTGGTTTACTTTTGGGAAACTGGATTATCTTAATACCATAGGTCTACAGATGTAAAGTACATAGTAAAAGAGTATCACATCACATATCAAATTTTTCAACAAAGTACTTGCTTCGAGTAGAATGCTTCGGCTGCTACTTAGTCCGACACACATGCCAACAGAGGGAATGGTAGTTGGTTGTTCGTTAGTCTCGCTGAAACTCGAGAACGGCCAGGCCGATTTAGCTGATTTTGGTCTTGAAATGTTTGTAGTACCTAGTCCAGGGAAGGTTTAAAAGGTGAGAAAATGTGAAAAAATTAAGGAGAACTTAGTAAGTGAAAACAACAATAAAAAAAATCCATATAAAATTGTACGAAGTTCGCCGGGATAGCAGGCTTAGAATAGATATAGAGAATCTGTATTGGGTATTGTTTCTTGAACACCCAGAGATAAGGTAAATCTGAACATCCAGACGTCAATCAAAATATGGGATTTCAAAACTTTGAAACAGTGAATTTCACATGAATTATATGGAACCTAAACATTAAGTTTCTTTAAAAGTATTACAAGATATATAGGTGGAATTAAGCATATAAATATTATCACCCGTAACAACAATTTAAAACTAAATTCAACAATATCAAAAAGGGAACCAAAAAGATCATTTAAAAATGGCGTGCATAAACTTTTGCTATTCACTAATTTGGTTAATCCTTCTTATTTGGATATCCTTCTGGCTAGCGTGGATAATCAGCTGGTTCTATATTATCCTGCTGCCTTTCACTGTCTGCATCGAGGCTCTTGAGGTTATTAAACTACATAATCTTACGCCTGGATATTCCCCGAGGCATATTATAATAAATAGTACTACATACAGTATAGGCACTCCCTGCCTCCCTCAGCAACTGCGGCCCCGCGGTTTATTACCTCTCAGTTACCGCTCAGTACAAATAAAGCTTATAAGCATTTTCTATAAAAAACACTATCAATTGTGCTACCAAGATGAACATCCCCTTGGCCATTGGAAGCGCTCAAAACAGGAGAGCCTGGAAAACGTTTAATAAACAAGCTGATCTTGTTGGTCACGACCCTTAGTCGTGAGGAATCGACAAGAAAGACAAATAAAGCAGCGTCGCACGTCTCATCTCACTCACACAAGCATGATACGCGTGCACGTGCACGAGTTTCGGCTGTGCGCGAAGCAACGCGCTTTTTTCTATGAAGTGTCCGAGGTGTGTCGAAGGGGTAGGCAGAGGCACCAGCTCATTGACTGAGCTTACAGAGGCATCAGTGCATCGAGCTGGACCCACGTTTGGCCGAGTTTATTTTTATACTTACTGCTTAGTGGCTCAGTTGGCAGTTATGTTAGTATAGTAGATAGTTGGCCCGAGAGCACGGGTTCGATTCCCGTTGGTGACAAATCGATGTTTTTCCTGTTAGGGGTCAAAACCCCTAAAAGGAACATCACCCACGTGCATCACACACAAAGTGTGATGCACGTGGGTGATGCATTGTAATTTTTTATCACTTGCTGGTGCCTTCGACTTCGTCTGTGTAGTGGTATTAGTATTTTGAGTAGCTTTTATCTTTAAAAATTGTAGCCATAATAACAACACATCACACTCAGAGCCCCTAACTAGGCAGAACCTGTATCTAGGGTGCTCGAAACACACACATAGACGAACATCATCACACCCAGACCGGAAACAAACATCGATAATCATCATAACAATGTTTGCCCCACCGGGATTCGAACCCAGTGCACACGCTTACTCAGTCCACATCACTGCCAACTGAGCCACGGAGCCGTGGAAGCAGTAGTTTTTACGTTTTTTACGTGAACGAGTAACAAACATCCATAGTAGGATTACTGTTGTTATAACCTGCGCACATAAAGAAAAGATCTCAAAATGGCTGCCGTTGTATAGGTGCGGTGGTAGCATGACGGAAAATATGTCGAAATTGTCGTATCTATCTGTCACTTTTGTCGATCATCTCCATACATTTTCCTGCATTTAAAAGTCAAAAGCGATCAAAAGTGACAGAAAAATTCGACAAATGGTCCATCATGCTACGCTGGGTGGTCGTGGTCTCTCTTCTTAACTCTTCTCTCATACTAATACATGCGAGATAGCATGCGTGTTCGGCCGCCATTTTCAATTCGTTTCTTTATCTGCGCGGCTTATAAGTACTAACTTTTGTGTTTTATTTTCAGCCCATAACGGATTTTCTCCTGCTCTGTATCCAGTTCCCAAGAACCTGCGTGACGGGCATAGTAGAAGGACGACCTCTCTTCTCGTAGACCTACCTTACCTACTTATTTATGTACTTACTTATATACCGGGTGTTTTTGACAAGGCGGTAATAAATCAAAGGTGGGATTTCAGGTCACCATAACTAAGAACTTTCCCAAAGCAACATCATGGGTCAAAATATCAAAAAAAATAACAGCTGTTCCATACATTGGTTCGATCAGCTGACGGGGTCAATGTACGGGACGGCTTATTTGTTTTGAGATTTCGACCCATATGTTGCTTTGGGAAAGTTGTTAGGTATGGTGAGCAGAATCCCTCCTTTGATTTATTACCGCCTTGTCAGAAACACCCTGTATAAACTGTATTAAGATGTAGGTATATATACCTAACTTACCTTTAGATATTGTCTGTTTATATTTATATCTAATTTATAAATACTATTTTAAGGTGATCATATAGCCTAACGTAAGTATATACTTACTATACTTACTTGTGATTAAATATTTTTTAATTTTTAAAGTTTGTTTTAGCGGGAAAGTTGTTGGATTTAAAAGTCTGTAAGATTAAATTGGCATGAACAAACATACATAGTAATTAGTTATCCTCTGCAAGAGGCGAGGATAAAAGCGATTTCTTGCCGGAAACCTATTCTGAGCCGTAAACCCACTGATGATTGAGCGGATGATGGACATGGACTCTTCTGTCATTACACGTCCTATCAGTCTCTCTGTCAATCACGGATAGTGACGCAACTCCGCCGTCACGAAATTACTAAAGTGTTGCCACATTAATCAAAATATATCCATTTAGGCTAATACTGTGGGTGACATTAGCTAGCTTGAGCGTGCTGCACCCCGGCTGAATATCGTCTAAAAACAATCACAATGTGGTTGTTTTTGTTTGGTTACAGTCACGTGATTGTCTGAACAATAAGAGGATTCCATGCTTCGAAAGAGACGTTAAGCCGTTGGTCCCGGCTGCAGTGGAGGCTCCGTCACGCTCTCATCTCAAGCTAGCAAAATATTAAGTTTAGAATTATAGAAACACGTTTTACAAGTAAAAGATATTTTGTAAAGGCAATAATCAAAACACAGGTTACTATGGTAATATAATATGGTCCATATTTATGGTAGGTATAAAAAAACATAAACTCGGTTAAACGTGAGTCTGACTCTGAGCTGTTTCTTCTGGCTAGTCCACGTGAGATTGTTTTGAAAAATATCAGGATTTGGACATTTAAGAAGGCCTTTTTATTAGGACCTAATTTTTGATTAAATCCTGGTGAAGGCTGCGGCAGTTAACTACTTAAAGGTCACTCACAAGACCAGTCATTAAATTCCTCCTGAGGAAACTGAATGCCGTATAAGGGTGAATATTTAGACCTTCAAAAACATGCGTCCGGACGTGAAACTGCGAGATTGAAGAATCTATGAGCCTGAGTTTTTAATATGTTATTATTTATCCAAAAAAGGACCTAGACTTAAACAGTTAGTAATAAATTGGATTTGGGAAACGTGGAAAAAAAAAAATTTTTCACCTAAAATCGGCCGTCAGCGGTGCGTCCGGACTCCGACCAGCGCTCAAAATGATGTTATAACTTTTTAACTTTAAGATACTGAACTAAAAACTTTATTTTAATCGATGGTTGATACATTGTTTAACATTAAAAAAAATATGATAACTTAATTTAATTATCTGTTAAAGATATTATTCAACTTATACGAGCGTCCGAAGTTTAGTACTTTTTGAACTACCGCACAGTTCTTCTAACATAACTCGCTAACCAATGGGTTTTAAGTTTTGTAGTATCAGTGCCGTGAACCCTTAGTGATGCTGAGTAAGTCACAGTAGTGACACATGTACTGAGATGCTTCGTTTCGACTCAATCACGTTATGTTTGAGCGCAGTTACGCTTGGTCACCCTTTCTTAAAAATCTGTTCTGTAGCATAGAAAAAAATCAAGCCATTATATCATTGTTTTATTTAGATTATAATGAAATACTATGTGTTTTGCATACTATTGTAGTATTATTTACTTGCTAGACCTTTTATTTCCTATAAATAATCCACTTTTTTTTTTAATTGCTAAGATCGCTGTCCCTAAGATCGCTGTCATTTCTGAGATCGCTGTCCTAATGACAGCGATCTTAGAGTCAATGACAGCGATCTTGTAATTTACTTTTCAATTTCACTGTTACCATTTTTTTCTAGAATTCTTCTTTACTGTTTAGTGTATGTACAATGTTTCTGATAAAGGGTATCATCAGTTCAACCACAGGTGAACTTCTGAAGGCGGGTAGAAAACCGATCCTTAGGGCCAACACCTACAGTAGGTAATTGTATAATTCCGTTTAGAGGCATAGCACAGGTAAAGTACCGCCACCCGCGAAAATATTTAATATCTTCAAAACAAAGGCAAATATCGAATATTGCACTAGATGATGAAGCCTTTGTAGGCGGGGAAACTCCTGACGAGTACCCTGCAGCCCCGGGGAGAGCCGCAGGATAACGTGGGGTTCGCATCCACTAAAACATAGCCGGTGTCCTCCTCGGCTGTTGGCAAGGGGGTCACGGCAGATCTTTGATCTTTATGTTTAACTCTGCTACCTCCTCCAGCATCGGCTATTAAGCCTCTTCACTGGGGGCCAAGATGGTAGTCCCCCCAGAGCGTGGATGGCTCTCCCAACGCTGAAAGACGGATCTGGACACTGCGTTCCGTCATCCTTCCCAGGTTTGTTATATGAGCAGAGCTTGTTCTCCCCTCACGGCGGAGTGTTGACACCGTGGTGGCAGTTAAAAGACCCTACTACTTCCTCCTCGACCGCCAGGTGCTACAGCCATTCCACCTTGGCCGCAGCACCCAGCGATCGCGCGTGGCAGTGGCAGTGTCCTAACACTGACACTGCCACCCTCTCCTACGGGGCTTGTAAGCGCCTCATTGGTACGCCCATTGCTGTCAGCGATGGCGACATCAAGCCGGCCGCAAAGCGGGGAGGGATGACAGCCTGGCATCTACTCCCCTGCGCGTTCGAATCAGCCGGATAGACCTGTGATCCCAACGGTCGGCGACTTAGTCATCAAGCCAACTGTGACATCGTGTCATCGACTAGTGTTGCCCAGGGTGCACCACGTGGAGGTTTATTTGGCCAGAACCCCAGATAATGTAGCCTAGTATTTTAAAGGCACTGTTGTATAGCTTTTAGGTTTAATACCAAGGAAATCTACAGATTGTTGTCAAAAGTGGCCATTTTTAGCAACACTTCGTAGCTTTCTATGGTTTTTAACCACCATTGCTCTAAAAATACTAGGCTAAATTATCTAGGGGAATACTGTTTCACTTTTTTGATACTTGCCTCAGTTTAGAAGATATTAACTCTTTTTGCTTGCTCCTGTAGCTGTGCTATGCCTCTTAAGTATCAGAGATTTGAAAACTCCAGAAGCATGGAAAAGAAGAGTAGTAGTATTGTTCTTAAAAAAGGATGATAAAACCTTGCTGAAAAATTACAGGCTGATCTAAATTTTTAGCCATGTTTACAAACTGTTCTTGAGAGTCATTTGGTACCGTATTGCGCGCAGGATTGATGACTTTCAGCCACCCAAACAAGCCGGTTTCCCTAAAGGCTTCAGGACCATAGACCAGATACATGTTTTACGGCATGTTGATTAGATGTTTGAATATTCCACAGAAATAGTAGGTTCATCCAAAGAACCAAGGATAACGTTACTTTAATATAAAATATTACAAAATAAAATCTAAATAAGAAGCGATGGAGTTTTTTTTATGTTTCTTTTAATTTTAATCTGTAGATGCAAGCTTGTTAAAACTGTGCCAAGAATTCTATTAGTATTTCTTAAAATAAAATAATAACTTTTTACAATAAAATATTGAGTTCAATATGTTTTTATTTCAGTTATATGAGGTGTTCTAAGATCGCTGGCAGTGAATATAAGATCGCTGTCCTAATTTTTTCAAAAGCGATTTACAGATAAACTATTGGGTAAAAAAGAGTCCCTCCATCATGAAAACTATAACTTTTTGTTCTTGTATACGATAAACTCATTAAAATTATCAAATTCTAAAAAAAAAACATGGACAGCGATCTTAGATGAAGAATAAGATACAGGCCACGGCTTAGTTTAGGAACCAAAGAAACTTTGTATTATGTTGAAACTACCTACCTATGTATTATGTAACAGATTTAACATTACTTCTGTAAAAACTATGTTGGTGAAATAAAATTATTATTATTATTATTATTATTAATATTTTTTGTGAGAAATACCCATAATCTACAGTGTCAAATTTAGTCATTTAGTTAAAACATCATGGTTAATAACGTTAAAACAGATCCTACTTTTATACCCAGACAAAAATTATTAAGCGAATCT
Source organism: Euspilapteryx auroguttella (assembly GCA_951802225.1). NCBI lineage: Eukaryota > Metazoa > Arthropoda > Insecta > Lepidoptera > Gracillariidae > Euspilapteryx > Euspilapteryx auroguttella. Next base: position 5,154,943 of record OX637669.1, read on the forward strand.
TGTAGCTAATATCTGGCAACCCTAAAATTATCATTGCTCGATTGCTCTGTGACACGGTTTCGATTTTTTTTCATTAAATTGTGCGATTTTGTGCTAAATTTGTTACTAAAACCGTTTGTAATATCTCTAAAGCGGACCTCTAATACCCGTGCTATTATAATTCCTAACACTACTGTAAAATACAGCAGCAAATCGCGTGTTATCGTGAAAATGGCCGCGCCTATCTACAACCCAGTAAGTAAATGTTTGTTTTTCGTCATAGAAAGGAGACGGGTCACCGCAATGCATTTTTTATTCGATCGATGACATCTCTTAATAAGGAAGTTTATTAACCAATCGAGACTATAATATTTCATTTATCTAATCACGTAAATTCCGAAGTAAAAACTAGAAAAGATAATTGAAAAATAGAGACTTAGTCATACCAAAATAAGCCAAACAAACAACTATACAGCAATGTAATAGGTATTTTACATGTCATTTCATTTAGCTCCAAATTCAAGGTCATATCAACGTAAAAGGAAATTCAATTTAGTCTTGTGACCTGGACATTCATCATAGTTTTCTAAAACCATAATGATTCATTGGCTCTTTAAGATGTAAATTGGTACAGTGACGTATACAGATGTCCTTATTAAAACACTTACATTGTAGTGTAGTGCTAAACTAAATAGTACACAGTAATAGCACAGTATAATAAATAGTACTATACTACAGTACGGGCACTCCCTGCCTCCCTCAGCAATTACCCCCGCACACGGTTACCTCTCAGTTACCGCTCAGTACAAATAGCATGTCTCATCTCACTCACACAAACATGATACGCTGTTCACGCATACGTAAACAAGCAAGATTCAGCAACACTTGTACGCACACACACACACAGGGATGCACCGGAACCGCCATTAGAACTGCAAGTAACTGTGCGACGACCATCTTGTAGCGAGATAACGCTGTGTAAATTAAATATCAAAAAGCCTGTAATAAGCAAATTAAAGTTAGTTAAAACAGTATAAAAGTGTGTTATCTCTGCCTCCAAGCACCTGTATATCCTGTACATACGCGTAGATGTGAAAGTTGTGGCATAAGTATGTACAGTCTGGCAACGGTGTCTTGAAATCGAACCATTTTTATTTTAAGTTAGAAACCGTAACAAAAATTATTTTTAAGGAAACAGATCATAAATTATTTTGTCTTACCTTGAGCTTATTGGTTTTTCATCTAAAGAGAAAATGAATAAAAATTACTAACTCCACATACTTAAACCTCATCGCGTCGTGCGCGTATAAACTGTGCATAATTTAAATGCGTTTGAGGGTAGTCAACCATTCCACGGGTTAAAAGTGGTGACCCCATTATTTTCTAGATTTTTGTGCCAAGCTGTATTAGAGGCGTAAGACTATTCTCTAATCTGTGGCATTAGTAAGGTAGATTAAAAATGTCGCGGAGTTGAACATAACGATCGAAAGATCACCCCCTTGCCAACAGCCAAGATGGACACCGGCGGGGTTTTAGTGGGTGCGAACCCCACACACGTTAGGAGTTTTCAAAAAAAAAATAAAAGAGGTAGATTAAAAATGTGCAGTTTAATTTTCAGATAATCCCATGCGTCCAGCCACTTGTGGGAGGCTTCTATCCTGGCTCCATGATCAGGATCCAGGGCAGTGTGCCGCCAACAGCTGAGAGGTACCTATCTAATATCCAACTAGTCGACCCGGCGAACTTCGTACCGCCTAACCTATGTATTACTATATATGTTGTATAAGCCGCGCAGATAAAGAAACATTTTGAAAATGGCGGCTGCAAGCATGCTGTCTAGCGTATGAGGGAAGAGTTTCCGGCCTCCATTTTCAAATTGTTTCTATATGTACGCATGTTATACATTATAAACCTTCCTCTTGAATCACTGTATATCTATTAAAAAAAATCGCATCAAAATCTGTTGCATATTTCTAAAGATTTAAGATAATAATGACAAACAGCAGGAAGAGCCCTTGTTTTATACTATGACTAAATCTATTCTATATTCTATACCAATAATAAAGAGGAAAGACTTGATTTTTTTTTTGTTTTGCATCGAATAGGCTCCGGAAATACTGAACCGATTCAGAAAAATTCTTTCACTGTTGGGAAGCTACACTATCCCCGAGTGTCATAGGCCATATGAGATTGTTAAAAAATTTATGAATCCTTTCCTAAACTCAATTAATGTAACCCGAATTGCATTTTTTACCGTTGTTTACATATTTTGTCAGGTTGTTTGTTATTGTTATTTGTTTTTTCATTCGCCTATTCTGGACAGTCATAAGACTAAAGTGTATAGAGCCAAGTCTTTATTAGATTATATTATATGGCGTAAATAAGTTAGCCGGGAATGCTTGTTAATCAATAAATTTATCTATTTCAGGTTCGCATTCAACCTCCAGTGCGGGCCCAACACAGATCCCCGTGATGATATAGCGCTGCACTTGAACTTTCGCTTCGTTGAGATGTGCATAGTGCGGAATAACCTGACCTCTATGAACTGGGGCCCTGAAGAGATTGGGGGAGGCATGCCTCTGCAGAGAGGGCAAGGTTTTGAGGCCCTCATCCTGTGTGAACCTAGCTGTTTTAAGGTGAGATTATTTTAAGAGCCAGTTTACAGCGATGCTAGCGCCATTCGCGACAAAAATTAATATCTTCTAAACTAAGGCTAATATCAAAAATGTGGCACTGTTTGACACTAGATAAAGTAGCCTAGTATTTTTATGGCACTTTCGTATAGCTTTTAGATTGAAGAGCAGAGAAAAGTACGGATTGTTGCTAAAATCGGCCACTTTTGGCAACAATCTATGGATTATTTTGTTCTTTTTAGTTAGGACTACTTTATTGTGCTCAAAAAAAAAACTAAGCAAGATTATCTAGTGTCATACTGTGCCACATTTTTGATATTTGCCTTAGTTTAGAATTTTTTTTTTTTTTTTTTAGAATGGCGCTAGCATCGCTGTAAACTAGCTCTTAAAACTTTCTCTTGAATCACTCTATCTATTAAAAAAACGCATCAATATCAGTTGCATAGTTTTAAAGATTTACATAGGAACAGACGCGGGGGTGACTTTGTTTTATACTATGTATTGACTATCTGTGCTGGCGAACTTCGTATCGCTCTGTTCAACTATATATAAAAAAAAAAAATCTGTTGTTTTTACTAACTTCCCCTTCGTCAATATATGTAAAACTCTTCCGTTACTGACTGACTGACTGACTGACTGACTGACTGACTGACTGACTGACTGACAGACAACGCAGAGCCGAAACTACTGGGCGTACAAAGCTGAAATTTGGCATGTAGGTTCCTTAGGGAGTGTAGGTGAGCACTAAGAAAGGATTTCCCGAAATTCCCACGGGAACGGGAAAAAACGGGATTTTTGTGTTTATGAGAAATCTGCGCGGGAAATACCGCGGGGCAGCCTCTAGTTTTTCCATATTTTCTCAACTTTTAAACCTTCCCTGGACTACTACGAACATTTTAAAACTAAAACAGCTAAATCGGCCCGGCCGTTCTCGAGTTTTAGCGAGACTAACAAACCACGATTCATTTTTATATGTATAGTAGATAATAATAATAATAACACATCACACTCAGAGCCCCTAACTAGGAAGAACCTGTATCTAGGGTGCCCGAAACACACACAGAGACGAACATCACACCCAGACCGGAAACAAACATCGATATTCATCATATCAATATTCGCCCCGCCCAGGAATCGAACCCGGGTGCACACGTATACTCAGTCCACATCACTGCCAACTGAGCGAATCGATGAAAACTGACGTATAGATTATGTTAAATTTGTGGTCATTCCTTCTCTCCCCCACCCAGGTGGCACTGAACGGGCAGCATTTCTGCGAGTTCCCCCACAGGCTGCCGTACCAGCGCGTCACGCACTTGACCGTGGACGGTGACGTCATAGTTCAGGTCATCGGGGTCGAGAGTGCAAACGCTCCCCAGCAGCAGGGATATATGGTGAGTCTATAACAAAAAATTTCAATTTGACCATTTGAGACAGATCTACTCATGGAATTAATACATAAAAGTAGTCCAGGGAAGGTTTTAATGGTGAGAAAATATGGAAAAAAATAAAATGAGGCGCGATACGAAGTTCGCCGGGACAGCTAGTAATAATAATAATAATAACACAACAAACTCAGAGCCCCTAACTAGGAAGAACCTGTATCTAGGGTGCCCGAAACATATACAGAGACGAACATTACACCCAGACCGGAAACAAACATCGATATTCGTCATAACAATGTTTGCCCCGCCGGGAATCGAACCCAGGTGCACACGCTTACTCAGTCCACATCGCTGCCAACTGAGCGAATCGATGAAAACTGACGTTATCACGTAAAAGTACCGACCGTTAGCCGACTTTTCGTATTTTCAGCAACAGGCAGTAGCCCCGCCCTCGTACGGGGCTCCGCCGCCGGCCTACGGAGCCCCCGGGTACGGCGGACCTCAAGGTGAGTCCCTCAACTATTTGCCACAAAAATGTAAAAATTAAAAAGTGGCAACACTGTATTGATTGTATATTTTTGTATTTATTTTGGGAGGTGTGTGTTATGCTGGATTTTTTTTAATATATAATGGTGTTAAAAGTTAATATTTACTAACCATATTATTCATAAAGATACAATAGGTTTAAAATAGCTTTACTGGAGGTCTACTTCTCAGGTTACTTGTATGGTAAACACATGGAATTAATAAGTACTAAGTACAGTGGCGGACACGGTCGGCGTAACACTTCCGGTTTTTCTGTATTGCAAAATAGCTCTTCTTATTTGGTAATACAGTCTAGGGCTGACGAAACCATAGACCATGAGAACCAGTGAGTGTTCCAGTTGGGTAAACGCACCATGGACATCCTCAATTGACCTGCGTCAAATAACTAAAATTATCTGTTATACTTTTTATGAATAAGAGGGTAAGAATAGATTACAAGTTTGCTGTCTCCTCCCACGGGTGTCGTAGAAGGCGACTAAGGGAACAGCCGAAGGGCGGGCAGCAGCGTTCTTCGTTGAATTTCTTGAAGAGCCACACTGCGATCGCCAACCCGCCGGCCAAGCGTGGCGATAATGGCTAAACTCTCCCCACAATGTTTGACCTTGTGGCGAACTGTGGGGAGTCCTATTTCCTTCTAGGAGTTTAGAATAAGAGTTGGTTTTTACCGAAAATAACAATACTGATACGAAAACTTTAATTAAAAAATTATGCAAAAACACACTACGTTCACTAGTGTAGGGGATGGGGAGGTCTAGGATAGCGTAACAGATTTGTATACGGTCTTGTGTTCCCTAGACTTTATTACCAAGGAACAAGAGCTATTTTGCAATACAGAAAAACCGGAATGGTTACGCTATCCTGGACCGCCACTGTACAGTAAAAATTCTAAAAGGAGAAAAAGAGGTTATAGGGCGGCCTTATCGCTTATCTTCCAGGCAACTGAGTTTCTAACTAAGTGCTAAGTGGAGTGAATAATGTTTAAAAAAATATTTATTTTAATAAAAAGGTAAGTAAAGTTTTCTTCCTGTAATTATTGTTAACTGTGATATAACTTGTAGGTAGCACTGTATGTGACATAACAATACACAAAATCACAATAATTCACAAAAAAAAGGAGAACGTGTCGTGGGGCACGCGGTAGGAACGATGGCCGACTGACAGTCGACCAAGCCACTGCCCGTAGGGAGGGGAGCGAGTACTGCGAGCGAGCGAACAAGAGAGAGAGAGAGAGATAGTTCTCGGTCGCTTCCATTCACTTCTTCGCTGTAACGCTTTTGTGTCTCACTTCAGCCGTAACGTTGCACTTTTTTTTGTGAACTTCGTTCCAAAAACAACACCTTAACTTTTAAATTAGACCCATTACATAAAAAAAGCCAGCAAAAATTTACTACTCGCTAATCAGTTCGCAGTTACACCTTAACCCAGTGCCATACAAGTTGAGACCACTTTAGATGCGCCTCGCCACATGTACGTTGGGCCCAAGTATCCAGGGTAAAGGATTTTTATGAGAGGTTTTCAATTTGACATCTCAGAAAAAAAAACAAGTTTTATCACGCCGCTATCAGATGGCGCTAGCAAAAGTCTATAGGTCAAGTTCAAATGAATCATTGAAAGCTTAAAATAAAATTAAAACTCGTAAAGCGTAAGTCGTAAGCTTTTGTATTGTTTTGTTTTAAACTTTTCAAGTTAATTTGAATTACTTACAGCTTGGCACAGATAACTAGAAAATAATGGATGTGCCACTTTGCATGTGGAGAAAGAATTCTTTATTAATTTTCTCCAAATATCAAACACAATCTAAGCCCAAAGTTAGTCAAAATCAAAAATCAACAATTTGATGATCTGTTTCTCCACAAGAAGTAATATTAGTAACTAACAGTTATGGATTGAATAATCTGAAATAAATGCATTTATTTATTATTATTATGTTTCTCAATACTCTCCGGTATCACGGGATGGAGCCCGGTCCTTTGAGAGGCGTGCGAGGGGACGAATCCAACTCGTAGAGGTCCTTTCGAGAGTTTTGCTATATTGTATATGGATCACCAACCAGGCACCGCCATTAAATGCACAAATAGATCATGCACCCAGAGACGGCACCCAGAAGGTGATAGGAACTATTGTAAAATGGATGACAAGAAATGGTTTATGGGGGTGAACTGTTTAATGGACCGGTTAATTGGTGCTATGGAGTGAAATACCGGTACGCCTGCCTTTAATGCAACATTTCACTAATTGTCATGGCAGGCGGTGACTCGCTGTCCACTGGGTGGGCTTCCACTAAGTCGCCGATATATTGGTAACGGGTCGCAACACTGGTCGTGATTATTATTATTATTATTATTATTATTAGGTTTTCCAACTTAGCATAAAAATGTTTCCGTTTCAAGTCACCGTTGCCAAGCTGTACCTATGTCTATAACGATAGACAACGCCATCTGCAGTCGTAATACGAAACATTTTTTTTTTTAATTGTCACTTTGAAACCCCTCATTATTATAGGCACGGTATACTTATACATATCGTTTTATTTTTGTAATATTTTGCTTTGGTTTGGCTTATAAATTAGTATTTTTAACACTACTAACACATATTATGATATTAAGAGGCATAGCACAGCTAAGGTAGCGCGACCCGCATTTTTTTTTATATCGTCTAGTCACTAAGGCAAATATCAATCAATATATATAAAACTCCTCCGTTACTGACTGACTGACTGACAGAGAACGCAGAGCCGAAAATACTGGGCGTAGAAAGCTAAAAATTGGCACGTGGGTTCCATGGGGAGTGAAGGCGAGCACTAAGAAGGGATTTCCCGAAATTCCCACGGGAACGGGAAAAAACGGGATTTTTGTGTTAATGAAAAATCGCGCGGGAAAAACCGCGGGGCAGCCTCTAGTATTAAATATAAAATATCAATGGCCGTTTTTAGCAACACTCTGTAGCTTTCTTTGGTCTTTAACCTAAAAGCTATACAACAGTGCCCTAAAAATACTAGGCTGCCTTGTCTAGGCTAATATTGTTTCACATTTTTGATATTTGCCTTAGTTTAAAAGATGTAAATTTTTTTCACGGGTGGCGCTACTTTAGCTGTGCTATGCCTCTTAAGCATTAGTTCAATAGCATGATTATTATTTAATGGTTTAAATAATTAGTCTTACTCTTACAAGATCAAAGTTACGAGACTCGCGATTTTTGACCTAATCGTAATGGAGTATTAGTAGAATAGTAATAGCACATAGAATTTTAATCGTAAGTTTATGAGACTAAGGCCCCTGGTATAATAAAAAAAGTATTTTTAATGCCTTTGTTTTTGTTGCAGGTTTTTATTGATGTGACAGAGAAGAGGAATTAAATAAAGACAGAAAGAGAAAGATATATGCGTATAAGTTATACCCAAAGGAAAGATAAACTAAATATATAACTTTACCTATATACTTAATACTATTATTAGATTAAAATATTAGTTTTTAAGTTAATATCCTTTTTTTAATACTATCAGTATTTGTTTTTTTTGTATGTTTCCTGTTTTGTAGTCTCGATCGATATGATGCTCACTGTTGAGTTTCGTTCACTAATTTAAAGTCGCCTTGTAAAAATATTTGAGTTTTTTTTTTCAAAATGTAATTTGTGAAATTAGTTTGCACTTTGCCCTACAGATGGCGCAACACCCAAATGTTATGCATATTTTTAAAGATAACTTTTTGGCAATTAGGTTTAGTTTGAAATTTTTTTATTATTCCAAAAAATCATGTTTTTTTTAAGTTAGAGATTATTTTAAGTATACCTACCTATCTAAGCATTTTATTATATCCTATTATTTTATTAAATAAGCTATAAGCTGTTTTTGCATTATTATGTCACTTATAAAATAAGTATTATAATAAATATTGTTGTTTTTCGATTAATTTTGATTGTTTTTTTTGTGTGATTTGGGCAAAAATGGCGACTGACCTTCATAAAAAGTTACAGAGCATTCTGGTTATTTAATATCAAAAAGACTGGATCTACCAGAGAAGTATACCTCCAACAAAGCTAGCATAGCACAGCTAAAGTAGCGCCACCCGAGAGAAAAAAATATCTTCTAAACTAAGGCAAATATCAAAAATGTGAAACAGTATTCCACTAGATAATGTAGCCTAGTATTTTTAGGAAACTGCTGTATAGCTTTTAGGTTAAAAATCTAAGAAAGCTACTGATTGTTGCCAAAAGTGGCCGTTTTTAGCAACAATCAGTAGCCTTCTCTGGTATTTAACCTAAAAGCTATACAACAGTGCTCTAAAAATACTAGACCACATTATCTAGTGGAATACTGTTTCACATTTTTGATATTTGCCTTAGTTTAGATGATTTTTTTTTTCGCAGGTGGCGCTACTTTAGCTTTTAAGAAAGAAAGAAAGAAAGAATATACATTTATTTCAATGGCACGATAAATAACATAGCATTTTGTACATACACGCGAGTGGCCAACACAGCTGGTACTCACATAATTTAAACAAAACAAATAGAGGTTTAAGAGGACCGTATACCCCGAAAACAGAAAACGTTTTTCCACTACTAATTCTTCTCCAATCGTCATGAAATTTTAGTATGTTTCTAACACTAACAATATAAAAAAACTAGGTTAGGAAGATTTCTTTTTTTTTTTTTCAAATTCGCTATAGATTCAGACCTATAGGCCCTTGAAATACAGAGATTTTGTGATAAAAATTTGGTCGAATAAAGTTTTTTGTTTTCCGAAACCAATGCACAATAAAAAAAAATAAGGAAAACGTACAAACCTACCCTGTTATTCATAAAAAGTTAAAGAGCATTTTAGTTATTTGACGTATGTCAATTTAGACTGGATGTCACGTATTTACCATACAACAAACCAGAGAAGTAGACCTCCAGTAAAGCTACTTAAAATGTAATGTATCTTTATGAATAAGACGGCTAGATTATTTAATGCTGAAGCGATGGACATCAAAATCATTGTGATTTGCTAAGATTTAGGTAGTGAAAAGCGTTTTCCCGCGAAACGCAAATTAAAAAAAAAAAAGAAAAATTCATAAATAAAATAACAAACTGACACATATATAACTGAGAACTTCCTCTTTTTCAAAGTCGGTTAAAATTTGTACTAAAACCTTCTCCTGAATGTAACGATACATTTCCGAAAACCGCATCAAAATCGGTTCAGCCAAACGCGAGATAATCGCGGACAAACATACATACATACATACATACAGGTCAAACTGATAACCTCCTTTTTTGAAGTCAGTTAAAAAATTGCTCTCTCTCTCTGTCGCATGTTTGCGTTGCCTATACTATTGCTTTTAAAACCTACTGTATCTATATAAATAATACGGTGAAAGTCAGTTAGCATTCAAAAAGAATTATTAAGTGCTTACACGGTGCGAAACTAGCGCCATTTCCGATAAATAATTAATATCTTCTAAACCATGGCCGAAATCAAAAATATGCGTCTCGGACCTATTGGGTCCTGTATTATAAGAAACTATTTAAAAAATCTATTCACGAATAAACTGTTACACAGAAAAATACAAAAAATGGAAGAACAGTTGGCTTCAGCTTCAGTTCCTTGGAGTTGAGGTCGTAAGCTGAAATGGCCTCCATTTCACCGAATAACCGACTGACGACGCGCGTCAGCGAAGGCGCGCAGGGCCCGAGTGACGAGTGTCCGTAGGCATCTTGCTATCAATGTTTAGTTGTTTTATTTTGTCTATGAAACGTCTCTTTGCAAGTTGTATTTTATTTTATCTTTGTAATTATGTCGGTTTTGGTGAATAAATGTTTATTCTATTCTATTCTAAAAACAAAAAAATAGGTGGAGAAACAGTAAAAAATGATTTATTCAATATAGGATACAAGATATCGCTTATTGAAAGTCAATTAGACTACATCTAATTAATATTGATACCTTATTTGGTAAAGTATCCTATACTGTGAGAGGCGAGGTAGTTCAGGGTGCCCACCAATTGGCTCAGACAAACAAATGTTTGCCTTGCCTTACGACAATAGTCGCCTGGAGAGGCCCCCAAACGAGCCTCTGTCAAATGAAAGAAAGACAGTCTTATCGCTCTAAGCGGTTTATTCGAGGTAAGCCGTTTATTTGACTGCTCCGTGGCTCAGTTGGCAGTGATGTGGACTGAGTAAGCGTGTGCACCCGGGTTCGATTCCCGGGCAGGGCGGATATTTATATGATGAATATCGATGTTTGTTGATGATGTGATGTTCGTCTCTGTGTGTGTTGCGGGCACCCTAGATACAGGTTCTTCCTAGTTAGGGGCTCTGAGTGTGATTATTATTATTATTATAAGCTTTCAGAATTTATTTAAAGCACATTTAAAGCAACAATGCAGGCGTTGGCTCTTTAAGTTTCTCAACGAAGGACGCTGCTGCCCGTCCTTTGGCCCTTTAGTCGCCTTTTACGACACCCGTGGGAGGAGATGGGGGGGTATTATAATGCGCCATCCCACCACCACCAAAAGTATAAATTTGCGCTAAGAAAAATGTTTGCTATGGATTTCATGTTTTTTTTTTTGTGTTGTTTCAGGAATACCCGTTGAGCCAGGGGTAAGTTTAACTATATAGTCAACTTTTATTATATTCTGTGTATACAGGGTGTCCGGGGAAGTTATAACATAATTTTAAGGGTGCATTCTATTATCAATTTCATCGACGAAAACACCCCATATGTGGGGTCGCAGCCTCACCCCCCCTCAGTATGATGTTTAAAATTTTTTTTTGCAAAAGACGACCCCGCTTACTTTTAAATTCACAGTTAAAGATCTAAGGCTCACAGAAGCTTCATTAAGGTCATGATCGAAGGCTAAGTAGTTTGGCTACCTAAGTTACTAACAAATTAACTATGTGTTGTTTTTTTTTTTTAAAAGTGGGTCAGATCTTTTAAAAGTAGGTGGGGTGGACTTTTGCAAAAAAAAAAAAAAACATCATACTGTGGGGGGGGGGGTGAGGCTGCGACCCCCCATATGGGGTGTTTTCGTCGATGAAATTGATCATAGAATACAACCTTGAAATTATGTTATAACTTTCCCGGACATCCTGTTTACAGTACTTTTGTTAGTTTGTGTCGTCTGTCTTCGTACAGTGGCGGTCTAGGACGGCGTAACACTTCCGGTTTTTCTGTATTCCAAAATAGCTCTTTGTTCTTTGGTATTAAAGACGAGACCATCAATATCAATACATAGTATAAAACAAAGTCGCTTCCCGCGTCTGTCCCTATGTATGCTTAAATCTTTAGAATTATGCAACGGATTTTGATGAGGTTTTTTTAAATAGATAGAGTGATTCAAGAGGAAAGTTTATTATTATAATTCATGCACAATATAGTAATAGGTTAGGCGGTACGAAGTTCGCCGGGTCGACTAGTATACTATAAAAACAAATCCGCTACGCCCCGTCCTGGACCGCCACTGTACAGGCTGACCTCGGCCTCGGACACAGAGATCAAATGTATGAAACATACGTAGTACCGTAAACTGCTGCAAATTTGCACGAAATTTAAGCTTTTCTTAAAAATATATATTTACTAGTCGACCCGGCGAACTTCGTACCGCCTAAACTATTAATATTTTGTGCACGTATTATACTTATAAACCTTCCTCTTCAATCACTCCATCTATTACAAAAAGCCGCATTAAACTCTGTTGCGTAGTTTTAAAGATTTAAGCATACATAGGGACAGACGCGGGAAGCAACTTAATTTTATACTATATATATATATATTTTTAAGTATTTATTATTTGTGTTTTTGTAAACATTAGCAAGCAAATTCGAGATTTATGCCATACGGCTAAAGGTTCATATTGCCGAAACTGTTGATTTATAGATTTCCAGAGACTGTCAAAGTTGTAGGCAAAGTTGTGATGAAATATGAAATAACTCAGGTCAAACTGATAACCTTCTTTTTTGAAGTCGGTTAAAAATGATCGGTTCGTAATTGTCTTGTTATTGTTAGCGACTTCGTTAACCATTGCTGTTTTCTTTGGGCGTGCAACAGGAATTGCCTTTGTTAAAGCGGTAATGGTTTCTATAATAGATTGTGCTTTTTTTAGCAGAATTTTTTTTTTTATTTAAACTACATCAAGGAGTGGACCTTCTATACTTAATAATAATAACACATCACACTCAGAGCCCCTAACTAGGAAGAACCTGTATCTAGGGTGCCCGAAACACACACAGAGACGAACATCACACCCAGACCGGAAACAAACATCGATATTCATCATATCGATATTCGCCCCGCCCGGGAATCGAACCCGGGTGCACACGCTTACTCATTCCACATTGTAACGTTTAGGGTTTTATTTGGCAGTTAAATAAAACCAAGGCTTAACGTTCATACATATATTTAAATAAAGTGTAAAGTTGGGTCGCGGGTTTTAAGCCTAGTCGAGACGACAATGCAGAGCCTGGTTACCGCACTCTCCTCAGTCTGTAGCCGCTCCAGCAGTGGAGTCTCCAGAGCCCTCAGGTCAGGCCAAGTCAGCTCCAGGGGTGAAGAAGCAGCCAGTTCTTGCTACCGGTCGCGCAACAGGCGATTAGTGGTTAGGCTAGGCGGGCAAGTAGACCTCCGCTCAGCAGGGTAGGCAGTTAAGCCGGAAAGTAGTTCCTGGAATTCAGCATACAATTCCCGGGTCAGTTTTGACGTCTGGAGAAAGACGCTAACAGAACAAAGGATGGCAGCATAACCAGAGCTAGAAAGGCAGTTCTACTAAGCGAAGAAGCGATCAGAGCGGTGTTTTTAAATTTAAATTCAGAAACGGTTAATCATTAAAATAAAGGAAATGCAAAAGTACTTAATTAAGAATTTATCAGCACTATGACATAAGTTACTTTATAAATAAATCTATTACTTATATTTCTAAAGTATACTAAGAAATTAAATCAAGCGTCACTAAGAAAGGGTTACATAGTTTAAATTTGAAATAACCGTTATAACACCGCTATATGGCTTAGCAGATTAAATCTATTACTAACATTAAAGGGAACACAATCAATATATATAAAACTCTTCCGTTACTGACTGACTGACTGACAGACAACGCAGAGCCGAAACTACTGGGCGTAGCGGGCTGAAAATTTGCATGTAGGTTCCTTAGGGAGTATAGGTGAGCACTAAGAAGGGAATTCCCGAAATTCCCACGGGAACGGGAAAAAACGTGATTTTTGTGTTTATGATAAATCTGCGCGAGTGAAACCGCGGGGCAGCCTCTAGTACAATATAAAACATTCTTTGCAAAACTCACCCAAGAACGGGAACTTACAAAACACGGCACTTATTAGGTTTTATATTAAAATAATTGATCAGTACAGCACAGCTGAGAAAATATCAACCATCGCAGGCGCGCGACTATTAGCTCTGCCGGTGTTAGCCAGCGTCAGCGAACGAGACCCGAACAGCGGCCGATGGCTACGCTCGGTTGGCAGAGTGCGTCTTGCTTGCACGCGTGTGTCGAAACGAGAGAAAAGATTTACAATGCAAGATAGTTGATGCGCTCGCTAATAAGGAATTAAGATCACCTTGTCCGTCTTTTTATTTAAAGTTTTGTAATGTAAAATATAAAGTCTAGTTATAATAAGTTTTATATTTATTTGATTAATGTTGTACAATAACAAGTCCTATTATTAAACATTTTATTATTAAAATATATTGTAAGATATCGTTCAAGAAACGCTACGTTACAACATCACTGCCAACTGAGCCACGGAGCAGTTAAATAAGTACTATTAATTTTTATGTTTTAAATAATTGTATTACAGATGTACGTCCCCCCCTCGTACTCGGCGCCCCAACAGCGCCAGGGCCTCGGCACGGGGGCGGCTGTGGGGCTCGGCGTGGGGGCGCTCGCCGCGGGGGGGCTCGCCGGGTACGCCCTCGGTGGGGGCTTCAGCAGTGATAGCCCTACTGAGGAGGTAAGTTGGGGGCGGTAAACATGGTACGGTTTTACTCATTTTTAGTGGTAAGGAGGGATGCCCACTAAAAAGTAATTTTTCGATCGGTAAGTAATTTTTCTGTGGAAATAAGAAAGACAGAAAAGTCAGAAGAATCTTTTGGAATGAGATGTTTCAATTTGATAGCTTAGAAGAAAAAAACAAGTTTTATTACGCCGCTACCAGATGGCGCTCTGCCAGGAGCAATAGGTCAACGCCCTGCAGTACCGGGCCGAAGAATAGGACTGAGGTATCCCCTGCCTGTCGTAAGAGGCGACTAAGAGGGGACCCCGGGGTCGTTGGGTGCATGAGGCGGGGGCCTCGTGTAGTCATATAACGGCCCCGAGAAGGACGGTGGAACGCGGTGTCCCGATTCCGCCGTCGAGCGTAGAAAAAGCCATCCGCGCTCAGGGGGGACTACCACCACTTGTCCCCCCGTGAAGAGGCTTAACAGCCAATGCTGGAGGGGGTCGCGGAGTTGAACATAACGATCGAAAGATCACCCGTGACCCCTTTGCCAACAGCCGAGATGGACACCGGCGGGGTTTTAGTGGGTGCGAACCCCACATAACCCTGTGACTCCCCCCGGGGTCGCAGGGTACTCGTTAGGAGTTTCCCCGCCTAAAAAAAAAAAAAAGGCGCAATAGGTCAAGATGAAATGAATGATTGAATAGCTCAAAATAAAGCATAAAAATTAAAATTTAACTGAGGCAGTGACGGAGTGGGTGAAATTGAGATTTTTACTTAGCAGCAAATGATCCACTCCAAAGAGTCACTCAATACTCGATCTCCCATCTCTCTGATATTGCTGTAGACACCGCCATCTACGGGCGTATTATGAAACTTTTTTTTTCTTTTCTGTCTCTTTGAAAACCCCTCATTGAGTGTAGCCCCACTGAGGAGGTTAGTTGGGGCACGCTTCTATACATTTTTAAGCAATCAAATGTATTATTGAAAGTAACTATATAAGTGTCGTAGTGAGATTTGATAATTAGGTTTTTTGCAAAAAACCTAGGGATTTTGCGAAAACACGGATAATTTGATATATGCATTACTTTTTTTTTTCAATCATCCTGACATAAAGCAGTTTTTTTTGCAAAAAACCTAGTAATATTGTAAACTTTGAAGCCTTACTATAATCTGATTGGCTAGATTATTGCTTGCTGGTAAACTCTTATTCTGATTGGTACGTTAAAATATCCTTTGACGCTACAGAGAACCAATCAGAATAAGAGTTTACCAGCAAGCAATAAATCTAGCCAATCAGAGTTAAGGCAGGTTTCAAATTTTTCAATAATACTAGGTTTTTTGCAAAAAAAACTGCTTTACGTCAGGATGATTGAAAAAAAAGTAATGCTTATATCAAATTATCCGGGTTTTCGCAAAATCCCTAGTTTTTTTTTGCAAAAAACCTAATTATCAAATCTTACTACGACATAAGCAAGACAACGCATGTATGCGTGTTTGGACGAACATTCTGAAGAGTCACGCCTGCATTCAAAAGCGTTCATAAGTACAGGATGAATAAGAGGGCTACTTTTTCATTTATTTAGAACTAGTCGACCCGGCGAACTTTGTACCGCCTAACCTGTTACTATTTTGTGCATGTATTATACTTATAAACCTTCCTCTTGAATCACTGTATCTATTAAAAGAAACCTCGTTGAAATCCGTTGCGTAGTTTTAAAGATTTAAGCATACATAGGGACAGACGCGGGAAGCGACTTTGTTTTATACTATGTATTGATTGATATAACGACATCACGTTCACAGAATATTTGTCCGTAGTATTTAATTTTTGTAGAACACATCACGTTTAAGGCCCTTAACTAGGAGGAACCTGTATCTAGGCCCTCTAAGCAGTGATAGCCCTACCGAGGAGGTTAGTTCGGGGCAGTAACTCAATTTGACCATGTAGTCTTTCGGCAGTAATTTACTTTCTTTCATTATGGTGATCTGTAGAGGATGTGAGGAGAACGTGGTGCTTCACTATGGTGGTGCTTATGAACAGGCTCCGAGTAGCTCAACGAGCCATGGAGCGCGCTATGCTCGGGATTTCTCTGCGGGATCGAATCAGAAATGAGGACATACGCAGAGAAACCAGGGTCACCGACATAGCCACGCGGATAAGCTCGTTGAAGTGGCAATGGGCAGGTCATATAGCCCGCAGAACAGATGGCCGCTGGGGCCGAAAAGTTCTCGAGTGGAGACCACGGATCGGCAAGCGCAGCGTAGGACGTCCACCGACCAGATGGACGGATGATCTGCGCAAGGCTGCGGGTCCACGCTGGATGCAGGCCACCTGCGATCGGTACAGATGGAGAGCCTTGAGGGAGGCCTATGTCCAGCAGTGGACGTCCTACGGCTGAAATGATGATGATGTAGAGGATGTAAGGAAACATTTCAATGTTTTGTTCTCAGGTGCAGGCAGCTTCCTTTGACGGCGGCGACTTCGGTGGCGACGACTGGATCGAGTAGTCGAAGCTTATTTTATTTATTTTAATTTTACCAGCCTACCTAGCGAACTTCGTACAGTGGTGGACATGGTCGGCGTAACACTTGCGGTTTTTCTGTATTGCAAAACAGCTTTTGTACATACATACATAATCTCACGCCTTTTATTCCCCGGAGAGTTAGGCAGAGGTACCAGCTCAAGAGCCGGACCCACGTTTAGCCGAGTTTATGATTTTTTATTACCAACGTGAGGCGGGGCCAGCTTGTCGCCGCGGCTATAGCGACCACTACTGCGGCCGGGACCAATGGCTTCACGTGCCTTCCGAAGCACGGAATCATCTTACTTTTCGGACAATCAGGTGATTCAAGCCTGCAATGTCCTATCCAACCGAGAACAACCACAACATGATTTTTGTGAGAAATCAATATTTGGTGTTTTCTGCGGGGATCGAACCCACAACCTTCCGTTCCGTAATCAAAGGCGCGACGCGCTACGCCACTGAGCTACGGAGGCGGCTTAATAGCTTTTGTTATTTGGTAAATACAATCTAGGGCTGACGAAACCATAGACAAATCTGTTACGGCCTCCTAGTCCGCCACTGTACCGCCTTACAATTCTAATACAAGATTATCGTAAATTAATATTAACTAGTCGACCCGGCGAACTTCGTAACGTTTTATCTATTACTGTACTATGTTGTGCTGTATTACCTATACATATTGCTGTCCAACTCTTATTCTGATTGGTTCTCTGTAGCGTCAAAGGTATTTTGACGAACCAATCAGAATAAGAGTTAAGAGCCAGTTTACAGCAATGCTAGCGCCATTCGCGAAAAAAAAATCTTCTAAACAAAAGGCAAATATCAAAAATGTGGCACAGTATGACACTAGATAATGTAGCCTAGTATTTTTTGAGCACAGTAATGTAGTCCTAACTTAAATAACAAAATTGTAGACAGATTGTTGCTAAAAGTGGCCACTTTTAGTAACACTTTGTTGCTTTCTTTGGTCTTTAACTTAAAAGCTTTACAACAGTGCCCTAAAAACACTAGGTTACATTATCTAGTGTCATACTGTGCCACATTTTTGATATTTGCCTTAGATTATAAGATATTTTTTTTTTTCGCGAATGGCGCTAGCATCGCGGTAAAAAAGTAAAAGTAAAAATGATTTATTCAATACAGGATACAAGATATCGCTTATTGAAAGTCAATTAGACTAATCTAATTAATATTGATACCTTATTTCGTAAAGTATCCTATACTGATAGAGGCGAGGTAGTTCAGGGTGCCCACTAATTGGCTCAGGCAAACAAATGTTTGCCTTGCCTTACGACAATGGTCGCCTGGAGACGCCCCCAAACGAGCCCTCCTCTGTCAAATGATTCTACTCCCTAAACTACTCCCTGATTCTACTCCGTAAACTGGCTCTTAACTAGCCAGAAATAATCTAGCCAATCAGAGTTAAGGCAGGTTTCAAATTTTTCAATTATACTAGGTATTTTTGCAAAATAAACTGCTTTATGTCAGGATGATTGAAAAAAAAAGTAATGCTTATATCAAATTATCCGGGTTTTCTCAAAATCCCTAGTTTTTTTGCAAAAAAACCTAATTATCAAATCTTACTACGACATACATACATATAACCTTCCTCTTGAATTATTATCTATTAAATTTAACCGCACCAAAATCCGTTGCGTAGTTTTAAAGATTTAAGGGGGTGAATTATAGCGGAAAGGGCTTTGCAAGAAAAATCATCTATACCAATATTATAAAGAGGAAAGATTTGTTTGTTTGTTTGTAACGAATAGGCTCCGGAAATACAGAACCGATTTGAAAAATTATTTCACTGGTAGGAAGCTACATTAACCCCGAGTGACATAGGCTATATTCGATTGTCAAAAAAAATAGGGATCCTTACCTAAACTCAAATAATGTAACCCAAGGTGCAATATTTTTTCCGTTGTTTACATATTTTTACAGGTGGTTTGTTGTTCTTGTTTGTTTTTAATTCGCCCATTCTGGGCAGTCAAAAGAACATAGTCTATAAAGCCAAGTCTTTTGTAGTATCTTATATTCTATGGCGTAACGAAGTAAGCCGGGAAAGCTCGTAAATAATACTTCTCTTTATCGGCCTGAAAAAACATTTTTTTTACGATAACATCAATATGAGTATATAAAAACATCCCAAACATAGCAAAAACAAACTTATAAGGGCCCCTTTTTTTGGTAACGAGAAGAAATGCCTTACGCACTTCCCGTCGCTCGGGGGTGTGTGGGGCTTGCACCCACTAAACTCCCCGGTGGCCGCCTCAGCGATTTGGAAAGGACCCCGGGATTCGCCTCAAAGCCTTCCGCTAGGATCCTTCCCACGCATAGCTGCATTGGCAGCTTCTGCCTCGGTGAGGGTATGTTTTCCCTCCCCTGCACCTCCATTGATAGATAGATAGATAATAAATTTATTTCCAATGTAATGATATACATACACACAAAGAATAATGTATAGACCAGATACATATAAGTACACGAAATAAGACAAACAGTAAATGGCACATTATGTGTTCGTATATCAACACTGCAAAAGGGTTCCAACTCAGCTCGTGCTCCAGACCAGTGGTTTAAAGCGCTGATGATTCTGCTGGAACCATGTAAATATATTTTTTTGTGTTATGTTAGTAAGTATTGGTGTCGCAGCAGCATAGTGCCACAGAGCTGTGCCGCCGCCCATCTCAGGGCCGTTTTAGTAGATGTGTAGAGCCCCCGCTCTATGACCCCTTTTAGTCGCCTCTTACGACAGGCAGAGGATAACGTAGTACTATTCTTTAGCCCGTTACTACAGGGCCGATAAGGGCCCTAGCTAATAATATCGTTGATAAAACATAGAAATTTTCAGGCCAATAAATAAAAGTATTTTTTAATGATTTTTATTTCAAAGCGCTTTTCGCTATTAATACCGCTTAATCCCCCCCTTAAGCCAATATACCTACCGACCGACAGACAGGTTGGAAGCGACTTTGTTTTATATAGAGACCGACCGAAGTTCGGTTTCGGCCAGATTCGGCCAAAAAATCTATGTTTGGGCGTTGCTCGGCTCATCTCAGAAGAATTCGGCGATGCGAGCGCGGAGCTGGCTCGCACGGGCTGCCCCGCTCTCCTAATTTTTACAAGGTCACTTGGGTTTCGGTTTCGGTTTGTTTCGGCCGAAACTGAGATCTAGGCCGAAGTTTCGGTTTTGTTTTCGGCTAAAAATCATGTTCGGTCGGTCTCTAGTTTTATACTATGTATTGATATTGATAATTCAAGATTGTTTGTTTGATTGATCAATAAGCGTGTTGCCTTAAGATTTTATTCTAAGTATAAATGGACAAAAAAATGTTATGCCATATTATTTATTGTTAAATAACCGCATAAGGTATTATAATAGACTACTTAAGAGGCGTAGCACAGCTAAAGTAGCGCCACCCGAGAAAAAAATAAATATCTTCTAAACTAAGGCAAATATCAAAAATGAAAAACATTATTCCCCTAGATAATTCAGCCTAGTATTTTTAGGGCATTGTTGTATTTGCCTTAGTTAAGAAGTTTTTTTTTCTCGAGTGGCGCTACTTTAGCTGTGCTATGGCTCTTAAAGGGCCACCGGTTGCGTAGTGACGCGATACTAGTGCTTAGATTTTTAAGGCTCGGTTCAAAATCTAAGGAATATGGTGAATAAGGTTTGGTGTGACTGCTTGTTGCCAAAGGTGGCCACTTTTAGTTTCAAGACCGAATATTGTTAAGATCAATATCCAGAAAGCTTACACAACAGATCCTTAAAAATTCTGCACGATTATCTTGGACATCATTGACGCGTATTTTTTATTTCGGTCATGATTTAGAAGATATTTTTTATAGAAAGTGGCGCTAGTATAGTTTCGATTGAAATCCTGTTTTGAACCATTTATTTTAGAGACGAGAATAAGAGTTACCCTCTAGGCTCTAGGGATGTTCGATGTTAGGAGACGAAACATCGATATTTTAACATCGATGTTGCGTTATATTCTCTTTGCAATTTGTATTTTACTAGTCGACCCGGCGAACTTCGTACCGCCTAACCTTTAACTGTCTTGTGCACATATTATACTTATAGACCTTCCTCTTGAATCACTCTATCTATTAAAAAAAACCGCAGCAAAATCCGTTTCATAGTTTGAAAGATATAAGCATACATAGGGACAGTCACGGAAAGTGACTTTGTTTTATACTATGTATTGATTTTGTCTTCGTCTTATTTTTGTAATTAGTATGTCGGTTTTGGTAAATTAATGTTTCATTCTAAGTATTGTTTTTATTCTTATATCAAACATCGTAACATCGATGTTACAGACACATAATCAAAATCAGACCCCTTTTTTTTAGGCGGAGAAACGAGTGCTCTGGGGGAGCAGCAGGGTGATGTCGGGTTCGCACCCACTAAAACCCCGTCGGTGTCCATCTCTTCTATTAACAAGGGGGTCACGGTCTTTATCTCTCGATCATTATGTTCAAGTCCGCGACAGACCCCTGGAGGAAATCGATTTCTCAAAGTTACGACCTTCAACAAAATCTGTAATCCATGAAATAAACGCATCCAAAAAGATTATTTTATAAATTTCTTAAGAGCCATAGCACAGCTAAAGTAGCCAAGTAGTAAACTGATTGTTGCCAAAAGCGGCCGTTTTTAGCAACAATCAGTTTCTTACAGCGGTCTTTAACCTAAAAGCAATAAAACAATGCCCTAAAAATACTAGGCTGAATTATCTAGGGGAATACTGTTTCACATTTTTGATATTTGCCTTAGTTTAGAAGATATTTATTTTTTTCCCGGGTGGCGCTACTTTAGCTGTGCTATGCCTCTTAACGCAACAAGACATGAAAAAATACGCAATTGCTAACCCCTATCAATGTTTGTGAGAAAAAATCGATGTTTTGGGTCCGATGATTATTGAACATCGATGTCGATGTTTTCTCAAAATCGAGCATCCCTATTACATTTCCAGGCTTCATTAGAAAACCTGTATATATGTATGTTATACATTATAATTAATTTTAAGGATAAATTATAAAAATAATTAAGTGTGGCTTTGAGCACGCGGTTTTATTAAATTATTTTGTTATGCATTACAAATATATAATAAATATACTTATTATAAATTTATTTGCTTTTCATTTTAACTTTGAACCTTATGGACGGTAACTTTTTTTTATCGTGGAGGAAAATTTAAGACACGGTAGGCATAGTAGTTAGTACAGAGGGCCTATTATGGTCGCATTTGCAATATTGCTTTTCGTCCTCTGGAGTGTCAAAGTCAATACAAAAAAAAACGCAGAGGACGTAAAGAAATACTGCAAAAGCGGTCGCAATAGGCCCTTTACTGAAAAAAAAAAAAAGAGATGCTTGAGGTTCTTCGAAAGTTTTTGTAAGTATGAAAAAAAAACTTCCGCGGTTTTTCTGTATTACAAAATAGTTCAAATTCTTTGGTTTTAGTCTAGGGCGCACGAGACCATAGACAAAACTGTTACGCTGTCCTAGACCGCCACTGTACAATTTTATATACTACTTTAGTAAAAAAAAAAACAAATTTTCAAGTTTTACCGATAGGCGCTATAGATTCGTGTACTGTCTTCACCGATATTGTCTGATAAGTAAAATATTATTTAACCCAAATTCCAATTAAAAACAACAACAAATACAAACTTAAAAAAAGCAACAGATTTAAGGGTATATTTTTTTATTAATCGCATTTTACATACAAGCATTTTTTAATTAACATTGTATTTGATTATTTTAATAATACTAGATGATTATGAGTATCAATTATACTTACTGTTGCCTATACGTATATTTAACATATTTTTATAATCTACCTATAGCTAGAATTTATCAAAGGTTACTTTAAATTAGTGAACGAAACTCATCAGCGAGTATCAGATCGAGCTCAGTCAAAATACAAAAAAAAACTATTACTAAGCTAAATTAAATACTATACTAACACGAGTAACAACCTCCGAAGCATAAAAGCTTAATAAAAAAACATGTCAAGTCATTGACCCTTCCACGGGGTCAACGACCGGAGGCTGAAGACCTAAGAGTTCAATAACTTTGTTTTTTTTTCTCGCTATCTAATAAACGATCGATACCAGTGTTGTTTTGTTCACTACCTATGTTCAAATTACATTGTGTAATGTAATACAATCTGTATCAGAGAAACATAATACTTACATATTTTTTAATGTGACATTCAATACAATGTCTCTTAAAAAATACATTACTTTTTTTTTAAATACACAAGTACAAGTTTATATTGTATTGTATATTGCTTATTCTATATTGCTTAAGTATACTGGGTGTTCCTGACAAGGCGGTAATAAATCAAAGGAGGTATTCAGCTCACCATACCTAACAACTTTCCCAAAGGAACATGGGTTGAAATCTCAAAAAAAATATCAGCTGTTCTATACATTGGTTCGATCAGCTGACGGGGTCAATGTACGGGACAGCTGGTTTTCGTTTTGAGATTTCGACCCATGTTGCTTTGGGAAAGTTGTTAGGTATGGTGAGATGAATACCTCCATTGATTTATTACCGCCTTGTCAGAAACACCCAGTATATTACGTTAAGACTAAAATAAATAATCTATATACAGTTTTATTATATGGACGACTAAGGCGGAATAGCTTGAACAACTAAAAGAAAGGACAGGTGTCCGACAAGAGTAAAGCACTTAAATTTTAAGATGAATACAGTATTATTATTTAAAAACTAAGCAATGTAGAAACCAAGTTTTTTTTTTTAATAAACTAGAATCAACTATCACGACGGTAATTAGCAAAACTAACACCACGGTAATTAAATCGGAGCTACGGTTATTACGGCTTTTGTACTTTGTTCAGCATGCGACGAGCTTTTTGCTGCTGGTACCATGTGCTTTTAAATTAGCACTATGTTAAAGAAGAAAAGTGAGAAAAATAATGCACTTCGGCCCATGGAAAGAGAAAAACGTCTGTACGGCGATTGCCGAACCCACTGGTTATTTAGACTTATATAAATACTTTATTTTATTGTTTTTTTTTTATAATCAATTACACAATACTTTTATTAACGTCATATAGAATGTGTGCGACAATCGAAAATAGAAGATTGTCCCTTTCCAAAACGCCACGGTAATGAGAGATCAATGCGCGCCGAGCCTCTTTTTATCATGCTGGCACCATGTGCCTGTAAATGATTAGTACGGTAATGATGTAAACGCTACGGTAATGAATGTTCAGTGCGCAGCGAGCGGCTTCTTGGCGTGCGCGTTGGGCACGCGGCCCACGGGCCCCTGCTGCGCGCGCGGCACGCCGTGCGCGCGGACCATGTGCTTGCGCGCAGAGTCCGTCGTGCGGAAATGATTCCTACATATCTGGCAAATGTATGTGTACCTTGAAATAATAACAAAATCATTTATAAAAAAAATGGAAAATCCTGATTAAACTTACACATACATAAACTGAAAACTTCCTCTTCTTCGAAGTAGGTTTAAAAACTCCAAACTTTCACCTGAATGTAAATAATGCTTTGCTGGAAGCCTCATCAAAATCGGTTCAGCTGAACGCCAGATAATCGCGGACAAACATACATACAGGTCAAACTGAGAACCTTTCCTACATACTACGGCTTGCACTGAGACATGCATGGCTTAATCTTTGAGACAAGCATATATTAACTGGCAGGATCCTCCTTATTTCAAAATTTTAGTGAGTAATATCTCATCATGATCTAAGCCGAAAGACGTCCACTGCTGGACAGGGGGCCAAGTTTCTTAACTAAAAACGAGTGACTCGTAATTGTCTTGTTAGCGATTTCGTTAACCATTGCCGCTTTAACAAAGGTTATTTAAGCAATGGTTAACTAAGTCGCCAACAAGACAATTACGAGTCACTCGTTTTTAGTTAAGAAAATTGGCCCCCAGGTCTTCCCCACTGATTGCCACAAGGACAAACATTTTGGAGAGTTAATAGCCACGCTTGGCAGGCGGGTTGGCGATCGCGTGTGGCTCTTCAAGTATTTCGTTCGGCTGTTCCCTTAGTCGCCTTTTACGACACCCATTGGATGTGATAGTGGTGATATTGTAGAATTTTATACCGTGACTAAACGGCGCCCAGCGGCTTCGCCAGCCCAATTTCCCTTGAAACAGTAAAATCCGAATTTTCCCGTGGAAATCTCGGGACAAAAAGTAGCCAAATTTCATTCAAATCGGTTCAGAAGTTTGGTCGTGAAAGCGAGGAAGACAGAGTTAATTTCGCATTTATAATATTAACTAGTCGACCCGGCGAACTTCGTACCGCCTAACCTATTACTATTTTGTGCATGTATTATACTTATAAACCTTCCTCTTGAATTACTCTATCTATTAAAAAAAACCTCATCAAAATCCGTTGCATATTTTTAAAGATATAAGCATACATAGGGACAGACGCGGGAAGCGACTTTGTTTTATACTATGTATTGATATGGATTCTCACCTCTTTTCCTGATGCTGTTTAAACTTGTGACTTCCGAGGAATTTCTTCGAATGAAACATCTTGTTGCAGATGTTACACTAAAAACAAAAATGTATACATAATTTGTAGTTTAATATTTGTGAAAAATGTCTTCCGTAAAAGTGGTTCTAACTACATAGATACAGCTTGGCAAAAAAAAGGCGTGAAAAATTAGGGCGCCACCAGTGCAATAATTATTGGTAATTTTTATTCGTTTTCTTCTTAAAACTAGGCTAGTAGGCTAGTTAAACTTGAACTGATATTAAGTTTCACAAAAAAATAACAAAAAAAGAAAAGAAAAGGTAACGGCACTAGTGTTTGACAAATATAATATTTTACTTATACAAAAACTGTTTTTAAGATAACATTTAAAGTCTAGGAATACTTAAGAAAGAAAGGAATACGAATAAATTTAAGAAAGGGGCCGAATTGGAAACCATTTTGTTTCTGACTAAAACTCTATTATAAATCTATTGAAATCGATGAAATCAAGTTTCGTTCACTAATTATAAGTAATCATTTATTTTAGTTCCAGTCTAATAATTTTATTTAAGATGCAGTTAACATCAATTCTTATTGTAAATGCGAAATAAATTAAGAAAAATGGCTGAAAATTAGTAGGTTAGGTTAGAACCACGAGAGGAATATAGGATACTTTCTATCCCAAAAATTTCACTAGAAGGAATTTTTGTCTTCCTTTATTGTTAAAATCGAATCTATTCAAGGACTAATTTTTTTCTAATACAAACTAATGTTGAATTAGCCCCTTCCAGCGCGTTTTATTTAAAATGTCAATCACTAGTAAACCGTTTTTAAACAAATTATATTTAAAAAAAACATATACATAATAGGGTTGTCAAATTTAAGTGCCGTTACCTTACCTTCTTCTATTGAAGACGAACGCTTTTGCTCAGCAAGACAGAATATTGAGGTAACCCTTAAAAATTCATCAAAAAATTTCCCAAGAAAAAAGATTTTTATACTACTTTGAGTCAATCGACTTAACATAATAACAAATTTCGAAAATTAACATATTGATTGCAATAGGCCCTATCGCTTAGAGAGATTTTTTCTAAAAAACCTATAATCTAAAATTGTGTTTTAACTCTAAAATTAACTTCAATGAGCCCTTCAACCCTTTCAATGTTCAATGGTTTTATAAGTGACACTTAAAAAAAATGTTTCGTAATACGCCTGTAGATGGCGTTGTCTATCGTAATAGACATAGGGTAAGTAATTCAAATCAGTTCAAATTAACTTTAAATGTTTTAAAAAAAACAAAAACTGTTTGACTTTCGCGTGACGAGTTTTAATTTGTATTTTGAGCTTTTAATTATTCATTTAAACTTGACCTATAGACTTTTCCTAGCGCCATCTGATAGCGGCGTGATAAAACTCGATTTTTTTCTGAGATGTCAAATTGAAAACATCTCATTAAATTGCTTTGGGAATGCTCTTAGAGTCTAAGGTGTGATATGGTGAGATTTTGATAATTTACCAACTTGTCAGAAACACCCTGTATAATAAAGATGGCAGAGTAAAGTGAAAGATATGTGGTTTTTAATTTTTTCACCGCTTTAAAACATTACATCCAAAGAATACTATAATTTAATCTATTTTTCTTGTTTTTAACTACATATTTTGTAATTGTCTTTAAGCGATAAGGCCGCCCATTGCAACCAAAGTATTAAATGTAAAAAAAAAAACTTATTTATCTTAATTTTTTTCATTGCAATACCATCAGTTTTTGATAACATAAAAATTTAATTTAAACTTTGTTTTTTTTATTATTATGTATTTCTTTACACGCCCTCCCTCAATACCCGCCCTTGCCGAGCTCAAGCCTCTGTATGTGCGTCTCATCGCCAGCCACACTGCTATGCGCGTGCGCGGCCCTTAGATGCGCGCGCACTTTGTTCGGCTTGTTAAAGCGCCGCGCACACAGAGGGCAGAGGTAGGCGTAGCGCGGGCCCGTGTGCGCGCCGTGCAGGTGGATCTGCAGAAGCTTGCGCGACGCGAGCCGCTTCGGGCAGAATGTGCACTGGGGGACGGGCCTTAGATTTTACACTTTCTATACTAATGACTAGTTTTTTACACTTTGTATACTATTTTTAACCGACTTCAAAAAAGGAGGTTATCAGTTTGACCTGTATGTATGTATGTTTGTATGTAAGTATGTATGTATGTATGTATGTATTTATGTATGTTTGTCCGCGATTATCTCGCGTTTGGCTGAACCGATTTTGATGCGGTTTTCACAGAAGTATTTGTTACATTCAGGTTAAGGTTTTAGTACATATTTTGAGAGACTTCGAAAAAGAGGAAGTGCTCAGTTGATTTATTTATCAGTTTACTAGAGGCTGCCCCGCGGTATCACCCGCTTAGATTTCTTTTAAACACGAAAATCACGTTTTTTCCCGTTCCCGTGGGAATTTCAGGAAATCCTTTCTTAGTGCTCACCTACACTTCCTAAGGAACCAACATGCAAAATTTCAGCCCGCTACGCCCAGTAGTTTTGGCTCTGCGTTGTCTGTCAGTCAGTCAGTCAGTCAGTAACGGAAGAGTTTTATATATATTGATGACTAGAGGCTGCCCCGCGGTATCACCCGCGCAGATTTCTCATAAACACAAAATTCCCGTTTTTTCCTGTTCCCGTGGGAATTTCGGGAAATCCCTTCTTAGTGCTCACCTACACTCCCTAAGGAACCTACATGCAAATTTTTAGCCCGCTACGCCCAGTAGTTTCGGCTCTGCGTTGTCTGTCAGTCAGTCAGTCAGTCAGTCAGTCAGTCAGTCAGTCAGTCAGTCAGTCAGTAACGGAAGAGTTTTATATATATTGATTGAAGGCGGGTTCCTTTTTTGTAAATAATTTCTTTTTTGCAAAAAGAGACCCGCCTTCAACAAACTGACACATACATAATCTGAGAACTTCCTCTTTTTCGAACTCGGTTTAAATAGGTACTAAAACCTTCTCCTGAATGTAACAAATACATTTCTGAAAACCGCATCAAAATCGGTTCAGCCAAACGCGAGATAATCGCGGACAAATATACATACATACAGGTCAAACTGATAACCTCCTTTTTTGAAGTCGGTTAAAAAGAAATTATTTACCATTGCCTACTAATGAAATTACATAGCCTAGTCATATAAAATTATACATTAATGCCTATTAATTAACACGCTGTATTGTATACCACTGCATAGTTGTTTTGTTTACACTTTGTATACTATTGCCTAGTTTTTTTTTTTTATTATTATTTGATTGGTGGCTATGCAGGGCTTTAACCACAGAACAAGGAAGTGCTCTCTCTCTCTAAATAGAAATCGCGAGTAGGCGGAGCCCGCGTGCCTATCATTAGCTCTGCAGTGCCTACGCGTAGTTTTTGACAGATTTGATAAGCTCAGTTGCTTTTTGCTTCTTGTAAACAAACCACCAGGAAAATATGAAAAAAAAACCCACTAAAATGCCATATTGTGCTGTGTTGGAATGCAAAAACTAAAGTTGGGGACTTAAAAGTACTAATTATGCCGTATCATTACATCGGTAAGTAATATTTCACTGTATTTTTAAATAAATTTGAAATTATACATGAACAAGAAAACAAAACCATAAGTGAGAAAATGAAAACACCCTAATTACGGAGCAGTAAAATTGAATTTTCATTGAAGCCTGTGAGTCCTGTGACTGTGACTGTACCTTCTTAGCATTCTTCTTTATCTATGGCATTAGACTCATGACTTTTTCTAGAACATTTTGACAACAGTTTAATGGAAATCAGTTAGAGATTGCTCAACATGATGAAAATCTATCGATAATTTTCTATGATAAAAATCTATCGATAATAATAATTTTCAGTGAAAAAAAAATAGGTATTCGCTTCGACTTGAAAACCTCTACCTTTTTTTTGGTGTAAAATGTGATTTAGTTTAAAGTTAAATTCTTGAATACGAATGAAATTATATGAATCTTTCAACTTAGACTCTTGCGTATGAATGAAATTTATTAGCATCATCATCATATTACAATAATGTTGTAATATGTAAAAAATAAAGTCGCTTTCCGCATCAGTCCTTAGGTATGTTTAATTCTTTAAAAATAAAGCGGATTTTAATGCGGATGTTTTTAATAGATAGAGTGATTCAAGAGGAAGGTTTATAAGTATAAAACATGCACGTTCTAATAATAGGTTAGGCGGTACGAAGTTTGCCGGGTCGACTAGTATTGTATAAAGACAAGTCGTCACTCTTATAGTGTGATATATTTTATTTTTCTTTTCATTTATTTACAGCCTGTGTTACTGGATCACCTTGGGCAAAGCTCAGAACCTAATACACTTAAGCATAAACTTGAAGATGGAGCCATCATGAAAGCTTCTTAAGCTAAGAGGAGTTTCAATAAACAATACCTAGAGAAGAAAAATGCTAAATATTATGTATTAAAAAAACCAAGATTAGTTAAGAGTTTAAGGCAAGTAATAAATAAGCAAGTACGTCATTATTAAATAAGATAAAATAATATAAATATAAAACCCATCTTGAATTATTGGTCTATCTACCCATCCACCTTAATTGTTTACTTTGTTTAAAATAAAGCTTCATTTATAGTACAGTACTTACTCCAAAATTAATAATGCGCATGCAGATTCGCTAATTGTCGATTTCACGGAAAAACCTGAATCAAAAATCATAATTCTACTAAATTACGCATGCAGAAAATGCACTTAACCTCCTTAAATACATATCGTCTTCCGTCGCTTGGGAATACGACCGTTGTCAAACAGTAACGAAGATTTCTATGCGCATTATAACTTTTGCAGTACTGTAGGTATATACAATTTTATAACTAAACACATTTTTATTTCTGAATCTCTATTTATGCGAAGCATAACTGTTGAATACAAAACGACATTGGAAATAAATAAAAATTAAACTGTACACTAAAATAAACTTTGTTCTATGAGCGACTGGTTTTTTCATATGATAATACCAATACATCGCCAATCACCAAGAAGGCCGTTTGCGTAGAATATCCATAGTTTTTCGTAAAAAAAAAGTAATTGTTAACTGTAACTATGAAAGAAAGTTGTATATCGATAGGTTTTTCTCATCGACAAACTTTCTCCCGCAATATGTACATCCCTAGCTTAGTTTTTCATTTTTCGACGTAGCCACCTAGTGTTTAGTAGCGGTAGTACAAAAGCTGTAGTTCCATCTAGTGTCGAATAGTAAAACTAGGAACAATGCGTGAGGATTTTAAAGCAAAGAGGATGTATAGCTTTCTACCATGTCTTTGGAAAAACCTAATTTTATTATTTTATCATATGTATGTCATCATTATCATAAGTATTTCATAATTGTTATTTGATTTTGATCTTTGATTATTTGTAAAAAAGGTTCATAGTCTACTTCAAAGTTTTGTGATGTAGATCTTTTCGGCTTTGTCGTTAATCACCAATGGTAGCTTGGATTTCATAGTGAGCGTTTGGTTTATATGTGTGAGTTTGGACACACTGGTTTCAGTACTAAAAGCTCATGATGCTATTTCTATTGTATTCTCTTGTTCTGTGGCTTTAACAGCCCAGTATCACTGCGACCTTTGCAGATCTATTGTGATCGCCACTATTATGTTTTATAGTTCAGCATCAAGGCCTGCTGTTGCTTTCAGGAACAACAGTATGTCCTTGAAACTGAGAGATTTTATCTCATCCGGCTGCAACAAATGTTTTCCGAGATGGATTGACCGTTTATGTATTAGGGGACCACACTCACACAAAATATGCATCGCAGTTTCATCTGCATTTAGGCAGAGTCTGCACATTTTTGTGTCTTTCAACTTTAAGTTGAACATGTGCTTGTTCAGCTTGCAGTGTCCCGTGAGTGCTCGCACCAGAGTACGTAAGTTGTTCCTATTTAGCGCCAAATCCTCCCTGGCAGCTTTGCTGTTGAAAGGTTTTATGGTTGCTTTGGAGTGATTTAAACCTTTGGTAAGGGCCCATAGGTTTAGGGATTCTTTATGACATTGGTTCCTAAGATGAAGGCGAGCGAGGCTTTTAGGTATACCACAGAAGGGCTCAGGCCCGACAAAGGTTCCTTGTGCTCCTGCTCTAGCAAGTTCGTCGGCTTTTTCATTACCTTCGATCCCTGCATGTCCTGGAACTATTGCCTAGTTATTTACACTGTCTATATCATTGCCTATTAAGAACACTGTTTATTGGTTGTACAGTCACGGACTAGGAGGCCGTAACAGATTTGTCTATGGTTTCGTCAGCCCTATACTGTATTACCAAAGAACAAGAGCTATTTTGCAATAGAGAAAAACCGGAAGTGTTACGCCGATCGTGTCCGCCAATGTACGAGTATAGTGTTAAGTAAGAGTGAGATGCAGTAGAGAGGACTGTAGTTTAGTGTAATGTAGTGGCAGTGTAGTGTTTTGTAATGTAGTGTAATGTAGTTTAGAGCTTTGTTGGTTTACTATCAGGTGTAGTTTTAAATAGTGTTATCTATACCAATATTATAAAGAGGAAAGATTTGTTTGTTTGTTTGTAACGAATAGGCTCCGGAAATACTGAACCGATTTGAAAAATTCTTTCACTGGTAGGAAGCTACATTAACCCCGAGTGTCATAGGCTATATTAGATTTTCAAAAAAATTAGGGATCCTTACCTAAACTCAAATAATGTAGCCCAAGGTGCAATATTTTTTCCGTCGTCGTCTTTAGTTGTATCTTATATTCTACGAGCTTTCCCGGCTTACTTCGTTACGCCATAGAATATAAGATACTATAAAAGACTTGGCTCTATAGACTATGTTATTTTGACTGCCCAGAATGGACGAATAAAGAAGAAACAACAACAACAAACCACCTGTCAAAATATGTAAACAACGGAAATAATTATTGCACCTTGGGTTATATTATTTGAGTTTAGGTAAGGATCCCTAATTGTTTTGAAAATCTTATATAGCCTATGACACTCGGGGTTAATGTAGCTTCCTACCAGTGAAATAATTTTTCAAATCGGTTCAGTATTTCCGGAGCCTATTCGTTACAAACAAACAAATCTTTCCTCTTTATAATATTGGTATATATGGCGTAACGAAGTAAGCCGGGAAAGCTCGTTATTTAAAAAGCTGTATTCACCTGGAATTTCTTGTCTGGCAGGTGTATGGCGATGTGCTGGACGAGGTTGGAGCGGCGGTGGAAGGAGGCGCCGCAGTGGTCGCAGATGTAGGGCTTCTCTCCCGTGTGGCGCCTCTCGTGGATCTTACACAATACATCAATCAATCAATATATATAAAACTCTTCCGTTACTGACTGATTGACTGACTGACGGACTAACTGATATAGATATTATATTGTGTACTAGTCGACCCGGCGAACTTCGTACCGCCTAATCTATTCCTATTTTGTGCATTATATTATACATAAAACCTTACTCTTGAATTACTCTATCTTTTTAAAAATAAACCGCATCAAAATCCGTTGCATAGTTTTAAAGATATAAGCATACATAGGGACAGACGCGGGAGTTTTATATAAGTACTACTAGAGGCTGCCCCGCGGTTTTTCCCGCGCAGATTTCTCATAAACACAAAATTCCCGTTTTTTTCCGTTCCCGTGGGAATTTCGGAAAATCCCTAATTAGTGCTCACCTACACTCCCCAAGGAACCCACGTGCAAAATTTTAGCCCGCTACGCCCAGTAGTTTCGGCTCTGCGTTGTCTGTCAGTCAGTCAGTCAAAAACGGAAGAGTTTTAAATATATTTATTGATTGATAAATCATTTATGACTTTTTTTTAATATCGGGAGTGGCGCTAGTTTCGCACCGTGTAAGCCCTTAAAGAGAAGACAGCAAGTAATATAATAATAATGATAATTTAAAAAAAAATACAAGTAGTCCCTGCACTAGGTAAGCCTGCATCGCAGAGGCCATTATAAATTACAAAGAATTTTTTTTTTTAAAGTATTAAAGTCAAAGTCAAAGTCAAATTCTTTATCAATATATATAAAACTCTTCCGTTACTGACTGACTGACTGACTGACTGACTGACAGACAACGCAGAGCCGAAACTACTGGGCGTAGCGGGCTGAAATTTTGCATGTAGGTTCCTTCGGGAGTGTAGGTGAGCACTAAGAAGGGATTTCCTGAAATTCGGAAACGGGAAAAACGGGAATTTCGTGTTTATGAGAAATCTGCGCGGGGATCTGCGTGAGAGGCGAGGTAGTTCAGGGTGCCCACCAATTGGCTCAGGTAAACAAATATTTGCCTTGCCTTACTACAATAGTCGCCTGGAGAGGCCCCCAAACGAAAGGGGTAACAAACTCTACTTTACAATTTATCTCTCTTTTTTTTTTTCCTTTTCTTTTGTGATATTACAATACAATTAGGTGACAATACAATGAACATTATACAGATTAATAAAAATGAATTTACATGAAATAATGAAAAAATATCGTAAGTGCAGAGCTAGACTACTACTTTTTTATCAAGTTGAGCTTTAGTTCCTATGCTACTCAAAAACGCTTTTATATATATAAAAAAAAAACAAGTTCCTATTGTCCTTAGTTCCTATTAAAAAAAAAAAAAAAAAAATTGGTTACTTAAATTTTATAGAGTTTATTTATAGATAATAAGTTTAAAAGGTAATATGTTAAGTCACAGTGTTAAATTATGATTAACTAGTCGACCCGGCGAACTTCGTACCGCCTAACATATTACTATTTTGCTCATGTATTATACCTATAAACCTTCCTCTTAAATCACTCTATCTATTAAAAAAAACCGCATCAAATTCCGTTGCATAGTTTTAATGATATAAGCATACATAGGGACAGACGCGGGAAGCAACTTCATTTTATACTATGTGTTGATTACTTTGAAAATCTTTTCTGTGTTATACCTAGTTGCGGCGCCCTATGAGGGCAACTAAGTTTTTAAGTTCTGTTTATTTTACCTACCATCTGTAACACACACACTTAGTTAGCAATAAAATTTATGATTTATGATTGATGATTCCATGCGTCTTTGTCGTTTAAAGTTTTTAGTAGTGAAGCAAGTCTCACCACGAGCCCCTCCTTGTTGGCGGCCGCGTACTCGCAGTACCCGCACTTGTGGATCCTCTCCGCGCCGTGCTTCCCGCGCTTGTGGAGCAGCAGCAAATTGTTGTTGCGACACTTTTTTCCACACAACTGTTTAGGAATATTCATTTTAAAACACACATAACTAACTTGTGGTTGTTTGCGGTTGGATAGGACATTGCAGGCTTGAATCACCTGATTGTCCTAAAAGTAAGATGATTCCGTGCTTCGGAAGGCACGTGAAGCCGTTGGTCCCGGCCGCAGTAGTGGTCGTTATAACCGCGGCGACAAGCTGGCCCCTTGTCACGTCGTTGGTAATAAAAGCCTAAACTCGGCTAAATGTGGGTCCGGCTCTTGAGCTGGTACCTCTGCCTAACCCTCCGGGGAATAAAAGGCGTGAGATTATGTATTATGTATGTACATAACTAACCACAAAATAATATATTTACTGAATATACTGGGTGTTTCTGACAAGGCGGTAATAACTCAAAGGAGGGATTCTGCTTACCATAACTAACAACTTTCCCAAAATCTCAAAAAAAAATAACAGCTGTTCCATACATTGGTTCGATCAGCTGACGGGGTCAATGTACGGGACGGCTGAGTTTTGTTATGAGATTTCGACCCATGTGTGTGTTTGGGAAAGTTCTTAGGTATGGTGAGCAGAATCCCTCCTTTTATTTATTACCGCCTTGTCAGAAGCACCCTGTATAAAAATGATGTCGTTCGTTATATATAATAACTAGAGGCTGCCCCGCGGTATTTCCCGCGCAGATTTCTCATAAACACAATAATCCCGTTTTTTCCCGTTCCCGTGGTAATTTCGGGAAATCCTTTCTTAGTGCTCACCTACACTCCCTAAGGAACCTACATGCCAAATTTCAGCTTTGTACGCCCAGTAGTTTCGGCTCTGCGTTGTCTGTCAGTCAGTCAGTCAGTCAGTCAGTCAGTCAGTCAGTCAGTCAGTCAGTCAGTCAGTCAGTCAGTCAGTAACGGAAGAGTTTTATATATATTGATTTCTTTTTTGCAAAAAGAGACCCGCCTTCAACAAACTGACACATACATAATCTGAGAACTTCCTCTTTTTCCGAAGTCGGTTAAAATTGGTACTAAAACCTTCTCCTTAATGTAACAAATACATTTCTGAAAACCGCATCAAAATCGGTGATAGCCAAACGCGAGATAATCGCGGACAAACAAACATACATACAGGTCAAACTGATAACCTCCTTTTTGAAGTTGGTTAAAAACTGATACCCTCCGTTTTTGAAGTCGGTTAAAAATGAATTGTTGATCGTTTGTCTCGCTAACACTTGAGGACAGCCGGACTAATTAAGCTGATTTAGTTAGCTCTGTATGGCCTTAAAATGTTCGTAGTAGTCCAGGGAATGTTTAAAAGTTAAGAAAATGTTGAAAAATTGCATGAAAGATGTAAAAAACAACAATAAAAATTTCCCATACAAAACATTATATTGTAAATTTTTGTTTTTAGCATAACTATAATTCTATTTATTTTATTTTTATTTTTCTATGGGTGAACAAATGCCTGAAATAAATGACTATTTA
The DNA here is from genome assembly GCA_951802225.1 of Euspilapteryx auroguttella. Classification (NCBI taxonomy): domain Eukaryota; kingdom Metazoa; phylum Arthropoda; class Insecta; order Lepidoptera; family Gracillariidae; genus Euspilapteryx; species Euspilapteryx auroguttella. The sequence continues at coordinate 5,191,085 of OX637669.1, forward strand.
TTTATTTATTTTATAACTGAGAATCGTTTCAATCAGTTTAAGACAGGACAACGTCTGTCGGTTCAACTAGGTAGTATATATTTATACTAGAGGCTGTCCCGCGGTTTCACTCGCGTAGATTTCTCATAAACACAAAAATCCATTTTATTCCCGTTCCCATCGGAATTTCGGGAAATCCTTTCTTAGTGCTCACTTACACTCCCTAAGGAACCTACATGCAAAATTTCAGCCCGCTACGCCCAGTAGTTTCGGCTCTGCGTTGTCTGTCAGTCAGTCAGTCAGTCAGTAACGGACGAGTTTTATATATATAGATAAAAATAAATCGTGGTTGGTTAGTATCGCTAAAACTCGGAAAAGGCGGGACCAATTTAGCTGATTATGGTTTTGAAATGTTTGTAGTAGTCCAGGGAAGGTTTAAAACGAGAGAAAATATGGAAAAATGGAGGTGAAGTTTTTGAAGAGTTTACTTAATCATTACACTTTTCCGTATAAAATTGTAAGGCGCGATACGAAGTTGGCCGGGACAGCTAGTTTTTTAGAAAATATCGTAATTGCCTGTACAGTCACGGACTAGGAGGCCGTAACAGATTTTTCTATGGTTTCGTCAGCCCTAGACTGTATTACTAAAGAACAAGAGCTATTTTGCAATACAGAATAACCGGAAGTGTTACGCCGACCGTGTCCGCCACTGTACATATTGATTATGGTTTCGAACTTCACAACTTTTGTTATTCATTAGTGGAAACTTCATTGGCTTGTGTAATATTTTAATTTTTTTTTACTCATAAGTATAATTGTAGCTGTTTGTTTCCCTAAATATAATAAACGAGCTTTCCCGGCTAACTTCGTTACGCCATATAAAAAGATAAGTTACTACAAAAGACTTGGCTCTATAGACTATGTTCCTTTGCTGCCCAGAATGAGTGAATAAAAAAACAAACAACAACAACAAACCTCCTGTCAAAATATGTAAACGGAAAAAATATTGCACCTTGGGTTACATTATTTGAGTTTAGGTAAGGATCCCTAATTTTATTGAAAATCTAATATAGCCTATGACACTCGGGGTTAATGTAGCTTCCTACCAGTGAAAGAATTTTTCAAATCGGTTCAGTATTTCCGGAGCCTTTTCGTTACAAACAAACAAACAAATCTTTCCTCTTTATATTATTGGTATAGATAAATATGTAATACGTACCTCACAGACACAGTAGTTATTGTGAAACCTCATATGCGCTCTGTACGTATTCTTCATTGTGAATTCTTTCTGACACACATTGCACTTGTAATGTGTCGGCTCCTTGGCTTTTCTCTTCTTTACAACTTTAGCTGGTTTCGTTGCCTCGGCACTGACAAAATCATCAGGGAAGAAGTCCTCATAATCATTATTTAACTCTGCATCATTCAGTGTTGCATTTTGGTTTGGCTTTGTATGAAAAAAGTTATTTTCGGTATTATTTTCAATAGTTTCTGTCTTTTGTAACGGTTTATCAGAACTAACTGTTTCTGAATAGTCCAAAAATCCATTCTCCTCAGTTTTTAATTTCACTTTCGGTACACTTTTCGTTTTAACCTTTGTAACGGTGCTGTATAAAGTCTTGTACGCCTTCTGGGACATGCGCCTAAATTTCATAGCTTCCTTCACAATTGTTTCGCATGTTTTACACAAGTTTTGTGGAAGACCGTCATTCAACTTTACCTGAAAGTGAAGAAATGCAACTAAAGTTTGAGAGTGTGTATGTTTGTTACTTCTTCAGGTCTAAACGGCCGAGCGATTTCAATGAAATTTGCTACAGAGTTAGCTGTCACCTTGGATTAACACGAGGCTACTTTCTACTGCAGTAGTAATGGCACAATGGCTCAAAGTTTGCGAGCTAAGTGCAGGCACTTCTCTACCGCCACAACTGAACTGAACTGAACTGCGGTAGTAAACTGCGGTTAGCACTGTTAGGCTAAGCTAGTTGAACTTAAAACAAAAATGATTACAGTTTGACACAGGTGTCTAGGAAATGGAACCATGTTTACTTTGAGTTGGAAACCCTAGAAAAAATTAACTTCTTGTAAAGAAACTGTATGGGGTGGGCTGCAGATTGCCCAAATGCAGAGTGTCAAGGTAGGAAGTGTTACGAAGACGAACATATGGTAAGATGGTTTATTGAAGACTGATTGTACATGGCAACCAAGTGCAGTGAAACAATTGTCAAATTAGCTTAAAATAAAACATGCAATAATTAACACTAAAATGTAAAGTAAGCTGCACGTGCCTGTTGATGTTGCATTTATATTGTGTACTTTGTACAGAAACAGATAATAAATTTGTTTATTTTAGATTTTATCTAACATTCGGCTTAATTGGTCTTCTTGTGAGAAAATGAATAAACATTTTCTTACTCCACATACAAAGTGGCGCCCCCATTATTATTTTATACTTTTGTGTACACCTAGCTACGCTCTCCCATCCATAGCTCTTATGCTTAGAAAAGCATAATAAACTGATTCTGGTTCTAGGTTTTTAAACTAAAACAATGTATGGTATTTTAATGCTATTAAATGCTAAAGCGTTGAGTTGGTGTATGTAGTAGCACTCCAAAGTATAAAAATGTAACTTTGAATCGTTCTCCGCTTAAAATTGATACTTCAGTCCTGTTCCAACGTGAAGACAGTGAACGATACGCTCAACAGGGTATGAGACAGCTCGATCCAGGATAATCAGTACCCTACTTGTCAGAGTTGAAACTCTAGGGTCGGTGGGTCGTTTCTAGCAAGTAGCCTCTAATAACTGACTGAATGTGAGCCCAAAAATCCACTTAAATTTAGAGGCTGAATAAAAGGATTAAGGCCCCTAAAACGACCCACCGACCGATTCCTGTGCTTCCTCGATTAAGAGTCTAAATGAGCCATGCCAATAACAAGGGCCTAGATACCAACCTGTAAACCGGTCATAAGAAAAATCTCAAGAGATCTTTTCGTTTCCTTCTCCTGTTCAATGAAAATCGGCTTCAACTCCTCCGTAGCCAGGCAAGTCCTGCAGCAATCCAGGGTTTTCACTCTTAACTCACTTCTGTTCCGCTTCTTGCGTTTCAAACGCAAGGAATTCATTAGAATAGCCAACATTTTGTCGATTTTTTTTTAGTAAAGGACTTGTTTTGAGGTTTTGTAAACTGTGTTTTATTTATACAGTAAGGTAGACAATTTTACAATCACGGACCAATCACCCAACAAACCATCTTAACAATTTAGGCAGAGAGATTTTCTTTAAAAACTACACCAAAATCGAACAATCAATTTAACCAACAAACAGACAAAACAAACAAATAAAACGTAGTGATTTACCTTCTCTCTGCAAACAAACCAAACCACACACATCCACAGACAAACTAGATTAACTAGAGAAGAGATTTGTTTTTTTTTTTTCTCTTCTTTATGCCATTGGGAAAGGCAAAGGCAGAGCCGTACAGCCTTGCCATATTACATGTGTTTTTCTTAGTTTATAAAGAAATGAAAAAAAATGAAAAATGAAAAATAATTTATTCCATTCTTAAATCGCTTATAAATTGAATTGACATAGGTAAGTACATATTTCATGCAAACAATTAAATTTAAATACATAAAGATTCTTTAACCATTAATTAATTAAACATTGTTAGAACCATTTTGCGGGTAGCAATTTATTTTGTTTTACTTCGCGGCGGGCTCCACACTAGGCGTACCTGTGTCGTGGATGCCCTTGAGTCATTCCAACCGTCTTTTGCGTATGGTACAAGTTGCGAGCGTGTGCGATTTTGTTTGCGATTTTTTTTTTTAACTCTTACTAATAAATAAATTAACTTATTACAATAAATATATAAATTTGACAATAAATAAATCAAAATTAATTAAATTCATGCAATTGTTTAAATTAAATTAAATTACTGAACACATTAGAAAATAATATAATAAAATATATTATATAAGTAATTCAATAATAATAATTCAATATCAATATAAAATAAATAATACACAAATTATTTTTTTTTATAATTATGAGAAGAAAATTTAATAATATTATTTGATTAATATGGGTAAGTTTTTTTTTTTTTTTTTTTAATTAATTAAAGCCTCTGTTTCATCATATGTTAAAACTATTAGCAATGTTGTGAGCTCTTTTTTAACATGAGAAATAGTTTTTTCCTTCATATTATATAACTTGGTAATTTTGTTGTGGACATGAAAATGTAAAAATGTGCCTTGTCGTTTGGCAAACGCTGTTTTTACCTGTTTTGTCGGTGCTTTATATACTCTCTTCCTTAAAATATTTTTATAGTTTGGCAAGGCCAACATTTTTTTATGAGTGAGTAGCGTGCAACGTAAGACGAATAGTTTGCGGATACTAAGAAGTTTCCACTCCCTATAAAGTTTTTCCGTAGGGTAGCGCTTTTTCACACCTAGCATTACCTTAAGTATGTATCGTTGTGACCTCTCTGCTTCAATCAAAAAGCTTTTAGCCGCACCCCCCCACACCGAGATACAGTACTCAAATACTGACTGGCAGATTGACAAGTAAACCATTCTTAGCAAAGCACTATCAGTACAATATTTCAGATTTTTCATTATAGGTATAAGTTTCCTTGTACGACTGGCAATCATATGTATGTGTTCCTTGTATGAAAGTCTTTGGTCCAAAACAACTCCAAGATATTTAATAGTAGAAGCTGCTTGAATTGTAGGACAGTCACACTGTGTGGTGGATGTGAGGTTACATTTTGTTGATTCGTGTAACTTGAGTTCTTTTCTAAATACGGGTGCTGATGCTGCGGTTTTATAAAATGTTAGGAATTTTGTTTTGTCTATGTTTAGAGTGAGTAAATTTTCTTTAAGCCAAGATGTTATGCTAATCATTTGTTTTTCTGCATTATGAAATGTATCATTCCAATTCCTGCCTTGAAAAACAATTGCCGTGTCATCAGCATAACAAAACAAATTCGCATTGGCAATATTCTTTCCAATGTCATTTAAATAAATAATAAATAAAGTAGGTCCCAAAACACTCCCTTGTGGCACACCGAATTTCAGAGTGCTTCTGTCATTGCCAATTCTAACACATTGCCATCTCTCCGACAAATATGATTGAAACCACTCCAGTGCGCAGCCTCGTATTCCTATGCCTTCTAATTTCCTAAGCAAAATTTGAGTAGAAACGGTATCAAATGCTTTAGCCAGATCCAGGAAAACACCAACACATGCATTACCGTCATCCAGTGCTTTTGTGATTAGATTAGTGAGACCCGTGACGGCGTCTTCCGTGGATCTGGCAGGCCTGAAACCATACTGTCTCGGATTCAGTAGATTTTGGTTTTCTAAGAAATGTACAAGCCTTTTATTTACTAATTTTTCTAAAATTTTTGACAGCGAGCACAAAAGTGAAATTGGCCTGTAGTTCGCGGGATCTGCTTTTGATCCACCTTTATGGATAGGACAGATAGCAGCCATTTTCCATGTAGTTGGGAATTTTCCGCTTGTGATGCTGAGGTTACATATATGTGTAAGTGGCACTGCTATATGCTTAACTATTCTTTTCAGTATCTGATTACTTATTCCGTCCAATCCAGAGGAGTTTTTATTTTGCATTTGTCTAACAAGTGCTTCCACTTCGTGTTTGTCAGTCGGGGTGATGTAAAATGAGTTAACAGGGCCACCAGTAATAAAAATCTTAGCTGCGAGTTCCTTTTCTGTGCTTTGTAAATGCTGAAGAGATTTGTTAGCCAGATTTTGCCCAAGCGAACTGAAGTATTCATTACATGAGCAAATTGATTCTGTCTTTGTTGGTTTTATTGTTGTAAGTTCGTCTACAGCTGCATTTTTCTTTTTTAACTGGCACACTTCCTTGATAGCATTCCATAGCCTTTTTGGGTTACCATTACTTTCCTCTATTTGTTTGCGGTTGTAATGATTTCTAAGCTTATGCACCAGGTCTACGTAGAAGTTTCTGTAGCGTTTATATGTAGTTTGTATTACCAGGTTATTAGGGTTTTTTCTTGCTTTCAGGTGTAGAGCATCTCTGATTTTCATGCAGCGAATAATTCCGGGGGTTATCCATGGTTTTAGGTTTAATTCTTTTCTATGTTTTTTTGTTAATATTGTGTTTTTTTCAATTGTTTTGGCAATAATAGACGTAAATGTTTCTGCAGCTTCATTAGTGTCCTGGCTACTAGTGACTGTCTCCCAGTCCAATTCTTTAACTTCCTGTTCAATTGTATCATAATCAATTTTTTTAGACATTTGGTTATGTTCCTTACCACTACAATTGTTTGTTGGTATGCTTACCATTGTCATATCATGATCAGTGACTGCGGTTTTAAGAAGCTAATCTAATAGGTATTTCTCATTTATTTATATTTTCTTTTTTCTTTTCCACGCACCGCACAGTGTTACTGTTTGAAAAAAAGAAAAGCGCTAAACTTATACCAAAAAAGTGCTACCAAAGAGTTTTCCACAAAATCCCCTGATTTAAATGGAATTTTATGTTATATAAATAACTTATTGGCTTACAATAACTTTGCAAATTTTTATGTAGTAGGTAATGAAAACATTATTTAGAAAAATTAATAAAAAAATATTCCTTTCGGCGCTAGGTTGGTAGAACGTATATCCGGTGTTACTATGGTTTGAAGAAATCAAATCACCCGAATCAGGCGAAACACCCTCCAAGGCTAAAAATGTACCTCCAAGGTTAAAAATATACTTTAAAATGAAAATATAACAGTAAGTCAAAAATTTATTCTTCAATATACATAGTATAAAAATAAAGTCTTTTCCCGCGTCTGTACCTATGTATGCATAAATCTTTAAAACATCAACGTTTATAAGGATAAAACATGCTCAAACTACTAAAAGGTTAGGCGGTACGAAGTTTGTCGGGTCGACTATTTTACTATAAGTGTGATCATTTAAAGAAACTTCTAGAATAGAATAGAATACACTTTATTGCACACACAGTAAGATAGAACAGTACATTATTAATTACAAGATTGAATTTGCATGCAATGGGCGGCCTTATCGCTAAAAGCGATTTCTTCCAGACAACCCACTAGGAACCTTATTCAGATGGGTACATAAGAAAGATTTCTAAAAGTAGGCGATTCTGCTTAGTAGAATAATTTACAATCACACAACAATCCATACTTACAAAGTACTTATAAGTATAAATATTCAAATAAACATACATTCAATAAAAGTACTAAATATACATATATACGTACATTAACTGTAAATAAACATATAAATACATAACACACATAATAAAATGAATGACATCAATGACTTGATATGGATAATGTATCTAGCTATAGATAGTGCGACTTTACTGCTTCCCTAAAGTGAGGCAAGTTCCGGATTTGTCGGATAGTGACCGGTAGAGCGTTCCGTTCTTCTACACCTGAAACATGGATTTTATCTATATCACCGGATATATCGCGCTGTTTTGTAAACTTATGTGCAATGGAAATAAGACTTGGGTACTCCCAGCTCCGGAGAGGGATTGGACTTATCTTGTCCGGATCCGCTCTGGGATTCTACTCATCTTATCGAGCCGGGTCCCCTTTCTTATTCCGATTCCCATACGCTCCAAGCACTTCGCGCGAGTCATCAAATCTGGATCCGTCCGCGTCTAATCTCAGCCCGCCGCGCGAACATTGACAGTGGGTGTGTGTGACCGAATCGTCGACCGGGCCCCCGCCGCCGCGCCGTCCGCCACCGCCGGGCCGAGCGAGCGCGAGCGCAGTATCCGAACGATCCTAATCTTATTCTTATTCCCATCTCATCCCATCCCAGTCTTCCTCAGAAGTCTGAGACGACGTGACGTGCGAGTTCGTCCGAGCCGAGCTCTCGCTCCGGACTTATTTGGGATCCGGCTCGATAAGAAAACTGTGGAGTGATTCAGATTTTATGATCCGGGAGAGGATCTAGCTCATTTAAGTCTTCTTGTCCGGAGTTACCCAAGCCTAATGGAAATAAAATATATTAATATTATTATTAACAGATTATATCGTTTCAGCCGAAAGACGTCCACTGCTTAACATAGTCCTCCCCCACAGAACGTCATGGCGACCTATCTTGAGCGACACCCATCCAGTATATTCCCTCAGCCTTAACCAGGTCGTCTAGCTTCACCAGGTTGTCTGATCGCTGTCACCATCTCCACCAATTCGATAATCAAAATCCTCCAATAATCCTCAATTCTGGCGGTTGCCCGTAATAAGTACAGGGCATGCATCATTTAGTCTATTACAGATTGCAGTCGTGCAGCGCGGTCGTAGGCAGATATAAGAGGGAGACTAGGCTATAATCGATAACAAATTCCGTAGGTCATTATTCATACTAATCAAACATGGCTTCAACTTATAAATAGCAATAAATGATTGCCAGAAATAATTATTTTCATTCATATTTAGGTAAATAAAAGTAATAATAATAAAAAAAAATACTTCATTACGGCTGATAAAAAACAAAACAATGTAAAAATCGCTTTTCAAATGAAAAATTTCAAGAGACTGCGCATTTTTTTAACCATTTATGTGGAGCAGATATGGGACAGACTTGCCCGCGACGGACGGCCAGTCGTGGCAGGTGGTCTTATAGTGAATGGGCCCCAATTGCCATTACCAAGCATAGACATAGAAGAACTCTACGTCTTATATTTGTACCCTCGGAGAGCGAGTAAACTAATATCTTTGAATTGAATTGATTTTTTTTTATTTCCGGTTAAGTTACACATACATTTTATACATAAAAGATAGAAATATAACACACGCACACTGATATAAACTTTGAGAGCCATAAAAAAAATTACACAGTAAGTGTAAAGCACAGTGACAAGAACCACAACCAGAAACTGGCTCCGACTCAGCTTGATGCCACAGACAATTGCCTATGACTCTGGTAAACCAAATGCTAAAATATAATAAAACTTTATTATCTTTATGCAGTAGTTTTCCCAGATTTGGGTGATTTGAGTTTATTAAACCATAGCAACACCGGATATACGTTCTACCAACCTAGGACCGAATGGAATTTTAGGCTTCAAACGCACAGGCGGATTTTTATCCGCGCGGTAACAAACCGCGCGGATAAAAATCCGCTGTTGCGGTTTTATTTCCGCGCGGCTAAAAATTCGCCTGTACCTTCGTGGCCTATGAATAAGGTTGAAAATGAAATAACAACCTTTTCAACCGCGCGGAAATAAAACCGCAACAGCGGATTTTTATCCGCGCGGTTTGTTACCGCACGGATAAAAATCCGCCTGTGCGTTTGAAGCCTTAATATGAAACGCACTCTACAATTCCTACTTTGTCTATGCCTCTTATCTTCCAACTGATCAGTCTATGGTAGGGAAATAACTCCCCATAGACATGGGAGAACGCTACGATACCGTCCATAGATTTCATCTGTGGTAAGGATGTAAGTTGGTAATCAAAATATCGATATTTTTATCGTAGTAATGAATTTATCGACATTCGATAAAATCGTTGATTTTGATATCGTATCAACAGATAAATATCAAAATTTAAGTTACGATAAAATCGGTTTTTCCATATATCGATGTAACTTTATTCTATCTAGGGATAAATTGCAAGGTTGTTCTTAATGTTTTAATCTGATGGTGTTCACCAGGGTTATGCGTTTATTTTATATTAAAATTTATACGTTTCTTTGGTATTTACTTAGTTTGTAAAAAGAATAAAAAATAAAATTACCTAGTGTAAAATATCGATACTTGTAATGTCACATAAGAACAAAAAAAAGAGAGAGATAAATTGTAAAGTAGAGTTTGTTACCCCTTTCTTCTCTACGCTGTAAAATCATTGCGAAAGGGAGTAGAATCATTTGACAGAGGAGGGCTCGTTTGGGGGCGTCTCCAGGCGACCATTGTCGTAAGGCAAAGCAAACATTTGTTTGCCTGAGCCAATTAGTGGGCACCCTGAACTACCTCGCCTCTATCAGTAAAGGATACTTTACGAAGGTATCAATATTAATTAGATTAGTCTAATTGACTTTCAATAAGCGATATCTTGTATCCTGTATTGAATAAATCATTTTTTACTTTACTTTTCTTTACTATCACACTAAGGAGAAAATATCGATAATTTAATTCGTACATCCCTATCCCGGACATTCGTTCCACAGACCTCTATCATTTTCTCTAGTTGATTGATCTGTGATTTTCACCGCACCCGTGCGCCTGTGCCTCAACTTGTTTGGATTTTATTTTCTGGATCTTTTTAAAAGAAAGCAGTGTTCTTGCTCGAGTTGAAATTATTTAAAATAATTACCTATCTAGAAACCAGTTACCTTTCTAGGTTCAATAATGAGGTAAGTGTCTTGGTTTTATTTAATGCCAGCGGTCCCGGCGACCTTCGTATCGCGCCTTACAATTTTATTTCCTTTTTATTTGACTGCTCCGTGGCTCATTTGGCAGTGATGTGGACTGAGTAAGCGTGTGCACCCGGGTTCGATTCCCGGGCGGGGCGAATATTTATATGATGAATATCGATGTTTGTTTCCGGTCTGGGTGTAAAGTTCGGGTCGGTGGGTCGTTCGTCTCTGTATATGTTTCAGGCACCCTAGATACAGGTTCTACCTAGTTAGGGGCTCTGAGTGTAATGTGTTATTATTATTTATAAAAAAGGTTTGTTTTTACTTAGATCCCCTCTATTATTCCATATTTTCTCACCTTTTTAACCTTCCCTGGACTACTACGAACATTTAAAAACCAAAATCAGACCGGCCATTCTTGAGTTATAGCGAGAGTAATGAACTGTGATTGATTTTTTTATATACAGTGAGTCACCACCCCTCAGTATGATGTTTTTATTTAACTTTTTTGCTAAAGTTGACCCCACAGGCTCACAGAAGCATCAAAAACATCTTCTAAAGTAAGGTTTTTCGAAGGGACTTTTTGGTAAGGAGTTGATAATGTCTGAAGTAATAGACGTAGAGAAATAAATCTAGTACAAACTTTGGAGAACAATTCAAAAGCTAACAATAAAACACAAAAAAAATAGTGTAGCATTTTTTGTGATTACTTTGATAAACACTATAAAAAATGAAAAAAAAAATACTTGCTTATTTTATTTTTTTTCACCCGTTTTTATTAGCCTAACTACTTAGCCTTCGAGTAAGACCTAAAATAGGCTACTGTAAGACTTAATAATTAAAAACATCATACTGAGGAGCGGGGGGGGGGGTGAGGCTGCGTTTATTGGACTTGACTCCACTTCTGTGGAGTATTTTGCCAATGTCAGATTCACAAATTAGGTTAAAAGGGTGGGCTTAAAGCCCGGCAACGTTGTACGGTTATTTAAGTTTATTAGATTATTATGGTTTTACCACCTGTATCTTACCACAATGTTCGAAATAAATGTTTCTGATTTCTGATTTTTAAGACCGCTAACCTAACAAAACTCGTGGTTTCGGAACCAACGTTAAAACAATAAACTACAGTGCTGCAAAGATCATTATTATATGGCGCGTAAGTGACTTACAGGAGGGCGCCACTGTTCGTACAAACCCTCAGCAGAGGTGCAAGATGGCGCCTTTGGCTTGTTGTTTAAACGTTGGTTCCGAAACCACGTGTTTTGTTAGCAGGCTTTAAAATAATAATCCAATAAACTTATAATAACCGTACAACGTTGCCGGGCTTTATTCCCACCCTTTTAATCTAATTTATGAACTTGACATTGGCAAAATACTCTACTGAAGTGGAGTCAAGTCCATTAAATTAAAATAATAATAATAATGGCGCCTTTGGTTACGATTTTCGCCACGCGCCATATCGTCCTTGTAGCACTGTTTACCTAGCTCCATGACGCCCATACAACGGCCGGTATCTTCGGCTTATCTTATGCAACCCAACCCATGACTTTTTTTTATGTTTTAGGCTATTGGGACTTAATCCTAATTTGAAGCAGATTGGTAACATCATAAAAGGGACATTGAAGGTGGTAGAGCATGGGGACTCTGATTGCAAAACATTCTTAGAAGTTTACAGTTTCTATGAGTCTGTGAGCTTAGACTTTACAATTAAACATCATCTCTGTTCGTGTGGTGAGAAAAATGAATATGTCGCCATGGTTATGTTTAAGTTATATAAAATCTCCAAAGATGACAACCTATCATATGGAGTCAAGCTGAATAGCAGAGTGCTAGATTTAGGATTTGAATTTAAATTAAAAAGTGATGACAAAGATGTGATTCATTGGAGTTTCTCTACAAAACAAAATATTCAAGAATACGATATAGAGGTCGTTGTAAAAATTTTTGCAAAACCCTCCTCATTTGCTTCGCTGTATGATGACGAAGAACTGACAGACTTTGAGCTGCGAGGGTCCGACGGCTCGGTAAGCGTGCACCGAGCCGTGCTGGCAGCGAGCAGCCCTGTGCTGCGGCGCATGTTGGCTGGCCCTTGGAAAGAGGCCAAGCAGGGCCATGTAGACATCTCCAACACCACTCAGCACACTCTGCAGGTCCTGAAAGACTTTGTGTACCTGGGCAAATTGCCAGATGAGGTCTCGGTGCTGCGGGCGCTGCTTCTGTTAGCTAAATGCTACATGATTGTGGATTTGGAGACACTCTGCTTAAAGAAACTCCGTGAGAGGATACACACTGCTGACGTTGTAGACCTAATGGAATTCAGCATTGTTAATAAGCTAAATAAACTGACGATGATAATATTCAACAGTGTTAAGGATCAGACGGTGAACCTCGAACGTGTAGCGAAACAGCTAGAGAATGCAAAAATAAGAGAAGTAGACACAGATTAGTGAATCTTAAATATACTCAAAATTGGGACTGGACAAAACCTATGGGAGCTGTAATTTTTTTTTTTTTACTAACATTATGCTAACATTTATTTTTAATTGTTTTTTTATTTGTACTTAATCAGTAACAGTGATCAAAGACTTACAGTTTCGTTTATTAAAACTTAAAGAGTACCTAGTGTAGCGAAGCGCAAACTAAATAAATAAAGAGGCATTAGCACAGATAAAGTAGCGCTACCAACGGAAAAAAAAAATATCTTCTAAACTACGGCAAATATATCAAAAATTTGGACCAGTGTTTCACGAGTTAATTTAGCCTAGTATTTTTAGGGCACTATTGTATAGCTTTTAGATAAAAGACCAAAGTAAAGTAAAAAAAAGTAAAAAATGATTTATTCAATACAGGATACAAGATATCGCTTATTGAATGTCAATTAGACTAATCTAATTAATATGATACCTTATTTCGTAAAGTATCCTATACTGATAGAGGCGAGGTAGTTCAGGGTGCCCACTAATTGGCTCAGGCAAACAAATGTTTGCCTTGCCTTACGACAATGGTCGCCTGAAGACGCCCCCAAACGAGCCCTCCTCTGTCAAATGATTCTACTCCCTTTCGCAATGATTTTACAGCGTAGAGAAGAAAGGGGTAACAAACTCTAATTTACAATTTATCTCTCTCTTTTTTTGTTCTTATGTGACATTACAATTTAATTTAGAATACAAAGAACATAAATTAATAAGATTTTAAAGTACATACATGAAATAATGAAAATATCGTGCAGAGCTAGACTACTTCCATGCGTCTTTGTCGTTTTCATAATCATCAACATTGTAATAAGCTTTCTTAATCAAACCTTTTTTGATACGAGTTTTAAACTCATTATCATTCAGGATCAAAATCTCTTCTGGGATCTTGTTATAATATCTTACTTCGTTTCCTATAAAGCATTTGTTTGTCCGTTTTAGTCTGTTCTGTGGAATACTTAGTTTGTTTTTGCTACGCGTTCTAAGGTCTTTAATTTTATCACATTTTTTATCAAACATATGTAAGTTTTTACGAGTATACATAATAATTTCAAAGACGTACTGGGACGGAAGCGTCAAAATATCAATTTCTTTGAATTTTTGTCTGAGGGACTCGCGAGCTTTAACCTTTTCGGCGCCACTGGAAATAAACGAAGGTTGCTCCCCCACGCCAAGGCATTTTACCATCAAAAACATTAGTGATTGCAAAATTCAATCGACACACAAAATCAACCAAAATTTTTATGTGAGATAAATAAACAACGGAGTGATTAATATACGAAAAGCTAAACATTTTCCCGTTTTTTTAACTTTTGTAATGCTAGAACCCAATAAGAATTTGCTTTTATGGAGTTTTGTCTGATTACTTTCAACTGAATTATATAACAAACTAAAGCGGTGGCACGTCACTAACTACTTCATATCAAGTACTCGGCGCTGGAGAGACACAAAAACTGCGAAGTTCGATCTCGTTAAAGGGTTGTTAATCACAGAGTCGATAGTTTTTTTGTACTATATTTTTTTATCTTTTATTTAATCGTATTTAAATATTTAAAATTATGCAACGGATTTCGATGCGGTTTTTTTTAAATAGATAGAGTGATTCAAGTGGAAGGTTTATAAGTTTAATACGTGCACAAGATAGTTATAGGTTAGGCGGTGCGAAGTTCGCCGGGTGGACTAGTTTTTAATAAAACCATTTATGTACCAATCAAAATAATCTCACTCAAGTAACTTAATAATTTTAAGTTCATGAGTCACATGCACATGTCATGTGATGCATTTCTCGTTACAGTTTAAGGCACCATTTTTGTCATGAGCGTGGCGGGATATTTCATTGAATCATAACTGGACAATGGGCATGGAAACACACCTCAATTTATACTCCACAAGCTATAGTTGTTAGTTAAAAAAACGTATAGTATTAGTGTTATAAAGCTTATAATTTGAAAAAACCAATAGCCGTCAAGCTTTATTAAATTGAGTTGTATTGGGACATGGAAGTTGTTGGGTAAATTTGTCTAACACTCGTAACAACAAAATAATGTTCCCTTGGTGTTTTCGCCACCATTAAAAAATGCTCCGCTTTTGCGTTTGCAGGGGCCTTCCATTAAGAAGACAATATAAATGGGGCGGACGGAGCCTATAGTGTCGCGAGCGCATCGGTCCTTATCGTGCCCCTCCAGAGGGTCTAGGCTTCGCACCGACCGCACGCGCGTTCTTTCTATTTTTGTATAAATACGTAATTAATTCTGGATAAAAAAATATATAGTACCTATACTTAGTTTTCTTTTGGCATTTTTTTTTTTAATTATTCTCTTTCGTCCTCAAATACAAATATGTACAAAATTAAAACTATACTTTCTATAAATTTAAAATCTAAAAATTAATATAATTTATGTTTGTAGCTGTTCGTCCCTCGACCATTGCCATAAATCAATCATAGATAACATCGTATCCAAAACGTCATTATAAAGAACTATGTAAAATCAAAGGTTGTTTTAATTTTGAGGACATAAATAACATTTAAATTAAAAATTACAAATAATTGTAAAATACTATAAAGTCTCTTTTTACAACCTCTACACTTCATCAAAGAGATTTTTTAATTTTCATCAGGAATTTTCTTAAGTATCTCAATTTACATACGTAAACAAATATATGTTGTAGAGTTTTTTTTAATGAACTTTTAACTAGTTCAAAAAAAACAACTTATGAGGTAAGGTCCCAATAGTTCTCTGCAAATCTGTATTCCAGTAGTAGAAGCCGTGGGAAAGAATAATTTTTAAGGTAAACAAAGTCATAAATCACATTTTTGTAAAGGGTTTTTTGCAGAGTATTCTTACCTGGAATCGACGCTTTTGTTTTAGCATAAACGCATAGGCGGGGTGCCTATCCAACATACCTTACACACAAAGACAACATAATGCGACATCTATTTGTCTCTGAGCACTGCTACCTAAAGCTTTAGCAAACAAATCAAACCCATTTATGGAATTAATTGCCAATATTTTTTTTTTAGTTTTGCTGGGTATTTCCTATTACTTTGTGAATACCGTTTAAAATGTGGAAAGCTTTTTTTAAAAGACGTGATTTTGTTCTATAGTATAATATTCAATTCTATGGTGTCTATTAAAGCGTTTACCCAGCTATGTATGGATGTTTGTAAAAAATCTGTGATGACCATTTGTAGATCTAAGTGTACACGTTTCGAAGTAAAAGTAGTATTAGTAGGTAGGTACTTTTACGACCAAATCCAAACTGACTTAATTCAATTCAACAATATTTTATTAGTTTCTAATTAGAACCATTGGAAAATGCGCAGCGCAATTCATCTGTAGATGTACTTTCACTATTTTTTACGCTGAGCGTACCAACAGTCTAGCTAGACACAATGTACCAAAATGTCCACTCTTTAGCACAGCACTAAAAAACTTGTCTTGCGTATGTGACGTCACAGCAGCACTTCACCTCAAGTGCTTGGCGTACGGGATATATCAAACAACTGATGAACGGGTTGCTTCGCTAGAGCCGCCCGCCTACCTTATTAATTGTTGTCGACATTTTCAAAGGCGAGGATTTGTAATGTGTACAATAAAGGAATCAATAGTAAATTCTAATAGAAATTATATTATTCCAGTCCGCACTATGCGTACACGTTATGAGATGGTTGAAAAAGTGTATAGTTATAATAATTTAAAAAATATATTTGTTAGGAATCATCGAAAATTCCGAGTAATGTCACAACACTAGACCACTTCCAGTAAAG
Source organism: Euspilapteryx auroguttella (assembly GCA_951802225.1). Classification (NCBI taxonomy): domain Eukaryota; kingdom Metazoa; phylum Arthropoda; class Insecta; order Lepidoptera; family Gracillariidae; genus Euspilapteryx; species Euspilapteryx auroguttella. Next base: position 5,207,675 of record OX637669.1, read on the forward strand.
TACTTGGAGTGGGAGAGCACACTATTTTTCATTTGAAAGTTTCTTAAAGTTTATCGTCTTATTATTCTAAGTTAATTAACTTTTCACAAAATCTGTTAACATGAATTACTTCATAGAAGCTTCAAGAACAGTATCCAATTGGATTTTTCTCTTTAGAACATATAGTTGGGTCGAAAAATGTAAAAATGTAAGCTACTTCCAGAGAAGTGCTTGGCGTGGTGGGAGAACTTTGTGACTACTTCATATCAAGTGCTTGGCGGTTAAAAGGTTAAGCTGATAAATGTTTCTAATTGCGCGTTTTTGTAGTATAAAAATGACGTTAATATCTGCAGCTCTTCCCCATAGAAGCAAGCCATAGGTCATTAAGCTATGAAAGTAACTGAAATACACAAGTCAAAGAAAGCTAAGTACATAGTGCTCAAAGTGGCCACTTGTAGCACTTTGTAGTTGTTTGTGTATTTTTGTACTTGGCTTAGTTTATGTAATTATACCTACTCTGTGCCTTAGTTTAGAAGTTTTTTTTTTCGCAGGTGGCGCTACTTTATGTGTGCTATGCCTCTTTATAATATTCCTAGGTACCTCAAACTGTAATGTAAGTTAATGTCATATCCGTCTGCTCATTTAAAAAAAAACGTTTTTTGTTTTCACACATTTAAGTAATTTTATTTTATGTTTTTTTCATTTGTACTTTCTGATTCTTAAAACAGAGATGGTTCGTTGAGAAGTTTTGATTTGTTAATGTTTTTTTACTTGAAAAAGTTGGTAACTCAGTTTAATTTAGTTTTACATTTTTATCTTTATTATTATTATTAATTAGTTAAACCTACTGTAACTAAATAAGGGTCTATAGACGTCACAAAATAAGAGGCCCGTTGAGAAAAACCCTAAAATGTAACTTCATAATCTGTAAAATGTAACTTCTTAATCTGTAAAATGTAACTTCATAATCTGTAAAATGTAACTTCTTAATCTGTAAAATGTAACTTCTTAATCTGTAAAATGTAACTTCATAATCTGTAAAATGTAACTTATTAATCTGTAAAATGTAACTTCTTAATCTGTAAAATGTAACTTCATAATCTGTAAAATGTAACTTCATAATCTGTAAAATGTAACTTCTTAATCTGTAAAATGTAACTAAATGAAACAAACAAAAAAATATTATTCTACTAAATTGTCTAGATCTAGGCGATTAACATTTTTTTTTTTTTTATAAATTCAGTTAAATTTTACAGGTCAAGAAGTTACATTTTCGGCTCTTTCTCAACGGGCCCCTCTTATTTTGTGACGTCTGGTAGTAGTCTTGTCTAGTGTAGTTTTCAACCCTGCCGGTTAGTGGCTCCATAAATTAGATCATGGTTCAGCAAATATATTTTTAAGAGCCATTTTACCGCGATGCTAGCGCCATTCTCGAAAAAAAATTATATCTTGTAAACTAAGGCAAATATCAAAAATTTGGCACAGTATGACACTAGATAATCTTGATTAGTATTTTTTGAGCACAGTAAAGTAGTCCTAACTTAAAAGAACATAATTATACACAGATTGTTGCTAAAAGTGGCCACTTTTAGTAACACTTTGTAGCTTTCTTTGGTCTTTAACCTAAAAGTTATACAACAGTGCCTTAAATATACGAGGCTACATTATCTAGTGTCATACTGTGCCACATTTTTGATATTTGCCTTAGTTTAGAAGATATTTTTTTTTTAGAGAATGGCGCTAGCATCGCTGTAAACTGGCTCTTGATGGTGTTTTTTCATTTCTGATTGGTTGAAACATTAGATATAGGTTGTGACGTTGTGACATAAATTTGGCTTTCACTCGTTCGCAAGAAGGAAAGTATTGGTGATTTAAATTATTTCTGGTACTAATTAAGGGCTATAGCAAGTGATTCAAACTAAAATAACGCGATGTTTGACTGTGACATCTTAGTCTATTAAATTCCGAAATGAAAAAGCACCATATCTGTGTTTTTTTTTTGCTACTAAACAAACTAAGCCATTATGTTAAGTACTTAGTTATTGTTAACTACTAACATTGTAATTATTAGCACTAACTACAGATTAAAATAATAGAAAACAAAAAACATGCATTTATCATTTTAGTTAAGCACATGTTACATTGTTACACATTAAATGGTTCATATTTTGACCAAGAGCAGACCTCAAATAACTCAAATTTAAAAATTTAAAAACCCCCGACCCAGTCAGACCCCTCATCAACTTAAGTAGAACTAGAGCTAATCATCTTACTTTCAATATCATTGAAGTAACACTGTATACCAAATTTTTAATTGATAGGACAAATGGAAGGTGGTTAGATCCTCTATTCCATTATTCAAGAGCTGATCATCTTCAAACGGCTGATCAGGAAATGGTTACCTTACCATATACTTTCTATATCATAGATGTAACATGATACCAAATTTCAAATCGATCGGACATAAGGAAGCTAGTAAGATCCTCTCATCTATTATTCAAGAGCTGATCATCTTTAAACGGCAGATCAGGTCATGGTTACCTTAACATATACTTTCAATATCATAGATGTAACATGGTACCAAATTTCAAATCGATCGGACATAAGGAAGCTAGTTAGATCCTCTCATCCATTATTCAAGAGCTGATCATCTTCAAAGGGCAAATCAGGTCATGGTTACCTTACCAAATACTTTCTATATTATAGATGTAACATGGTACCAAATTTCAACTCGATCGGACATAAGGAAGCTAGTTAGATCCTCTCATCCATTATTCAAGAGCTGATCATCTTCAAACCGCTGATAAGATCTTCATCAGACATGGCTAAGAACACTCGGCCTGAAATTATCTATGATACAAAAAAAACTAAACGAAAATCGGTTCAGCCGTTTGGGCTCTACGATGCCACAGACAGATACACAGACAGAGAGACAGATACACACGTTAAAATTATAACACCCCTCTCTGAATTTTTTGTTCGGAAGTTAAAAAGAAAATATATGTAAGTAAGTAAGTACATACCTACACATATTTTGACATTTGACTTTATTCAATCTGCCTGCATCCTGCATCTATCTATTTAAATTTGTTGTTGAAATTGTCAAGGCAAGCTCAATGTAGAATAGAATAGAAAACACTTTATTGCATTGCATACAAGGAAGGATATTTAACTTAACCCGTGGTGGAGTGTCTCGTCTCTGTATTCATTCAAGGTTTCTGCGATGTCTACGTCGAAGGTGTCAAGCTTGTGATGCAGGTGGACACGGGAGCTGCAATTAGTGCGATATCAAGCAAGGTGTATTCCGAACTGTTTTCGCACATTGAACTAGAACCTTCGTCATTGCAAATCACGGTGTATAGTGGACACAAGTTACAACCGTTAGGTGAAATCAAAGTGCGAGTATCATGTAATAATAGCTCGCCGGTTATTTGTTATCTGTATGTTATGAATAACGCAAGCAGTCCTACTATTGTCGGACGTAAATGGATCCGAAAGTTAGGTATTCAAGTGCCATATGTCAACCAACTAGACACGGAGGTATGTAACTACATTGCAGATGATAATTTATTTAAGTTGTACCCATCAGTTTTTAGTCCAGGAATGGGCAAGTATAATAAAGGCCAAATTAATCTACAGGTAGTTGAAGGGAGCGTACCGGTGTGGCGCAGAGCGCGCACGGTTCCGTACGCGCTCAAAGATAAGGTTAATTCAGAGATAGACAGGTTATTAGCGGAGGGGGTGTTATCGCCGGTGGAAACGGGGGAGTGGGGTACACCAATTGTAGTAGTATTCAAAAAGTCGGGTGATATTCGTATTTGTGGAGATTTTAAGGTGACTCTTAACCCGGTTCTCATAGACGATAAATACCCATTACCTCGAATTGATGATATATTTACGTCATTGCAGGGGGGTAAACGGTTTTCTAAAATTGATTTAAAAAACGCGTACCTACAACTTGAATTAAATGAGGCATCTAAACGCCTATGTACGATTGTTACAGAACGGGGAATTTTCGCATACAATCGATTACCTTCTGGGATTAAATGTGCCCCAAATAAATTTCAACGGATTGTAGATCAATTATTTAAAATACATCACGTTGCTTCGTTTATCGACGATTTAATTATAACCGGTTTAGATGACGTAGATCACAAAAAAAATTTACACGCAGTTTTTCAAATTTTGTCTGACGCGGGCCTTAAAGTTGCTTAAGAAAAATGTCAGTTTTTCAAGAAGTCGGTGTCTTATCTGGGTCACGTCATAGATGAACGCGGTTTACATACCGAACAAACAAAAATTGATGCGATTTATAATACGGAACCCCCCAGAAATGTTAGCGAGCTAAAAAGTTTTTTAGGCTTAGTAAACTACTATGGAAAATTTATTAACAATCTAAGCACTACTTTGGCTCCATTATATGAACTATTGAATAAGAATGTGAATTATGAATGGTCGGCGCGTTGCCAGAATGCTTTTGAGGAAGTGAAAATGCGAATGAAAAAAGCGGGCGTTTTAGTACATTTCGACCCCGAGCTCGAGATAGTGGTCTCATGTGACGCCTCGGCAGAGGGCGTGGGCTGCGTGCTGGCGCAGCGCGGCCGCGACGGCGAGCAGCGCGCCGTGCAGCACGCCTCGGCCGAGCGCAACTACTCGCAGCTGTGCAGGGAGGGGCTCGCCATCATGTTTGCGGTCAAAAAGTTTCACGATTATATTTATGGAAAACGATTTATATTAGTTACTGATTGTAAGCCTTTAATTTCAATTTTCGGCCCTAAATCATCAATTCCACAAATGATGGCGGGCCGCTTGCAACGTTGGGCTCTTATATTGAGTGCTTATGATTATGAAATTCGTTGTGTTAAGTCTAGCGAAAATTGCGTGGCCGATTGTTTATCGCGACATCCAGTTCCGCTGGATGAGAAGGACGGCGTTGACAGCAATGAGTTTTATTTAAATTTTGTGGAAGCAGAATTACCAATCACATTTAAAGTAGTAGCGGCCGAAACAAAAAGGGATTATTGTTTAAGTAAAGTGATAACATATGTGACAAAAGGTTGGCCACAAACCATAGGCGATAGCGAGAGCGATATTAAATATTATTTTCAACGTAGATTATTTTTAACTATAGATAGCCAATGTTTATTCTATGGATTTAGGGTGGTGATTCCGGAAGGTTTGAGAGACGAAGTTCTTAAACAATTACATAACAGCCACCAAGGAATTGTTAAAACAAAATCACTTGCGCGTTGCTATGTTTCGTGGCCATCCATGGATAAACAAATTGAGGAAATGTGCAAGCGGTGCACAACTTGTGTACAGTTCCGCGCTAACCCGCAGAAAAGCGAGCTGACGGCGTGGCCATGGCCTGAGAAGCCTTGGAGTAGATTGCACTTAGACTTTTTAGGAAAGTTTCAGGACAAATAATATCTAATCGTTGTAGATTCGCATTCAAAATGGATAGAAGTGAGACCGGTACCTAGCACTAGTGCGGAAACGACAATAAGGGTATTAAGAGAATTATTCGCTTGTTTCGGATTACCAAATTTAGTCGTTACGGATAATGGTCCTCCATTTGGCAGTTTGGAATTTGCAACATTTTTAAAGAAAAATGGAGTCAGGCATATAACTTCTCCCCCTTACCACCCGCGTAGTAACGGCGCGGCAGAAAATGTGGTGGGGCAAGTTAAGAAATGTTTAATGAAAGCTAAGGTGGAGCGTGTAGCGAGCGATGTGGCTTTGAGCAGATTTCTTTTAACACACCGTAATACTCCCTGTACCACGACCGGTAAAGCACCAAGCGAACTCTTATTGGGAAGAAAAGTTAAAACTTGTTGGGATTTGTTAGTACCTACAGTTAAAGATCAAGTTGAAGAATCTCAAATGAGACAAGCGCATTATTTTAAGGGCAAACATAGACAGTTTGAGGTTGGTGACTCTATAGCTTTTAAATGTTACAAAAATAATAAAGAATCTTGGAAATTAGGAAAAATAGTTAATAAATTAGGTCCGTTAGTGTATGATGTTGGCTTTAATAATGAGGTACACAAACGCCATGTTGATCAGATTATTGATGCCAAAGAGTTGCAAGTTGACGATGTTGAGGTGGCCACTGAGTCATGTGAAGGAGAGAGTAGCCAGAGTAGCCACTCCAGCAACGCCGCGCCGCCGCCGCCGCCGGCACCGGCCGCGCCCGCGCCGGACGATGAGGCTGACACTGGCTACTCGCGCCGTATGCACCGTCCAGTCAAACGCTTTGGGATCGATGATTAAATAATAATTATACATAATAGGGTTAAGTCATTCTTTGTTTATCCTTTAGTAGATGGTTTAAAGAAGTGTTAATTTTTCCATTTGTCTAGTATAAGTGTCGAAATATATTAATACATTCTTTGTAATTTGCCTATGTGAAGGAGAATTGTGATGTAGCTATGTAATATCGATATACCGTAGTCTCGAGTTTATGTTACGCGTGTGGGTATTCGAATAAAACAGTTAAGTTACAGCCATAAACGTCTTTCATTGCTCTCCGCATATATTACAGTATGTTAGCCGTTAGCCGCTTGGCCGCCATTTTGTTCCGCCATATTGAATTTGTTGACGCTAATTTTGGCTTTTCTCAACAGGATGTGGGGTCGAATAATATAAACCAACAACTCTATGGTAGGGTAATACCTTCCATAGACATTAGAGTGCGTTTCATGAGATAGTTCCCTTCGATCTTATGTTCGCTGGCACCATTGCATCCTTCGTAATCGTAAGTATACGGGTGCCGCCCGCCGCCATACCCAGTGAGGTGGAGAAACGCTAGACTTAGGATCATTGGCCATCTTTTGGCCATACCATATAAAGGAAAATAGGATTGCCAGCTTCAAACAAACTTATAATGAGCGGTTTTCAAAGTGACAGTAAAGAAAAAAAAAAGTTTCCTAATACGCCGGTAGATGGCGGTGTCTACAGCAATATTAGAGAGATGAGAGATCGAATATTGACTGAATCTTTGGATTGGATCATTTTCTGCTTAGTATAAATCTTAATTTCACCTACTCCGTCACTGCCTCAGTTTAATTTTAATTTTTATGTTTCATTTTGAGATATTGAATCATTCATTTCAGCTTGATCTATTGCTCCTGGCAGAGTGCCATCTGGTAGCAGCTTAATAAAACTTGTTTTTTTCTTCTAAGCTGTCAAATTGAAAAGCCCTCATTAATATTAATTAATGAGCGGTTTTTGAACTGTCACTTTTAGTTACAGAGACTGCCATAAGGTAGCACTAGCAATCAGGTTAAATGTCAAATTCTATATGAATTCAGTTAACTTCGTACATTGTACAGTCACGGACTAGGAGGCCGTAACAGATTTGTCTATGGTTTCGTTGGCCCTAGACTGTATTACCAGAGAACAAGAGCTATTTTGCAATACAGAAAAACCGGAAGTGTTACGCCGATCGTGTCCGCCACTGTACAGTAGCGGACACGGTCGGCGTAACACTTCCGGTTTTTCTGTATTGCAAAATAGCTCTTGTTCTTTGGTAATAAAATCTTGGGCTGACGAAACCATAGACAAATCTGTTACGGCCTCCTAGTCCGTGACTGTACTATTTAAAAATTTATTACAATAACTAAACTAGTTTATGCACATACTTACTTAGTGGCCGCTTTTGCAATATTGCTTTGCGTCCTCTTTGCGTTTTTTTTGTATTGACTTTGACACTCTAGAGGACTGAAAGGAATGTTTCAAAAGCGTCCGTAATAGGTCCTCTGGTGAGAGTCAGGTCAATCTGCTTTGACGTTGACATTACAACTACATACATTGGCTATACAGTGCCATCTATTACCATTCTCCTAGAACCATTAAAACTGTCAAAAACGAAAACCCATCATTACCTACTTTAAATTCGCCGCAATATCTATAATATATCTAAAGATATCGCAATATCTATATCTATGTTCGATAATTGTTTATGGGTTAACTGTCCGTCCCGTCAACTGGGTAACCGACAAATAATACATTTCATTCTCCCGTTCTTTGCAATAGTCAATCTGTACAACATCGCAGCTTATAACAAGTCCACTGCTGGAAACAAGCCTCCACGGAGATCAAGACAAGGGACACACCTTGTTTGGAGTTTTGTAGCGTTTAGAATGCTGTATGAATAAGACTGCCTTGTTTAGCCAGCTAAAATAAGTATGTGCATAAACTAGATATTGTAATAAATTTTTAAATAGTACATACGAAGTTGGTTGCTTAAGTACGAAGAAAAAAATTTGTTGTAGCCCTGACTGAACTCTGTAGTCTGTGGCTTTTCTAAAAAATAAAAAATAACCTTTCTTATTTTGTTTTGTTTCACTGTTTTCGTTAAAAAAGAAAATTAAATTATTTAAGTCCTAGAAATATCTATTAGTAGTATCTATTTGTTGTTCAAGTACATAATAATGAGGTTAGTTTCATGGTTTTATCTTTATCTTTGTGACATTTATGGTTGGAACTTAGAACCAGAAAAAAGATTCTTTTGGATTTTTAGCGGTTTATTCCAAGTCACATTTTATAAGGTTCCCTAACTAGTAAAGGAGGCAAGCTAGAGGAGGTTGCCTAAGACAAGTGGCGAGCTTTATGAGAGCCCTATGTCCCTGATGTGGTGAGGGTTAAGAGGACTTCATAATCATCAACTAGTAAAGCAAAAAACTCACATTTTCTCTGTCTGTCCGTGTGTCAGTAATATTTTTCTGTTAATACAGGTATAACATATGTACTTACTGAAAAAGCTTGTGTTTTGGAGCCTTAGTCTAATCCAGGGATTTTGTTTGTTCCAGGCAAATGAGACTTATTCCTAATCTGAAGCAGGTTGGTAACACCCTGAAAGGGACAATAAAGTTAGATGACGACTTCCACGAGTCTGGCGAACCAATAATAAGTTACAATTTCCACGAATCCGTAAACTTACAACTAGTAGTTGAACATAAAGTCTCTGTACGTGGAATATTGATAAAAGAATATTTCAAAATTAAGACAAAGTTTAATAAACTCTCTGGAGAAGACAATCTATCATATGTAGCCAAGTTCTCTAGCACGGCGCTTGCGGTTAAAACCACATTCAACACAGACAAAGGCATATGGCATCTAATATCAGAAAAACCACAAAGTGATCAAATAAAAGAATTTGATATAAGGGTGTCTGTGAAGATGTTTGCAAAACCTTCCTCGTTTGCCTCACTGTATGATGACGTAGAACTGACCGACTTTGAGCTGCGAGGGTTGGATGGCTCGGTGAGCGTGCACCGAGCCGTGTTGGCAGCAAGCAGCCCCGTGCTGCGGCGCATGGTGGCCGGCCCGTGGAAGGAGGCCCAGCAGGGACATGTAGACATTCCCGACAACACTCAGCACACTCTGCAGCTCCTCAAAGACTTTGTGTACCTGGGCAAATTGCCAGATGAGATCTCGCCGCTGCGGGCTCTGCTGCTGCTAGCTAAATGCTACATGATCACGGATTTGGAGAGGCTCTGCTTAGATCAAGTTTTGAAGAGGATGCGCTCAAGTGATGTTTTAGGCCTTATGTAATTCAGCTTATTAAACCAGTTGAATCAGCTGACGATGTTGTTACTATACAGAGTGGAGAATAAGAAGGTGGACCTTGGACTGTGTAGAGCGACAGATGAGTGTAACACAAGAGAAGCCAAGCAAAAGAAAACTGAATAACTCGCACTCCGAAGTGTCAAAATAAAACTTAAAACTATACTCCACTCAAATTGAGATAGTCGAGTTTTGACTTCAAGACAGTGAAGCATACGCAAAGTCAAAGTCAAATTCTCAATATAGGATACAAGATATCACTTATTGAAAGTCAATTAGACTACATCTAATCTAATAGCTATTGATACCTTATTTGGTAAAGTATCCTATACTGCGAGAGGCGAGGTAGTTCAGGGTGCCCACCAATTGGCTCAGGTAAACAAATGTTTGCCTTGCCTTACTACAATAGTCGCCTGGAGAGGCCCCCAAACGAGCCCTCCTCTGTCAAATGATTCTACCCCCTTTCGCAATGATTTTACAGCGTAGAGAAGCTCGCAGGAGTATAAGATGGCTTGAGCCAGGATAATCAGTACTCGGAAACAACTTCTTCAAGTATCATACTCGTCCGAGTAGCCTCTAAACACTGACTGTGAATGTCAGCCTTATGCAAACTCAAAACCTACGAACAACAATACTCAGGAAGCGTAACTCTCCTACAAAACCTCTTCGATTTTGGTTCCACTTACGCTCACACAGTAACTCCTATTGCAACAAACACTCACACATTCTCATAGACAAGCTTGCACGCTATTGGCCGCTTCGCTCGCGTCTGTCGACAAAGCAGCGAGCTAGCCCCCCTGCTTTTGGCTGGTACATATTATCGCTACTAGATGGCGGTCCAGTGTTATTTTACAAAATATTTAAAGGTGATATAAGTATTTTTTTGTCTTTATGGCTTCTACAAGACTTTATAATGCACGAAGGCATATTTGTAAAGATAAAACACGGTCGGAAATACCCAAAAACACAGTAATATGCTACCGACGCTGCAGCCAAACGACTCAAGGTGCCACTAGGAACTGACGCGGCATGGTGTCCGTAACCCTAAGCCCCGCCCACCGGGGCTTCTTTTCCGTGTGCATTGTGTGGGGCATTTTATTGGGCTAGTTACGCTTCTTGAGTATTGTTGTTCGTAGCTCAAAACGGTAATTTAAGTGTACTCCGGGTCAAGTTTCTTTACTAACAACGATCGACTCGTAATTTTAATTGTTATTGTTAGCGACTTCGTTAACCATTGCCACTTTTACAAAGGCAATTTCTGTTACATGCCCAAAGAAAACAGCAATTGTTAACAAAGAGTACTGTACTGATGATTTTTTAATTTGTTTTTAATCTAAATCTTATAGGTTATAGGACTTACTAGTTGTCCTTACACCTCACACTAGAGACTTAAATTAAGGGCTTACACGGTGCGAATCTAGCGCCACTTCCGATAAAAAAATTATATCTTCTTAACCATTCTTCTTTTTCTTCCAAAAATATGCGTCTTTGATTCCCTAGATAATCTTGCTTAGAATTTTTAAGGCTCTGTTGTGTATCGTTTAGTTTATACTCCACTTTAGGCAACAAACGGTTTTTTCTTAGATTTCGAACCTAAAAAAACTACACAACAGAGCCTTAAAAATTCTATTCAAGATTATCTAGGGAGTCAAAGACGCATATTTTTGATTTCCGCCATGGTTTAGTTTAGAAGATATTTATTATTTATCGCAATGGCGCTAGTATCGCATCCGTTTGCCCCTTATGAAATGAAAAAAAAATGCGTTGCTACGCACACATTCTAAAAAAAAAGGCTTCTCTGAGGCTTCTCTTCTCAGTGACACAGGACTTTTTCGCGGGAAGCGTGAGGAAGAAGTCGGGCTTTTGTTTCTCAGTTTAATAAATTAGTTTTCCGTGGCTATTATTGTGCTAGTGTGGTGGAATTAGTGCAATAATGTGCCCTTGTATGGAAAAGAGTGTAGTGAAGTGAGAAATAAAGGTTGCCGCTCCCGAATAATTCTGATCGATGTCCCGCGAAAAAGTCCGTGTGAACATTCAAATGTGAGACCACCCTCGCATTTCAATGGGTTAGGTTAGGAACCTAGGTTAGGAAAAACAAAGAATTGGTATACTACAGAAGACTTGAAGTTCCTTTGCCTGCCCATAATGGGCGAATTTAAAAACAACAACAGAGTGACACAAGCCTATGTCACAAACATAACTTGTTGCCTCCTTGTCTGTCGCTGTTAACTGTTATTTCCTTCTTACTCATCTTAGAGTGATGACTAATTATTTTTACAACTCTATAATTATATTTTATATAACTCTATTTTCTCAGATAAATATTCTAACGGTGCTTATTAAAGTATGTTTTATTTTTATTAAGTTGCATTTTTTACTTACCTAATTATCTCACTAATATTATAAAATACGAGCTTTCCCGGCTTACTTCGTTACGCCATAGAATATAAGATAAGTACTACAAAAGACTTGGCTCTATAGACTATGTTCTTTTGACTGCCCAGAATGGCCGAATAAAAAACAAACAACAACAAACCACCTGTCAAAATATGTAAACAACGGAAAAAATATTGCACCTTGGGTTACATTACATTATTTGAGTTTAGGTATGGATCCCTAATTTTTTTGAAAATCTAATATAGCCTATGACACTCGGGGTTAATGTAGCTTCCTACCAGTGAAAGAATTTTTCAAATCGGTTCAGTATTTCCGGAGCCTATTCGTTACAAACAAACAAACAAATCTTTCCTCTTTATAATATTGGTATAGATTAGCTAAAAAGAAATATATATTGGAAAAAATCCGCCGCTTCTTAACTGTACAGTGGCGGACACGAAGGCGTAGCACTTTTGTGCGCCCTAGACTGTAGTACCAAAGAACAAGAGCAATTTATTAATGCAGATAAACCGGAAGTGTTACGCCGTCCGAGTCCGCCACTGTACATACCTGTGCCAGAACGTTCATAACCACCCTGTAGGTCGACCAATAAAAAACAATTTAACACAGCCTGTATTTTATTTGAATAGATACGTACTGAAAATACAAAAAGTTATTGCGATTCGTTACAGTTTTTAACCGACTTCAGAAAAGGAGGTTATCAGTTTGACCTGTATGTATGCATGTTTGTCCGCGATTATCTCGCGTTTGGCTGAACCGATCTTGATGCGGCAGATAAGTATTTGTTACATTCAGGAGAAGGTTTTAGAACCTATTTTAACCGACTTCGAAAAAGAAGTGCTCAGTTGATGTATTAGTCAGTTTATCGAAGTTCCTTTTTTGTAAAAAAAAAAAGAAATTATTTGAAAATAAAAAGAAATTGAACACTTTTACAAGGGTTACTTAATAAACATAGTAAATTAAACACTACAAGGCCTTGCAGCCCTAACGAGGAGCTTCCATACGCGAAGTTATGACGTCACAATCACAATACAATGAGGTACAGTCAACAAAATATACAGCAGCATTAAAATTAACAAAAGTGGAACATTATTTTGACTTCAAAATCTATTTTATTATTTGGTGCTTTACATTACGCCTCCGCCGATCTGCAAACAAGAGAAAACAGCCATTTACGATTTTTTTGGTGTGTGACCCCGACGGCACTCACCTCACAGCTTGGCGTGGCGCGCGGGCTCGGTGGCGGTGGGGGGCGGGGGGGGGGCCGTGTGACTACTACTAGACTAGTAGTGTGGTGACCCCGACGGCACTCACCTCACAGCTTGGCGCGGCGCGCGGGCTCGGTGGCGGTGGGGGGCGGGGGGCCGTGTGACTACTACTAGACTAGTAGTGTGGTGACCCCGACGGCACTCACCTCACAGCTTGGCGCGGCGCGCGGGCTCGGTGGCGGTGGGGGGCGGGGGGCCGTGTGACTACTACTAGACTAGTAGTGTGGTGACCCCGACGGCACTCACCTCACAGCTTGGCGCGGCGCGCGGGCTCGGTGGCGGTGGGGGGCGGGGGGCCGTGTGACTACTACTAGACTAGTAGTGTGGTGACCCCGACGGCACTCACCTCACAGCTTGGCGCGGCGCGCGGGCTCGGTGGCGGTGGGGGGCGGGGGGCCGTGTGACTACTACTAGACTAGTAGTGTGGTGACCCCGACGGCACTCACCTCACAGCTTGGCGCGGCGCGCGGGCTCGGTGGCGGTGGGGGGCGGGGGGCCGTGTGACTACTACTAGACTAGTAGTGTGGTGACCCCGACGGCACTCACCTCAAAGCTTGGCGCGGCGCGCGGGCTCGGTGGCGGTGGGGGGCGGGGGGGCCGTGTGACTACTACTAGACTAGTAGTGTGGTGACCCCGACGGCACTCACCTCACAGCTTGGCGCGGCGCGCGGGCTCGGTGGCGGTGGGGGGCGGGGGGCCGTGTGACTACTACTATACTAGTAGTGTGGTGACCCCGACGGCACTCACCTCACAGCTTGGCGCGGCGCGCGGGCTCGGTGGCGGTGGGGGGCGGGGGGCCGTGTGACTACTACTAGACTAGTAGTGTGGTGACCCCGACGGCACTCACCTCAAAGCTTGGCGCGGCGCGCGGGCTCGGTGGCGGTGGGGGGCGGGGGGGCCGTGTGACTACTACTAGACTAGTAGTGTGGTGACCCCGACGGCACTCACCTCAAAGCTTGGCGCGGCGCGCGGGCTCGGTGGCGGTTGGGGGCGGGGGGGCCGTGTGACTACTACTAGACTAGTAGTGTGGTGACCCCGACGGCACTCACCTCAAAGCTTGGCGCGGCGCGCGGGCTCGGTGGCGGTTGGGGGCGGGGGGGCCGTGTGACTACTACTAGACTAGTAGTGTGGTGACCCCGACGGCACTCACCTCAAAGCTTGGCGCGGCGCGCGGGCTCGGTGGCGGTTGGGGGCGGGGGGGCCGTGTGACTACTACTAGACTAGTAGTGTGGTGACCCCGACGGCACTCACCTCAAAGCTTGGCGCGGCGCGCGGGCTCGGTGGCGGTGGGGGGCGGGGGGGGCCCGCGCTTGTGCAGCTCCTCCAGATGAGCCAGGATCACCTGATCGCGGTCTTCTGGGATGTGCTCCAGGGCCAGGTACCTGGATATGGTGAGGGTATGTTTAGTTAAGCGCCTTTTAAGAGCCAGTTTACAGCGATGCTAGCGCCATTCGCGAAAAAAATTATATCTTCTAAACGAAGGTAACTTTAAAAAATGTGGCACTTGCTAAGTAGTTTTTGAGCACAGTTAAGTAGTCTTTATAGACTACAGTATACTCTGAACGCGTCCATACAAAAAGGGAAAACGTTTTTCCACTACTAATAATTTTCTTATCGACAGTTATGTTATGACGAGCTTTCCCGGCTTACTTCGTTACGCCATAGAATATGAGATACTACAAAAGACTATTTTCTTTTGACTGCCCAGAATGGCCGAATAAAAAACAAACCACCTGTCAAAATATCTGAACAACGGAAAAAATATTGCACCTTGGGTTACATTATTTGAGTTTAGGTAAGGATCCCTATTTTTTTTGAAAATCTAATATAGCCTATGACACTCGGGGTTAATGTAGCTTCTTACCAGTGAAATAATATTTTAAATCGGTTCAGTATTTCCGGAGCCTATTCGTTACAAACAAACAAATCTTTCCTCTTTATAATATTGGTATAGATAACGTTGACTTTACATATACATTAAAATGAAACTTAAAAATAAAACAACAACATAACAGTAAACCAAAATTAAATCAATACATAGTATAAAACAAAGTCGCTTCCCGCGTCTGTCCCTATGTATGCTTAAATCTATTTTACTATGAATCGGATTTTGATGCGGTTTTATTTAATAGATAGATTGATTCAAGAGGAAGGTTTATAAGTAGAATACATGCAAAAGATAGTAATAGGTAGGGCGTTACGAAGTTCGCCAGGTCGACTAGTAATAAATAAAACAATCAACGAGTCATTATCAGTTTTGTATCGTTTGTCACAGTTGCTGCAAAATGGCACTAACTCAGTATTTTCTGAAGGCTTTGACCAACAGCTCTGATTTTCAGTCAAAACCCACTCCTCCCAACGTCCTCTGTAAAGTACAGACCTAGCGTCATGCTGGAGCGTCCCCTTGAGCGCCTGCATGGCGTCGGGCGCGGCCTGCACCGCGGAGTAGGTCTTGTGCGTGATGGTGCGACTCTCCAGCAGTAGCTCTCTTAAAGAATTCTTGGCTGAGGCCAAGCGATCGCGCTGGTAGTCTCGGAATTCACGCTCCATCTTGAAAAAACAAAATAAGACGTAAGAAAGGTAAGATAATACTTTAATTGCAAACAAAAGAAAATCATTATACTGGGTGTTACTGACAAGGCGGTAAGAAATCAAAGGGGGGATTCAGCTCACCATACCTAACAACTTTCCCAAAGCAACATGGGTCGAAATCTCAAAAAAAAAATCACCTGTTCCATACATTGGTTCGATCAGCCGACGGGGTCAATGTACGGGACAGCTGATTTTTGTTTTGCGATCTCGACCCATGTTGCTTTGGGAAAGTTGTTAGGTATGTTGAGCTGAAACCCTCCTTTAATTTCTTACTGCCTTGTCAAAAACACCCTGTATAGTCTAGAGAGGACATAGGCTATTTTTATGCTAAAAACACCGCGGGGCAGTTTATAAGTATAAAACAACCACTAACTGATGTTTCAAATTACAAATACAAACGGTTACACCCTGTATACCAGATGTTAAAAAACAACCTCTTTTGTGTGTAACATTATAATAACCTGTATACCGGGTGTTACTTTATTATTGCAACCTGTATATCGGGTGTTGCATTACAACCTTTGTCTACGTGAATGTGTGAGTGCTTCGCTGCAATTGCACCTAATTAATGTTCGTAAATGGAACCAAAATCAAAGCGATTTTGTAGGAGAGTTACGGGTTCGCTTCTAAAGTATTATATTTTGATTTAACAAGGGGAGCAAGTTTCTTAACTAAAACGAGTGACTCGTAATTGTCTTGTTGGCGATTTCGTTAACCATCGCCGCTTCAACAAAGGTAATTTCTGTTGCGCGCTCGAAGAAAACAGCAATGGTAAACTAAGTCGCTACCAAGACAATTACGAGTCACTCGTTTTTAGTTAAGAAACTTGGCCCCAAGGTACAGTCACGGACTAGGAGGCCGTAACAGATTTGTCTATGGTTTCGTCAGCCCTAGACTGTATTACCAAAGAACAAGAACTATTTTGCAATACAGAAAAACCGGAAGTGTTACGCCGATCGTGTCCGCCACCATTACAACCTGTATACCGGGTGTTAAATTACAATTACAACTATACCAGGTGTTATCTTATCATTGTCGGAGTAGGCGTCAGTTTGTCTGTCTGTCTGCACGTCTCACCTTGTCGGGGTCGGAGTAGGCAGCAGCTCTGGGCTCCTTGCGCAGCTGGCGGCGCACGTCGCGCCACGAAGCGCCAAAGGCGATGTTCATCTCGTCCAGCAGCGCGCGCAGCTTGTCGCGCCTCTTCGCCGCCAGGTTGCTCGTGTGCGCCGTGAACAGGCGCTCCTGTAGACAAACATACATATTATGATACATTTATGTGTTTGTGCTAGCCTGACACTTTGTATCCTATATTGAATAAATTATTTTTTTTACTTTACCGTCGAGTCAAAAAGTCTTATTTATTAAATACTAGTCGACCCGGCGAACTTCGTACCGCGTATTATGTACATCTATACCAATACTAGAAACTGCCCAGCGGTTTTTCCCGAGCAGATTTCTCATAAACACAAAGTTCCCGTTTTTTCCCGTTCCCGTAGGAATTTCGGGAAATCCCTTCTTAGTGCTCACCTACACTCCCTAAGGAACCTACATGCAAATTTTCAGCCCGCTACGCCCAGTAGTTTCGGCTCTGCGTTGTCTGTCAGTCAGTCAGTCTGTCAGTCAGTCAGTCAGTAAGTCAGTCAGTCAGTCAGTAACGGAAGAGTTTTATATATATTGATAGTAATAATAACAAATAATAATAATAACACATCACACTCAAAGCCCCTAACTAGGAAGAACCTGTATCTAGGGTACCCTAAACACACACAGAGACGAACATCACATCCAGACCGGAAACAAACATCGATATTCATCATATCAATATTCGCCCCGTCCAGGAATCGAACCCGGGTACACACGCTTACTCAGTCCACATCACTGCCAACTGAGCCACGGAGCAGTATATATAGAATACATAGAATAACAAATAGAATATATTAGTATATAGAATACAAGATATCACATATTGGAAGTCAATTAGACTACATCTAATCTAATTGCTATTGATACCTTATTTGGTAAAGTATCCTATACTGTGAGAGGCGAGGTAGTTCAGGGTGCCCACCAATTGGCTCAGGTAAACAAATGTTTGCCTTGCCTTACGACAATAGTCGCCTGGAGAGGCCCCCAAACGAGCCCTCTTCTGACAAATGATTCTACTCCCTTTCGCAATGATTTTACAGCGTAGAGAAGAAAGGGGTAACAAACTCTACTTTACAATTTATCTCTTTTTTTTTTTTTCCTTTTGTTTTGTGATATTACAATACAATTAGGTGAAAATACAATGAAAATATAATCAAACCAAACAAATAACAAATAAATGTAAACCTACATGCAAAACTTCAGCCCGCTACGCCCAGTAGTTTCAGCTCTGCGTTGTCTGTCAGTCAGTCAGTCAGTAACGGAAGAGTTTTATATATATTTATTCTGTTCTATTCTTGTAAAAGATGTTAATTCAAACAACGGATCGAGATGCAAGGGCGTTTATTAGAAAATGAAGGTATCTTATAATTTACATACTCTGACATCTTCCTTATTAAAATAAAAAAAATTAGTAAAGTTGGGTCATACCAATACAAAACATAATTAAACAAAGCTATAACTTTTTAAAGTTCTTATAACACTTTGCTTCTCAACACTACAGGAATACAGAACTAGAAGTGAATAAGTTTAAATTATATAAAACAATACCTAGCTACTTATGAACGTTCGAATGATTGTTTTTGATTAGGTAGATACTACAATGAGAAAGTTCACGGGTTCGTGGTAATGGTTAACGTAGTTTGTTTCACGTAGTATAAAATAAACACAGTATTTTTACTTATAGCTAGGTACCTATACCTCCCTTATTCAGTAAGATAGACACATTATAAACATAAGTAAGATAACAAGTAGGTACATTCAACAATATAAGGTGCAAAAAATTGATTCTGCGTGCCCTGGGCGATCTTATCGTCGAAAGCGATTTTTAAACTTTACTTGCTTAAACTATATTTAGAATTCACAATCGCAAGTTATTTAAATTGGTAAGTATTTAGTTAGGCACTTCAACTATAATAGGAAAAAAAAACAACTTAACTTTCATACTAAGGACATTGTTTTGTTACGAGTAAGACTCATTCTAAATTTAATTAGGGTTTTACTTGATAGATTAGAATTACTTACCTTTATAATATGAGAGTAATATAAGTTTAATACCGTATTATTATTATTTTTTCACAACTGGACTTTCATTTATCACCCTCCTCCGAACCCGTACCTATTCGGCGGCCGCATGGTCCTGCCAAAACGATTAACATTAGAATTAATTGCTGTGATTACATTTTGGTTTTCAGTGTTGTTGTTTTGGCATTGAATATGATCATAGGTAAAATTGTAATCCGATTGAGCGTGCCTTGGTTCTGTTGAGTCTTTTATTAAGTGCCGTCTGTTTCTGATTAAATTTTGTCCATTGGGTAATTTAATGGAATAAGACCTATTTTTTATTTCATTTGTGACTGTACCTGGTATCCAGCGCTTTGTATTTTGATCTAAAACCCTTATTTGTTGACCTTTTACAAAAGGTTGTAACTGTTTTGCTTTGCGATCGTAATACATTTTTTGGCTTAATTGTCTTTTAACTAATGTATTCCTTACGTTTTGCTGCACTCTTGGTAATAACAGTGCGTGGCGTGTTGGTAAAATACTCCTTAATTTTCTGCTTTGTAATAATTCCGCAGGGGACGCCAAGTCTTCTGTGATTGGTGTGTTCAAATATTCTAATAATGCTAAACGATAATCCGATCCGTTTTCTATTGCCTTTTTTAAAATTCTTTTAACTGTCTGAACAGTTCTCTCAATTTGCCCATTTGACTGTGGGTAACGTGGTGATGATGTAACGTGCCTAAAGTTCCACTGTAATCCGAAATCTCGAAACTGACTCGAAAAGAATTGTGGCCCACAATCCGACATTACAACTTCCGGTATTCCCTGTCTGGAAAAAATGTCCTTCATGTGATTAATTATACTATTTGAGCTGGTGTTATTCAGCTCAACAATTTCTATAAACTTGCTGTAATAATCGATCATTAAAAGGTATTCTTTTCCTTTTAACTGAAAAAGATCGACCCCTATTTTTTCCCACGCTCTGTTTGGCACTTCGTGCGAAATTAAATCCTGACTGACGTTTTGTTTCCTGTAAGTAAGACAAACCTGACAATTATCTATCATGTTTTTTAGATCACTATTAAGACTAGGCCAATATACTATTTCTCTCGCTCTTAACTTGCACTTCTCTAATCCGAAATGCCCATAATGTAATTTTTCTAATATTTCTTTTCGCATTTCACTTGGAACTACCACCCTATCACCCTTCCAGACTAACCCAAACTCAACCGTTAAATCCTCCTTAAAATTCCAGTATGGTTTTGCTAAATTTTTTGTTTCTTGTTTGTTTAATGGCCATCCATCCTCTATGTATTTTCTTAAAATTGTTGTTTCCTCACTTGTTTCCGAACATTTTTGAAGAGCAACAAACTGTATATCTGTCAAATCTTTACACGCATTTTCTGCTACTTCCCTCGCCACTTCATACACTTCCTCGCACTGACTCTCTTTACTATCCCGTCCTTCGGAAACCTGTTCATACGCGCGCGATAAAGTATCTGCGATGTACAAGTGTTTGCCTGGTTTGTATACTAACCTAAAGCTATATTTTTGCAAACGTAGTAACATTCGCTGTAAACGGGACGGAGCATCTACAATAGGTTTTTTTATAATTGTTATTAACGGTTTATGATCCGTCTCCACTGTTATATCAGCACGACCATAGATATATGCATAAAACCTCTCACAAGCGAACACACATGCGTAAAGTTCCTTTTCGATTTGTGCATATCTCTGTTCTGTCTTAGTTAAAGATTTCGACGCGTAACATACAGGAAGCCCGTCCTGCATCAAACAAGCTCCTAATCCACTCTTACTAGCGTCTACGGAAATTACTATCGGCTTTTCCATACTATAGTACTGTAGTACGGGTCTTGTCTCCAAGCATTTTTTTAATTCATTAAAACTGTTCGTGTGGTGATCATCCCAATGCCATTCAATGTTTTTCTGTAGTAACTCTCTTAATGCATGAGTTTTATCCGACAGGTTCGGTATAAAATTTCCTACGTAAGTAATTAAACCTAAAAACCTTTCTACGTCCTTAGCACTCTGTGGTAGCGGCATGTTTCTTATCGCTGTCAGGTGTGAATCATCCGGACTGATGCCGTGCTTAGAAATTTTGTGTCCCAAGTATGTTAGTTCTTCTAGCCCAAATTGGCATTTTTTTAAATTTAATTTTAGGTTAATTTTTCTACATCTTTCTAGTACTTTCTTCAACCTCTCATCATGCTCCTTTTTATTACATGCATATATTAGTAAATCGTCAACAAACATGCATACTCCTTCTAAATCGTCAAAATTTTCATACATCTTCTTGTGAAACACTTCACTTGCCGAACATATACCGTAGGGCATTCTGTTAAACTTGTACCTACCAAAAGGTGTGTTAAAAGTGCAAAGGTCAGTGTCCTGTAATTTAACCTGCCAAAAACTGGAAATAGCGTCCAATGTACTAAAGACCTGAGCCCCTGATAGGTTAGCTACTATCTCATCAACTGTCGGCAATCTAAAGTGTTCTCTTTTTATTGCGAGATTAAGTTCCTTTGGATCTAAGCAAATACGCAAGTCCCCATCTGCCTTTTTCGCTACAGTCATGCTACTTACCCAGTCCGTGGGCCCCTCAACTTTGCTAATGATTTCCTGATCTTCCATATCCATAAGTTTTTGTTTAACCCTGTCCTTGATTGCAAAAGGCAACTTTCTAGGCGCATGAATAGTAGGTATTGCGTCACTTTTAATTTTTATTTTATATTCTCCCGGTAAACAACCAATCCCTGTAAAAACATCTTTATATTCATTTATGTATTCCGGCACGTAATGGGACTCAACAGCCATGATTCGCTTTATCAAATTTAACCTGCTACTCGCCTCTCCGCTTAACAAAGGTAAAGACGACACATTTGCTACCATAAACTCCAACGGATAATTTTTGTCTTCGTGTTTTACTCGCAATACAATTTTACCTATAACATCTATGTTAGCGCCTGAGTAACCCTTTAGTTTTGTATCCGACTTTAAGAGGTTTGTACATGCAATGCCCATTTTATTTAAATAACTGGTCGGAAGAACATTAACTTCAGCTCCTGTATCAATTTTGAAACATATTTTACAATTGTTTATTTTTAAATCTATAAGCCAATCATTTTTATTTTTATACTTATTTATTGAATATATTACCTGGTAAGCCGATTGTTCCACATAGAAAATTCCACAGACCCTAGCGAAGTGATTCATCCTGGAACACTTGACACAACGTTTTCCATAAGCTGGACACTGTCCCTTCCTATGCAACAACCCACAATGTCCACATGAAACGTCCTTTCTATCTTCACCATAACGCACGGTAGGTTGTCGGCCTCTCGCCGCCACACGCCGCTCGCTGTTATACCCGGGCCGCGCTGACGTCATCGCCGGCGCCTGCGTCGCCTGGCCGTAGCCTCTGCCACTGCCGCCTCTGTACGAAGATCCTCCGCGCTTCCCATGATTTACATGCCAAACATTGTTACTTGTCTCGTTGTCCAAAGTCTCGTATACTTGATGCGCTTGATGCGTTTCGTTTTCGCGTTTTATATTTTCTGAATATATTCTTGAAACTACGGCCGCTTTGCAAATTTCTAATGCCGTATTTAACGTTAGTTCTTGCTCCCGTAGCAGTCGTTCTCTTATGGCTGCACTTGAAACTCCACAGACTAGTCGATCCTTAATTAGCTCATCATTAAGTGACCCAAATTCACACGAATTTGCTAGACGCTGTAACTCGAATACGTATTGTTCTATGGATTCGCTTTCTTTCTGTTCGCGTATGAAAAATCGATGCCGCTCCACAGTTATGTTTCTTTTAGCATTAAAATACTCATCCAGCTGTTCGAAGGTTTCTGCTAGTGTGATACATTTTTGTCTTTGTTCTAAAATTTCACGACACTGCTCGCCTACTATGTGCAATAATATATTCCTTTGCGCTGCAGGAGTCTTCTTTGCCAATTCACAAGCTTCAAAGTAAATCATAAAACCTTTCCGCCATTTTTGCCACGCTTCCCGTAGATTTCCCGACGCAATATTCAAAGAATCCTGATCAAAAGAGAACGGTCCAGGTGGTGACAACACTGTTTCCATTATTATCTTTCACTTTTGTGCACTTTCAGTTTGTAACACACAGTATCTATTTTTTAATTATTATTTACCGGCTGCGCCATGTAAAAGATGTTAATTCAAACAACGGATCGAGATGCAAGGGCGTTTATTAGAAAATGAAGGTATCTTATAATTTACATACTCTGACAATTCTTACCTTGTCCTCCTTGCTCAGTAGTT
Organism: Euspilapteryx auroguttella; assembly: GCA_951802225.1. Taxonomy (NCBI): domain Eukaryota; kingdom Metazoa; phylum Arthropoda; class Insecta; order Lepidoptera; family Gracillariidae; genus Euspilapteryx; species Euspilapteryx auroguttella. The sequence continues at coordinate 5,230,936 of OX637669.1, forward strand.
CAGCGAGCTGGTACCGATGGTCCTTCTTCAGCTGCTTCTTCGCATCCCGCCAGGGCAGCTCCGCATTGCGCACCAAATCCGCCAGGAGGGCGTTGAAATGCTGAAATATAATACATGGCAGTTAGTTAATCGTTTTATCATCATAATTTCAGCCGACACGACGTCCACTGCTGACTGACACCGTTGACTGCTCCGTAGCTCAGTTGGCAGTGATGTGGACTGAGTAAGCGTGAGCACCCGGGTTCGATTCCCGGGCGGGGCGAATATTGATATGATGAATATCGATGTTTGTTTCCGGTCTGGGTGTGATGTTCGTCTCTGTGTGTGTTTCGGGCTCCCTAGATACAGGTTTTTCCTAGTTAGGGGCTCTGAGTGTGATGTGTTATTATTATTATTACAGCTGGACATAGGCAGGCTCCCCCACATATCGCCACAGCGACCAGTCTTGAGTGTTATCATTGAGTGTACTCCCGCAGCTTGCGCCAGCCCTGGTAGCATGACCGAACATTTTGCCGAATCTTTCTGTCGCTTTTCATCTCTTTTGACATCATAACATCTCACGCCTTTTATTCCCCGAAAGGTTAGGCAGAGGCACCAGCTTGAGAGCCGGACCCACGTTTAGCCGAGTTTATGCTTTATTACCAACGTGACAAGGGGCCAGCTTGTCGCCGCGGTTATAACGACCACTACTACGGCCGGGACCAACGGCTTTTGACATCATCTTATGTATAAAAAAAAACAACAGGTCACCTGGAAGAAATCGCTTAAAGCGATAAGGTCGCCTTTTGTCAACTTACTGTACTATCAATGTTCTTGTTTTTGTGTTTTTTGTGCAAAAAAGATATCATTCATTCATTCATTCATTCATCTTCATTCATTTTCCAGCATTTATATTTCAAAAGAGATCGACAAATTGAACCATTACCGACACAAATTGAAACTATGAAAAAAAAAACAGTATTATTTGTATTTAATGTTTGGTTTTCTATTATGTACCGAAACCGTAAACATAATTTATTTGAAGAACTTCATCAAATTATTACTATTTAATACCTTTTGTTTAGTATAAGGCGACTCAACACTCAGCGCATAAACCATTTCAGGTTTCTGCTGGTGTTTTTAAATGTATTAACTGTATTTATTATGGATTTAAATAAAGAAATTAAAAAAAAAAAAGAATACCGACCGAATGCTACGGTCGCGCATCGACCCATGTAAGCATGAAGATTACCTACTGCTCCTAAATTTCCTTTTATGCCTTTGCCGCCTACAAGTCGCTCCCTCTTTTATTAGATAGTAGAGCATTCCCGGCTTACTTCGTTACGCCATAGAATATAAGATACTACAAAAGACTTGGCTCTATAGACTATGTTCTTTTGACTGCCCAGAATGGCCGAATAAAAAACAAACAACAACAACAAACCACCCTGTCAAAATATGTAAACAACGGAAAAATTTTGCACTTTGGTTTACATTATTTGGGTTGAGGTAAGGATACCTAATTTTTGTGAAAATCTAATATAGCCTATGGCACTCGGGGTTAATGTAGCTTCCTACCAGTGAAATAATTTTTCAAATCGGTTCAGTATTTCCGGAGCCTATTCGTTACAAACAAACAAACAAGTCTTTCCTCTTTATAATATTGGTATAGATAACTAACCTGTATAGCTTCATCTCTCTTATGGAACTCCCTCTCCTTGTCTCTGTCCCGCATGCTGGGAGCGAGCGCGCGCTCCACCTCCCTCCTGCGCTCCTGTATGGAGGCGAGGGCGCGCGCCTCACGCTCCTTTGCCGCCTCCAATTCGCTGGCTGTAGGCTCCTCTTTCGACGTTTCCGCTTCCGCTGCGGTCTCCGCTTCGGGCTGTGGCTCCGTCTGGGTTGAGAGTAGATTTTGGTGTTTTTTTTTTAATTGGCTCTACCTCAAAAAGAGTTAAAACTGGTCTTAACCACTAGACTAGGTTTTAATCACGATTTCGTCAAACTAATTGTCAATTTAGACCGGTCTCCTTTTTGTGGTAAGGGGGAAGGGGTTACGCCCTGCAGTACCGGGCCGAAGAATAGGACTGAGGTATCACCTGCCTGTCGTAAAAGGCGACTAAGAGGGGACCCCGGGGTCGTTTGGTGCACGAGGCGGGGCCTCGTGTAGTCATATAACGGCCCCGAGAAGGACGGCGGAACGCGGTGTCCCGATTCCGTCGCCGAGCGTTGGGAAGCAATCCACGCTCCGGGGGGACAACCATCATGTCCCCCGAGATGAGGCTAATAAGCCAATGCTGGAGGAGGTCGCGGAGTTGAACATATCGAAAGGTCACCCGTGACCCCCTTGCCGACAGCCGAGATGGACACCGACGGGGTTTTAGTGGGTGCGAACCCCACATAACCCTGCGACTTGCCCCGGGGGTCGTCATCTCAAACGTAGTTGTACAGTGGTAGTCTAGGTCGCCGTAACACTTCCGGTTTTTCTGTATTGCAAAATAGATTTTGTTCTTTGGCAATACAGTCTAGGGCTGACGAAACCATAGACAAATATGTTACGGCCTCCTAGTCCGTGACTACCTAAAGTGCGGAGTCAGCCAGGCCTGGGGGCCAAGTTTCTTAACTAAAAACGAGTGACTCGTAATTGTCTTGTCCACCACTGTACAAAACTGCAAGTATACGCGCGGCGGCCCCGCGGTCAAAGTCAAAGCAGCGGGTTGTCGCCGCTCGCGCGCGCGTCTCGTCGCGAGGCCGCCGCGCCGACCATGACACATAATTTTCGCGCCAAGTTATTAAGACGCTATATGAGTTTTGAAGGTTTTTTAAATCAAGTAATTCCCTTAATCTATAGGAGGTAAAGATCTGGAATTTCAATATAACCTTTTTGAGGATATAACAAAGTTTTTTATAATTGAGAAACACTAGTGGAATCAAAAAACCTCGATACATTATTTCGTCAAAGATAACCTTTCCAAAAAACGGGAATAGCTAGTTCTTCGAAATGACTTACTAGTTTTTGTTAAAACTACCTAGGAAAAATGATAATAAACAAAATTAAATTCTGTTAATTCAGATTTGATTTAAAAGTATAATAATTAAAAAGATATTCAATATTTACTACTTTTTCCAATGAAATGTAGTAACAACGTAGTCTTAAGAAGCATAGCACAGCTAAAGAAGCGCCACGAGCGAAAAAAAAAATTCTTCTAAACTAAGGCAAATATAAAAAATGTGAAACAGTATTCCCCTAGATGATGTGGCCTAGTATTTTTAGGGCACTGTTGTATAGCTTTTAGGTTAAATACCAGAGAAAGCTACTGATAGTTGCTAAAAACGGCCACTTTTGGCAACAATCAGTAGCTTTCCTAGATCTTAAACCTAAAAGTTATACAACAGTGCCCTAAAAATACTAGGCTGCATTATCTAGTGGAATACTGTTTCACATTTTTGATATTTGCCTTAGTTTAGAAGATATTAATTTTTTTCTTTTCAGCTGTGCTATTACTCTTTATTTCTTGATGCCCTTAGTGATACTAACATACTAGCCAGTGACGCTAATTTTTTAAGTAGCCCTGCGAGTGTATGTCAAAATCAAAATCAAAATCAAAAAATCTTTATTCAATATAGGATACAAGATATCACTTATTGAAAGTCAATTAGACTACATCTAATCTAATCGCTATTGATACCTTATTTGGTTAAGTATCCTATACTGTGAGAGGCGAGGTAGTTCAGTATGTAAGAGGTCAATCCTTACAAATATGCACCCGTCCACCAAAAATAAAAAAAACGATAAATATTTACATCTCAAATATATATATTCACATCAAATTCAATTTTAAAAGCGACATAATTTTATTTAAACGGACTGATACTTCGCAAAAAAAACTCGTTCACGACTACATGTGTTAGTTTAGTATTTTATATACAGGGTGTTTCTGACAAGGCGGTAATAAATCAAAAGAGGGATTCTGCTCACCATACCGAACAACTTTCCCAAAGCAACATGGGTCGAAATCTCAAAACAAAAATCAGCCGTCCCGTACATTGACCACGTCAGCTGATCGAACCAATGTATGGAACAGCTGTTATTTTTTTTGAGATTTTGACCCATGTTGCTTTGGGAAAAATGTTAGTTATGGTGAGCAGAATCCCTCCTTTGATTTATTACCGCCTTGTCAGAAACACCCAGTATAATTTTTAACCTATAGATTAACTTATTCAAATAGTAATTATGATTCAAAATAAAAATAAAAAAAATATTTAAAAAAATGTACTCCAGTACTAATCCCTAAACTTAATATTACATACAGGAGGTTTCTGGCAAGGTGGTAATAAATCAAAGGAGAGATACAGCTCACCATACCTTACAACTTTCCCAAAGTAACATGGGTCAAAATCGCAAATAAAAGTCAGCTGGTCCAAATATTGTTTCGATCAGCTGACGGGGTCAATGTACGGGAATTTTTCACGTCACGTCTGTGGCCATAATTCGGGATTAACACTAACTTATATAAAAAAGAACATGTAAATAACGTATCATTGACACAGAAAAACTACAATTTAACCCCGATAAAGAACACAGTATTTACAGCTAAATTTTAAAAACAATTTTGTGATGCAACAAAAAAAAAAAAACAATTTTCTGAGACCTGTTATCATTTCGTCGGTAATTCATCACACCTTTCAGGTCTTAACAGGGTTCAGTAAAAAATTAAGTAAAATTACTTTTACACGTCAGTTTAATATACATTTCTAAAGTAAAAATGATAATCCGTCATAAGAATCATTTATACAATAACTCCTAAATAACTAAGCTATTCTTAAACATTTCATAAAATTTATGACGCTACTATAACTAAAAAAAAAAAACGACACAAATTTAAAAAAGTACTTATTTTATAAAGAAATTTTAAAGTAGAGTTGGTTAACCCTTTCTTTTCTTCGCTGTTAAGTCTGCGAAACCAATTAGAATCATTTGAATGAGGAGAGGTCGTTTAGGGGCTTTCCTGAAGCCGTAAGGAGACGACTACGCCTCATGCAAATAAAATATGCTGTTTTTTGTTAATTAAAGGTACATAGTGTAGTATACTACACTTTAAATAAGTGATACCTTTTATACTATTTTGATTAAATGCTTTTTCATTTACATTATTTCTAACTAACCAATACAACAAACACTGACACATCAAAACATTTCTCAATTTTTAGTAATATTTACATTAACATCAATCATATTTTAGTTAAACCGGGTGTTTCTGACAAGGCGGTAATAAATCGAAGGAGGGATTTTGCTCACCTTAACTAACAACTTTCCCAAAGCAAGATGGGTCAAAATCTCAAAAAAAAAAAAACAGCTGTTCATACATTGGTTCGATCAGGTGACGGGGTACGGGACGGCTTTTTTGAGTGTTTAACCCATGTTGCTTTGGGAAAGTTGTTAGGTATGATGAGTTAAATCCCTCCTTTCACTTATTACCGCCTTGTCAGAAACACCTTGTATATAACTCGCTTTATCCGCGGGACCAGCATTATCATCGTCAGCCGTCCCACTGACCTGATACTAAGGAGCCAGAGTTGGTTTGTGGTCAGCTCAGCTGCTTTCCTACTATTATCTGCATCACGCGACACATCCTCCACCATATCCTCCTAATGAGGTCGATGGTGCCCGAGATGATTTCTCAGACAAACGTATGATTTGTTTGTACTTTATTGCATTTTTTTTTTGCGGTGCCAAAAAATGTATTAGTCAAACAATACAACGGTTTAAAAACGTTTTTAAGCCTGAAAATGCTTTCTTTTCTTACAAAATACTGTTTAATTTGTAATTCCTATAGTAAACATAAAGTTAACAACAACAAAGTTCCATTATACAGGGTGTAATCGTTGGTTGAGCATTCTCAGCCCAGTTCGAAGGTACCTTTTAGACAGTTCGCACATCGGGACACGCCTTGCCATAGCACGAACGTCGTTAGTGCGACGCGTCCAGACAACTGTCTAAAAATACTGTAGTATCTAAATATCACAACCGATAAAACATCGAGTGTTCGTAACTCTATGTGAGTCACCTAGCTTACTTATTGTAGCATGCAGGCCTCAAGTTTGCCCGCTCTAAAAACTCTCAACTGTTTTTTTACACCCGGTATTCCGGAACAGATGCATGACGCAACATATATACGAAAAGACAGACACACAAACATGAATTCCTTATTCTGAATAGACGACACTGAAAAGGGACATCTGTTACATCTAGCCATTCATTTAACTCTGTTTTGAGTTGGTCAAAAAGTAGTTTTTTAGAAGATTTTGCCAAATTACTGAAGCCTCAAAAATTTACTGTTTCAAATACAAAGACTTTTTTTATTAGTATTAAATTGTCCTATTTAAGACAGCATGAGCTGTACTCTAGAAAATATTAGCGATTTTAATTAAAAATGTAGTGTTTCACCTTGGAAATATGAGATAATCGTCAGAAAGGTGATTTTAAAATGTTTGACCTACAGAATCGACTAAATGTAACAGAACATCCTAATGCCTCCGGCACACAGAAAGCAGGCACGCGGCAGTAGCAGGGCGTTAGAAGAACGTAACACCCTCTCAAAAAATTTTCTCCTCCCATGTGTGAAGTTAAAGGCGGCTTAAGAAACACCCAATCGACGGGTAGCAGCGTCTTTCGTTGAAATAATCAAATAGCCACACTGCGATTTATAATGGACTTGTGGAGATTTGTGGGGGAGGCTATGCTTTCTAATCAGTAAATCACATATACGTAGTCAACAAGTAACCCTTAAGTTGCGTCATTTAGTCCATCTCCCTGTATGTACACGGTTTCTCTAAGACAATCTATTATTGACTAGTAAACTAAACTTTTCGTTCCGCAAACGCTTTCTGTGTGCCGTGAACATTTATTATACAAACTAAAGTATACAATTAGTCTTGTTACAGTAGCGTTTAGTTACTGCTCGTGTCTATTAAAAACATTGTTTGCTCTTGATTTGTCGATGGCTTAACGTAATGCGTCAACGAAACGGGTGACCGCGTCGCGTTGCGAGGGTTGTCTGGAAGAAATAGCTAGCGATAAGGCTCCTTGGCCCTCCTCTCCGGTTTTTTTTTAGAATTTACATAGGAAATAAAGCGTCTGTCGAACAGACGGCCCTTCAGCGTCGAGCTAGAGCTAGGAAGCTCTGACGCCACGCGCTCTGTGTGACAGGGTAATACTGTCATAGTTCATTACAGTTGGACGCTCAAGCGCCGCGTTAGACTAGCGCTCTAGCGACGTCTGTTTGACAAAACCCTAAAGTCTATTCATTTTAAAGTTAATATATTTTAGCCGTTTCCAAACTACCCTCACACCCAACGCCGAAACCATGAACAAAAACCATTAAGCAATTAAGAGTCACTGTCATCACCGGCGTCTCTGTTTAAAATAGACTTGAAGCAAACACTATTCCTTTTCCGTCTTTCTCTTCCTCTTCTTGTCGACCTTCTTGGTCGTCTTCTTCTTCTTCTCCTCTTCGCTCTCCGACACCTTCTTCCTCCTCTTCTCCGGGGATATATTCACTACTTGGGGAATACTCTTGGAAGAGCGGAGTCTCTTCGGCGAAGCTATTTCGACTTCTGGCGACTCGGACCTATCGCTGCCGCGCTTCTTCGTTTTCTTCTTCCTCTTCTTCTCCTCCAAGGCTATTGTTTCGCTAAGTTTAATGTCATCCGAAGACTTGTCGTCTTCGGAAGAGTCTTCGCCCTTCGCCTCCAGCGGGACCAGTCTCACTTCCGCCGCTTTCATGTCACTTGTGGATATTTTCCTCTGCTTTGGAGACCTGACGGGGCTTTTTATCTTTACTGGCGACTTTATCTTCTCTTCTGACATTTTTCTCTTCTTCGCTTCTGGCGATTTGAGAATAGACTTCAAGTCTTCTAACTTAGGTTTGCCAGGCGACTTCATGTCTTCCTTAGGCTCTGGGGACTTCATAGACTGGCTGTTCTTCCTCGCCTTGCTTTCGGCAAGTCTCTTCTCCGCCAGTCTTCGTCTCTTTTCCTCTGGGATGCCGAGGATGTCCGCCCACTCTTCGGGGGGCGGGGTCGGCTGCCTGCTGTCAGGCTCGGCAGCTGATTGGTCGGATTTCTGCGGACAACGGTACGGTTGAGCGGTTGGGAGTACAGACTACATGACTTTGACGGCCTTTGATTGGAAAAAAAAGCTAATTAAGGTAGTAGGTTAATTTTATTTCTATTAACATAAACGTTACATTCAATAAATCTATATTAATACTAATTAGCCCGATTGTTAGTAATTTGTATGCAGTTATTAAAACTTGCGGGTAGTCGGAATTTTTTTTCGATCGATTCATTCATTTTTCGAATCGATCGACTGTATAACGTTTCTCGTGTGTTTTTATTTGATAAATCCTACATTTTACACACAGAAAGGTGTATTAAACCGTATCTCAAAGGCCGTCGTGTCATATTTGCGTGCGATACTCTCGTCCGTGTTTACCCAACCGCCGCCGCCGCCGCCGCTCGCGCCGGAAAACACTTTCTCAACGGGAACACTTCAAAACTGTGATAACAAGCAAGTTAATACTTAAACAGAATAGTTTTAAGGATCAAAATCAATAGAACCACAGCATTCTCGGTCAATCCACTACAGGATTCGCGTGGAATGGACTCAAATAAGCAATTTTATGTTTATAATAATAAAATTTTCAACGCACAGATACACAGCGTCAACAATATAGGGCCTCTATATAGGGCATGGTTTCGCTTTTCGCCATGTTTTCTATTTCATGACTTCAAGATTTTTAAAAAGTATTAATTTATGAACATGATAAGTAAATGTATTCTTATTAAGTTCTTAGCTTGCTCTTACCACTGATTCGAAGATTATACTTTACAGTCCTGCAATTACAGGTCACGAGTCATTGTCATGTGGAAAATTTAATACCTAAACCATGGTAAATATGAAATAAAGTAACCTTGTGTGTCACTTGATAATCTAGCCTATACTTTTAAGGGCAATTCATGTAGTCCTAAGTTTAAAAACCTAAATATTCTAGTGTATTGCCTTAAGAGCCAGTTTACAGCGATGCTAGCGCCATCCGCGAAAAAGGGTTAATATCCTCTAAACTAAGGCAAATATGAAAAATGTAGCACAGTATGACACTAGATAATGTAGCCAAGTATTTTTAGGAGACTTCTGTATAGTTTTAGGTTGAAGACCAACGAAAGCTACAAAATGCTGCTTAAAGTGGCCACTCTTGGCTAAAATCTGTGGATTTTTTTGTTCTTTACAATTAGGACTACTTTGCTGTGCTCAAAAAATACTAAGCAAGATTATCTAGTGTCATACTGTGCCACATTTTTGATATTTGCCTTAGTAGAATATATAATAAACATAATGGCTGCCTAAAATCCATGTTCGTCATTGTGTGTATTTCTGGTACCCTATATACAGGTTCTTCCTAGTTAGGGGCGAATAAAAAAACAAATAACAACAACAATCCATCTGCCAAAATATGTCAACAACTGGAAAATGCACCATGGGTTACATTATTTGAGTTTAGGTAAGGATCCCTAATTTTTTTGAAAATCTAATACAGCCTAAGACCAGTGGCGTTACTACAATATAAGCCGAGAAGCCCGGCTTGCCCTAATAAAATAACTAAATTGCATGTAGACTCTAATAACTCATTCAAAATATAATAAACGTTCCGTCTACGTGCTTTTTTTAATTTATAATACGATTTCATTGTTTAAATATTTTCGCGCATCCATTACAACACGGCACGCGATAATCGACTCTGCCACCATGGTACTACAATTACTGAGGTACAATAAAATGCACTCGCGACTTCCCCGCGACCAACAACCACACACTAAACAATATTCTATCTTTGTTTCGCTTGCACTCGTTGGCTTCTTATCTGGCTTGCTATCCTCTCTTTCTAACCTATATAAATATCAACTTAGGCTCGATATATTTGGATTACTAGCTAAAGCACTTTTGTACTGAGCTCGAAAGCCCGGATTGCCAATGAAGTTGTCGCGGACGCGCCAAGCTCGTGTGCCGCGAGATGGCGCCATGATGCATTTAACTTTGTCGTTTTCTCGCTTCGCTCGCGGCTCGCTGTTTACTTCAGTTCAGTTCGATGAAAATTTTCTTGTTGTGCGCGCGGTAAAAGTTTTATGAATCGTAATTTAATGTTAAATTGAACTGTTTTCGAGTGAAATGGAGCACCCGGTTGTGGAATGTGAGGCTTTAAAGTGTGTCCGCTTACTTGTTCACGAGAAAAAGGTAAGCTCGTTGAGTTTTTCCGAAAAAAAACAACTCATTACAACACCAAAACCAACTCCTGATTTATGTATTTCTCAAACGACTAAATCTCACAAACGACAATTTAATAGATCAGTTTACAATACACCATGGATTGTTGGCTGTTCTCATACAAATAAACTGTACTGTTGGTGTTGTATATTTTTTTCCAACGACAAAAACGCTTGGAATACTTCTGGTTACGATGATTTGAACAATTTAACCAATGCCATTAAAAGGCACACAAATTCTCAAAAACACATGAATGCTTTGATTTATTTTAGTAGTTTCGGAAAGCAGCGAATAGAAACCAGAAAATGCTTAAATCATAGCTCGGGCTTGCTCTGTTTTACTAGGCTCGGCACGCCACTGCCTAAGACACTCGGGAATAATAGTGTAGCTTCCCAACAGTAAAATAATTTTTCAAATCGGTTCAGTATTTCCGGAGCCTATTCGGAACATACAAACAAACAAACAATCAAAATTATTGGTATAGAAATAGGACCATATTCTTCTAAGAAACATGAATCTAACATGTTTTGAGACAAGTCGAAGTATTGTTAACTAGAGGCTGCCCCGCGGTTTTTCCCGCGCAGATTTCTCATAAACACAAAAATCCCGTTTTTTTCCGTTCCCGTGGGAATTTCGGGAAATACTTTCTTAGTGCTCACCTACACTCCCTAAGGAACCTACATGCCAAATTTCAGCCTTGTACGCCCAGTAGTTTCGGCTCTGCGTTGTCTGTCAGTCAGTCAGTCAGTAACGGAAGAGTTTTATATATATTGACTAGAGGCTGCCCCGCGGTTTCACTCGCGCAGATTTCTCATAAACACAAAAATCCAGTTTTTTCCCGTTCCCGTGGGAATTTCGGGAAATACTTTCTTAGTGCTCACCTACACTCCCTAAGGAACCTACATGCAAAATTTCAGCCCGCTACACCCAGTAGTTTCGGCTCTGCGTTGTCTGTCAGTCAGTCAGTCAGTAACGGAAGAGTTTTATATATATTGATTGTGAATTCGACAAGTTTGAAGCAATTTATAGTGCCCCATCTAATAAATAAAAATTTGGCTAAACTCTGCAAACACAATGTGACAACTGGAATAACTAATGATCCTGTGATCTACATTAACCCCCCTTAAGGCTACATGTACAAGGTGTTTCTGACAAGGCGTTAATAGATCAAAGGAGGGATTCAGCTCACCATACCTAACAACTAGAGATTTCGACCCATGTTGCTTTGGGAAAGTTGTTAGTTATAGTAGGCAAAAGCCCTCCTTTGTTTTATTTTCTAGTCAGAAACAACCAGTATATGCTTAGACCCCACACCGTTCCGCAGACAATTCTCGCCTGTAAAATTGCAAGACCATAAAGTATTAAATTCACATACTTCCGTAAAAAAAAAAAACACCACTGAATCGCTTCCGCAAATATGACACACTCGGCTTTTGTAAACTCATTTCACGTTTGAAAAATTTTTTAAAAAAATTACGCAAAAACGTAACGAGATCGTGGAAAAATAAGATGAAACTTTTTTTTTAGACACAAAAATATACGTCATTGAGTACCTGTCTCAAAAGCTTTTTTTTTTTTTCAATCAGAAAAAAAAATTTCAATCAGAAAAAAAAATTACCATGCACCTTACATTATTTTGATTATCAAAAAAATATGTTCTTTCTGTTCAATCAAAATATATTCTTTTAGCCAAAATTCACGTTTTTTTTGGCTAAAATCCATGTTTTTTTTTAAATAAAACTTTGGAATCAGGCAAAAGTCTGTTTCGTTATCACCGTTAGGTATCCACAAACTAACTCAACGACGTAACACGCAAAATATTTGGACTGAAATGATAAGCAACTTGTAGAAGACGTCATTATAAAATTTTTTTGTTTTGTCTAATTTTTTTTCTTTGAAACTGTGAACCCTTCCTGGGCAAAGGACTGTGGTAATTCTCCTTTCATAAAAAAACGACAAGAAAACATTTTTTTTTTTGTTTTTATGATGAATGTTTTTAATTTGTATTTAAACATGTACCTATGCACCAATTTAACCAAGACAAACTGTTAACATTACAATGTGTAAAGTTCAGAGCACGGTTCGACAAAAAAAACATAGATGGCGCTTTTTAGTGTCAACAAAATTCCCTTTGCGTCAATTACCAGAGAGTAAATTCAAAGTTTCAACCGAGACCTGAAAAAGCGCCATCTATGATATTTATATTTAATAATACTTACTCTTTAATTTTTAAGCTCACAATATATTTTTTTAAATTTTTCCAGATCTAAATAGATAGAATGTTTGCTAGTTTTTGATTTTTACAATTAAGACTACCTTGCAGTGGTAGCATGAACGACCATTTGTCGATTTTGTCATATCTTTATGTCACTTTTCACGATTATTAACCGACTCGACTTCAGAAAAGAGAAAGTTCTGTGTATGTGTCTATTTATTGAAGGCGGGTCTCTCTTCAAAACAAATATCTCCATATATTACGCGCATTTAAATGTCAAAAGCGATCAATGTTTTTTTTTACACATTCATATTACACCTTGTATAAAAAAAAAACGAGTGACAGAAACATTCGACAAATGGCCCGTCATGCTACGCAGGCTGGTGAAGGTTGCGTGATCGCATTGTATTCGGGTCGCACTAAGCCGGCCATAATTGTGGCGATTTGTGGGGGAGGCCTATGTCTAGCAGTACACTTCTTTCGGCCGAGCCGACTATATCAGCTCGCAATAAATCAATGATATAGCGAAGTTAAATAGTCATCTTTATCATTTACTGCTGGACTCATGCCTTCCTCACAATTCGCCACAACGACCGGACTCCTGAGAGACTCTCAAACAGTATAATCTCGCAGACTTCTCCACCTTGTAGGGTTACTGCTTACTCTGCGTCTACAGTTCGAGTATTTTTCCTAAAATCGTAATTTAAAGAAAACAAATACTTATGTTCTCTCTGTCAGAGGATGTGCTCGCTCTGTCCCGCTCGCTCCCGAAGTCAGGGTAAAGAAAGGTACAGTGGCAGTCTAGGCGGGCGTAACAGATTTGTCTATGGTCTCGTGCGCGTCTTTAATACCAAAGAACAAAGAGCTATTTTGGAATACAAAAAAACCGGAAGTGTTACGCCGTCCTAGACCGCCACTGTACAGCTAGATAAATAAATCGCCAGCAAACATTTAATCACAATTTAGATCCGCTCTTAGAAGACAAAGAAAAAAATCTGTTTTTATACAAGGTGTAAAATGAGTGTTTTGAAAAATAAATAAAAATGCATACCCTTTGAGATCCAAATTCTTGCAAGCTTAAAGGCCATGAAAATTCAGTCTCATAAGATAACACGTATAAAAACAGATTGATTCAGTTAAACAAATTTACAATATTATAAAAATATGTAATAATCGCACAGGCTTAATATAACACCGAAATAAAAAAAAAATTACATATAGTTGCTTGATCACTAAATCTACAACTTGTAAAAATTTTGAGTGTTTTCTCATTTTGTTTTTCTATATTTTAAGTTTATTTTTTAGTTTGAATAATTTTGAGCTAGTCCAACATTTCTTGGTGTCATCTTAAATGTATCTAAGATAAGTTATTTTGAACAAACTTTAGGATTTTACACTAACTTAAACAGAAAAGAAAAACAGTAGCTTATTTAGATTTAGATGTAATACCGAGTTTGGTTGCATTTCTACGTTTATCAAATTCTACCCTTGCAGCTCTGCTACATTTCCACCAAGTTTTTGAAAGGACATTGGTCAGATCTAACTTAGTTTTCAAAAAGTTGTGTACAGCCAATTCTTTATTACAAACTAGAGGCTGCCCCGCGGTTTTTCCCGCGCAGATTTCTCATAAACACAAAATTCCCGTTTTTTCCCGTTCCCGTGGGAATTTTGGGAAATCCCTTCTTAGTGCTCACCTACACTCCCTAAGGAACCTACATGCAAAATTTCAGCCCGCTACGCCCAGTAGTTACGGCTCTGCGTTGTCTGTCAGTCAGTCAGTCAGTCAGTCAGTAACGGAAGAGTTTTATATATATTGACTAGAGGCTGCCCCGCGGTTTTTCCCGCGCAGATTTCTCATAAACACAAAATTACTGTTTTTTCCCGTTCCCGTGGGAATTTCGGAAAATCCCTTCTTAGTGCTCACCTACACTTACTAAGGAACCTACATGCAAAATTTCAGCCCGCTACTCCCAGTAGTTTCGGCTCTGCGTTGTCTGTCAGTCAGTCAGTCAGTCAGTCAGTCAGTCAGTCAGTCAGTCAGTAACGGAAGAGTTTTATATATATTGATTATGAACGTATCAGGGAGACGCAAAATCAAGAAACAACATAATAAGAAAACATTCAAATCAACGGACAAATAATAACTTGAATTGAGCTAAGTTCAGTTAAACAGGAAACCTTATCACACCAGTCATGTTAAAAAAACCAAGTAAATAAAATTTAAAAAATTACACAGGATAATGAAAATTAACGTTTACGCTAATCGCACAGCATAAATGTACAACAAAATTTCACATTAACTACCTGTAAAAAATTACACAGAACTAAAAGAAAAGGAGATTTATTTTTATTTCTTTATAAATTTAATTATGGCAAATTCAAAATCTCAAGAGCATCTACCTCTTTGATAATAAAAAAACGACTTCTCTAATGTAAAGCAAGATTATTTTTTAAATTGTGCTGAAAATATAACATATTTTGTTTTATTTAATAAAATTTTGACTTCTATCAAAAGTAACCCCTTTTCAAATATAATCTTACAATCTAAACTTACCCATAGCTGCAATTTTTTCATGTTTCATTATTCTTGAGTCTCCGGAATGCTTCTTATATTTAACTTATATTTAAAATGTACAGGGGAAATAAAACTACACCTTTTTTTTATTAATCTTTTTTTTTAACAGTAAACACTAGTGGTACAGCTAAAGTAACACTGTATGACAAAGACATGGTGTAAAAAATATATGTAGTATTTAAATAAAATAGCTTGCAAAAATATTAATATAAGCGCTAAAATTTGATCCTTTTTTATACCTTGTATTTGTAAAAACATTTTTTTTTATACCTGCCATTATAATTATTTTATAGTACATTGGTAAATTGGTGCATCCACATAGTATTGATAAAACAGTAAAGTATTGAAAATTCGCGCATTTATTAAAGAAAATAAAAAGTAAAAATGGTTAGATTAAAGAATAAAGTTTTGATGTTTAAATTTCTTAAGCAGTTCGAAAGCTGAAAATGTTTCCTTTTTGCACTAAGGCTCGTTTCTAGTAAGACTTGCAAGATTTGTAATAAATCAAAAGAAGAAGAAAAAACACAAAAATCGCAATGGACCAGTTTTCTGTAAACACTTCCCTACACTTTATCCAGTACTTTGATTTTTAGTTTATGAAATAACTTCTCCACCTTCAAATAATTGTCAAATTGGCAACAAAAAAAAAAACTTTTCGCAACTTTTTACACCCGGTATTGTTCTAGATTCTATATTATTGCCACAGATTTAGATATACTGTAGGATATCACATAGACATATGATAGGCTACTTACTAAGCTCGTAAAGGTTATTGTACACATATGCCAACTTTAAAATCTAAATTCAAATTCAAATTCTTTATTCAATATAGGATACAAGATATCACTTATTGAAAGACAATTAGACTACATCTAATCTAATTGCTATTGATACCTTATTTGGTAAAGCATCCTATACTGATAGCGTCGAGGTAGTTCAGGGTGCCCACCAATTGGCTCAGGTAAACAAATGTTTGGCTTGCCTTACGACAATAGTCGCCTGGAGAGGCCCCCAAACGAGCCCTCCTCTGTCAAATGATTCTACTCCCTTTCGCAATGATTTTACAGCGTAGAGAAGAAAGGGGTAACAAACTCTACTTTACAATTTATCTCTCATTTTTTTAAACGAAAATGTTGAAGTTTTTTCCCGTTGTGGTGGGAATTTTGGAAATTCAACCTTAACTTTCTTGCAGAACATAATATGTACGGTAACGGTCTAGGAAGGCGTAACACTTCCGGTTTTTCTGTATTGCGAAGTAGCTCTTGTTCGTTGGAATACAGTCTAGAGCACACGAGACCATAGACAAATCTGTTACGCCCTCCTAGACATCCACTGTACCTAAGAAGTGAATATTGAATGAATTGCTTTAAATTTTTTAAGGGATATATTTTTGGTCTTACTGGATAAAGAATAAGGAAGCTCGCGCCAAAAATAAAGGGTGAACAACTTACATCGCTTCCCTTCTTGTCTTTCTTGTCCTTATCCTTGTCCTTGTCTTTGTCCTTGTCCTTGCTCTCCTTGTCCTTGTCGCGCTCCTTGTCCTTCCTGTCCTTCTTGCTGCTGCCGCGGTCGCGCTCTGGAATATTACAATGTTAATTCGTGGCTGGGTTTCAAAATTTGTGGCTGAGTTACTCAATTCGTGGGTGAGTAACTAAATTCGTGGCCGAGTTACTAAACTTCGTGGCTGAGTTTCACTTTATCTTTTAATTTCAAAGCTTTTATTTTACTTGCAATGTATGTATTACGTATGAATGATGTTCAGGTAAATCTTGCAACTCAATTTTGAAACAGATTTCCGTCTCTCACATTGTTGTACATAGTTATTGCTAGACAGAGTTACTGAATTTGTATTTATTCCTTATTTGGCAAAAAATCAAGATTGCAAAATACACAAATTCGGTAACTCTGTCTTGCAATATAAATGATATATAAAAATGTGAGAGACGGTTATTTAGCTGCGGGAAGTAATTCAAACTCTATTAAAAACTAATACTTTCGCCAGAATAAATTTTAAAAAATTACGAAAAAAAAAACGCGCCACTCCGTCTTAAACCGCTCTAATCTATATGTATATCACCCCCCTAACTCACCCTTCTCCTTAGCGTCCTTCTCTTTCTTCCTCTCCTCCTTGAGCATCCTGCAGTAGTCCTGGAAAGCTTGCTCCCTCAACGAACTGCTGTCGACCGCCTTGTACCTTGGCTCGGAGTCAAGTTTTTTCTTAGCGTCCGCCCATCGGCAATGGCGGTCGATATTTTTCTCTCGAAGTAAGGCTATGAAGTCGGCTTTCAACTGTTTAAAGAGAGTTGCGTTGGTTAGTTTAGGAGTTTGAGCTGGTGCGCGTAGGGTTGTGGATTGGCTGGGTAGATTGGGAATGCTGTCTGGGTTACTTAATTCGTGGCTGAGTTACTAAATTTGAGAAATTCGTGGCTGGGTTTCAAAATGTTTGGTGCGAGTCTGTAAATTTGTGGTTTGAGTTACTAAGTTCGTGTCTGAGTTACTCAATTTTTGGTGCATAAATTTGTGGCTTGAGTTACTTAGTTTGTGGCTAAGTTACTAAATTCGTGGCTGGGTTTCAAAATTTTTGGCGCAAGTCAGTAAATTTGTGGTTTGAGTTACTAAATTCGTGGCTGAGTTACTAAATTTGTAGCTGAGTTAATAAATTTGTGGCTGATTTGTGGCTGATTTGCAACTGAGTTATAAAATTTGTGGCTGAGTAACTAAATTCGTGGCTGAGTAACTAAATTCGTGGCTGAGTAACAAAATTCGTGGCTGAGTAACTAAATTTGTGACTAAGTAACTAAATTCGTGGCAGAGTTACTAAATTTAGTAGCAATGTACTTTTACAAGGAGTAGTGTTTTTTTGGTTGGAAAAACGCGTATACCCAAAAAGCATTCCACAATCCACGCAGCCGCGTTCCAGCACCTAACTTAAAGTAAATCGCTAGCTATTATTAAATCAGGAACAATATCGATCGAAAGCTGAAAATCATTAGAAAGGACATAATTAAGACCTGTGGAAGTGAGATAGCATTAGTGCCTGAAAGAGAGCGGGTTATTCACTTGTGTGGGGCGAGTGGGCGTTTTACTGCAAATATGTTTTGTTTTTTATATAAACCCGTTTTTATATTCTTCATTAAAAAAAAACAATTCTTCTTATACCGTAAATGAAATAGTATATACTCGCGTTAGTATACATAGAGAGATATCGTTTATAGAAATGAAAATCATTTAAGTATACAAAAATTATTAACGCAAAAGTTGTGGTATGTATGTTTCTACAACACAAAAACTACATTTAACGAAATTTAATGAAACTTCACTTCATATACTCAAATTTATAACTTTTAAAGCGCTACGACTAAGCCTCTTATCTGCTAGATCATCATAACAAGCGAAATAAGTTAAAAACCTTTTTAAAATGAAGCTTTTATTTACTTATCAAGCTTTTACTTTCGTACGTCATGATATTTTTCGAGTTATTTTCAACAAGGCCTTTATCGGCTTCAGCATTTGATATTGATACCCATATTTGTAGTAGTACACTAAAAACAACTGATCCGCCATTTTCTGCCATATTGGATTTTAAATGACGTCACATTAGCTTAGCTGAATATGTTTTATCAGGCTCCCTGAACTTGTAAACAAAATGTCAGCTCGTTCGGTTAAAGAAATCTGCTTCACAATTGTGTTGCAAGATTTCATCCGAACATCATACATACCATACTATACATACATTCTTACATACATTCTTACATACATTGCAACATCATGCATACCATACCATACATACATTCTTACATACATTGCAAGTTAAATTAAAGCTTTTAAAAAGAACACTGTTGAACGCGTAGGTCTCTCACAAAGATACAAGGAAAAACCAAAATAAAAAATTGAAATTAATAAAAATAAAAATAAATAAAAAAGTATATTAAATCAATTTAATTGAAATTATCAAAAATTATGAAAGAATATATTATTGCAAAAAAAAAAAGAAACGACATATTTACTGTAAAACCCCCACTTTCCTTAATAAGACGCTTATCTTAAATCAAATTCTTAAAATAGCAAGATGGCATAATTTTATATAATAATAATATCAATACATTCTCTCGCGTCTGTCCCTATGTATGCTTATATCTTTAAAAATATGCTACGGATTTTGATGAGGTTATGAGAGAGTGATTCAAGAGGAAGGTTTATATGAATAATACATGCACAACATAGTAATAGATAGAGCGGTACGAAGTTCGCCGGGTCTACTAGTACTTAATAAAGTTATTTCTTGCTTTTGTGACAACCAATATACAAGGTAACTTTCAATTAGTAAACGAAACTCTCTGTGTATCCATACACAAATACCAGACCATCGATTTTAAGTGGCTTTATGATAGGCAAATATATAAAAAACAGGCGAAACTTTTAACAAATAATAAGATTTTAACTTATTTAAATTATTAGCCTTTCGGTAAGTCGCTGCGCCTCAGAAGATGTTCGCTGGGCCGGATAGTCTTGCCTGAGTTATCATCATCATTGCAAATTACCTCCACTTAAACCTCCACTGCTAGACACAGGGCTCCCCCAGAGATCCCCACAAGGCTAAACCTTGACAGGTGGGTTGGCGATCGCAGTGTGGTTGTTTAATTTTTTTAAACGAAGGACGCTGATGCCGTGCCTCGGAAACTGCCTTTAAGAAGGCTTATGAGAATAGGTTACAAAAACTAGTACAGTTTCTATAAAATATGCCATCTATATTTAAAAAAAAATACAACAAAGGTATATACCGGGTGTTTCTGACAATGCGGTAATAAATCAAAGGAGGGCTTCTGCTCACCATCACTAACAACTTTCCCAAAGCAACATAGATCGAAATCTCAAAAAAAATAACAGCTGTTCCATACACTGGTTTGATCAGCTGGCGGGGTCAATGTACGTGACAGGTGATTTTTGTTCTGAGATTTCGACCCATGATGCTTTGGGAAAGTTGTTAGGTATGGAGAGCTGAATACTTCCTTTGATTTATTACCGCCTTGTCAGAAACACTCTGTATAACGTAACAATTTTTTTTTAGCAGACATATTTTTTTTTAAATATTTTTTTTTTGAAAGATAAGCGTCCGTTTTTTTATGTATATTGCATCAAATTTATCATTATATTTTACCGTATATGAATAACATTGTCTAATGTCAAACCTTTTCATCAAAAATCTTTAATTTACTTTACAATTTCTTTATTTCACTAATTTGGCAAATCAAAATTTAATTTTACTTTACTTTTACATGTTTACATGTAATTTTTAATATGAATAATTGAAATTTAAAGAGAACACAAAATATACATGGATATATACAAATAACTTTTTTAAGATTTAAGAACAATTATAGTGTTTAAATTTTAATTATAATATTAAAATTAGCAAGAATATTTTTTAATGTAAAAAAAAAAGTTATTTGTATCTATCCAACAAAAAATCAAAAACAAAACATCCCTGTAAAAAAATATTATTAGTAAACAGCCTAACCTAACTCTTTTTTCTTTTCTCTTTTTATATAGTCCCAACACCGTCATTGTATACAATTCTGTATATTTGTATATATTTAACTGGTATTTGATAAACCTCGTTCCAAAAGGGTTTCCTTACATGCGTGTACAAAAATATGTCTTTTTCTTCTAAATATATAATGGGAAATAAATTTATTTATTTACAAAATTCAAATCTGACTACTTTTTGAATGGATTTCGACAAACTTTCTGCTCTGTACTTTAAGCTCAGGCAAGCTAGGTTTATAAAAAAAAAAATTGGTGTATTTTGTAAGTACCTATATAAACTGTTTTCGTTTACGACAATTTACAAGAAAAAAAAATTAATGAATTTTTTAAGTTTTTTTAATAAGTATTTTTTTTTTTTATTGATATTATAAAAAAATACCCAGCTTGCCTTAGATTTGTACTAGAATGACATGATTCTCTCAATGTAATGTAATTTTCGAAGCTTACTTTGAAAAATGGCCACAGTTGCACGCTTGACGAGTTTATATACAAAAAAAAATAGTTTGAAAATATATTTGTTTTTTTTTTTTAATTAAACTTACCATCAATTTTGTCTTTATATATTTTCGGACAAATTCTGTAAAATGCATCTGCGTATATAGTTTTTTCGCGATGTTAATATACACTATTGTTTTTTTTTTTTTTTTTTCAATAACATAATAAACTGACTTTTGACACCCCAACATATTTTTCTTTAAAAAAAAATATTTCCAAAGATACTCATAAATTTTTAAAGGCAAAAGTATATTAGAATTTTTTTAAGTGCCTTCTTATGAACTTAGGCGCTGTTATTGCTGCCATTTGTATTCCAAAATAATGAAAACCAACAAAAAATATAATTTTTCTGCGATTAAAATATCTGCCTCTGGGTTTTACGAGTATATATTTTCCAGAATTGTATATAAGTTAAATATAAAGTCGTCAAGCGGCCGGGCTCCGCAGCAAGTACCATCAAGAACCTTCAGCCGGCAGCCCGCGCCGCGCCCGCGCCGCCGCCGCCGCCGCTCCGCTACACGCAACAATCACACGCTAGGAATATCATCATATATATGTATATTACGAGACCAAATATATACTATATTCACCCTTTTTTTATGAAAAAATTGTTAAGGGGATAAAATTATATATTTACTTTCTGAATTAAAATATATATTTGAGTCTCGTGTTGTGAGATAAGTAGATATAATATACACACAAAAATATAGTGTTTTTATAATACAAATTTCACAACATTGTACAGTAAAAGAGTTTTTGATTTCATGAAAAAATCAAGGAAATTCTAGTTGCCTCTGTGTCATTGAGTCTCTAATGAAAATAGGCATCTTAATAAAAATCTAATATTATATTTTCTGCAGTGGAAAAAAGCTGTAAATTGAATTGATGGAATTGTAGTATGAGCGCCCAGAAATACAATCAAAAACTCACAAAAGAGTCCATATCCATAGTATAAAATACTAGCCAAATTAAGATAGTCAATAAATTGGTATTTGTATGATAAAAAAAATGGTAGTAAACTACAATTTGTCATAACTTTGGTAATATTTATTGTCGTTATACATTTAGCTACCAATTTAAAATCCAAAAATAACCATTACCCATATTTTCTGCTTTGATTTGAGACAGATTTATTTACAGAATCTGTCAAGTAAAAAGTATATATTTCTAAACGCTCAACACAAAAAAAAAAACAGTTTATCTGCAAAAACACTTTTGAAATTCGCTTTTTTGAAAGTTATAGAGTAACACACAATTATACTAGGGCAAACGACAAAAAAAAAAACATTTATATAACGTAAAAATTTCAATATATCCTTTAATGTATTTTTTTTAATTATATATTTTTTGTATATGCTCGTTAAATAATATACACTTTATCGTTTGCCCTAGCAACAAATTAAAAAATATTCGCTCCAGCAATAAAACAACACTCATCTGAATATAATATATTCCTAACCAAACCTAACTTGCGCTTATGCCAGTTTTCTAATTTTCTTTAATAATTATTTAATTAATATTGTCTTGTCTTAACGGGTACTGGTTGTCTAACCCTTACGCGACACACTGCAGGACAAGGGCCTCTGAAGCCTAAATGAATAATCATAAACTTTAAAGTATATATTCAAATTCATGAATGAATATATAGAAGAATATACAAGTTTCAAACTTCTTTAAAATCAAATTGCCATTCCATATATTACTCTGAGCAAAAATATAATAGTAGTTTGAACAAGCGAGGACATCAATAAAAAAAAGTATAAAACAAAGTCGCTTCCCGCGTCTTTCCCTATGTATGCTTATATCTTTAAAACTATGCAACGGATTTTGATGCGTTTTTTTTTTAATATAAAGAGTGTCGTAAGGCAAGGCAAACATTTGTTTACCTGAGCCAATTGGTGGGCACCCTGAACTACCTCGCCTCTCGCAGTATAGGATACTTTACCAAATAAGGTATCAATAGCGATTAGATTAGATGTAGTCTAATTGACTCTCAACAAGTGATATATCTTGTATCCTATATTGAACAAATCATTTTTGACTATCGACTTTGATTCAAGAGGAAGTTTTACAAGTATAATAGACTAGAAGCTGCCTTGCGGTTTCACTCGCGCAGATTTCTCATAAACACCAAAAATCCAGTTTTTTCCCGTTCCCATGGGAATTTAGGGAAATCCTTTCTTAGTGCTCACCTACACTCCCTAAGGAACCTACATGCAAAATTTCAGCCCGCTACGCCCAGTAGTTTTGGCTCTGCGTTGTCTGTCAGTCAGTCAGTAACGGAAGAGTTTTATATATATTGATGAACAACATAGTACATAGGTTAGGCGGTAGGAAGTTCGCCGGGTCGACTAGTAAAAATATTTTTATTGATCACTTTTCCACAGTTTTACTCATTCTAAGTATAGAAACACCTGTGGCTACGACTACTAGTCACGCATCTCCCTACGCAGGAGCGTCCTAGCACCGACCTGGTCGCGGCGCCGCTCGCGCTCCTCCTTCTCGCGCGCGCGCAGCTCCTGCAGGTGCTCGGCGAAGCAGCCCTCGCGCTCGCGCCCCTTGTCGATCCCCTTGAAGCGCTCGTCCTTGCCGAATTTGGCCGCGAAGTCCACGAATGACGACCTTAAGGGGACGGAATAGGGGTCATTATTTACCATCCTCGAACATCTACACATGTTTATATGGGAAAATTTAATTAATGTTTTAACTGTATTGCTTGCAATTTTTCTTAATTTTTTTAACGTTAAAACCTTCCCTGGACTATGAGGAACATTTTGAAACGAAAATCAACTAAATCGGCCCAGCCGTTCTCGAGTTTTAGCGTGACAAACAAACCATAATTTTTAGAATAAAGGATAGGAATGATTACTAAAAAAAAATTAACCGTGCTTACTTGAAGTTTTTTGAGAGAATCAAAAAAATGATATCCTTTAAAAAAAAAACAAAAAAAAATATGCACCATCAGAGCAATAAACTACGGTGTCTGGGCTAGCGCCAGACGAGATATGAGATGGAGGGCAATGCGCAGGGGGATGAACAAGGAGTTCCATCGGCTTTAAAACAGAAAAAAAAACATTTTATTTTTTTTAAAGCACACAAAGACTTGGACCTGATAATTTTCGCTAAGTATGAAAAAAAAAAAAGTAACAATGACAAAATTAAAAGGTGGTACATACTTGGAGTGCAGTTTGGCCTCTTCCAAAAGCGCCTTGAAAGCAGCTTTTTTCTGCTGCAGCCGGTTCTTCTTCTCCCGTCTCTCCTCCTCCGCTCTCTCTCGCACGTACTTCTCAAACACCTGGCGGGAAAGAGACGACAGATGTTGAGACAGAAAAAAGGTTTTGAAATTCAGCTTGACAAGTAAGTCGTGAAAATATAACTGGCACCACTGTGCTATAGGAATTTGTAATTTTTATTAACTTTCTTCTGAAATAAGGCGGCCGGCGTAACACCCTTTTTTAACCGACTTCAAAAAAGGAGGTTATCAATTTGATCTGTACGTATGTATGTATGTATTTATGTGATATGATGAATATCGATGTTTGTTTCCGGTCTGGGTGTGATGTTCGTCTCTGTGTGTATTTCGGGCGCCCTAGATACAGGTTCTTTCTAGTTAGGGGCTCTGAGTGTGATGTGTTATTATTATTATGTTTGTCCGCGATCATCTTGCGTTTGGTTGAACCGATTTCGATGCGGTTTTCAAATAAATATTTGTTACATTAAGGAGAAGATTTTAGTACAGTGGCGGTGGCGGACTAGGAGGGCGTAACAGATTTGTCTATGGTTTCGTCAGCCCTAGACTGTATTACCAAAGAACAAGAGCTATTTTGCAATACAGAAAAACCGGAAGTGTTACGCCGTACTGTACCAAACTGTTTTATTCTGTCATCCTTTTACCTATGTTTGCAAAATAAATAAATTGATTGATTGATTGATTGAACTCACCTCCTTGCGTTCCTTGTAGTTGAGCAGCAGGTATCGACTATCAAAGACAATTTTCTGCAGCTCCTTCTCCCAGGTGGAGAAAGCTGACACGTTCTTGTCTCGCAGCATCTGGACAAAAGTCGCTAGGCGCTGCTCGAACGGGATCTTTGCTCGCTCCTGGTCATAAAAAAAAAAAAAAAACAAATTAAATCCTTACTAATTATTATAAACGAGCTTTCCATAGAATAGAATATAAGATACTACAAAAGACTTGGCTCTATACTATAGACTATGTTCTTTTGACTGCCCAGAATGGCCGAATAAAAAACAAACAACAACAACAAACCACCTGTCAAAATATGTAAACAACGGAAAAAATATTGCACCTTGGGTTATATTATTTGAGTTTAGGTAAGGATCCCTAATTTTTTTGAAAATCTAATATAGCCTATGACACTCGGGGTTAATGTAGCTTCCTACCAGTGAAAGATTTTTTCAAATCGGTTCAGTATTTCCGGAGCCTATTCGTTACAAACAAACAAACAAATCTTTCCTCTTTATAATATTGGTATAGATGCAAAAGTAACTCTGTCTGGCTGTCTCGCTTTCCCGACCAAACTACTAAACGGATTTAAATAAATTTTGGTATACGGATAGTCTAGTCTAGAGCCTGAGAAAGGACATAATAGACCGTGATATTCTTATAGGAAACTGATGTTTCAAGATAAAAAGCGCTGGCGAAGTCCACTACTAATAAAGTCAAAAGTTTATTTATTTATTCAATACTAGTCGACCCGGCGAACTTCGCACCGCCTAACCCATTGCTATGTTACTCATGTATTATACTTTTTAACCTTCCCCTTGGATCACTCTATCGATTACAAAAAAACGCATCAAAATCCGTTGGATAGTTTTAAAGATATAAGCATACATAGGGACAGACGCGGGAAGCGACTTTGTTTTATACTATGTATTGATATAGAATACAAGATATCACTTATGAAGAGTCAATTAGACTACATCTAATCTAATTGCTATTGATACCTTATTTGGTAAAGTATCCTATACTGCGAGAGGCGAGGTAGTTCAGGGTGCCCACCAAAACGATGACCATGATGATTACAAATGACCATAATAACAATATCCATACTGATGATGAAGATGAACATAATCATGACAATGATGATGATAATCGTCATCATAATGCTGATGATAAGTAATAATAAGTATGTCTCACCTTGGCGGCGCGCATCTCGGCCTCGATGGCGGCGTCCTTGCCGAGGTCGATCTGCTGCAGGGGGTTCTTCTTGGGCGCTGCAGATGGCGCTACTGATACTAAAAATTTTTAAAAAAATCATGTATTCCTGACTTTTATGTTTATTTATTTTCCAAACACTTTAAAAAGTATAAGTAATCCAACAAAAAAAAATTTATGCTAAAATTATGATGTAAGGCAGGTGAGCAACAAAAAAATATAAAATAAAATAATATGTAGGAAAAAAAAACAGGTTTCAGTATGCCTACGATGATTCAGTAATCAACACGCCGCCGGTTCAGAGGCAAACGGGATGCCAATTCAGCACAGTGCTTCAGTTGATCGAGACAACCAAAGCGGCTGATCTTCCATTGACTACCCTATGGATAATTTATTTTTAACAAAAAAGGAACCCGCCTTCAATAAACTGGCACACACAAAAAATTGAGAACTTCCCCTTTTCCGAAGTCGGTAAAAATCGGTACTGAAACCTCCTCCTGAATGTAACGAATACTTTTCTGGAAACTGCATCAAAATCGGTGAAGCCAAACTCGAGATAATCGCGGACAAACATACATACATACAGGTCAAACTGATAACCTCCTTTTTTGCAGTCGGTTAAAAACTCAACACTGATTGTAGTTACTTTTGCCCATCTCACCTTCATCAGCCTTAGGCTTCTTAGCAGGCTCGACCTCGGAGTCTTCAGAGTCGGTGTCGGCGGGGCGCTTCAGGTCGCCGTTGGCCGCGGCCCCCGGGGCCCCCGGGGCTGCCGGGGCGCCCGGGGCTGCCGGGGCGCCCGGGGCCGCCGCGGCACCGCCCGCCTCCGCCTCCTTACGCTACGAGAGAAAATGTTATTATAGTAAATTATTGGGTGTAATGTAAAGTATATTTTCTTTATCCATACTTCTCTCATAACTTAAATATTTTAAACTATGCAACGGATTTTGATAAGATTTTTTTTTTGATAGATGGAGTGATTCAAGAGGAAGGTTTATAAGTATAATACATGCACAAATAGTATAAAGGTTTGGAGGTACGAAGTTCGCGGGGCGACTAGTATATTATAAACACAGACTTTCAGTTGAAAGCACCTGTGAGGTTGCGTGTGCAGAGCTAGACCGCTATATAATTCTATGTGTGTACCGTCCTCCCATTTCTTCAAACTTCGATAATTTTGTAACTGCAATGGAAGACGTACTGGGTAAAGTAAGCTGTTCAAATAAAACAGTAGTCATTTGTGGAGATTTCAATGTTGACTTACTTACAGACACGACCCAAAGGACCACTCTATTAGGCCTATTCCAGTCTTTTAATTTTAAGTTTTTGTTCAACGAACCCACTAGAATAGCGGGTACGTCTGCAACTTGTTTAGATAACATAGCAATGAACGGTAATTACTTCAAAAAATCATTGTTAACTTCTTTAAGGTCAGATCATAAGGGTCTAAATGTTTTATTGTACACAGTTGAACAAGTAAAAGAAAACTCGTTAGTTTATAGGCCAATGAACCAAAGTCGTATGGAAAGATTTTATCATAGTCTTCAGATGCGCCTTGCCTTGCTGAGCTTTGAGGCAGATGATCCCAATACACTATATCAAGAGTTATTTTCCGCGATACGGATTGAATTCGATCTTATATTTAAATTCAAAAAAGTTTGCAGTAATAAAAATTCAAATTTTAGTACTTGGGCGACGCCGGGAATTAGGAAAAGCAGAGATGCCCTATATGAGTTATATGATAGGAAAACTTTTGATCAAGACCCTTCGTTTCTTGAACATGTTAGGAGTTATTCTAAATTGTTTAAGATAGTTTGCACCAAAGCTAAATCTATTAATTTAAATAATAAAATTAGAAATTCGAAAAATAAAAGTAAAACTGTCTGGCGTATTATTAATAAAGAAACTGGTAAAGCTAACGGTAAGGAAAGCATTCAAGCTTTAAACTTAAATGGTAAAGTCGTAACAGATAAGTCGGAAATTGCGAATGAATTCGAATCATTCTTTGCTAACACTCCATTTCAAACCACTAAAGACCTTAACGCATCTGCCAGCGCCGCGGAATCTATACTTAAGGAACATGTTGACATCGCCCCGCCTCCACTCACGTTTCGCCATGTTGGACCGCAATGCATTATTAAGATATTTAAGGAACTCAATTTAAAAAAGACAGAAGACTTATGGGGGATATCAATTAAAGTACTTCAACCTGTTATAACACTAATAGCGCCTCATCTAGCATTAATTTTTAACTCTTGTATCGAAAAAGGCATTTTTCCAAATTTATTGAAGTACAGCAAAATCATTCCAATTTTTAAATCTGGAAATACCGAAAACCCCACTGATTATAGACCAATCGCGGTTCCTCCAGCCTTAAGTAAAATATTTGAAAAACTTATTCTTGCACAATTAGCGTCTCACTTCTCAGTCAATAACTTCCTACACAAAAATCAATTTGGTTTTAGGAAAGGGCGGTCTACCTTAGACGCAGGTCACAAACTCATCAGCGATGTCTATGGAGCCTGGGAGGATTCTCACGATGCTATTGGGGTTTTCTGTGACCTCTCGAAGGCTTTTGACTGCGTTGATCATGAGACTTTGCTACTTAAATTACAGCACTATGGCTTAATTGATAAATCACTTGATCTACTTGCCTCTTATCTTACTGATCGCGACCAACGAGTGGACGTGGGTGGTGCGGTGTCTGCAGGTTGTCCTATCAAGATTGGCGTACCTCAGGGATCGATATTGGGGCCTTTCCTGTTCCTAGTCTACATAAATGATCTCCCTTACATGTTAGATAAACTTACTGATGTTGTCCTCTTTGCGGACGACACCTCTTTAACATTTAAAGTTAAACGAGGTGACTCACTCAACTTAGATATAAACAAAACATTAGTGGAGATTTCTCAATGGTTTACTTCTAATAATTTACTTTTGAACGCAAAGAAAACTAATTGCATTAAGTTTTCCTTGCCAAATGTGACTGCTTATGATACAGACATACATTTGGACAATAACAAGCTTAATCTGGTAAATCAAACTGTATTCCTTGGTATCACTCTAGATTCGAAACTTCAGTGGGGCCCCCATATCTCAAATCTTGCGGCAAGGCTCAGTTCGGCTGCGTACGCAATCTGGAAAATCAGAAAATTAACTGATGTTTCTACCGCGAGACTTGTGTATTTCAGTTACTTTCATAGCTTAATGACCTATGGCTTGCTTCTATGGGGAAGAGCTGCAGATATTAACGTCATTTTTATACTACAAAAACGCGCAATTAGAAACATTTATCAGCTTAAAGCTCGCGAGTCCCTCAGACAAAAATTCAAAGAAATTGATATTTTGACGCTTCCGTCCCAGTACGTCTTTGAAATTATTATGTATACTCGTAAAAACTTACATATGTTTGATAAAAAATGTGATAAAATTAAAGACCTTAGAACGCGTAGCAAAAACAAACTAAGTATTCCACAGAACAGACTAAAACGGACAAACAAATGCTTTATAGGAAACGAAGTAAGATTTTATAACAAGATCCCAGAAGAGATTTTGATCCTGAATGATAATGAGTTTAAAACTCGTATCAAAAAAGGTTTGATTAAGAAAGCTTATTACAATGTTGATGATTATGAAAACGACAAAGACGCATGGAAGTAGTCTAGCTCTGCACGATATTTTCATTATTTCATGTATGTACTTTAAATCTTATTAATTTATGTTCTTTGTATTGTAAATTGAATTGTAATGTCACATATATAAGAACAAAAAAAAAAAAAAAAAGAGAGAAATTGTAAAGTAGAGTTTGTTACCCCTTTCTTCTCTACGCTGTAAAATCATTGCGAAAGGGAGTAGAATCATTTGACAGAGGAGGGCTCGTTTGGGGGCCTCTCCAGGCGACCATTGTCGTAAGGCAAGGCAAACATTGTTTGCCTGAGCCAATTAGTGGGCACCCTGAACTACCTCGCCTCTATCAGTATAGGATACTTTACGAAATAAGGTATCAATATTAATTAGATTAGTCTAATTGACTTTCAATAAGCGATATCTTGTATCCTGTATTGAATAAATCATTTTTTACTTTACTTTTTTACTTTACAGAGGGTTCGTAGTTAAGGGCAGTATGACTATACTTGAATTGGATAACCCTATTTTATACAGTTTGTAAACCTGTAGTGTCAACGTCGGATGGAATTAAAAGTACCGTATACAATGCGGGTAAAGTAAAGTAAAAAAGTAAAAGTATGTAAAAAGTAAAAGTAAAAAAATATTTATTCAATACAGGATACAAGATATCGCTTATTGAAAGTCAATTAGACTAATCTGGGTGTGAAGCTATCCCGCTTCAGGTGCTGTTAGAACCCTCGCTTCAAACCTTGTATCTAGGGAGCTTCTAGACACATAATGGGTGCACTAGTCACATAAACACACTGAAATGCCGTAGGATTGATTGAGAAAGCACCGTATACAATGTTGGTGTAAAGCTAGTCCGCTTCGGGTGCTGTTACAGTTACAACCTTTGCCTGTTCGAGATTCTTACCTGTATCAAGAGTGATTTTGGTCACAAAAAAAAACACATAAAAGCCCAAAAAATATACAAGGTGTTTCTGACAAGGTGGTAACAAATCAAAGGAGGGATTCAGCTTACCATAGCTAACAACTTTTCCAAGGCGAAATGGGTTGAAATCTTAAAACAAAAATCATCTGACCCGTACATTGACCCCGTCAGCTGATCGAACAAATGTATGGAACAGCCGTAATTTTTTTTTGAGATTTCAACCCATGTTGCTTTGGGAAAGTTGCTAGTTATGATGAACAGAATCCCTCCTTTGATTTATTACCGACTTGTCAGAAACACCCAGTATATTGTTACTAAATGTCCTAGAGAACCTAGTTTTTTAAGAAGCCCTAGACACATATAATAGTAGTTTATTCAACATGGGTGTAAGTAAAGTGATGTATTATGTACGAGGGTGGTTTGTTTAAACCCGAGCGCAGAGTTTTGAAACTTGAACAAGTGAGGATTTTAACCTCACCCGAGGCAGAATAACTTTGCCCCCAAGTTGTATATATTGTTTTTTATTCCATCCGACGAGAAAATTTACATATAAAAAAGAAGCACCTATGTTTGTACCTACCTAATTCTGCTGACCTAATCATTAACATGTTTTTAATCCCACTTCACTTCAATAATTTATTTTCGTGACTATAATACAATACATTACTTCATAATTGCCTAGAGGTCAATAACGAATGTATGGACATTCATTATTGACCGGCTACAAACCGCATGTGAAATGAGGAACTTTACGACTAGAGAACAGTAATAAAAAAAGTCTACTTTTCGAGTAGATGGGATAAAAATGTATATTAGTGTCTCTCCATCTCACCTGTAGCGTGAGAAGGGCGGCGGGCGGCTGGCTGACGGCTTGGTCGACGTCCGCGCGTCCCAGTAAGGCGGCCGGCCGCTCCCACACCGAGCTGTACAACTACTGTACCTGCAGTGTCAGCAGCGCGGCGGGCGGCTGGCTGACGGCTTGGTCGACGTCCGCGCGTCCCAGTAAGGCGGCCGGCCGCTCCCACACCGAGCTGTACAACTACTGTACCTGCAGTGTCAGCAGCGCGGCGGGCGGCTGGCTGACGGCTTGGTCGACGTCCGCGCGTCCCAGTAAGGCGGCCGGCCGCTCCCACACCGAGCTGTACAACTACTGTACCTGCAGTGTCAGCAGCGCGGCGGGCGGCTGGCTGACGGCTTGGTCGACGTCCGCGCGTCCCAGTAAGGCGGCCGGCCGCTCCCACACCGAGCTGCGCGCGGCCGGGTTGTAGAAGAACACGTGCCCGTCGCCCGTCCACACCACGCACCTGCGATGCAGGAGGAGACATTATACCGGCTGTTACTGACAAGTCTGATATAAACTAAAGTGGCTATTTTGCTTAGATCCGTGGGTTGCCTGGAAGAAAATAAAAAAATAGCATGCAAATTCAATTTGTTTGTACTCTGAATTTATTAATGTACTTTTTTATCTCACTTTGTATGCAATAAAGTGTTTTCTACTTTATTTTATTCTAAATTTAAAAGAAGAAGAATTATTTTATTCAATAGAGGATACTAGGTATCACTTATTGTTCGAAGAACATTCAACCTAAGATAATATTTTTCCTTCTTTAACTTCCATAGTCAATAAACGTTAGTCCTTTATAATATAATCTATGGTCAATAGTCTACAGTATTTGTAAAGGTAAGTTTCCTCGCTCTCTTTGTTAATAATTAAATGTAAATAAATGGTTAAACCTGTTAAAACAAAGTCTTTTAATGTTGTGCAAGCAACACTTATTGTAAGTCAATTAGAATGAACTAAAACTCTCCGAAAATGTAAAATGCTGATTATTTAATGGATCATAACAAGATCTCTACATCTGCATCAAGAACACACTAGAACGGTGATTGTGACGATATCAATATATATAAAACTCTTCCGTTACTGACTGACTGACTGACAGACAACGCAGAGCCGTAACTACTGGGAGTACAAAGTTGAAATTTGGCATGCAGGTTCCTGTGGGAGTGTAGGTGAGCACTAAGAAAGGATTTCCCAAAATTCCCACGGGAACGGGAAAAAACGGGATTTTTGTGTTCATGAGAAATCTGCGCGGGAAATACCGCGGGGCAGCCTCTAGTTTGTAATAAAGAATTGGCTGTACACAACTTTTTGAAAACTACGTTAGATTTGACCAATGTCCTTTCAAAAGTCCTTGAGTTTAAAACTCGTATCAAAAAAGGTTTGATTAAGAAAGCTTATTACAATGTTGATGATTATGAAAACGACAAAGACGCATGGAAGTAGTCTAGCTCTGCACGATATTTTCATTATTTCATGTATGTACTTTAAATCTTATTAATTTATGTTCTTTGTATTGTAAATTGAATTGTAATGTCACATATATAAGAACAAAAAAAAAAAAAAAAAGAGAGAAATTGTAAAGTAGAGTTTGTTACCCCTTTCTTCTCTACGCTGTAAAATCATTGCGAAAGGGAGTAGAATCATTTGACAGAGGAGGGCTCGTTTGGGGGCCTCTCCAGGCGACCATTGTCGTAAGGCAAGGCAAACATTGTTTGCCTGAGCCAATTAGTGGGCACCCTGAACTACCTCGCCTCTATCAGTATAGGATACTTTACGAAATAAGGTATTAATATTAATTAGATTAGTCTAATTGACTTTCAATAAGCGATATCTTGTATCCTGTATTGAATAAATCATTTTTTACTTTTTTTTTAAAAAACTTGGTAGAAATGTAGCAGAGCTGCGAGGGTAGAATTTGATAAACGTAGAAATGCAACCAAACCCACGTCAAAAATGGGAGGGCACACTAGCGCCACCTAGTGATGCCTTGTGAAAGCGGAGATCGCTCGATCAGCAATTCCTACATCGCGCCAACGAAGTTTCTGACGCAGCTAGCATAAATAGAATTTACAAAGTAGAAGCATCGGTAGGTATTGGCCAATTCCTCTTTGCTCTACATAAAGAACTAATTCCTAAATCGCGCCAGCGAACTTTAAAGTTGCTGCATCATTTTTAAAAATTTTAAAATCGTATTGGCTATAGAAAGGTTTTCGAACTATCACTTTTAGTTACAGGGAACTGCCGTGTGCTGTTTTGCAAAAAAACAAAATCAATAACTTAAAAAACCCAGACCCAGTCAGAGCCCTCATCAACTTAACTAGAACTAGAGCTAATCATCTTAAAAATATCATAGTTACCTTAACATATACTTTCAATGTCATTGAAGTAACACTGTACCAAATTTTTAATTGATAGGACAAATGGAAGGTGGTTAGATCCTCTCATCCATTATTCAAGAGCTGATTATCTTCAAACGGCAGATCAGGTCATGGTTACCTTTACATATACTTTCAATATCATTGAAGTAACACGGTACCAAATTTAAAATCGTGAGGACATATAGATCTCCTCATCCACTATTTCAGAGCTGATCATCTTCAAACTGCATATAAGGTCATGGTTACCTTACCATATACTTTCAATATCATTGAAGTAACATGGTACCAAATTTAAAATCGATCGGACATATGGAAGCTAGTGAGATCCCCTCATCACCTAGAAAAGAGCTAATGATCTTTAAACCGCTGATCAGATCTTCATGAGACATGGCTAAGAACACTCGGCCTGAAATTATCTATGATACAAAAAAAAACTAAACGAAAATCGGTTCAGCCGTTTGGGCTCTACGATGCCACAGACAGATACACACGTTTATAACACCCCTCTCTGAATTTTCGTTCGGGGGTTAAAAAATTTACTATGTCACGTATTCAATTCAATCAGTCAGGTCAGTCGGACAAACTTACATACTATACAATACAGTGCCATCAATCAGCATTTTCGTGGAACTGTCTAAAAATTTAAACAAAAACCTCTATCTAAAGGTACTCACCAAGGAGTCCCAGAAATAGGCGTACTGGTAATCGGCCGACTTCTGTCCTGCTTCGCCTTCTCCTTCTCCGCCTTCTCCCGCTCCGCCTTCTCCCGCTCGGCGCGCTCCCGCTCCGCCCTCTCCCTTTCCGCCCGCTCCCGCTCCGCCCGCTCCCGCTCCGCCCTCTCCCGCTCCTTCTCCGCCACCGCCTGCGCCTCTATGTACTCGTCCAGGTCTATCACTGGAACAACTAATATTTCACTTCACTATATTGAAGACATGCGTCGTCAGCGATCTTAGGGCTATAACAGACGAGCGACCCTGTGAGCGGAGACAGGGTCGCTCGTCTGTTATAGCCCTTACGTTAAAAAAAAAACTTCTAAACCATGGCCGAAATCTAACATGAGATTTTTTTAAGACACTGTTAAGGGTTTTTTGTTCAAATTTTAAGGAAAGTGGCGCTAGTTTCGCGGTTCGAACCCTCTTAAGCAAGTTTACAATTTTGAAAAAAAAAAAAAAAGAGATTTATTTCACTATGTAAACCAAACATCCAAAATCTTGTAAAAAAAAACACCTGTCCCATACATTGGTGGTTCGATCAGCTGACGGGGTCAATGTACGGGAGAGCTGATTTTTGTTTTGAGATTTCGACCCATTTATTTCCGCCTTGTCAGAAACACCCAGTATAATGATTTTATTTTGTGATTTTATTCTCTTATGTACTTTTCTTACGTCTTATTTTGATTTTTCAAGATGGAGCGTGAATTCCGAGACTACCAACGCGATTGTTGAGCTGAATCCCTCAAAATTCCAATCAAATGAATCATTTATTTCCATATTTGATTTATTATGGCCTTGACTGTAACACCCTGTATATCGGCTGCTTCTGAACGAACTGTTTGATATATTTTGTTTTTCACTTCACAATACTGAGCTATTTTTTTTTTATTTAATTGCCTAACACCCTGTATCATCAAACTGTAATATATGAATGTTACTATAGTATTTGTAACATTATTTATTTATTCATTACTTACTTTGGACTGCTCCGTGGCTCAGTTGGCAGTGATGTGGACTGAGTAAGCGTGTGCACCCGGGTTCGATTCCCGGGCGGGGCGAATATTGATATGATGAATATCGATGTTTGTTTTCGGTCTGGGTGTGATGTTCGTCTCTGTGTGTGGTTCTTCCTAGTTAGGGGCTCTGAGTGTGATGTGTTATTATTATTATTATTACTTTGATGGTATTTTTCTTAATTCTCTCATTCTCTGCTTTGTCTACTTATTTTAAAGGCTTCCTAACATTATTTTTTAGCTTTTACGTTTTGCGTTCAGGAAATTGACGAAAGAAATATACAGAGCGGATGCGGAAGGCACGGTTGGAAGAGGTAGGCCACGGAGAACGTTCACCGACCAAATTGGTGACGTCCTGAGGAAAGGCCGCGTGAAGAGTTCACGAAACCGTCGTGCGTGCATGAAAAGGCTTATGACTGTAGAAGAAGCGAAAGAAGTGTGTCAGGATCGTAGCAAGTGGAAATCAATTGTCTCTGCCTACCCCGATGGAATACAGGCGTGACGTTATGTATGTATGTTTTGAACAAGAGTGAATCCTAAATACTAGTCTAGATTATTTGCAGTGTCCTAAGTATCACAAACCTTCTTGATTCTTGTCAACATCCATTCTGTCCTTCATGGGTGTTCCGTTCTTCCCGGCAGCCACCTTCGCGTGGAATTCTGGAAACAAAATACATTTTTAAAAGGACTAATGCAAAATGAGAAAACGTTTTTCCACTACTAATCATTTTCCAATAGCCATGAAATTTTAGATAATTAACATTAAAAATAACTAGGTTTGAACGTTTTCCTTTTTTTTTTCAAAATTTACTATAGATTAGCCGCCTCCGTAGCTCAGTGGCGTAGCGCGTCGCGCCTTTGATTAGGGCACGGAAGGTTGTGGGTTCGATCCCCGCAGAAAACACCACATATTGATTTCTCACAAAAATCACGTTGTGGTTGTTTTCGGTTGGATAGGACATTGCAGGCTTGAATCGCCTGATTGTCCGAAAAGTAAGATGATTCCGTGCTTCGGAAGGCACGTGGAGCCGTTGGTCCCGGCGCAGTAGTGGTCGCTACAGCCGCGGCGACAAGCTGGCCGCCTCACGTTGGTAATAAAGCATAAACTTGGCTAAACGTGGGTCTGGCTCTTGAGCCAGTACCTCTGCCTAACCCTTCGGGGAATAAAAGGCGTGAGATTATGTTATGTACTATAGATTCCTTATAGGCCTCTGAAACACAGAAATTTTGTGATTAAAAAATTGAAGTTGCTTTGTTTTACGAAACCAATACATATTTAAAAAAAAAGAATGGAGAACGTATAAACCTAAATTCGCCGGGTTACCAAGTATATAATAAGCTCGTTGCTTCGCGCACAGCCTCAGCCCGCGTAGTGCGCGCCATGCTGGTGTGAGAGAGGAGTCGCGCTGCTTGTACTGACGTCACGAGAGGAGCCGAGCGCGGCCGAGCGTGGCCGAGCGCGACCGAGCGTGTAGTACTCACCCTCGAGCTGCCGCAGCGGGAGCGGCTTCTCCCACAAGCTGAGTCCCCTGCGCGCGTGGTAGTAGTAGGGGCGGCCGTCGGGCGCGCGGTGCGTGCTCCACTCCGCCGCCAGAGGAGCCGAGCGCGGCCGAGCGCGGCCGAGCGTGCAGTACTCACCCTCGAGCTGCCGCAGCGGGAGCGGCTTCTCCCACAAGCTGAGTCCCCTGCGCGCGTGGTAGTAGTAGGGGCGGCCGTCGGGCGCGCGGTGCGTGCTCCACTCCGCCGCCAGAGGAGCCGAGCGCGGCCGAGCGCGGCCGAGCGTGCAGTACTCACCCTCGAGCTGCCGCAGCGGGAGCGGCTTCTCCCACAAGCTGAGTCCCCTGCGCGCGTGGTAGTAGTAGGGGCGGCCGTCGGGCGCGCGGTGCGTGCTCCACTCCGCCGCCAGAGGAGCCGAGCGCGGCCGAGCGCGGCCGAGCGTGCAGTACTCACCCTCGAGCTGCCGCAGCGGGAGCGGCTTCTCCCACAAGCTGAGTCCCCTGCGCGCGTGGTAGTAGTAGGGGCGGCCGTCGGGCGCGCGGTGCGTGCTCCACTCCGCCGCCAGAGGAGCCGAGCGCGGCCGAGCGTGGCCGAGCGCGGCCGAGCGTGCAGTACTCACCCTCGAGCTGCCGCAGCGGGAGCGGCTTCTCCCACAAGCTGAGTCCCCTGCGCGCGTGGTAGTAGTAGGGGCGGCCGTCGGGCGCGCGGTGCGTGCTCCACTCCGCCGCCAGAGGAGCCGAGCGCGGCCGAGCGCGGCCGAGCGTGGCCGAGCGCGGCCGAGCGTGCAGTACTCACCCTCGAGCTGCCGCAGCGGGAGCGGCTTCTCCCACAAGCTGAGTCCCCTGCGCGCGTGGTAGTAGTAGGGGCGGCCGTCGGGCGCGCGGTGCGTGCTCCACTCCGCCGCCAGAGGAGCCGAGCGCGGCCGAGCGCGGCCGAGCGTGGCCGAGCGCGGCCGAGCGTGCAGTACTCACCCTCGAGCTGCCGCAGCGGGAGCGGCTTCTCCCACAAGCTGAGTCCCCTGCGCGCGTGGTAGTAGTAGGGGCGGCCGTCGGGCGCGCGGTGCGTGCTCCACTCCGCCGCCAGCGCCGCCAGCGCCGCCGGGGGCGACTGACAACATTACACACTTGTTCAACCTTCATAGCATAGACTGCTCCGTGGCTCAGTTGGCAGTGATGTGGACTGAGTAAGCGTGTGCACCCGGGTTCGATTCCCGGGCGGGACGAATATATATTGTAAATATCGATGTTTGTTTCCGGTCTGGGTGTGATGTTAGTCTCTGAGTGTGTTTCGGGCAGCCTAGATACAAGTTCATCCTAGTTAGGGGCTCTGAGTGTGATGTGTTATTATTGTGTTATTATATTATAGCAATTAGTACACCGATCGGTACCAGGAAAACTGTTACTAGCAGACCAATTAGTGCGCCGATCGGTGCACGCCTCACGCGAATATTCCGTGTTAGATTTTTACGTTCTAATGAATTATTCATTGACCGGAAGACTGCGTTCTATGAATGATTGAAAGCTTGATAAAAAGCGGATTGATTGACATTCAAATCGAATACAGCTTCTCAACAAAATATAAAAAAAAACAAGTGTCAAATTTTTTGATTGTAATTTGTTTGTATGCACGCAGCCATGATGCTTTCGCGAGCCGCCGTGGACTTGGGCTTTTCGCGCGTTAATCTACTTTTATAGTGCGTACACAAAAATCTACATATGGGGCATTCCATGCAATGTGACACCAGACCAGTAAAACATAAAAGTTAAAGAATAGTTTATTTATGCATTTAGAATAACAGTATACAGTCTTAAGTTTATGAAATTAATAAAAAAAAATCGAAAAAAACTGTTTTTTCTACTTTTTTGGTCAATATCAACACAGGTGTTAGTCAAGCTCACCACATACAGGTTATTGTGTATGATTTCAAAAAATAAAAACCCAGATATTATGAATGTGAATCAGCCTGTTGGGAACATAACCAATTAGTGCATTACTTAAGATTTACTACGTAAAATATAAATTAAAACGGTTAGTTAGTTTCTATAATATTAAGCAATCATTGGTAACCAGAACTATGTCCCGACCGTCACATTTAAATTAACTTTTGTTGATTTTTACCTTTAAAATGCGTGTTTATGATAAAATGCGAGTATTGCAAGTAAAAAATAAATAGGATCTAAGGGGTTTGCCATTTCTTAAAGTGGCTATGGGCTGTTGTTTTTTTTACACATTAATTTAAAGTTCTGTCCCGACCGTCACAGTCCCGTCCAACCATCATAATTCCAAGTTGCAATTTTCTTGTATTTTTACAAATATCGCTTGCATTGGGCTTAAACAAGTCTATCCAAAATTTTTTAATTTATTTTCTTGGTTTTATTGATTTTTTAGTATATATTTCGTAGCAAAATACTCGTATTTTTTAAATTTCGCTTGCTTAAGGCTTAAATAAGACTAAACATATTATAATAAATTTTAATTCCCCGAGTTTATTGGTTTTTTGATATATTATGAGACGTAACATACTCGAGTGGCCCCCCATTACCAAAAAAAGGCCTATTGTCCAGCAGAAATCTATGAGTATGAGAGTATAATAATAATAACACATCACACTCAGAGCCCCTAACTAGAAAGAACCTGTATCTAGGGCGCCCGAAACACACACAGAGACGTACATTACACCCAGACCGGAAACAAACATCGATATTCATCATATTAATATTCGCCCCGCCCGGGAATCGAACCCGGGTGCTCACGCTTAC
Organism: Euspilapteryx auroguttella; assembly: GCA_951802225.1. Lineage (NCBI taxonomy): Eukaryota > Metazoa > Arthropoda > Insecta > Lepidoptera > Gracillariidae > Euspilapteryx > Euspilapteryx auroguttella. Next base: position 5,271,006 of record OX637669.1, read on the forward strand.
TCAGTCCACATCACTGCCAACTGAGCTACGGAGCAGTCGAAATGTATCACTACTTTTTTCTTACTCATTACTACATACTTCAAAGTATGAAGTAATGAGTAAGAAAAAAGTAGAATAAGAAAACTGAAAGCTAAGGAAAACTAATACAAAGTAACTATGCATAGAAAGCCTCAGAAAGCAAAGATATCAAAGAAATTGTAAGAATAAAAATATTAAGGGATCGCATTTTTTGACGTTTCAGCAATATATAGCTGATTTTGAAAAATAATTGTAAAAGTTAATGTAAAAAAAACTTTAATTAAACTAAATAAAAGAATAAAAAAACATAATTTTTTGTTGATTTGTTACTCGTCCCGACCGTCACAATGACTTGTCCCGACCGTCACACTCATCAAATCGGAACTTTGTTAAAAAAAAAAACATTTTTGTTACTTCAAATCTGTACATACTGAAAGCTTCACTATTCATAAATTTGCATAGAATGATTCGTATTCATAACATTAATAGTTTCTTACAAACTTTAAAATGTATGTGTAAATCTGGAGTAGACAAGAAAGTAAGGGTCCCGACCGTCACAATTTTCAAGACCTTTTTTTTCATAGTAAATTATTAAGTACATGCTTGAAATTTAGGGATGTTAAAGTTTAATGATTTAAGTTTATGTTGAAATCGCAGTTTTTATTTGGTGCTCTTAAATAACTGAAATAAATACAGAAGTACTTAGAAAAAGGAGTGAAATGTCCCGACCGTCACACTTGGAATGCCCCATATTATCATTTTATTTTTAGTAAAAAGAGACCCGTCTTCAATAAATTTACACATACAGTCTGGCAACGAAACGGAACCATTTTGATTTTAATTTGGGAACACTAAAAAAAAACATAATTTCACTTAACGAAATAGATCATAAATTTTTTAACTTTTTTTTTGTCTAACCTTGGGCCTAATAGACAAAATTAATAATAATAACACATCAGAGCCCCTAACTAGAAAGAACCTGAATTTAGGGTGCCCGAAACACACACAGAGACAAACATCACACCCAGACCGGAAACAAACATCGATATTCATCATATCAATATTCGCCCCGCCCGGGAATCGAACCCGGGTGCACACGCTTACTCAGTCCACATCACTGCCAACTGAGCCACAGAGCAGTCAAACAATTACAGTTAATAACAAATTACTAACTCCACATGCAAAGTGGCATATTTTCTAGATTTTTGTGCCAAGCTATACATCATCATCATCATCATCAGCCTGTAAGAGCCCACTGCTGGACATAGGCCTCCTCTCGCACGCCACGCACCACGGTCTATACATAAAACTGAGAAATCCAGAGGGATTCTCAAGTCGGTTAAAATTGGTACTAAAACCTTCTCCTGAATGTAGCATTTACTTATCTGAAGACCGCATCAAAATCCGTTCAGCCAAAAGCGAGATAAACGCGGACAAACATACATACATACAGGTCAAACTGATAACCTCGTTTTTTGAAGTTGGTTAAAAATTAGAGCTAAACTCACCACCACCTCCTCCTTGTTAGCGGCTGGGGTTTGTTGTTGTTGTTGCATGTTCACTTGAGGCTCGTCTTGTTCTGGCTCGTTCTGCTGTTGTTGATTCTGTTGCTGCTGTTGTTGATTTTGTTGCTGTTGTTGTTGTTGATTTTGTTGTTGCTGGCCAAAGGGTGGAACTGAACCTGTGGATGATTCAGTCGTTTATAAACGAACCCATTTTTTATCATCATACTTCATTTACACCTTTTTCAGCAGTTTGGACTGTACATTGTCAGTCAGTTGGTAAGTTGGTCAATCAGTCATTTGTCTGTCAGTCAGTTCAGTGAACCAAAAAACTGACAGTTTTTATACATTTTGTTTGCCTACAAACACATTAGCTTCACGACACAACGCGCCAAAACACTGGTTAATTTTAACCATTTTTTAGTAAGTCACACTGTCAGTTTTAGTCAGTCTCAGTCATCTGTCTCAGTCATCTGCCTCAGACAGTCTCAGTCATCTGTCTCAGACAGTCTCAGACATCTGTCTCAGTCAGTCCCAGTCATCTGTCTCATTCAGTCTCAGACAGTCTCAGTCAGTCTCAGTCATCTGTCTCAGTCAGTCTCAGACATCTGTCTCAGTCCGTCTCAGTCATCTGTCTCAGTCAGTCTCAGTCATCTGTCTCAGTCAGTCTCAGACATCTGTCTCAGTCAGTCGCAGTCATCTGTCTCATTCAGTCTCAGACAGTCTCAGTCATCTGTCTCAGACAGTCTCAGTCAGTCTCAGACATCTGTCTCAGTCAGTCTCAGTCATCTGTCTCGTTCAATCTCAGACATTCTCGGTCATCTGTCTCAGCCAGTCTGTCATCTGTCTCAGACAGTCTTAGTCAGTCTCAGACATCTTTCTCAGTGAGTCTCAGTCATCTGTCTCATTCAGTCTTAGTCATCTGTCTGAGTCAGTCTCAGACAGCCTCAGTCATCTGTCTCAGACAGTCTCAGTCATCTGCCAGAGTCATCTGTCTCAGTCATCTGTCTCAGTCATCCGTCTCTGTCAGCTGTCTCAGTCATCTGTCTCTGTCAGCTGTCTCAGTCATCTGTCTCTGTCAGCTGTCTCAGTCATCTGTCTCTGTCAGCTGTCTCAGTCATCTGTCTCTGTCAGCTGTCTCAGTCATCGACTAAGAAGTCGTCTGTCTCAGTCATCTACGTCAGTCAACTGTCTCAATCATCTGTCTCAGTCAGTCTCTGTCATCAGTCTCAGTCAACTTTTTCAGTCATCTGTCTCAGTCAACTTTTTCAGTCATCTGTCTCAGTCATCTATCTCAGTCATGTGTATCAGTCATCTGTCTTAGTCTACCAATTACTCGTTTGACAAACACTCTGTTAGTCACTCAGCTAGCCCATCAAACAATCAGTCAGTCAGTCAGTCAGCTACGCTGCACTCACCAGCACCAGCAGCAGCAGCAGCAGCCGCGGCAGCAGCAGCGTCCTGCGGCAGCAGCGGCGGCGGCCAGCCCGCGCCCCAGCCGCCCCAGCCGCCGCCCCCCCCGCCGGACCCCGCAGACTTCGAACCTGGGAACCCTGCTAGGTTGTTGCCTGTTTAAAATTATCAACAATAATATTACCGAGAAGATATATAGATACAGGGTGAGTCTTTAAAAAGAGTGCACATACGATTAAGGGTGATACTAGATCAAATTTTATCGACAAAAAAAAAACAAATAAAAATAATAATTGAAAAAAAATATATGCAAATTCCTGAACATTATGTTTCTTTTTTTCTTAATGGCAAATAGTGTTATTATTTTTTTAATTTTATCGCTACTGCGTATCATTTGTGATGATTACTGCATTTATTTCAAAGTGCAGCACTTAGTTCAGAAGTTATAATGCTATAAGCACAGCTGCAAATTTGAAAATTATAAAATTAGGTCTAGTATCACTCCTAAATTATGTGCACTTTATAAAGACTCATCGTGTATATGTCGTAGTAAAATTTGATACTTGGATTTTGCGAAAACACGGATAATTTGATATAAGCATTACATTTTTTTCAATCATCCTGACATGAAGCAGTTTTTTTTTGCAAAAAAACCTAGTAAGATTGAAAACTTTGAAACCTTCCTATAATCTGAGTGGCTAGATTTATTGCTTGCTGGTAAACTCTTATTCTGATTGGTTCTCTGTAGCGTCAAAGGATATTTTAACGAACCAATCAGAATAAGAGTTTACCAGCAAGCAATAAACTAGCCAATCAGATTATTTAAATCCAGGAAGGTATTAAAGTTTTCAATCTTACTAGGTTTTTTGCAAAAAAAACTGCTTCATGTCAGGATGATTGAAAAAAAGTAACATAATGCTTATATCAAATTATCCGTGTTTTCGCAAAATCCCTAGGTTTTTTGCAAAAAATCAATTATCAAATCTTACTACGACATATACACGATGAGTCTTTATAAAGTGCACATAGATTAGGAGTGATACTAGACCTAATTTTATAATTTTCAAATTTTATTTATTTTTATTTTATAATATACTTTATTTTATAGCAATCAATCATGTTTTTTTTTTTTTGGTGAAAAGCCTGGGTTGTCAAGTTTCGTAACCAAGAACGATCAATTTCTCATCTTCATGGTTAACGAAGTCGCTAACAAGACAATAACGAGTCGGTCGTTTTTAAAGTTAAGAAACTTGACCCCCATCTATTATTTCTATGTTGTGCATGTATTATACATTTAAAACGTCCCCTTGAATAACTCCTATTAAAAAACAAACGCATCAAAATCCATTGCAGGTTCAAAATCCAATCAAATCAAATTTTCAAGATTTAAGCATACATAGGGACAGACGCGAGAAGACCCTTTTTTAACCGACTTCAAAAAAGGAGGTTATCAGTTTGACCCGTATGTATGTATGTGTGTATGTATGTTTGTATGTATGTTTGTTTGTAGGTATGTATGTTTGTCCGCGAATATCTCGCGTTTAGCGTAACAGATTTTGACGCGGTTTTCAGTAATGTATTTTTTACATTCAGGAGAAGGTTTTAGTACCTATTTTAACCGACTTCTAAAAAAAAGGAAGTTCTCAGATTATGTTTGTGTCAGTTCTTTAAAGTTCTCTTTTTGTAAAAAAGAAATTATTTATATTATGTGTTAATTTTGCCGAGAAGATATTTAAACATAGGTAGTATCTAAGGGCTAACATAGATAAAAGTATTTGTATATATTTACTAACAATAATATGGAATTTTATTCTGATTTAAATAAATTGAATTGAATTGAATTAAACATTGTCTGCGTCGACATAAAGGCTAATTTGAGACAGGTTAGTTTTACTCTATATTATTTTTACACGCCCATTCTGGGCATTCAAAATAACATAGTCTATAGAGCCAGGTCATCTATACCAATATTATAAAGAGGAACGATTTGTTTGTTTGTTTGTAACGAAATAGGCTCCGGAAATACTGAACCGATTTGAAAAATTCTTTCACTGGTAGGAAGCTACACTATCCCCGAGTGTCATGGGCTATATTAGATTTTCAAAAAAATTAGGGATCCTTACTTTAACTGAAATAATGTAGCCCAAGGTGCAATATTTTTCCGTTGTTTACATATTTTGACAGGGTGGTTTGTTGTTGTTGTTTGTTTTTTTATTCGCCCATTCTGGGCAGTCAAAAGAACAAAGTCTATAGAGCCAAGTCTTTAGTATCTTATATTCTATGGCGTAACGAAGTAAGCCGGGACAGCTCGTGAAGAATATCTTGTAAGCATTCCATAGCGTAACGAAGTTCGCAGGGATTGCTCGTATTATGTAAATTGAAAATACATACTGTTATTACTATTTCCCATCGTGTTCGGTGCACTGATCGAAGCTGGGAAGCCTGGCAGGTTGCCTGTGGAAAATAAACTTGATTATTATATGACTAGTCGACCCGGCGAACTCCGTACCGCCTAACCTTTTACTATATTGTGCATGTATTATACTTATAAACCTTCCTCTTGAATCACTATTTATTAAAAAGAAACGCATAAAAATCCGTTGTATAATTTTAAAGATTTAAGCATACATAGGGACAGACGCGGGAAGTTACTTTATTTTATACTATGTATTGATATTGATACCGAGAATCTAAATATAATATACTGCGCGTTTCTGCAGTGTTGCTGTGGAAAAGTCGCTAGATTTTGAAAAAAAAAAAACCTGAAAAAAAAACACTAAAGTTGCTAAATAAAATCCTTTTTAAAAAAAAGGCAAAATTGTGTGTAATTAAAGGCAAGCTCAAGAAAAAAAATTTTGATATAACTTTCATTGCCACGTCAAACATTAAAAAAAAAAAACCTCGCGAAAATTTTTATTTTCTAAAGGAGCAAAAATGAAAGTTTAAGGGAGTTTTTGGAAAAAAAACTAACATACTTTATACAAACTGCTAGGCCTGACAGAATTTTTAATAATTATTTTTTTACAAAAAAGGAACCCGCCTTCAATAAACTGACACTTTTTTTTGTATAAATATTTACATCTAAAAAAAGTCGCTAACGTCGCCTAAATTCCGCTAGATCTAGCGACAATGTCGCTAAAACGGCAACACTGTTTTCGACAAGTCAGACTTAAATTAAAGAGGTGATAGACTAGATGCGCCCCGCGGTGTTACCCGCGCTTTATTAGGGAAAATAATTATCCTATGTGTTAATCCAGGGTGTCAGCTAACTCGGTACTAAATTTAAAAAAAAATATCTCCAGCTGTTTAGATGTGAAGAAGTAACAAACATACACACTTACATACTCACAACTTTCGCATTTATAATATTAGTAGATTATTATTATAATTTCAACATTTTGAGACATCTCATTCTTATTTTTAAACTAGAGGCTGGCGGTTTCACCCGCGCAGATTTCTCATAAACACCAAAATACCGTTTATTCCTGTTCCCATGGGAATTTCGGGAATTCATTCCTTAGTGCTTCCCTACACTCCCAAAGGAATCCACGTTTAAAATTTCAATCCGCTATGGCCAGTAGTTTTGGCTCTGCGTTGTCAGCCAGTATCAGAAGAGTTTTATATACCGGGTGTTTCTGACAAGGCGGTAATAAATCAAAGGAGGGATTCTGCTCACCAAAACTAACAACTTTCCCAAAGCAACATGGGTCAAAATCTCAAAAAAATATTACCTGTTTCATACATTGGTTCGATCAGCTGGCGGGGTCAATGTACGGGACAGCTGATTTTTGTATTGAAATTTTGACCCATGTTGCTTTGGGAAAGTCGTTAGGTATAGTAAGTTGAATCCTTCCTTTGATTTATTACCGCCTTGTCAGAAACACCCTGTATATTGATTAGGAAGCCAGACCGGTTGTGCGATCCTCCTTACAAACAAAGTTATTCTACATTTTTGTGTTACTGAACTGACCGTTAGGGGGCTGCGAGAGCGGGCTGGCGGAGTCCCCGGGTGGAGACACCTCGGGCTCCGCAGGGCTCCCCTCGTCCTGCTCCTTCATCGCTGCTGAACATCACAACAACAATCAATGTACAGTCTCTTGCAAACAAAAATTTTAGGGGACCATTGTCGTACGTAAGGCAAGGCAAACATTTGTTTGCCTGAGCCAATTGGTGGGCACCCTGAACTACCTCGCCTCTCACAGTATAGGATACTTTACCAAATAAGGTATCAATAGCGATTAGATTCGTCTAATTGACTTTCAATAAGCGATATCTTGTATCCTGTATTGAATAAATCATTTTTTACTAGTACAGATAATAGGGACGATTTTATTTTTTACTTTATTTCTGACAAAAATTTTGTGTGTTTGGTCTATTTAAAAAAAGATTCGGTTCTAGTACAGTGGAGGTCTAGGAGGCGAACAGTTTTGCCAATGGTCTCGTGCGCCCTAGACTTTATTACCAAAAAACAAGAGCTATTTTGCAATACAGAAAAACCGGCAGTGTTAAGGTGACCTAGACCGCCAACGAAAACACACCAAAAAAAAAACATGTACAATTTTAAATATTAGTACATTGATAAATCTATCATAATTCCGGAGAGACAAAAGCACAAGTTTTCAAGCACAAGCTCACCGTCCTTGTTGACCCACGGAGGAGGTTGAGAAAAGGGTCCCGCGGGCCCTCCGGGCCCCCCCGGCAGAGCAACTCCCGGGGGCATCATACCCATTGGGGGAGGGCCTCCCATCGGACCTCCCATTGGACCTCCCATAGGTGGTCCTCCCATGGGGCCCCCCATAGGAGGGCCTCCCATAGGTGGTCCACCCATTGGGCCTCCCATAGGTGGTCCTCCCATGGGGCCTCCCATAGGCGGTCCACCCATAGGACCTCCCATAGGACCCCCCATAGGTCCACCCATTGGGCCGTTGACTTGCATCTGTGGACCGCCCATGCCTGGCATTTGTCCTGAAATAAATAAAAATATGTATAATAATAATTAATAACACATCACACTCAGACTCAGAGCCCCTAACTAGGAAGAACCTGTATCTAGGGTGCCCGAAACATATACAGAGACGAACATTACACCCAGAGCGGGAAACAAACATCGACATTCATCATATCAATGATCGCATCCGCCGGGAATCGAACCCGGTGCCCCCGCTATATAGAGCAGTCAGACCACGTGAACAGTTCACGAAACCAACGTGCGTGTATGGAAAGGTTCCTGAACTGTAGAAGAGGCGAAAGAAGAATGTCAGGAATAATTTTCAGCAAGTGGTAGCACAAATCGTCTCTGCCTACCCCAATGGGAAACAGGCGTGACGATAAGTATGTTGTAATGAAATATTTGCAACTAGCTGACACGGCGAACTTCGTAACGCCACAGAATTTAAGATACAACTAAACACTTGGCTCTATGGGCTATGTTCTTTCGACTGTCCGGAATGGGCTAATTAAAAATAACAAACAACAACAACAAACCACCAACTGTCAAAATATGTAAATAACGGAAAAAAATGCACCTTGGGCTACATTATTTGAGTTCAGTAAGGATCCCTAATTATTTTAAAAATCTAATATAGCCTATATCACTCGGGGATAGTGTAGCTTCCTACCAGTGAAAGAATTTTTCAAATCGGTTCAGTATTTTCTTTCCTCTTTATAATATTGGTATAGATGAAATAACTTAATCAACAATGATTGCAAAGGGTGGACATGTTTTATAGGGCTCAATGATACAATTTAAGGTACCTACCTACAAATAAATGAATTTGCATCCAATGGGCAACTTTAAAGCTTAAACCTATTTCTTCCAGGCCACACTCAGATCTAGATCCCCACAACTTATCAGCAGCCACAGAAGCCTTCACAACTTGACTACTTTGGGAACAACTGGACTACTTTGTGAACTACTGGCCTATTATAGGAACTACTGGCCTATTATAGGAACTACTGGCTCATTTTAGGAACTAGTCTAGTTCCCGCAGAACTTACCAGTAACCATGGAAGCCTCCATCTCAGCCTGAGTGATGACCTTGCAAGTTGGCGACTCGACAGGCCGAGTCCAAGTCGTTTCGCGAGTACGAGCGTGGTAGTAGTACGACTTGCCCTCGTCCGACTTTGTTTCAACCCACATCTCTGGGGCTGGCTGTTGGGGTTAAGTTGAGGTTGTTTAAAGTGGAGACAAACTAAGAACCATAATAATCGGGAACATAGCAACTTACCATGTTAGGCGGAGGCATTCCAGGCGGGGCCCCAAACGGCGGCGGCTGCCCCATCATATTGGGGGGCGGCCCCATAGGCCCACCGGGCCCCATCATTGGCGGGGGACCAAAGTTTGGCGGCCCACCCATCATTGGTGGCGGGCCCATCGGACCCCAGTTGTTATCAAAGTTTGATCCGTTGTTGTTGAAGCGTGGGCCCCCGCGACCGCGGAAAAAGCCCCTTCCTCTCATAGGGGGACCGCCAGGGCCGTATCCACGGCCACGGAATCTCATTGGTGGGGGCCCATTCATCCATCCCGGAGGGGGGCCACGACCCCGACCTCTGTGTTAATGAAATTATTTTTTGTTAAGACGCTATACGAACTGGGAAGGCGTTTCTAAATCAAGTAATTCTCATAAACTATAGACGGTAGAGATCTGTAACTTTAATATAACCTTCTTGAGGATATAACAAAGTTTTTTTATAATTTAGAAACACAACGAGGATACAAAAACCTCGATACATTATTTCGTCAAAGATAACCATTCAAAAAACGGGAATAGCTATCTCTTCGAAATTACTTTATAGTTTTTGTTGACACTAACTAGGTATTATGTTATAAAGAAACTCAAATTCTGGAAATTTGTTTTTATTTTTAAAGTTGTAATTAAAAAGTAAATAAATAGTAATTGCTTTTCACTAAAAACCAGGTGGTGGCGCAGAACCAATATTCCGATTTGCACGACTGTCCTTGTCTCTTCGTATGCAATCATTGAACTTCTGTCACTGTTTAAAATTACTTGCCACAAGCTGCGAGCAGCTCGTAGAGGCAGGACGTCTACGCCGGTTCTCCTACAGGTCACGTGGTCTTCGATAAATATTCGACCTAGGGTAAACTGCCCGATGATTGTCACCTTTTACAATTTTCTTTTGGCTTAATTTATAACAGCAAAATATAAATGGTAAATCTTCAAAATATGTTTTTGTTGATTGTGCGTACAACTATTTAATACTAGAGGCTGCCCCGTGGTTTCACTCGCGCAGATTTTTCATAAACAAAAAAATAATTTATTTTCCCGTTCCCATGGGAATTTCGGGAAATCCTTTCTTAGTGCTTCCCTACACTCCCCAAGGAACCCACTTGCAAAATTTCAGCCCACTACGCCCAGTAGTTTCGGCTCTGTGTTGTCTGTCAGTCAGTCAGTCAGTAACGGAAGAGTTTTATATATATTGATTGGTATTTTAATATAAACCATTAAACCATAAACCAAATATTGACACCCGGGAGGGTAGATAAACTATCTACATATATAGATCCTCATTCGTCAACTCCTCTCCTTTTTTGTTCGAGCTGTGTATTTGACTCGGCGCGAGCGAAACGAAAAATGAGTCAGTTGCGGAGAGCATTTGGTCTCAGATGCGTACAATAAAGTTTTTTTTATTTCGCTAAACTCCTCTTAAGAAGTAGGTTCTGAGTTTTGTTAGTATGCTTTAAAATTTAAAACAATAAACAATTAAATAAATAAAACTAGTATTTCGCTAGCATTACGAGAGTCTAAGGGTCTGTTTATAAAGAATAGTGGAACATTTTAATTAGGTAAAAGTGGCCACTATTGGCAACAATCTGTAGCTTCTGTTTGGTCTTTTACCCTAAAAGTTGGCCTTAAATACTAGGCTACATTATCTAGTGACATCATAGACATACTATTTCGCTATGCTCAGTGACTTACTGTTCCACATTTTTTATATATAAAAGTTTTTTTTTTTCACGGGTGGGGCTAGTATTGGTAGTATATGCTTCTTATGGAAGCTTCTGCGGTCTTTTGTTATGATATGACACCTTGTCTGTAATAAAAGTTCATAGCATAGTTGAAGACCAGAAAAAGTATTGTGTTTGTAACAATAGGGCCTCGCTAATCTGGACTCCGGCTACTTCGGAGATCGCTGTAATCTAGACAGGCCATTGCCTGCCCATTGGCTTAGCAGAGGAGGCCGGAGGGTGTACGTGCGGGCTGTCATGATGACCCATGAGCCGTTATGAGCTTGTTATGTTCCGGTATTATAACGCTACTTACATAAAAGGTTTACAGTCTCGCATTTCAGAATGCTTCATGCTAAAAATTGTGCAATGAATGGATTAAACACATATTTTTTGTTATTTATTGATATATTTTGTAATCTGTGTGTGTGTGCTACAAACAAATATTCTTCTCAAACATAGAATGATACGCTTAGCAACATACCAAAGATTGTACATTACAGGAAAACCATTTAGGATGCCCAAAACTTAATCTGCGCAGCCTTTGCTTTTCAAGAAGAAGAAGATGAATACATAGTATAAAAAAGTCGTTTCCTGCGTCTGTTATTATGTAATGGATTTTGATGTGTTTCTTTTTTTAATAGATTAAATGTTTATAGGTGGAAGGTTTATAGGTGTTATATTTGCACAAGATAGTTATAAGTTCTTAAGTCTTCTTGTTAATATTTTTATTTTACTGATCTTTGCATTGTTATTTTTTAATAATATGTTATCTAGTTGTAAATAAGTTTGCTACGTCCTTTCAGGATGCATGTACCTTACTAACTTTACATAACATCTGTATAAAAATATTATGTACATGTTTGCAATAAATAAATGAATTGAATGAAAGTTAGGCGGTACAAAGTTCGCCGGGTCGACTAGTATCTTTATAAATTTCACCTCACTGGGTCCTGCACACATAAACTGTGCATAGTTTATCTGCTTTTGAGTGCATTTAAACATTTTTACATGAAAGAGTAACAAACATCCATACATAAAAACTTTCGCGTAATAATTTTATTTATTTATTTATTTAAAAGTAGTAAGGATAGAAATCTATCTAAATCATCATCAATATATATAAAACTCTTCCGTTACTGACTGACTGACTGACTGACTGACTGACTGACTGACTGACAGACAACGCAGAGCCAAAACTACTGGGCGTAGCGGGCTGAAATTTTGCATGTAGGTTCCTTAGGGAGTGTAGGTGAGCACTAAGAAGGGATTTCCCGAAATTCCCACGGGAACGGGAACAAACGGGAATTTTGTGTTTATGAGAAATCTGCGCGGGAAAAACCGCGGGGCAGCCTCTAGTTATATATAAAACTCTTCCGTTACTGACTGACTGACTGACTGACTGACAGACAACGCAGAGCCGAAACTACTGGGCGTAGCGGGCTGAAATTTTGCATGTAGGTTCCTTATGGAGTGTAGGTGAGCACTAAGAAGGGATTTCCCGAAATTCCTACGGGAACGGGAAAAAACGGGAATTTTGTGTTTATGAGAAATCTGCGCAAGTGAAACCGCGGGGCAGCCTCTAGTCAATATATATAAAACTCTTCCGTTACTGACTGACTGACAGACAATGCAGAGCCGAAACTTCTGGGCGTAGATAGCTGAAAATTGGCACGTGGGTTCCTTGAGGAGTGTAGGTGAGCACTAAGAAGGGATTTCCCGAAATTCCCATGGGAACGGGAGGAAACGGGATTGTTGTATTTAAAAGAAATCTGCGCATGTGATACCGCAGGGCAGCCTCTAGTAAAAATAAACGACCCAATGATCATTAAATTTATATGTACTTTTGTATAGGATAGGTACAGTCAACTACTCTTCTTGGTAAATTTATGGGCTTTAGGTTATGGTAGACAAGTGAACATTTACCAGCTATAATTTACTAGTACCTACCTACATAGATACTAACCTTGAAAAATAAACAAAAAACAACTCGTATGTACTAAAAAAAACCTCATGGTTGAGCAAGGAAGGATTGTTCCGTATTTGTTTTGTTTTGACAAAGTGAAAAACGAAAATAATTAATAGGTAGGTACCTGAAGTTCCCTCGACCTCCCCGGCCATTTCTGAAGCCGTTCCCTCCATCTTCATCTTCGTAGGATTCGTCAAATCCACAATTATCTGAATATTCTTTTTGTGAATCAGCATCAGACGCTTCCATTGGATTCCTTGGCTGAACCTCAGTCACAGAGTCCTGCGAGTCGTTGTAATCTTCCTCCATTGTGTTTATTTGTATTTTTCTCAATAATTAGTAGATAACCTCATCCCTAATGCAGGATAATAATCAAAAAATCACTTTCGTGAGCGCCGCAGGTGAAATCCGATAACAATTTCGATTTCGCAAAACGAAATGGCCGACAGCCAGCCTGCCGCACGCTAGTGTTTTGCACAGACCAACTAGAGATACTACGTATTTGTTGTTGGTGTTTTGTTATCTGTGGCCAAAGCAGAGACATGGAAGAACGGAAGAGAATCTGAGTGAAAGTTCTGTTTGTAAAATGGTAGGAGGCTGAACTTTCCACTTACCTTTGCCTTTCCCAATGGAAAAAACTTGAAAAATAACTCTATGGTAGGGAACTTACCTTACATTCTAGAACAGCGTTGCCAAATGGCCTGTTTTAGGTGCCATTTTGGCTCCTTTTTAAGCTTACATGGCTCCATTCTGGTACCCAAGCCCAAATGGCTCCTTTTTGTCTCCTTTTGGAGGTCGGCAAAGCAAATAATTGATAAATAGCAAAACTAAATGTAATCCATTACAATAAATTAACCAATTTCTCTGTTTTATCTAACAGGCAGATTTTTTAAATTATTATTATTATTTTAATTTAATGGACTTCAGTGGAGTATTTTACCAATGTCAAGTTCACACATTAGCAAGGTTGGGCTTGAAGCCAGTCAACGTTGTACGGTTATTATTATAAGTTTATTGTATTATTGTTTAAATCCCTCTAACAAAACACGTTGTTTCGGAACCAAAGTTAAAACAATAATCCTAGATTTTTTTATGTGTTGGCAGCAAGTTTTTTTGTTTTTCAACAGATTTCAAACATCAAAATATAAGAACATGTTGGTATATAGTAAAAGAACTTACTTCCACCACAAGTTTATTCAAATAATATCAATAGGCTATTTTCAAGGCGTTAAATGAAAATCCTCACTTTTTGAATCAGTAATCAGTTTGATAATATCACTTTCTTTACTTTTTGCTTTTTGACCGACGAAAAAAAAGGAGGAGGTACTCAATTCGACACGTATATATTTTTTTTTTTTTTTTTTAATGTATGATCACGCATAACTTTTTACAGAGTAGTTCAATTTTGATAATTCTTTTTTTAATCGACAGGGCATACCTTGAAGTTGGTCCCATAAAAATTTGGAAATAAAATTCCCACCCTAAGGGTGGGAAAATAGGGGTGACTTTTTGGTCGGCGGGTGGATTTATCAACTCACAAGTTGCATTTTACGTGTAACACTATACATTTTGATACCTACTTAAAATATATTTTGAAATGAAATAAAATCAGTCGAAAGACGTCCACTGCTGGACATAGGCCTCCCCCACAAATCGCCATACCGACCGGTCTTGTCGTCCCTGTCAACCATGTCGTCTGATCACCTTATGCGGAGTGACCACTGACCACCTTGTGGGAGAAGAAAATAATAAAACCCTGAAAGAACTGAAAAGCATAAAATAAAACTTTTTATCAAAAAAAAAACCGCCGAAAAAAAAACTGAAAAGCATAAAATAATAATCGAATAACTAAGTTCTTAAAGTAATGTAGGGTATATACCAAGTAATTTTGAGTCGGCGCCACAGATTCCTCGTACAAAGACCATTAAATTAGGTACCTTAAATTTAAAGAAATAACCAAAATTCATGCGCTGCCGCGCATCAATCTTTACGTAATTATGGAATTTGCTTGTGTGGCGCGCCGACTTAAAATTACTTGGTATATACCCTACATTACTTTAAGAACTTAGTAATTCGATTATTATTTTATGCTTTTCAGTTTTTTTTTTCGGCGGTTTTATTTTTTGATAAAAAGTTTTATGTTTATTCAGGCCAATAAAGCTTGTCTTCTGTAAAATTTTCGGTATTATTCTTAAATTAACTCATTTAATTGGCAGAATTATCTTATCTTCACTGTATAGACAGTATAGAGATATTTTTCCGAGAAATCTATCATCTGGAATCAACTTCATTTATTTCTCACTGAATGATTTGATCGATATCTCAATAAATATTTTGTATTGCTTAAAGTTCATTGAAATGATAGACCATTTTTGCATTTCAATGATATATGCTGAAAAAAAGGAAGATTCTACCGAAGACTTGGCTGAACGATGCTGAACGGAATCGAGAATCATTAATTTTTTTTAAATGGCTCCTTTTGGTCCCCGATGGCTTCTTTTTGCAATGACTATGGCTGCTTTTGATGAAACATTTCTGGCAACACTGGCCGCCGTAGTCGTCGTCGTTCGTTTGAGTTTTGTTTTGTTCGTTTTTTTCTTGTGTTGAAATTATTCTAGAGCTCTGTTTACCTATTTAGTACATTTAACTATCTAGTGTCCACCTCACAGACTTACTATTTAGGTCCACCTAGGTATAAATAATGAGGTTAGTGTTATTCTTTTGTTGGTGATTATCGATTGATTACCTTCCTTTCATTAACATATAAAAACTGTGGTGTGTGTTAGTTTATATTATAACTAGAGGCTGCCCCGCGGTTTCACTCGCGCAGATTTCTCATAAACACAAAAATCCCGTTTTTTCCCGTTCCCGTGGGAATTTCGGGAAATCCCTTCTTATTGCTCACCCACACCCCTCAAGGAACTCACGTGCCAATTTTCAGTTTTCTACGCCCAGTAGTTTCGGCTCTGCGTTGTCTGTCAGTCAGTCAGTCAGTAACGGAAGAGTTTTATATATAGTGATAATAATAACGCATCACATTTAGAGCTAGAACCACTAACTATAGGAAGAACAGAGACGAACATTACACCCAGACCGGAAACAAACATCGATATTCATCATAACAATGTTCGCCCTGCCGGGAATCGAACCCAGGTGCATCCGCGTCTCAGGCCACATCACTGCCAACTGAGCTACGAAGAGTCGTGTGATGATGTATGCCTGCATGGTATGGTGATGGATGACTGATGCTTGGTAGCTGGTAGAACCTATCTTGGTATCTATTTTTTGAATCAAGAGATATTTTCAATCATTCAATCAATCAAGAGTTGATGAGGAGAAGTTTTTTTTTAAGTGGATTATTCAAAGCCACAATTTATAAGATTTAATTTCCCTAGTTGAGGGGCGAACGGGTGCGATACTAGCGCTACTTCGATAAATACTTAATATCTTCTAAACCATGGCCGTAATAAAAAAAATATTCCATTTTGACTCCCTAGATAATCTTGCTTAGAATTTTTAAGGCCCTGTTGTGTAGCTTTTAGGATCTTAGAAATATTATTTTGCTGCCTTAAGTGGCCACTTTTAGTTTCATAAAAGTATATTTCTAAGATCATTATCCTAAATGCTACACAACAGAGCCTTAAAAATTCTTAGCACGTGTATCTAGGGAGATAAGACGCATATTTTTAATGCCGGAAGTGGCGCTAGTTTCGCACCGTGTGGCCCTTTAAACAAGGAACCTTAACAGTTTGTAGTAGGGGGGCACACTAGCGCCACCTAGTGATGCCTTGTGAAAGCGGAGATCGCTCGATCAGCAATTCCTACATCGCGCCAACGAAGTTTCTGACTGAAGTAGAAGCATTGGGAGGTATTGGCCAATTCCTCTTTGCTCTACCTAAACTGGTGACCCCGACGTGATCTGAACACGCAACCTTCTGATTGTTTTTGCGCCAACCATCGCGTTTTGTTTGGGATGTTGCAAGTATGTGTTGCAATTTGAGGTATTATTGGAGTATTGTGTTGTTCGTAATAACCAAAAATAGGGATATTTTGCTCCCGGTGCGTGTATTGCTATTGTAATTTCATCAATATATATAAAACTCTTCCGTTACTGACTGACTGACTGACTGACTGAGTGACTGACTGACTGACAGACAACGTAGAGCCGAAACTACTGGGCGTAGAAAGCTGAAAATTGGTACGTGGGTTCCTTGGGGAGTGTAGGTGAGCACTAAGAACGGATTTCCTGAAATTCTCACGGGAACGGGAAAAACGGGATTTTTGTATTTATGAGAAATCTGCGCGGGAAAAACCGCAGGGCAGCCTCTATGTTCTTTTAAAATTGTATTGCTTAATTATCTTACATTGCCGAAATACTAAGATTGTATTTTGCAAATTTGCTTTATATTAAATTAGAATATTTTATTTTTATTTTTTCCTTTTGCTTGTATTTTAAAAGTAGAGCTTCTAAATTCAGAATGTTGAGCTGAGACATGTTTACATTAATTGTGTTTGTGTCCGGTACAAGGTTCATTGTAATTGTAACGCGCAGGAAGTTGACTTAGCAGTTTCATGTTAAATGTAACATGAAACTGCTAAGTCAACTTACTGCACTGTAAAATAACTAACTGTACTTATCCTAAGATTTTTTTTTCAGCAAATTAATCCTAAAGCCAAATTTGACTCAGTCGGGTAACTGTCTGGAAGGGAATTTTAAGATGGAGCTTGGGGAAGCTGATTGCATCAAACAATTCACCGAAAGTTACAGTTTCTATGAGGCTGTATGCTTAAAACTTGTAGTTGAATACACTTTGCTTGAACAAGAACAACATAAGCATTTTTCCATCGACACTCAGATTCATTTTAATAAACTCTCCAAAGATGATGATCTATCATATACAGCCAAGCTCAAGGTCTCTAACGTAGAATTTGTGTGCCATACTGAACTCTTAGCAGACACTGATGATACCAAAATATGTAATTATCTATATGATAAGGATGAATTATATATAGAGATGGTTGTGAACATGCTTCCAAAACCGTCCTCGTTTTCCTTCTTGTATGATGACAAGGAGCTGACAGACTTTGAGCTGCGAGGGTCCGATATCTCGGTGTGCGTGCACCGAGATATCGGACCATTTTTTTGTGGAAACTTTGAAAAACCGTAAAAAATGGACAAAAAAATATTTTTTTTTTTTAGTTTATCATCTTTAAAAAAAAAAGTAAAAGCAATACTTGGTTATTTTGTTAGAAACTTAGGTAGCCTAACTACTTAGCCTTCGATCAAGACCTTAATGAAGGTTCTGTGAGCCTTAGACCTTTAACTGTGAATTTAAAAGTAGGCGGGGTCGATTTTTGCAAAAAAAAAATTAAAAACGTCATACTGAGGGGGGGGTGAGGCTGCGACCCCCCATATGGGGTGTTTTCATCGATGAAATTGATCATAGAATACACCCTTAAAATTATGTTATAACTTCCCCGGACACACTGTATATTAAATATACTATATTTTGTTTCCATAAATGCAAAATTAATATCATGGTTCAGCAAAAACATCATAGATGGCGCTAATGGATGGATGTAAGTAATTTTGCTGAACCATGCTCGCTTTACACCAGGACCAATATACACGGTCATTTTTTTATCGTGGCGGAAACTTTCAGGACGTCATTGCATAAACCTATGACTCAATTTTTTTTATTTAAAAAAATACTTATTAAGGCCGATGGACCCATAGTTCACACACCGCGCATTGCCCTCTACCCCCTGACTCGTCTGGCGCCAGCTAAGCCACCGTGGGTCATTGCTCTGATGTAACAAATAGTTTTTAGTTTTTTTTTACCATATACATTCGGAGGACCACAAGTGAGCACGGTTCATTATTTTTCAATTTTGTTTTCGGGAATCCGTCGGTTTAAGTTTACGGTAGGCATACCGTTAGTTAAATTTTCCTTCACGATAAAAAAGTAACCGTGTATAATAAGCTGCTCTCCACGACGTCTTAAATAGATATTATAGATGGCACTGCATACATACATAACGTCACGCCTGTATCCCATCGGGGTAGGCAGAGACAATTGATTTTCACTTGCTACGATCCTGACACACTTCTTTCGCTTCTTCTACAGTCACAAGCCTTTTCATACACGCACGTCGGTTTCGTGAACTCTTCACGCGGCCTTTCCTCAGAACGTCACCAATTTGGTCGGTGAACGTTTTCCGTTGCCTACCTCTTCCAACCGTGCCTTCCGCATCCGCTCTATATATTTCTTTTGTCAATTTCATCCATCCGCTCTAAGTGACCAAACCACCGGAGCATACCCTCTGCTCCTGTAAGCGTGCGTTTACCAAGAGAAGCTTACAAGAGTAGTGCCGCCATCTTTATCTATTACCTATAAACTTTTGTATTCGCTTAGGGTATACCTGGTACTATTAGGTATTCTGTACTAAGGGCAAAATGTTTTTACTATTGGCGACTAAACGGCACATTTTTTTTGACGCATAGACAGTGGCTCCGCAGATTTTGGAGAGCAGGCAGAACAGGCAGCCTAAGACAAGCTATGTTTTGTTAATGTAATATTAAGTTGATAACTTTATCTAAATAAAAAAAATATAATTTGATAATTGTCTTTATTGTCATTTACTTAACAGATTTAATCATCATCATACATTACTTATTATACACATAGGTAGCGTCCCCCACAAATCGCAATAGGACTCATCCAGTGTATGTACAACAAATAGTAACACATTTTGTTCTCTAAGCCGCGCAGATAAAGAAACGATTTGAAAATGGCATTCGGCCACCATGCATGCTATCTCGCGTATGAGGGAAGAGTTAAGAAGAGAGGCAGCCCTATGGAAGTAAGACTGAGGACAGCCCATACACCGGCCGCTATTTTTAAATACAAATACAAATACAAAAGTCTTTATTGTTCTTTAGTTAAAAACAAAGTTTGAACATACCTAAATATACAATTTTATGCTAAAGAAACAAAAGGTGCCATCTCAGCGAATGCTGGGAACTGGTTAAAGCGTTTCTGTATGTGCTCAGGTTAGATCTCTCGAGCGCGGCGAGCCATGTTTGTGTGCTGCACATTGTCTTTGTCTGGCGGCCAGCAGAGAACAGAACAGAACAAAGAAACAGATAGTGTGCATTACAACACAACAGGGACTGCCATTGCCGTTTCGACCGCGCAACCAAGTTCTGAAACAAAAAACTGATTACGCTCACATTCTGTCGAAATTTGTCAAAACTGAATGGTGAAAACCAGGAATTTGTCAAAGCATAAATAAAGAAGTTATGAAGGTTTGATGGTGTCCGCGCGAACGAAACAGGGAGAACCGCGCGGACATTGAGATCTAGACTTCTGGAAGGTTTAGAGACCTGGTTTTTTTGTCAAAGCAAGGTTCAATTTGTCAAAAAATGTCGAAGTAATAACATTTTGACTAGCTCTAATACCTAACCAGCTAATGACCCTTCAGTCCCATGGCCGCGCGAACCTCCAATTACGATTCCTTTAGCTTCAATTATTTTCGTAACTATGAATACAAAACAGCACAAATTGGTGCTCAGAGCTTTATCTTAATTTGTCGAAGCCTATGAAGGCCGAAAACCGTCGATGTCTGTTGTTAGTCACACAAAATCCCTGAAAAACTTAACCTTTCTTCCGCGCCAACGAAACGCTTCTTAATATGGTGATAACTAGTTAACTAAGCTAGACTAAGATATGTTTCATATATCAAATTCTTTGACATTTAAGGCTCCTTCGAATGACACCTAGCTAGACCGCTCAAGCCCACTGCAGCGAGAGAAATTTAAAAAACTTTATCCTACTCAAAAAAGCCACCCTACTTAACAAATTTAGGAGGTAAAGTATTTTAAATTTTGTTTCTGCAACATTTTTAGTTGATGATTTTGTACTCTAATGCGTGCCACTAAGTTAGCGCGCAGACGAAATAGATTTTCTCGGTTATTTCCTGGGATAACTGAGTGTCAAATGCTTTAAACTAAACTCAATATACCACTGTTTACAAAAAAAAATTCAATCGTATTTTAATATCCATTACTTATTTCAAAATATCCAAAAACATTTTTTTTTGTCAGTAGAATAAAATTTTACTCAAAATTTCAAAAAAACCTGCTGACTAAACGAAACGGCAGATTTCTTTTTTTATTGGTGTTGTCTGTGCCATTCTGCCTATTTGACCTTTTCCCCTAGAAACGCAGGATTTGCAAAAATGCGTTACACAAAAAAAATCGTTACACAATAGAAAAATTTTTTTGGCAACGTTGCCTTTTTATAAAAAACTTAATATCAAGTATAGTTTTACTAATGGACTTTTTAAACACAGGCTAGATATTCTAGCATCCTAGAAAAATCATAAAAGCAAAACTCTCATATTAAAAAAAAAATATTTTTTTAAGTCTTAAGTAGGTGGCCCAAAAAAAGACGAAAAAGTGACACAAAAAATTTGGGGGACCAAAAGGAGCTCTCCCTTAAGTGGCCACTTTTAGTTTCCTAAAAGTATATTTCTAAGATCATTATCCTAAAAGCTACACAACAACCTTAAAAATTCTTAGCAAGATTATCTAGGGAGTCAAAGACGCATATTTTTAATACAGGAAGTGGCGCTAGTTTTGCACCGTGTGGCCCTGTTCCCGTGTGACAAGGCCTTCACAGTTTCTCTGTCTGTCAGTGTTTCAGTATATTTTTTTTGATATAATACTTTACTAAAGTTGCCTACACTGTAAAATATCTTACTGATAACTATCCTAGTTTTTTTTTCAACAAATCCATCCTAAAGTCAAATTTGACTCAGTGGGGAACTGTCTAAAAGGGAAATTGTAGGTGGAGAGCTATTAAATTTAATAAACTCTCCAAAGATGATGATCTATCATATCCTTTCAGCAGGGTGTGAATAATACGTTAAAAGACTATATCGCGTTATGACTAGTCATAGTGCAAAGTAGGCATATCGCTATATGGACACACTACGACACAGGATAGTAGTGGCAAAGGCTAAATAATAACAAGACCTATTGAATTGAGCATTAGGTTAAAGCCGATTTCCTACTGATTTTCATCACTGCAAAAAATGGGACATTTCGTAAAACGGTCAAGTGCATGTCGTACTACCTAAATTCTAAAGTTTCCGCTATATATCGTAAGAAATAGACATACCTACTTATGATCGGAAATTACGTTATTCTTTCTTTTAGAAATCGGATAAAAGTTCACCATGTGTACCATGCGTTACCCAAACATGTTGTTTTGAGTATGAGCTGTTAGCTTACTGAGATATGCTCTCCTTGTAGCTCCTGGTAGTCATGTACGGTCTGTGACACACATGTACGCACGCATTTACTAACAAGGGAATCATAAACTATGGGTTACTTTTTCACATAAAATTTTGTAAGAAACGAAAGTACAATTTCTTACAAAAAAAATTATAAAGGATAAACATACTTCTTAATAATGAATGTACTCCTTGTACTTAACGTAAATAGCCGATTAAATTACATACACCCCGTTAATATATTCCTAGTGAAATTAGGCATAACGCTTCCTAGACTCAATCCCCCTTACCACAAAAAAGTTAGACCGGTCTAAAATCGCCAATTTGTATGACGAAATAGTGATTTAAACCTAGTCTAGTGATTTAGACCCGGTTTAACTCTTTTTGTGGTAGAGCCGAATAAGACTCTGGTGGAATCAGAAGTAGGCGTAAAGCGAGTTAGTCAGAACCCAGTATAACCAAATGTCGTGTTAGACTATATGCATTTCTTAAATGACATTTAGGCATAACGCGATATAGTCTTTTAACGTATTAGGCACACCCTGCTGAAAGGTATCATATTTATATAAGTATAGCCATGCTCAAGCTCTGTGGATATGACCTTATGTTACAAACGGAACTCTTAGCAGACACTGATACCAAATATGGCCACTATAGTGGCAACCTGAGGTAGCAACAAACGGTTTTTTTTCTTTGATTTGGTACCTGAAAGCTACACAACAACCTTAAAAATTCTTAGCAAGATTATCTAGGGAGTCAAAGACTCATATTTTTTATTTCGGCCATGGTTTAAAAGATAATTTATCGGAAGTGGCGCTAGTTTCGCACTGTGTAAGCCCTTAATGACAAAATTATTTAAAAAAAAAACAAAATTAGGTTTTACTTTTGTTTAATATACTTATCTAATATCAACAAAAATCATTCGTAAAAGGGCAGTGTTAACAGGACTATGGTTCTGGCAGGATAATTGAAGTCTGCTTAACTGTAACAAGAAAAAAAAATGTAAGTAGGGAAAGCTGTCCCATTCTTTTCCCCCCTTCCTATTGTTGGCATGTCTCCATTAAGAGGTTGAATTTATGTTACTATTTAGTTATTTATTATTTTAACCTTTTAACCGCCAAGCACTTGATATGAAGTAGTCACAAAGTTCTCCCACCACGCCAAGCACTTCTCTGGAAGTAGCTTACATTTTTACATTTTATGACCCAACTATATGTTCTAAAGAGAAAAATCCAATTGGATACTGTTCTTGAAGCTTCTATGAAGTAATTCATGTTAACAGATTTTGTGAAAAGTTAATAAACTTAGAATAATAAGACGATAAACTTTAAGAAACTTTCAAATGAAAAATAGTGTGCTCTCCCACGCCAAGTACTTTACTGGAAGTGGTCTAGTGTTGTGACATTACTCGGAATTTTCGATGATTCCTAACAAATATATTTTTTAAATTATTATAACTATACACTTTTTCAACCATCTCATAACGTGTACGCATAGTGCGGACTGGAATAATATAATTTCTATTAGAATTTACTATTGATTCCTTTTGTAGACGGTGGGAGGTCGTTTGCAGGATGAAAGAAACACTCAGTACTTTTCAGCTGTATATTGGGCGAAACACTCGCCAAAAACTTCGGTTCTAAACTAATGTTTAAATAAAAATAGGGACGCAGTGTGTCGCAAGTAATGGCGCAGATCTTGGACTAACTTTTTTTACATTGATGGTGGCGCCGCCTAGCGCAATATTCGTTACACATTAAAGGTAAAGGAGCGTTTTTAAACTAAAACCTAATAACAAATTAAATACTTAAAAAATCTTAAATTATTATTCACTAAACTAACTAAATTGTATTAATAAGTTACGTAAGGAGCGCGTCGCCCACATTCCCCACCCCAGTGCTGGTACAGCACTCATTGCTCACCGGAAGTCGTGCGACGCGTCCGGCTGACCGCCGAAGAACGCCAGTTCTGGTTTTGACTTCGACCATTCTTACCCGGCCATCCGCTCCAGGAAATATTTGAGTGATAACACCTCTGGGCCAAAGGTTACGAGCTGCATTAGGGTCTGCGATAAAAACTAAATCTCCTACCTTTAGTGGTGGTTGTTCCTCGTTCCACTTTTTCCTTGGTAGCATCTCAGGCAAAACTTCTCGTACCCACCTGTTCCAAAACATGTCAGCTAATCGCTGAGCCTTTCGCCAATTTTTTCTAAGGTAGAGGTCAGAGTCGTCGAACGCTCCAATTATCGGTAAGTTTGACGAAGCACCTAAAAGAAAATGATTAGGGGTCAGAGCTTCGCGGCTGTCGGGTTCTACGGAAACGTGCGTCAAGGGTCGACTGTTAACAATATGTTCAACTTCCGCGAACAAGGTTGTCAAAATCTCGTCTTTGGGAGCTCGCTCTTTCATGATGGTGCTTAGTGCTGTTTTTACGCTCCTCACAAGGCGTTCCCATGCCCCACCCCAATGTGGGCTGGCGGGGGGAATAAAGGACCATACAGTGCCATTGTAAGCGCATTCCCTTTTGAGCATCTCTTCATCTAACTCTTGCATAGCTTTCCTAAGCTCTGTGTCGGCTCCTCTTAAGTTGGTGCCATTATCAGAGTATAGATGGCTGGGCCAGCCACGTCTCGCTGCCATGCGTCGCAGAGCCATGATGAGAGCGTCTGTAGTTAAAGAGTTGACAATTTCCAAGTGTATTGCTCTTACCGTGAGGCAAGTGAACAAAACTCCGTACCTCTTTTCACGATGCCTTGTTACCGTGACCTCTAGGGGACCGAACAGATCAAGTCCACAGTGCGAAAAAACTCGCTGGTGGTGAGCTACTCGAGCCTCAGGTAAATCACCCATTCTTGGAACCAATGGTTTACAGCTGCGAACGCGGCAGAACATGCACTGAGATACTACCGTTTTTACTGTAGGTCTCAGATTGACGATCCAGTATCGCTGTTTGAGTTCATTGACTACGGTTTCTTGGTTTGCGTGTGCTAACTTGACATGATAATGTCTAGCAATCAACTTGGCCACGTGATGCTTCCCGTCCAGGATCACAGGTTTTTTTGTTCCAGGTTCTACATCGTGAGCAGCTCCGATGCGGCCTTCGCAGCGTAACACTCCGTGTTCATCCAGGTAAGGAGTTAGGGTACGTAGCCGGCTACCACGAGGCAGTGGTTTGCCTCCTCTGACATTTATAAGTTCCTCACCGAATGACTCCATTTGTGAGTTTCTTATCAGGAAGTTCTCGGCGCGATCTAGTAAACTGCAGTCTATGTCAGATGGTATTTTTCGGCATCGGTCAACAAACTTGAGAACCGCAGCCATTGATCCCTTTAGCCGCAACCATGAAGAAAAACGCTCTTTCTGTGGAACGGGCAACTCTTCAAAAACATTATGTACTAGGTTAATACATTCCAGGTAAGTATCATCTGTATTTTTTAATTTAATTACATTTTGCGGCCACGATGATTCACTTTTGTATAAAAATGTAGGGCCCTTTAACCACTGTGACGTAAACAACTCGTTATCGAATGTTTCTCGGGTGGCAATGTCCGCGATGTTAAGCTTGGTAGGTATGTACCGCCATTCATCGCTGCGCGTTAACTCGTCAATCTCGCCTAATCGGTTAGCTACAAATGTTTTATAGTTGCGAGCATCGTTACCTATCCAGTGGAGTACAGTAGTAGAATCACACCAAAAATGTCGGCTTAATACTTGCAGTCGATGCTCTTGCTGTACTGTGTAAGCTAAACGTGCTGCCAATAACGCCGCTTGCAGTTCCATCCGCGGGATAGACATTGGTTTGACCGGCGCCACTCTGCATTTACTTGCGATGAAAGCTATTTGAATTTTACCATTTTGAACCCAACGCCAAAAGGCTACAGCACTCATTGCCTTGCTCGATGCGTCGCTGAACACGTGCAGCTGCAGGTCATTGTAGTCCCGGCGGCGGCTGGTAGTTGCGGGCGGAGGGGAGTCGCTCTTATCAGTAATAGTTACGTCATTACCTACTTGATGCGGCGCACCTGTCGTTGATGATAAGTAACATCTAGGCACGCGAATTTCACCGATTTTACTAAACAATTGAACCCAGTCGCGCCATTTTCTAAAAATATCCTCTGAGATTTCGTCGTCCCAGTCGATGTTTGACCTCCACGTGTCCTGCAACATTATCTTACCTTGAATGGTAAATGGCGACAAAAAACCGAAAACATCAAATACTGACATTACCACTCGTAATAAAATCCTTTTTGTTGGTTTTTTCTCACAGCTCAATATGTCTGCAGGAATGCGTTTTAATGAAACATCGAACCCGAGTTCATCTGTACCTGGAATCCAGATCAGTCCTAAAGTGCGTTCACCCTCGAATTGTCGGTCAATTTTTAACTTCAAAGCAGCAGTGCCCAACTTCTCTTTAGGAACGCAGTCGAGTACAGCAACACTATTACTGGTCCAGTTACAGATGTCGAAACCGCCTTCTTTGTGTATGTGTGAAACATCCTTAATTAATTGAATCGCGGCACCCTCTTCTGACATGCTATCTAAATAATCATCCATGTAGTGCTGTTTGCGTACAGCGGTGACAGCGGATGGCATTGATTCCTGAAAGCGTTCTGCGTTTTTATTTTTAATAAATTGGGCTATAAAGGGAGAACAGTTAGCGCCAAAAATTAGGGAGGTCATTGCAAATGTTCCGAAAGATTGTTCACGTTGTTCCGAATTTACTGGATTCAGTGAATTTTCCGGGCGCCTTTTCCACAGAAAACGCAAAGAATCCTGGTCCTCTTTCCTAATTTTTACACGCAAAAACATATCCTTAATGTCACCAGACACAGCAATTTTTTGTTCTCTGAACCGAGCCATGACGCCAAACAAAGATTGTAAGAGATCTGGTCCTGTTAAAAGATAATCGTTTAGTGACAAGCCTTGAGTTTTAGCGGCTGCGTCGAAAACCAAGCGAAGCTTTTTCTTGTTAGGATTATCTACGCCGAAGTGGGGGAGATACCACGTTTTTGCTGTCGGTACAGGGTTCTTTAACTCTACGGCGAAGTCGTTTTGAAATAAATGTTCTACGCGTTCTACATACCTTTGTGCGAACCCTGAATTCGCTTCCATTTTTTTCTCAATACCTTTTAGTCTTCTAAGGGCATTTGAGCGGCTGTCAGGCAACTTACAGTTCACATCTTTCCAAGGGAGGCCCACATACCAGCGGCCGTCGATGAAAGTCGCCGAGCGCTCGAGTTGACTTACAGCGCGCTGGTGTTCGACGTTTTCACGAGGCTTACCTGAGACTCCCAGTGCGTCGAGTGCGAAGAAGCGCCTCACCTCTTCATGCATGTCACTTAACTCCCGGCGGCAGTCATCGTCCAGGGCGGGCGGAGGCTGCGGCGCGCCCGGCTCCTGAAGAAATAGCACGTCGGCGGTGCCGGGCGGAAGCACCGCGCTACGCACAGCGCCATGAATGCACCAGCCTAGAGGGGTCAATGTGGCTGACGGCTCATCACGCTTTCCTACGCACACTTCAATTGGCAACAACACATTAAAGTTATCCTGTCCTATTAAAACTTCCGGTTTACAGTCGGAACTACTCAGAAAACCACTATTTACACTTTTTAAATGACCGTAACAGCTAATATCGGGCACATTTTGTACAGGTAAATTTAATTTGTCAATACTACGCGCGCTAATATTATGCAATTCGTTATTACCTACGCCGCTAATATTGAAATTTAAAACACAAGTACTACAAGTAATTTCGCTATCAGTCCATGCTCCACGAACGCGTAGGGTTTCATTGTAGCCGCGGAGACCGGCCCGGGCGGCGAGCTCGGCGCTTATCAGTGTCACCGTAGCCCCGTCGTCGAGCAGAGCGTTTGCACAAATCACACCGTTAGGTCCATGAATGTTTATAGGTAACACTTTTAACAACACTCGGCGGCTATTGTTCAAATGTGTGACAGTCTCGGTTGTCGCTGGCGGCGGAGTAGCATCCGTCACGTCTTCGATGAGTAGGTTTGCTGGCGGGCTTGTGGTTTTGGGCACGAAGTGAAGAAGGCGGTGGTGTGGGCCGCCGCAGCCGTCTACGTCACAGGCCGGCGCGGGACAGTTTTCGCGGTCGTGTCGTTCAGCTAGGCACTTATAACAAATTCCCTGGCGTTTTACGTGGTTCCACCTTTCTCTACGCATCGCACGTTTAAACTTCCTACACTCTATTAATTTATGGTATGAGCCTCGACAAAAATTACACTTATTTACACTTGGCTCCGCACTTTGCACTAATACTGTTTGACGATTTGCACTATTGTTGTTGTCTTGATAAATAAGTTGTCTCTGTCTCGGGTGCTCCATCCTTGAGGTAGATAAGCCGATGTAGCCGCCTGCAGTAGTTGACAACTTCACGGCTTCAATGTTCAAAAAGTCAGCAAGTATGTTCAGGCGCGACTTTTTGTTTTCCTTGACAAGTGTAAAGCTGTAGTCTGACCACTTTGATACAAGTACTGCAGGAAGCTTACTTAAAATCGTAGACGCGATATCCATGCCTTGTAGGTACTCCTCTCGGCCGACTGCTCGCACTGCCGCGACAAAATTTTGTACCTTCACAGCAAACGGTACTAACTCCTTGTAATATTCCTGTGGTACTGGTTGGAGTTTTCGTAACTCGGTCATAATACGGAATATTATGTGTTCAGGGTTCCCGAAACGTAGCTCTAATGTCGACATCAGGACGTCAGGGGACGTACCGCTCATGAGCAGGGCGGATACTGCTTCTCGTGCCGCTCCGTGGAGACACTTCCTTAGTCTCCATAAATGGCGGAGGCAGCCCGTCCGGTTGGCGTGACATCTCGGGGACAGGTTGCTCCTGGTGTAGCTCGCGGTGGCTCTGTTCAAGCCATTTGTTGATCTCACTGACGCTGCTTCGATCTTTTTCTTGGTGTGGACTGTATTGTTCGTCATCCAAGTCTGCCAAGTCAGCCTTTAGTTTTATTTCGATCAGGTCCATTTTAATTTTTGCCTTTTCCTGAGCTGCTTCGTACTCCAAACGTTTTCTTCGCGCTGTAATGGACGACGCCGCGGATTGACCGGACTTTGACCCCGGCCGGTTCGCGTCTTGTAACGGACGCCGCTCAGACTTCAGACTACCTTCAGCTACGACGATTGTTGGACTTAGGTTGGGCGTTTCCAATTTTCTGACCTGATTTTGTTCAGAATTCGGTGGTAAATTCTGGCTGGAACTTGGTAAAGGCTGGCCATCCTCAGCTGTCCTGGCTTGTTCCTTTCGGATTGCGTTCCTGGTGTTCACCATGTTATGCGTTGGAGTTCGGTACATAGACATAGATGAGATCCGCTCGAATGACCAATGTAGACGGTGGGAGGTCGTTTGCAGGATGAAAGAAACACTCAGTACTTTTCAGCTGTATATTGGGCGAAACACTCGCCAAAAACTTCGGTTCTAAACTAATGTTTAAATAAAAATAGGGACGCAGTGTGTCGCAAGTAATGGCGCAGATCTTGGACTAACTTTTTTTACATTGATGGTGGCGCCGCCTAGCGCAATATTCGTTACACATTAAAGGTAAAGGAGCGTTTTTAAACTAAAACCTAATAACAAATTAAATACTTAAAAAATCTTAAATTATTATTCACTAAACTAACTAAATTGTATTAATAAGTTACGTAAGGAGCGCGTCGCCCACACCTTTATTGTAGACATTACAAATCCTCGCCTTTGAAAATGTCGACAACAATTAATAAGGTAGGCGGGCGGCTCTAGCGTAGCAACCCGTTCATCAGTTGTTTGATATATCCCGTACGCCAAGCACTTGAGGTGAAGTTCTGCTGTGACGTCACATACGCAAGACAAGTTTTTTAGTGCTGTGCTAAAGAGTGGACATTTTGGTACATTGTGTCTAGACTGTTGGTACGCTCAGCGTAAAAAATAGTGAAAGTACATCTACAGATGAATTGCGCTGCGCATTTTCCAATGGTTCTAATTAGAAACTAATAAAATATTGTTAAATTGAATTAAGTCAGTTTAGATTTGGTCGTAAAAGTACCTACCTACTAATACTACGTTTACTTCGAAACGTGTACACTTAGATCTACAAATGGTCATCACAGATTTTTTACAAACATCCATACATAGCTGGGTAAACGCTTAAATAGACACCATAGAATTGAATATTATACTATAGAACAAAATCACGTCTTTTAAAAAAAGCTTTCAACATTTTAAACGGTATTCACAAAGTAATAGGAAATACCCAGCAAAACTAAAAAAAAAATATTGGCAATTAATTCCATAAATGGGTTTGATTTGTTTGCTAAAGCTTTAGGTAGCAGTGCTCAGAGACAAATAGATGTCGCATTATGTTGTCTTTGTGTGTAAGGTATGTTGGATAGGCAACCCCGCCTATGCGTTTATGCTAAAACAAAAGCGTCGATTCCAGGTAAGAATACTCTGCAAAAAACCCTTTACAAAAATGTGATTTATGACTTTGTTTACCTTAAAAATTATTCTTTCCCACGGCTTCTACTACTGGAATACAGATTTGCAGAGAACTATTGGGACCTTACCTCATAAGTTGTTTTTTTTTAACTAGTTAAAAGTTCATTAAAAAAAACTCTACAACATATATTGTTTACGTATGTAAATTGAGATACTTAAGAAAATTCCTGATGAAAATTAAAAAATCTATTTGATGAAGTGTAGAGGTTGTAAAAAGAGACTTTATAGTATTTTACAATTATTTGTAATTTTTAATTTGAATGTTATTTATGTCCTCAAAATTGAAACAACCTTTGATTTTACATAGTTCTTTATAATGACGTTTTGGATACGATGTTATCTATGATTGATTTATGGCAATGGTCGAGGGACGAACAGCTACAATTATAAATTATATTAATTTTTAGATTTTAAATTTATAGAAATTATAGTTTTAATTTTGTACATATTGGTATTTGAGGACGAAAGAGAATAATTAAAAAAAATATAATTTGCCAAAAGAAAACTAAGTATAGGTACTATATATTTTTTTATCCAGAATTAATTACGTATTTATACAAAAATAGAAAGAACGCGCGTGCGGTCGGTGCGAAGCCTAGATCCCTCTGGAGGGGCACGATAAGGACCGATGCGCTCGCGACACTAAAGGCTCCGTCCGCCCCATTTATATTGTCTCTATAATGTAAGGCCCCTGCAAACGCAAAAGCGGAGCGTTTTTTAATGGTGGCGAAAACACCAAGGGAACATTATTTTGTTGTTACGAGTGTTAGACAGATTTACCCAACAACTTCCATTTCCCAACTCAGTTTAATAAAGCTTGACGGCTATTGGTTTTTTCAAATTATAAGCTTTATAACACTAATACTATACGTTTTTTAACTAACAACTATAGCTTTGGAGTATAAATTGAGGTGTGTTTCCATGCCCATTGTCCAGGTATGATTCAATGAAATATCCCGCCACGCTCATGACAAAAATGGTGCCTTAAACTGTAACGAGAAATGCATCACATGACATGTGACTCATGAACTTAAAATTATTAAGTTACTTGAGTGAGATTATTTTGATTGGTACATAAATCGTTTTATTAAAAACTATTCCACCCGGCGAACTTCGCACCGCCTAACCTATAACTATCTTGTGCACGTATTAAACTTATAAACCTTCCTCTTGAATCACTCTATCTATTTAAAAAAAAACCGCATCGAAATCCGTTGCATAATTTTAAAGATTTAAATACGATTAAATAAAAGATAAAAAAATATAGTACAAAAAAACTATCGACTCTGTGATTAACAACCCTTTAACGAGATCGAACTTCGCAGTTTTTGTGTCTCTCCAGCGCCGAGTACTTGATATGAAGTAGTTAGTGACGTGCCACCGCTTTAGTTTGTTATATAATTCAGTTGAAAGTAATCAGACAAAACTCCATAAAAGCAAATTCTAATTGGGTTCTAGCATTACAAAAGTTTAAAAAACGGGAAAATGTTTAGCTTTTCGTATATTAATCACTCCATTGTTTATTTATCTCACATAAAAATTTTGGTTGATTTTGTGTGTCGATTGAATTTTGCAATCACTAATGTTTTTGAAGGTAAAATGCCTTGGCGTGGGGGAGCAACCTTCGTTTATTTCCTGCGGCGCCGAAAAGGTTAATGTAATGGACTTGACTCCACTTCCGTGGAGTATTTTGCCAATGTCAAGTTCACAAATTAGTTGTAAGGGTTGGCTTTAAGCCCGGCAACGTTGTACGGTTATATAAGAAGTTAATTGGATTATTGTTTTAAAGCCCGCTAACAAAACACGTGGTTTCGGAACCAATGTTAAAACTGAATTTGTGTATTCTTGACGTTTTTTTAAATCTGTCTGATACAAAATTGTTTATTTTGATTGGTTATTGACAAAAAAAAAACAATTCCTATAAAATAATTTGATTTTTTTTCTATTTCTAAAATGAGTGTCATTTTCTTGTTTTTTTTTGTGAACTCAGGTGAGACTCACATGTAAAGTTGTAAAAGAAACACAGGGGGTTCCAAATATAAAACAATTAGCTTTTTTTCTGAAAATGCGCAAAATCATCGTGTTTGCAATAGTGATGGACAAATCTTCAAAATAGTATGAAAAAAAATTTTTTTCAACTTTTTTATCAGCTACTAAAGGAAAGGGGGTTTATATTCATACTTAGATTTTTTTCGGAGTTTCTTCAGATTGGGACTTGATACTAAAAACTAAGGAATACGCATAACCCACTCCCTACGGTAAGGTTAGCAAGGAGCTACCGAAGGGAGCGAAAGAAAAGAATAAAATAAGTGTAACTTACCATCAGTGGCCAAGAAGTCAACTAGGGGCCCATAGTAGCTGACATCAGCTGCGAGATAACCGCTCCTGCAGGCAAAGCACCCCCGTACCAGGCCTGCGCGGTTGCAGCCAGACTTCCAGCCGCTATTCCAACTTTAGTGAACCCCAAAATCCCCGCTGCCCATGGAGCCCCGACCGCTAGTAGCCCGTACCCCACCGTATTTACAACCACCATGGTTGCAAATGTACTAAAAGGCATTTTTTTATTATTTTATATTGTCACTCGACACGTAAAGATGGCGACGCGACGCGTAATCTAATGAAGAAAATGTGTGGGGTGGGGTCTTTTGTAGCCGGCCGGAAGAAAGAATTAAAGATTGTTTCCCACGCTACGAAACGAGAACGGACGCGGCGGGCGCGTCGACGTTGTTTTTTTTTCAATAAACTGGCAATACATATTTTATCTTAACAGTGGGTTGCCTGAAAGACATCGCTTTAAGCGATAAGGCCGACCATTGCAATCAATGTTCTAATTTAAGAATATTGTTATATTTTAAGTTGATTGTAATGAAGAGTCTATCTATCTACATAAACGGACATATACTTTTTTGCAAATCATATTTTTTTATTAACAATGTACTTAAATAGTTGAATTAAATTAA
The DNA here is from genome assembly GCA_951802225.1 of Euspilapteryx auroguttella. Taxonomy (NCBI): domain Eukaryota; kingdom Metazoa; phylum Arthropoda; class Insecta; order Lepidoptera; family Gracillariidae; genus Euspilapteryx; species Euspilapteryx auroguttella. The sequence goes on from OX637669.1 coordinate 5,304,636, forward strand.
TAATACTCAAAACTCAAAATTTTTAAGAAGCCTACCATTTCGTCATTGTATTATACAATGGTAGGTAATATAAAGTAAAGTTGTAGTAAGTATAAAATAATATTAAAACTAATGATAATATTTTGTTCGCATAATACGTATATTATTTAAATTTTGAATCACGTTGCACGTTTCCATAGGTGGAAACAATACCTTATTTACTAATACCATTTATCGCCCTAGCCAATGCTCTATGGTTGGGGAAATCCTCTACCCTGCAAATATTACCATTGCAAGAATGTTGTTTACCACATTAACTGTTCCGTCGGATGAAATTTGAACCATTTTTTACTGTTCGAATTTTTTTTAAATAGCGTAGCTACTAGCGACGCCAACAATTTTTTTTTGATCCATAGACAAACTTCAGCTTGGAGAGGAAAAGGCATGTCAAGATTGACAAAAGCAGCCAAGAAGCTTATAAAATTTTTTAGTGTCATGTCAATCTTGGTTGACTGATTGATTGCTTTAATGAATAATGCCTCAATGCCTCAATAAATGCATTAAAAAAAAAAACTGACAGGACAGTTGGTCTGTCTGTGTCACTGTGTCTGGTCTGTGTGCTGCCGGGGCACGGTCGTAAACGCCAGGATTTTACGATCTATCCAAGAAAAACTACAAAAAAGATGGCTTTAAAAAACGATTTGCGACAATTGCTAAAGCCCTACTACTGGGTGAATATTCTACTCAGCATTGGTTACGTTACTTGCAAGCGTACGCCGCTGATATGCAGTTATTTGTTCCCCGAAAGTGACTGTGAGCTGGACAGCCGTGAATCTGAAATTCTGTTTTTCCTGGTAATCGTGGTGATGCTGCGGACTAGGAAGGCTGGCAGCGTCACTATGGTCAACTACTTATCCTCTTCCTTTGTTTACACGAAGATTGCAAACCTTATTCTGTGGTTTTACGCCGATGTAAGGTAAGGTACTACATACTAGCTCTAGCTAGTAACTTGGTTAAGTGTAGTTAGTACAAGTGAAGGTCGGTCCGGATGCTCTAATAATGGTCTAATTTACGTCTTTGTCCTCATCTAATCAGGTCACACAAGTTTTGTCTACACATGTAATAAAAAGACTAAAGATTGTGTGTGTTTGAATTGAATAGGCCCTAAAACTACTGAAGCAATATGAAAAAAAATTTCACCTTTAGAATTAAGAAAAATTTTCCTGAATGAAAATAGACTAAGGTAGAATTCAGAATAGCAAATGGGCCATAATTAATATGTTACTGCTAATGTGGGAAACTCAAGTGCAGAATAACTCGTTAACTATGCAAAGTGCGGATACCCAATATTTCACATAACATTTGGGACGTTAACTGACCTAAACAGTTAACCTTTGTATATGTAACGCAAGGCGGGTAAAACACCCCAGTCCACGGCAGCTCGAGAAAGCATTGAGGTGGTGTGCATACAAACAAATAACAATCAAAAATGAGCATGGGAAACCTGCAGGGTAGCATGACCAAATGAAGCTGTGCAGCCGTTACAATAGAATAATTAAATAACAAGAGAGAGAGAGAAATTATGGTATGTTAGTATGTATTTCTACAGGTCTTAAGAGCCAGTTTACTGCGATGCTAGCGCCATTCTCTAAAAAGAACTATACCTTCTAAACTAAGGCAAATATCAAAAATGTGGCACAGTATGACACTAGATAATCTTGCTAAGTATTTTTTGAGCACAGTAAAGTAGTCCTAACTTAAAAGAACAAAATTATCCACAGATTTTTGACAAAAGTGGTCACTTTTAGCAACACTTTAGCTCTCTTTGGTCTTTAACTTAAAAGCTATACAACAGTGCCCTAAAAATACTAGGTTACATTATTTAGTGTCATACTATAATTTCATTTCGCCAATGGCGCTAGCTTCGCTGTAAACTGGCTCTTTACAGCTGGATTTATGAATTTTGGTATGAGGTTAGCTGAAACCCTTTTTTTTAAGGCGGGGAAACTCCTAACGAGTACCCTGCAGCCCCGGGGGGAGCCGTAGGGTTATGTGGGATTCGCACCCACTAAAACCCCGCCGGTGTCCTTCTCGGCTGTTAGCAGGAGGGTCGCCGACAGTGTTATGTCTCCGCGACCCCCCCCATCATCGGCTATATAGCCTCTTCTCGGGGGGACGTTGGGGTCGTCCCCCCTGGAGTGTGGATAGCTCGCCCAATGCTCGACGACGGAAACTGGACAGTCGCGTTTCGCCGTCCTTCTCGGGGCCGTTGAATGACCCCGGGGTCCCCTCTTAGGCTACGAACGCACAGGCGGTTTTTTGCCGCGCGGATTTTATGTAACATACTGAATCCTATGGAAGTGTGCGCGGAACCAGCGGATAAAAAACCGCGCGGTTAAAAATCCGCTGTCGCGGTTTTATTTCCGCGCGGCTAAAAATTCGCCTGTACCTTCGTGGCCTATGAATAAGGTTGAAAATGAAATAACAACCTTTCCAACCGCGCGGAAATAAAACCGCAACAGCGGATAAAAATCCGCCTGTGCGTTTGAAGCCTAAGTCGCCTCTTTTTCTCTCTATTCTTCGGCTCGGTACTGCAGGGCGTTGTATAACTATGCCTACAAAAGTAACCATGTATAGGCAAAAGTTTGTGTGTGAGGGATGGAACGCTCAAATTTGGTATGAGGTAGGCTGATACCCTGAACACAATAAGCCGCGGGGAAGGCTGCTGGACACAGCTACTTTTCAAATATATTGTGTGCTACTGCAGTAATTTATCTACAACTTTTTTTGTTTTAATTTTCAGATACGGTCTGTGTTTCGGTGCAGTCTTCATCCTCGTGGGGCTGGTGCTGCCGGAGCCCTCCTACACGGGACCCGAGCACGTCACCTACTTTAGAGGACACGAGAGTCTTGAGGTAGCATTTTCTTCTCGTCTCATCTCCATCGTGTAATATTTTAGTAATTGTTCGGATTTTACTAAACCAATACATATTTATAAAGAAAGGAAAACGCCTAGATTATATAATGCTGAAGCGATCGACATCGAAATCATTGTGATTTGCTAAGTTTTAGGTAATCAAGTCAAATTCTTTATTCAATATAGGATACAAGATATCACTTATTGAAAGTCAATTAGACTACATCTAATCTAATCGCTATTGATACCTTATTTGGTAAAGTATCCTATACTGTGAGAGGCGAGGTAGTTCAGGGTGCCCATCAATTGGCTCAGGTAAACAAATGTTTCCCTTGCCTTACGACAATAGTCGCCTGGAGAGGCTGCCAAACGAGCCCTCCTCTGTCAAATGATTCTACTCCCTTTCGCAATGATTTTACAGCGTAGAGAAGAAAGGGGTAACAAACTCTACTGTACAATTTATCTCTCTTTCTTTTCTTTTCTTTTTGTTTTGTGATATTACAATTATTGTTATTATTATACAATTAGGTGACAATACAATGAAATGAATATTTTTGCGTTGCTACACTGTCCTCTTAAGACGATTTACGACAAATAAATGGAACGAGCTAATGAACAGAGTCTATCTCTTTGATATAGCATACTGAGGGCAAGGGACAGTCATATATCAGTCGCCCACATCGGTTACTACATTTCATTGGAAAAAGTAGTAAATATTGAATATCTTTTTAATTATTACTTTTAAATCAAATCTGAATTACCAGAATTTAATTTTGTTTATTATCGTTATCCCTAGGTAGTTTTAACAAAAACTAGTAACTAATTTCGAAGAACTAGCTATTCCCGTTTTTTGGAATGGTTATCTTTGACGAAATAATGTATCGAGGTTTTTTGATTCCACTAGTGATTCTCAATTATAAAAAACATTGTTATATCCTCAAAAAGGTTATATTAACATTCCAGATCTTTACCTTCTATAGATTAAGAGAATGACTTGATCTAAAAGACCTTAAAAACTCATATAGCGTCTTTATGATTGAAGGAGGAGCTCCGCCTGAGGCCGGGCGCGGCGTGGCTGGTGTGCCTGTACGCGGCCTGGCACCCCGCCTGCGTCACGCTCGCGCCCGTGTTCGCCGAGCTGTCCGCCAGCTATAGACTTGACAACTTCAAGTTTGGCAAGATTGATGTTGGCAGGTAAGTGGTTTGGTTAGGTTAGATTATAGGCTGATCTAATATAGGGTCATACAATTCTCTTCTCCATAATTCATAATGTTGAAATTAAACTAAACTTTTAATTTTTGCAAAAGCATAGGCCCCCAAGCTTATGGAAAATTAAAGTGGTCAAAAAAAACATCCAATTAAGTCAAAGTCAAAAGTAAAAAATTATTTGTTCAATATTATGTATTCTATATTGTAAGGTGTACCTTAGCTATACCATGCTATGCATATTTGACACTTATAAAAAAAACTCGGCTAAATGTAGGTCCCGCTCTTGAGCTGGTGCCTCTGCCTAACCCTTCGGGGAATAAAAGCAAAAAAACTAGGGATTTTGCGAAAACTCGGATAATTTAATAATAGGATTACTTTTTTTTCAATCATCCTGACATAAAGTAGGTATTTTGCAAAAAAAAAAAAATTTGAAACCTACCTTAACTCTGATTGGCTACATTTTTGCTGGCTATTGGCTCTATATATATTAGTTCGTTAAAATACCTTTGACGCTACAGAGAACCAATCAGAATAAGAGTTGGACAGCAAGCAATATATAAAGTCTTAAAATGTTTGTAGTAGGTAGTCCAGGGAAGGTTTAAAAGGTAAGAAAATATGGAAAAATTGATTTTTTTTAAGAATCATAAGGCGCGATACAAAGTTGACCAGGAACACCTAGTATTAGTCGTAGTAAATTATTTATTTTGTCTAAACCAGATACCCGGAAGCGGGCGCGAAGTACCGCGTCTCGTGTTCCCCGACGTCGCGGCAGCTGCCCACGCTGCTGCTGCTGCGGGGGGGCGCGGAGGCCGCGCGGAGGCCGCAGCCCGACACCTCGGGGAAACTGCAGAAGTTCGTACCCGACACTATGTTTTAACCATACTATTCGTAGAGAACCTTCTCCTGAATGTAACAAACCGCATCAAAATCGGTTCAGCCAAACGCGAGATAATCGCGGACAAACATACATACATACATACAGGTCAAACTGATAACCTCCTTTTTTGAAGTCGGTTAAAATAGCCTAACTGGAGGTCTACTTCTCTGGTTGCTTGTATGGTAAATACTAGATATCCAGTCTAAATTGACATACGTCATATAGCTTTTTATGAATAACAGGATAACTTTTAACTATCTTATTTAGAATAGAATAGATTCTGGTTAGTTCGATTCCAGGTTTGCCAAGCAAAATTAAAAACAAAAAAAAATGCAAGGAATGAGTTCTTTGACTAATATGCATCTCACACATAGACATATGACATAGACATAGACAAATATTTATTCACACACATAGCACTTACAAAAAAATAAAATATATTAACAACATAGTAAAATACAATAGTCAGGTATTCCCTAAGAGCTTCGCTTTATACTTAATAATAATAATATTTCATTTGTTTTATTTTCAGATTTCTTTTCTCAAAGGACAATATAAAGGCTGCTTTCGACCTGGACGGTGTTTATGAAGAGTGTAAAAAGACCAGCGGAAAAGCAGGCGCCGAGGAGGATAAGAAAACAAAGTAGATTTTTGGGTAGGGTGGGGTAAATAAGGCTTTTTTTTGATAATTAGGTTTTTGCAAAAAAAAAACCCTTGGGATTTTGCGAAAACCCGGATAATTTGATATAAGGATTATATTTTTCAAAATGCAGTTTTTTTTTGCAAAAAAAAAAAAACTAGTATAATTGAAAAATTTGATACCTTTCTTAACTCTGATTGGCTAGATTATATTTCTTGCTAGTCGAAGGTATTAGAACGAACCAATCAGAATAAGAGTTAACTAGCCAGCAATAATCTAGCCAATCAGAGTAAAGGAGGGTTTAATTTTTTTAACTGTACTAGGTTTTTTGCTAAAAAAAAACTACTTTTTGTCAGGATGATTAAAAAAAAAACTAATCAAATTATCCGAGTTTTCGCAAAATCTCTAGTTTTTTTTGCAAAAATAACTAACTATCAAATCCTCCTACGATATAAAGACCGGTCTTGACTTGAGTAACCCAAATCCAGTGCATTTCCGCATACTTCACCAGTTTTTAATTTTTTTTGAGGTTAGTTTAAATTGGTCAACCAAACTTCACAGTTGTCAAAAGAGGGCAAATTATCGTTACCAATTTTGATTTATCCTTGCCGGCTATAGCGCTGTGTGATGTGTCTTGTTTACGCCCTTATTTACTTTAGATACCTTATTTATTTAAGAGGCTTATTACAGTGGTATTAGCACCAATGGCGAATCAAATAAAAATACATGTAAACCATTGTAATTAAATAAATGAAAAAAAAAAAAGGTTTTCTTGTTTGTCACTAGATAAAATTGCTTTGTATTTTAGGTCACTGTTTTTAGTCCTGAGTTTATATCTATAGATTATTGCCTAAAGTGGCCACTTTTAGCAAAAAAGCGCATATTTCATATAGATCTTTATCCTGAAAGCCACACAATAAAAGTGGCTTTAAAAATTCTAAGAAGATCATCTAGTGAGAGAATCATTATCCATAGATTAGAAAATATTAATTTGTCTCGAGATTGGCGCTAGTATCGCGGTGTAAGCCCTCTATGTATAAAGCCAGCCATATAGAGGGTTAAATTAAATTAGTCACCAATATTAAATTAAGTTAGTGGTCGCGCTTTGTAACTGAGATTTAAATGAATGAAGAATAATTTTACTGCACAAAAGATACAGTTGTGATAAAAGTTGAACTTATCGCTAGATATTTGGAATTTTTTGTTTTTTTTTTCTTTATTAGACAAGACTGTCAATTTTAATTTCAAGATTTCTGATTAAAAAATATTGATGACTAATTTATTATGACCCGGTAGTACCAAAGCTGCCATGCCATTGTTCTTATAGTTTTAAGTTATAATAAGATTAATAGAATAAAACTGTATCTAGTCTAGTTTTTAGAAGATTTTTGTTCACAAATGGTAGTGTGTTTACATAAATTTTACCGACAATTTTTTTTAAATTATCTTATCGTAAGTATTCTTAAAAAAAAAAATGGCCGGAATAATTAATATCGAAAGAGTTCTGCTTTATTCTTTTACATTTCAGTTACAGTTGAAAGTAGAAAGCAATACAATCTTAAAATTGTAGTGATTTTTTTTAAGTAAATATGAATGAATGAATGAATATACACTTTATTGTACTCAAATCTAATAATATGTTAACAATCAGCATAAAGTAAGGTGACAATAGGCGACCTCTATATGCGGCGAATATGTGTATTTTTCGTTTTTTTTTTTTTTTAAATAAGTTGCTTATTTTGCTGGTAGCTTCATAGCATACTGCACAATAATTTGTGAAGCGGGAGAGTTCAATGAGGCACCTGTTTGTGTTATTTATCAGGAATCTCAATAACTTTTTTATATTTTTCATTTTTATTATTATTATATTAACAATACTTATTTAATCTGATCTGACTTTGTTTTTTTATTAAATACTTACGCTAGTAGATAAATAAAAGTATGTTTTAAAACAATTACAAACCATTTATTTCATTTGAAAACAGAGCTTAAATTGTTGATACTCCCTCCAAGAGTTTCGTTTACTAATTTAAGGGCTTACTCGGTGCGAAACTAGCGCCACTCTGATAAATAATTAATAACTTCAAACAAAACCATGTCCGAAATAAAAAAATTGCTTAGAATTTTTAAGGCTTTGTTGTGTAGCTTTCAGGTTCCAAATCTAAGAAAAAAACCGTTTTGCCGAAAGTGGCCACTTTAGTTTCGTAAAAAAGATATTTCAAAGATCATTACCCTAAAGTTTCACCACAGGCCTTAAAAAATCTAAGCATCATTATCTAGGGAGTCAAAGACGCATATTTTTGATTTCGGACATGGTTAAACCATCTAAACTTTAGAAGATATTAATTATTTATCAAAGTGGCGCTAGATTCGACCCTTAAAAATTACCTTGTATGATATAATACAATGACTAGAATAGAACTGGACCTGGCGACAAATCCTCCATAGCTTAGCACCAAACCTGAGAAAAATATACTGGTAATAAATCTTTATTCTGAGTAATAAATCAAGGAATGATTTACCTCACCATAATACCTAGCTTTCCTCAAGCAACATGAGACGATATCTCAAAAACCAGCAGTTCTGCAAATTGGTTCGATCAGCTGACCAATGTTGCTTTGGGAAAGTTGTTAAGTATGGTGAGCTGAACAGTTCCCAGTTTACCGCGATGCTAGCGCCATTCTCGAAACAAAAAAATCTTCTAAACTAAGCCAAATATCAAAAATGTGTGGCGTGGCACAGTATGACACTAGATAATGTAGCCTAGTATTTTTGAGCACAGTAAAGTAGTCCTAACTTCAAAGAACACAATTATACACAGATTGTTGCTAAAAGTGGCCACTTTTAGCAACACTTTGTAGATTTCTTTGGTCTTGAACTTAAAACCTATACAACAGTGCCCTAAAAATACTAGGCTACATTATCAAGTGTCATACTGTGCCACATTTTTGATATTAGTCAAGTTTAGAAGTTTTTTTTTTTTCGCGAATGGCGCTAGCATCGCGGTAAACTGGCTCTTATTACCACCTTGTCAGAACACCAACTATCAAAGCCGTTTTTATTTTTCTATAATAATATTTTATGTAATTTTTAATACTATCTAAAATCTATATAAAAACAAATCTATCAAGTATTTTGTCTAGCAGGAAGTCAACGATGACTTTGAGGCGCGGCCTCTGTTCCTCAGTGGAGGCCCAGTCCTTGCTGCCCGCCTGGGACGACTCGGCTGATGGCAAAAAAAAAAAAACTATTAAAATAAATTGTAATACAATCCATAGTAATATTATAAACTAGTCGACCCGGCGAACTTCGTACCGCCTAACCTATGACTATGTTGTTTTCCCGGCAAGTAATAATTCGAATTTTTCTCGCCATAAAAACCATCTTCAACAAACATAAAAAAAAGTTGGTAAAATTGGTCGAGGCGTTCTGGAGTTATGCGTTACCTACACATTTTGCTATTATAGATGATAAGTTACTCTGCCTGTCTCGCTTTTACGACGAAATTACTGAACCGATTTAAATGAAATTTGGTACACAGATAGTCTAGATAGACTCTGAAGAAGCTCAGCTGTTGCTAGACTGCTAGAGCCTGAGAAAGGAAAATGGCTACTTTTGGAGCCCACTGCTGGACATAGGCCTCTCCTCTCGCACGCCACGCGCCACGGTCCTGCGCCAGTCTGATCCACTGCCTACCGGCGACCTTTACTATGTCGTCAGATTATCGGACTGGTGGTCGGCCTACTCCACAAAACATAATAAAAAAAAACCAATTTAAATTACGAGTTTAGATTTATGAGCAGAGCTACAGAAAGCTAGCCTTAAAAATGGTACTGACCACTGCTACCCTCCTGGGCGCGCCAGGCCTCCAGCTCGGCCTCACTGATGGAAGCCCCACCCTCGGCGAACACCTGGATGCTGTACGATGACACCGAATGTGACCAGTGACCGAACACTCCTATACCTGCAATGTTTTTATTAAAGACCAGCTGACACGCTGAACTTTGCCATAGAATATAAGATCTATTAACTATGTTCTTATGACTAGCCAGATTATTTTAATTTTATGGACTTGACTCCACTTTAGTGGAGTATTTTGGCAATGTCAAGTTCACAAATTAGATTAAAAGGGTGAGCTTAAAGCCCGGCAACGTTGTACGGTTATTATAAGTTTATTGGATTTTAAAGCCCGCTAACAAAACACAGTGGTTTCGGAACCAACGTTAAAACAATAATCCTGACTACCCAGAATGGGCAAATAAAAAAAAACAATAACAAAACCACCCTGTCAAATGTTTGCACCTTGGATTACTACATTATTTGAGTTTAAGTAACAATCCATATTTTTTTATAATCTTAAATAGCCTGTCACTCAGGGTAAGTGTAGCTAGCTTCCCAACAGCGAAATAATTTTTCAAATCGGTTCAGTAGTTCCAGAGCCTATTTGATGCAAGCAAACAAACAAAAAAACAATCAAATCTTGCCTCTTCATTATTGCTATAGATATAGAAGACTTAGTCCTCTGACTACCCAGTAAGCCATGGCATAGTGGGATGCATAAAATATACTTATTTTTTATTCATTTAGTCATTACAACCAGTAGACGTCCACTGCTGGACATAGGTCTCCCCCACAGACACATATTGTCACAAGGACAAACATTGTGGAGGGAATTTGCCGTAATCGCCACACTTGGCAGCTTTGAAATTCCCTAAGTCGCCTTTTACGACACCCACAGGAAGAGATGGGATGATATTATTCTTGCCGGTAGTATTTTTCTAGCTGCTTAGTAGTGATCTGCTATTCAGGATGGTCTATTTTCACATTTGGCACCCCTAAACCACTTTGCCTCATGATGTACCGGATACTATGTTTTCAAAAAATGTAAGATAGTTTTGTTAACTTGACTAAGTGGCGATCACGAACTGGAAGACGAAGAGTAGGCAGACCCTCCACAAGGTCGTCAGACAACCTGGTGAAGTCTGCGGGAATACACGGATTGAGGGTTGCTCAAGACAGGTTGCTGTAGCGTTCTGTGAGGGAGGCCTTAGTCCAGCAGTGGACTTCACAACATACCGACAGGTCTTGGGAAGGTTGCGGGGACCTGCACCGTGTCCACGCCGCACGTCGCTGAGCTGAAGTTGTTCTTGTCTATCTCATAACTTGGTCTAAAATTATGAAAAAATATTTTTAAACTTTTATACATATCTAATAGTAATTTTACATTTTTATATAAAGACTATTACACAAAAAAGTGCATAGGATGATGTACATAAAAAAACACTTATCTTACTTATGGACTCAAAATGAAATCATAACCTAACTTTCGAAGCACAAGTTTACCACCAAAAACAACTTTAAAAGTAACTTACTTATTATTATCAGCTATATAAAGGTCCGCATCACCAGATATCGAAGTCAGCTCTACCACAAGAGGCCCCGTGTGTCCCAATTGCCAGTAGGAAAAGTTACCAGCCCCAACCGAGCCAGTCACTGTGTCCAATAGGATATTTTCAAGTTTATCGTTGATGGAATCTACTAATGGCGACAGGATGGAAGAGATGGAGGATACCACTATGATTCCTAGTAGAATTAGTATAAACTCGCGGCGCATTTCGCCGTTTTAATTAATTTTTCGAAAGGAAGTGCAATGGAAACAGTGTTGCCAACGGTTGAAATAGCAATCCACCAGATAAGGCTCCTCAAACCACCAGAAAACCACTAACAAAAATATGCCCCCCTCTGAAAACCACTAAAATTTCCACTAGGGTGCATGACACATGAGTGGACATACGTTAATAGGGGACAGTGACAGTGGTGACCCTTTGCTCAAATACCGTTCTACCCCAAATATATGACCTGGGAGGCAAATTTCTTAACATCGACTCGTAATTGACTTGTTAGCGACTTCGTTAACCATTGCCGCTTTAACAAATGTGATTTCTGTTACACGCCCAAAGAAAACAGCAATGGTTAACGAAGTCGCCAAAAAGAACAAGACAATTACGAGTCGATCGTTTTTATTTAAGAAATTTGCCTCCCTGGGCCCTTTCATTTTTTAAGGATTTTTTAATGTTCAATTTTTAAGACTTGAGCCCTAACTTGAACTTGAAACTTTAACGTGGTCCCTCTCGGTATGGCGCGAAATTAAAAAATTTTCGCGTTTTTTATTTATTCTGGCGAAAGTATTAATTTAATAAAGTTTTAATGAATTCGCTTATGTAAGAAATAAGAAACCATCTCCCACATTGTAAAAAATGCGATTTTTTTTTAATTTTGCGCCATACCGAGCGGGACGACCTTTTTCTAAAAATTAACCAATTTGCAACCTTAAAATTGTATTGCCATCTAGATCTTAAACTATAAAACTTCTTTAAAAACTATAATTAGGTGCTCAAGACAGCTACAAAGAAAACTAAGGGTCCTCGAAGTATGGACAAAAATATGAAAAAAAAAAATTACATCGACTTTGTATATTCAATTGAAAAAAAAAAGGAAAATTGTTGTAATTCTACTAAATTGTCTAAAACATCTTTAGTTCATAAGCTTTGTAACAACATACCGCAATTCCAATTTATTCAAAAACTGCAACAGTTCTTGGTCTAATTTTTCCACTAAAAAAATCCACTAGCCACTAAACGCAAAAAATGGCCACTAAATGGGGGTTCCAAACCACCAGATTTAGTGGAAAATCAACTAAGGTGGCAACACTGAATGGAAATGGAAAATATTTTTTGTTTTGACACAGACAACACACAGATTATTGCAGATTATATTGGATTTGACGTATACATTTTCGTTCATTTTCTTGGGCTTGTTCCATGCTTGTTCAGACTTCAGGCATTATGACCGAAAAAACTTTGAACAAAATAAATTTGGTTTTTACTTATTTATTCTGGTAAATTAAAATGCAAAAATTATCATATCATATTATTATAATCACTGTAACAATATAATGTTAAGTAAGTTACTAAAACATAAAAACGTTTCGATTAATGTTTTTTTTTTAAATACTTAACTCATTATATTATATACAGGCTGTTAATTTTTGGAGTGCGGGTTTTGCACAGCCAAGTTTTGCACAGCCAAGTTTTTTGTGTACATGGCTACGTAAAACTTGGATGGCAAAAACATTGACGCGCATGAACAGGCCGTACAAAACTTGCACGAAGGTGTCGTTACCACCCAAGTTTTGTACGACAGAGTTTTGTACGACAAGTTTTGCACATCCAAGTTTTTCACGTACGTGTCGTTCATACCCGGCTGTACAGAGGTGTCGTTGGTGTCCCTTCCGTCACAAATTGGATTATATTTGGACCAATCACAACGCTCGGCACATCAATCATATTGTCTAGCTTTGTTTTCATTTACATAATTATTAGTCTTACGTGTCTATGGTCAGTTACCTTTTTTTTGCAGGCAAAGGAAGCAATTTATGAAACCTTAATATCATAATATTACTATTTTGATTTTAAACCAATAGGTACCTACATACATTACATACAGCTTGGCACAGATAACTAGAAAATAATGGGGGCGCCACTTTGTATGTGTAGACTTATTATTATTATTATTAGGAGCCTGTACTGTCCCACTGCTGGGCAAAGGCCTCTCTCCCCTTCTTCCACTCATCGCGTTCTTGCGCGGTCTGCCACCAGTTTTTGTCTACTGCTCTCAGCTCATCGCTCCATCTCTTTTTCGGGCGACCACGGTGCCTCTTCGCGTCTTTTGGTAGCCATTCTGTCGCTTTTCGGGCCAGAAAAATCAATATGATTGTCGTTTGATAGGTTTTTGGGGTGCTGATAACGAAAATGACAATCATTTTAAAATCCAAGATGGCGGTCTGTTTTTTTTTGAAAAATCGATGTGGGTGTCGTTAAATAGGTTTTTGGGGGCGCTGATAACGCAAATGACAATCATTTTGAAAGTTAAGATGGTGGACAAAATTTTTTCGTGAAAAATCGATATGGGTGTCGTTTAATAGGTTTTTGGGGTCGCTGATAACGAAAATGACAATCATTTTGAAATCCAAGATGGCGACAAATTTTTTTCGTGAAAAATCAATATGGGTGTCGTTTAATGGGTTTTTGGGAGCGCTGATAACGAAAATGACAATCATTTTGAAATCCAAGATGGCGGACAATTTTTTTTCGTGAAAAATCAATATGGGTGTCGTTTGATAGGTTTTTGGGGTCGCTGATAACGAAAATGAAATCATTTTGAAATTCAAGATGGCAGACTTTTTTTTTGAAATATCGATATGGGTGTCGTTTAATAGGTTTTTGAGGGCGCTGATAACGAAAACGACAATTTTTTTTTAATTCAAGATGGCGGACAATTTTTGTTTTAAAATATCGATATGGGTGTCGTTTTATAGGTTTTAGGGGCGCTGATAACGAAAATGATAATCATTTTGAAATCTTAGATGGCGGACAAGATCTTTTCGTGAAAAATCAATATGGATGTCGTTTGATAGGTTGTTGGGGGCGCTGATAACGAAAATGACAATCATTTTGAAATCCAAGATGGTGCACATATTTTTTTTTGAAATATCGATATGGGTGTCGTTAAATAGGTTTTTGGGGGCGCTGATAACGCAAATGACAATCATTTTGAAATTCAAGATGGCGCACATTTTTTTAAATAGATATGGGTGTCGTTTAATAGGTTTTTGGGGGCGCTGATAACGAAAATGACAATAATTTTGAAATCCAAGATGGTGGACAAAATTTTTGTGAAAAATCGATATAGGTGTCGTTTAATAGGTTTTTGGGGGCGCTGATAACGAAAATGACAATCATTTTGAAATCCAAGATGTTAGACAAAAATTTTTCGCGAAAAGTCGATATGGGTGTCGTTAAATTGATTTTTGGGGTCGCTGATAACGAAAATGACAATCATTTTAAAATCCAAGATGGCGGACATACATTTTTGCGTGAAAAATCGATATAGGTGTCGTTTAATGGGTTTTTGGGGGTGCTGATAACGAAAATGACAATCATTTTGAATTCCAAGATGGTGGACAAAATTTTTTCGTGAAAAATCGATATGGGTGTCGTTTAATAGGTTTTTGGGGGCACTGATAACGAAAATGACAATCATTTTGAAATTCAAGATGGTGGACAACATTTTTTCGTGAAAAATCGATATGGGTGTCGTTTAATAGGCTTTTGTGGAACTGATAACAAAAATTACAATCATTTTGAAATCCAATATGGCGGACATAATTTTTTTTTTAAATCGATATGGGTGTCGTTTAATAGGTTTTCGGGGGCGCTGATAACGATATTTACAATCATTTTGAAATCCAAGATGGCGGGCATAATTTTTTTGAAAAATCGTTATGGGTATCGAGTTATAGGTTTTTGTGGCGCTGAGAACAAAAATGACAATCATTTTGAAATTAAAGTTGTCAGACATAATTTTTTCGTGAAAAATCAATATGGGTGTCGTTTAATAGGTTTTTGAGGGCGCTGATTACGAAAATGACAATCATTTTGAAATCCAAATCCTGCAGATAGGACCTGAACCAGTTGATGACGTCAAAAGAAATATTGAAAGAGCCTAACAAAGCTTGGAGAATGTCAAAATCGACTGAATTAAAAGCATTGCTAAAGTCCGTAACCTGACCACTGTCCATGCCCCATCGGATATCGTCTGTAATTTTCGTAAGTGCTGTCACAGTGCTGTGACCAAGTCGAAATCCAGATTGAAAAGGGTTAAGAAGGTTATGACTAGAAAGAAAAGAGCTAAGCTGGTTATAAACAAGGCGTTCGAGAACTTTTGAAAGGAAATGAAGAATCGAAATTGGTCTGTAGTCTGTCAGTAAAGATGGTTTATTTATTTTAGGCAACGGAGTGACTGATGCATTTTTCCACAGAGACGGACACGTCGTCACTGCCAATAGCATTTGAAGTAATTTGGAGAATGCTCCTCTTAACAGACTCATCAGTAAACTGAAGGAATGAAACAGGAGCAAAGTCAGGAGTCGGAATTAAGGAAATGTGATTTAACGTTTGCGTTTTCAAAGGACCATCAAATTTTGAAGACGAGGAAAAGTGTTTGTTTAATTCGGTAACGTTTAAATCATTAGGAAGTGAGTTTTGGTGAACTTCCAACTCCTAAAGTCCTAAGAAATTTCCAGACTTTCGCTGGGTCACCTTTTTCAATTGAGTTGTGGATATGATGCCTTGGGGCGTCCCTACACATCTTATTGCAGCGATTTCGTAGAGACTTATACTTTGTCTGCATCGGATGGGTCAGATCTTAGTTTGGTCTTGGCACGAGCCTTGCGAACCAAGAGCGACTTTAATTCTTCCGTTAACCACAGGAAGGTGCTTTACCTTAATGGCTCGAATGGGAGCGTGAACGTCGCAAAGTTTAGTGAGAAGAGAATTGAACAAGGAGATTTGCTTGTCAACGTCTGCCGCGTTTCCGATCACAATCCAGTCCACTTGTCGTGCATCTTCTAGAAAACGTTCCCTGTCCATGCCACGAAAATTGCGTTGAAAAAGAATTTTGGCTTTTGCTTTCGGAGATCGGAGTTCGTACGATAGGAAAACCATATCGTGGTAAGAGAAAGCGTCAGCCGGTCACTGCCCATGAAAACCAACATGGTGGGGAGAAGATAGTAGCATAAGATCAAGAAGAGACGGGACACAGTTTGGAAAATGATGCGTCGTATCCAGTGGTAGTATATGCATATTTCAAGAATTGACAATTGATTTTACTGAATTAGATCGGGAGTAATTTTTTAACAAACATGTATTTAAAAGCACCCATTATAATAGAATGACTGTAGGAAGGGATTAAATTATTATGAGACTCTCAAATGAGGCGAAGTAATTATTAGAGCAGGATGGACTATAGAAGGCACCCAACAATACCTTGACCTTCGACAGGAGAACCTTTACGAAGAGATGCTCACCAGCATCCGAATAATATTCGTCATCATCACTTTTGTCATCCAATATAATTTAAATATACAATACTATAAAGATAAATAAGGTAATATAATAAATATTTATAGTAAATATATACAGTGTGTCCTGGGAAGTTATAACATAATTTTAAGGGTGTATTCTATGATCAATTTCATCGATGAAAACACCCCATATGGGGGGTCGCAGCCTCTTCCCCCCCTCAGTATGATGTTTTTAATTATATTTTTTTTGCAAAAGTCGACCCCGCCTACTTTTAAATTCACAGTTAAAGATCTAAGGCTCACAGAACCTGCATTAAGGTCTTGATCGAAGGCTAAGTAGTTAGGCTACCTAAGTTACTAACAAAATAACCAAGTGTTTTTTTTAATTTTATTATTTGATTGGTGGCTATGCAGGGCTTTAACAGCCAAGTATCACTGCGACCTTTGCAGATCTATTGTGATCGCCACTATTATATTTTATAGTTCAGCATCAAGGCCTGGTTGCTTTCAGGAACAACAGTATGTCCTTGAAACTGAGAGATTTTATCTCATCCGGCTGCAACAAATGTTTTCCGAGATGGATTGACCGTTTTTGTATTAGGGGACCACACTCACACAATATATGCATCGCAGTTTCATCTGCATTTAGGCAGAGTCTGCACATTTTTGTGTCTTTCAACTTTAAGTTGAACATATGCTTGTTCAACTTGTAGTGTCCCGTGAGTGCTCGCACCAGAGTACGTAAGTTGTTCCTATTTAGCGCCAAAGCCTCCCTGGCAGCTTTGCTGTTGAAAGGTTGTATGGTTGCTTTGGAGTGATTTAAACTTAGATCTTTAACTGTGAATTTAAAAGTAGGGGTCGACTTTTGCAAAAAAAAAAAAAAACTTTTTATCAAAAAATAAAACCACCGAAAAAAAAAACTGAAAAGCATAAAATAATAATCGAATTACTGAGTTCTTAAAGTAATGTAGGGTATACCAAGTAATTTTAAGTCGGCGCGCCACACAAGCAAATTTCTTAATTACGTAAAGATTGATGCGCGGCAGCGCACAAATTTTGGTTATTTCTATAAATTTAAGGTACCTAATTTAGTGATCTTTGTTCGAGGAATCTGTGGCGCCGACTCAAAATTACTTGGTATACCCTACATTACTTTAAGAACTTAGTAATTCGATTATTATTTTATGCTTTTCAGTTTTTTTTTCGGCGGTTTTATTTTTTGATAAAAAGTTTTATTTTATGCTTTTCAGTTCTTTTAGGGTTTTATTATTTTCTTCTCCCACAAGGTGTTCAGTGGTCACACCGCATAAGGTAATCAGACGACATGGTTTACAGGGTCGACAAGACTGGTCGGTATGGCGATTTGTGGGGGAGGCCTATGTCCAGCAGTGGACGTCTTTTAGCTGATTTTATTTCATTTCAAAAGATATTGTAAGAAAGTATCAAAAGTTATTATGTAACACGGAAATGCAACCTGTGAGTGGATAAATCGACCCGCCGACCAAAAAGTCACCCCTATTTTTCCACCCTTAGGGTGGGAATTTTATTTCCAAATTTTTATGGGACCAACTTCAAGATATGGCCTGTCGATTAAAAAAAGAATTATCAAAATGGGACTGGGTAAAAAGTTATGCGTGATCATACATTAAAAAAAAAAAAAAACAAAAAAAAAAATATACGTGTCGAATTGAGTACCTCCTCCTTTTTTTTTCGTCGGTCAAAAAACAAAAAACATCATACTGAAGGGGGGGGGGGGTGAGACTGCGACCCCCCATATGGGGTGTTTTCATCGATGAAATTGATCATAGAATACACCCTTAAAATTATGTTATAACTTCCCCCGGACACACTGTATATACAATCAAAATACCACTGATCTACTCACTCACTCATCATCGCCCAGCCGAAACAGCTGAAAATAGAAAAATAAAATTTGGACAGTAGCTTCCTTACGTGACGTAGGCACCCACTAAGACGGGATTTTGGGATAACTTAATCGGGACGCCGTATACAGGGTGTAACAGTTTGAATGAAACTCCTAAACTGCTGGGTTTAGAGAGTTAAAATTCACACTGTATATTGTCATTGTATTACAAACATCATAAATGGTTTTAGTTTTTTATATTTTGCCCCTTAGTTCTTATACAGGGTGAAATATGATTTTTGCTAAAATCTAAACTAATTACACTAGAGACTTGTAATTTCCGAAATAAGGTCCTTTTTATATAACAACATGAAATATAATATCAAAACTGCGTTAATTAGTCCTGTAAGCCATTATACAAGGTGTTAAAGTTTGTATGAAAAACCGAAACCGCTCCTTATTTTGCTTAAAAATTAAAGTGAAAAAAAAAATGAAAAATGTTTATTTCGTTAACCAAATAATGCTTTTAAACACTGCTAAAATATAATTATTACCTACATACAAAAATTTTTACATACGACTTAAAAATAAACTTTAGAAATTAAAGTGGGGTCGTTTTAACGTTTTAACAGTGAGCGTTTAAATTAGTTACCAGCGACCTTACACTAGGTGTAAACCTGTCTTGTAGGCGCCGCAAACTACGATTGCCAGAGATTTAGCGGGCGCATACGCGGTAGCGTTTCGGAATTTCGGTTAAATCGGTAACTCGTTTTTCAAAAACGATAATATATTAAAATGTAGGGGCTTGGTTTTTTACAAACGCGAATTCTTTTTAACTTTTTTACATACCTATGCGGAAGAAGAGAGAGCTAAACTCTCAGTAGGTACTGGCGAAGAAAAATCTTTCATCAACAATAAACAAAATTTTGAACAAAATTTCATCTCAATAGCTTAAGGTGGTAACTCTCGGTATGGTGCGAAATTCATTTTTTTTAATTATTCTGGCAAAAGTAATAAATTTAATAAAGTTAAAAAAAAAAAATTCGCGCCATACCGAGAGTTACCACCTTAAAGATTGTTTCGTCCTCAGACGAAATTAGTGATTTGATGGTTCCTTTTTGCTTATTTAAGTGATTTGCTCCTTCCCGCCCCGTATATCAAGACACTATAGATCACTTTCTAAGTTATTTATTATACAATAGTTTAAGTTTCACTTTAGGTTTAAGTATTTTATTATAATTAAATTAATTTAAGAACGCAGAAGGCGTTCGTCTCGATAGGGTGTGTCGCGAGCAAGAGGGGTTCGCAAGTTGAAGATGGGCGACCTGTCTTGCTTTGACGGCGCGTAGTCTATACCAATATTAAAAAAAGGAAAGATCTGTTTGTTTGTTCGTTTGTTTGTAACGAAATACTGAAATACTGAACCGATTTGAAAAATTCTTTCACTGGTAGGAAGCTACACTAACCCCGAGTGTCATAGGCTATATAAGACTTTCAAAAAAATTAGGGATCCTTACCTAAACTCAAATAATGTAATCCAAGGTGCAATATTTTTTCCGTTGTTTACATATTTTGACAGGTGGTTTGTTGTTGTTGTTTGTTTTTTTATTCGGCCATTCTGGGCAGTCAAAAGAACATCGTCTATAGAGCCAAGTCTTTTGTAGTATGTTATATTCTATGGCGTAACGAAGTAAGCCGGGACAGCTCGTATGACATAAAATGAGCTAAGCGCCTGATTAGTTTTCTATGCAAATATTGCTTGAAAGTACGCATTGGTCGCGCACGTAAGGCGCGAACAAAGACATCTGTTTCAAAATTGAGTAAGATGTAAGATTTCATCCGAACAATCATTCATACATACATTGCAATGCAATTTAAATAAATGCTTTTAAAAAACTTTAATTGTTAATAAAAAAATTACTTAAACAAAACGTTTTTTATTTTTATTTTATAAATCAACTATCTTCCCCGCAAGATTTCTTCTGCGTAAAGTATTAGATGCAAAAAAAAACCGGTAAGTAATACTTATGCACCCAATGCAAAAAACTTTTCGACATCTCGTTGATTGGCACGTAAGTAGTTGATAGTTAAGGGGCTATTACACCTTTCCTAAATCAGTCTCTGAATTCAGTCAGTCCTGATTCAGGACAGTGTAATTGCATTAAGGGAGCTAGCTTCCGATTTAGCCACCGACTAAGAACAAAGACGTCCTAGCTCCAGTGTTGCCAACGGATGAAATAGCAATCCGCCAGATAAGATTCCTCAAGTGATGAGTTACTCCCTCATTTGAGGGGGCTCGTTACAGTGATGTGAGTGAGGACACCTGTGCACCTCGTATAAACCTCGTAAAACGGCTCGTGAGGAGTGAGGCGTCTCACTATTCCAAAATGAAAAATAAACCAAAATCTTGAGCATTTGAATGACGGAAGTTCGTTGTGTGTGTCGTAGAAGTGTATTGTGATTCGAGAGCATAACAATAATAAACAAACCTTGAAAATAAAGGTAAACTGACGGGAAATCTGGGCTTATGGCAAGGGTTTAAGCATTTCAATTAACAAAACCCGTTGTAGTAAGATGTTTTAGGGTGTTGACAAGCGCAGGAACTCTATCCATAAATTAGTATGTTTCGTATTTAGAAAATTCCTATGTCATTTTACAATGAGTCAATATAGGCAAATTTATAAATAGGCACAGTAGTGTACTTCAAGCTGTAATCCTCATCTTTTAAATCTTCGCTAAAACAAATTTTAAGAATGCAAATAATTAGTCATGAATTGATCCAAATTGGTCCACAAAGTAAAATAATTAGTCCACTTATACTTTAGAAGTTATAGCCAAATGTTTGTGAGGATTATGGCTT
This sequence comes from Euspilapteryx auroguttella, assembly GCA_951802225.1. Taxonomy (NCBI): domain Eukaryota; kingdom Metazoa; phylum Arthropoda; class Insecta; order Lepidoptera; family Gracillariidae; genus Euspilapteryx; species Euspilapteryx auroguttella. The sequence continues at coordinate 5,325,906 of OX637669.1, forward strand.
GACGTTCAAGCTGTAATCCTCATCTCTGGTCCAAGAAAACGGTAGGGCCTATCGACTTGGTTCAGGTCTAAATAATTAGTCCTCAATTGATCCACACGACATGCCAAATCTCAGAATTGGTCCTCCAGAGGTTCCGAAGTTATAAGGGCATCTTAGTGAGGATTATGGCTTGAACATTTGGCACCTTCAATTATCTCCGGAACGCCTATAGCTATTGGTTTGAAATTTTGCCAAAAATTAATCCTCAATTGGTCCACCAGAATCATAATCATTTTTAACTAGGTTTTCTTTGAAGAAGTACGTTAAAATCATCGGTTTTACTTTCCCATACATTGCGATCCATGTACAGTTGTGCACAAAATAATTGATAAACATTGATATTAACCGGTTACCTAAACGATTCTTTAGAAGAGTAAAGTGGGTAAAGTATGTACTTATTATTTTGACGAGTTCCCCATTACGTAAATGTACTTACCAAGATATTTAACCAAAAAAAACCTTTATCTATGATTTATACTTTTGCATGTACTTCATTTAAAAGTTTACAATAGTTTTTTTTCTTACTTAACTTAATTACAGCACCGTTTATATTGCTAAAATTATTTAGTTTTAACAAAATCACAGTTGGTTCAAGTGTAAATAAAACAACAACAAAAATTTGTTATGTACTTGCGCTTGCACCCCTCATTAATTAATTATTTAAAGTAACCAGTGTTACTATGTTTGCCATTATGTGTCTGTGTCAACGTAAACTGCTATCTATGTGTATGTATACATATTTTTATTATTTTGGATGTAAGCAATAATAAGCGATTTTGTAAGGGCGAAATTGGATCTTTCTGTCCATTACGCAAAATGTGTTTTAAACGCGGAGGGGAGACGGAGCTGCGGGGAGTAAGTTAGTACTATTTATGTTTAGAGTTGGCACTTATCCTGAAATCCTTAAGAAAACTCGAGTTTGTCCTGTGTACAAGGGGAAAGGTGACAAAACGCAACAAGACTGCCATAGGCCAATAACGATAGTCCCAAATATCTCCAAACTAATTGAATCCATATTGTCACAATGTATAATGGAGCACCTAGAGACAAATGACCTACTGACAGACAAACAATATGCGTACAGGAAAGGGAAGTCCACGACCACGGCAGCCCACCAAGTTGTAGACTCTATCATAACTAGCATTGACAGCAAATATAAGTCTGCTGGGCTATTCTGTGACCTCACCAAAGCTTTTGATGTCATTCCCCATGACCTTCTTCTAGAGAAGCTCAAAGCGTATGGCATCAGGAATAACACCCACCAATTACTGCAGTCGTTTCTGAGTAATCGAAAACAGACTGTAGAAATCACCTCGGGAGGGCGAAAACTTAGGTCCGAGGCTGGTGACGTCAAAATAGGTATTCCACAAGGATCTGCGCTAGGAAACACCCTTTTCTTGACATTCATAAATGATTTAGTGTGTTCCATCACAGACGGAGTTACCGTGTTATTTGCTGACGACACAACCGTCATAGTTTATGCTAAGACTCACGAACAACTGAACCTTAAAATAAATAACACCTTTGAAAGACTACAGGAATGGTTTGCGGTAAATGGTTTGCTACTAAACCCCACAAAGTCGAATCTGCTTGTTTTCTCAGCCCGCACCACACCCCTACCTGCGTGCATACATAGTCCTGTGCCTATCGCAGACAAATGTAAATTTCTAGGTCTGACAATCGACTCAAATGTAAATTGGAAAGAACAGCTTAATGGCGTATGTTTGAAACTAGCAGGTGCTGCATATGCACTGCGCAAAATAAAGCCATTTGTATCGGTTTCAGTGTTAAGGCAAGCTTATTTTGCACATTTTCATTCCCTCTTAGCCTACGGCGTGATATTGTGGGGAAGCTCAACGGACTCTGATAGAGCATTTGTCTTACAGAAGCGAGCTGTTAGAATATTGGAAGGCACCCACGAAAGAACAACGTGTCGATCACTTTTCAAAAAGTATGGAGTGATGACCCTGTATTCGCTGTACTTGTTTGACGTAATTATGTTTGTAAGAAAAAATATAAGTAGCTTCAGCCGGCGCACGTGTGGCGGCCGCGCGCTGCGCAGCGCAGGCAAGCTGGACGTGGTGCAGCGCCGCCTCGCGCTCGCCGCCCGAAACCCGCGCGTCATCGGTCCCACTTACTATGAACACCTTCCCACTGATTTCAAAGATGAGACCAATGACGAAACATTTTGTCGCCGACTGAAAAACCTTTAGTTGGATTATGAATTCTACAGTATTGAAGAATTCCTTAAAATAAAATTCGACTGACATATTAATTTGACATTAAATATACGCATTTGTTCATTATTATATTATTCTGTAATTATTCTTGTACCTAGTTTTGACATTGTACTCTTTCATTTATCTATTTTTATTTTTATTTCTGTTTGACATTGAATTTTACACATACTTACAATACATTAATTTGTAGTTTGTAATTACTATTATTTTATTTTATATTTTACATTTGATTTTTATTGACATTGTATTTTTACACATACATTTTGTACCCTGTTTTATATTTAATTTTTTGACATTTTATTTTTACTATTTTATATCATAATTTTTACTGACGATCACATTATACTATGACATTTTTGTAATTTTAATATTATAATCTTGAAACTGATAGTGTGAAATAAATAATCTAATCTAATCTAATCTAATCTATTAGTATTATTAGGTACCTACTACTATTGTATAAAATACTAGTCGACCCGGCGAAATTTGTACCGCCTTACCTCTTACTACATTGTGCATGTATTATACTTTAAACCTTCTTCTTGAATCAACCTATCTGTTAAAAAAAACCGCATCAAAATCCGTTGCATAGTTTAAAAGATATCATACATAGGGACAGACGCGGAAAGCTACTTTGTTTTATACTATGTATTGATGATATTGATGACAACAGTAACAAACAACACAGTGTAAGGGAAGCTTACGTCTACTATCTCTATATGTATATATTGTAACACTGATCTCTATCTTCGATTGCGCGCACGCTGCTTTTGAGTGGAGACAAGGATAGCGCTATTTGGCCAATCCTGGGTTGATAAGAGACATCATGCGCGATACTCCTGTAGAGTTACATTAAATAATATATACACGAGTATAGCGCCTGACGCACGTCGCGGGACTGTTGTCTCTTATCAACCTGGTATTGGCCAAATAGCGCTATCCATGTCTTCACTCAAAGGCAGCGTGTGCGCACGCAACTGCGCACTTGAAAATAGAGCCAGGTTCGCGAATGTCGAAGAGCTAGTATTAGCTAAACTAAAACAGGACTAGAATGTAGCTAAAACGGGTATATTTGTAGCCAAAATCGGGAGATGAAAAAAACAATGTAAATACTTGATAAAATTATTTCGTTTATTTATTAAAAGTATAGTTTCGCGCCATACCGAAAGTTACCACCTCACCATAAAAAACTGTGATTATTGCAATGAAGAACTGTGATTATTAAAACAATTTTTTTTGTTATTATTATAACTGAACTAACTGAGATTATTGTAAGTTATTAAAAATAAGTAAGTAAGTATTGTGATATAAACGGTGATTTAATTAAGTTCAGTAAGAAAATACACTTTTGTAAACTTTTGATTGAATATATACTTACAAAAATTTAAATTATACATAGAAGTTTTTTTTGGTACATTAATGATTCACCTGCAACTAGTGATAGCAATCAATCAATCAGGCTGTCTTAAACATAAGTACATAGCGAAAACCAAACCCACTTTCACTTTTCTAAAGAATCGTTTAGGTAACTGGTTAATATCAATGTTAATCAATTATTTTGTGCACAACTGTACATGGATCGCAATGTATGGGAAAGTAAAACTGATGATTTTAACGTACTTCTTCAAAGAAAACCTAGTTCGAAGTGATTATAATTCTGGTGGACTAATTGAGGAATAATTTTTGGCAAAATTTCAAACCAATAGCTATAGGCGTTCCGGAGATAATTGAAGGTGCCAAATGTTCAAGCCATAATCCTCACTAAGATGCCCTTATAACTCCGGAACCTCTTGAGGACCAATTCTGAGATTTGGCATGTCGTGTGGATCAATTGAGGACTAATTATTTAGACCTAAACCAAGTCGATAGACCCTACCGTTTTCTTGGACCAGAGATGAGGATTACAGCTTGAACATCAAGCCATCATCCTCACAAACATTTGGCTATAACTTCTAAAGTATAAGTGGACTAATTATTTTACTTTGTGGACCAATTTGTATCAATTCATGACTAATTATTTGCATTCTCAAAATTTGTTTTAGCGAAGATTTAAAAGATGAGGATTACAGCTTGAAGTACACGCACAGTACGCTCAAGCAAGTACCACGCCAGGCAGAGTGCTACTTAGCCCATGAATTCAAAATTATTTTTAATTTCAATTATGTAGATATTGGGTAACATAGGTATTGCAATCACAATTTAAACTAAAACTAATTAAAAATTATTCCCTTTTCTATTTAAACATAACCTTTGCATATATATCTAAATCTACCTGCAAAATATCAATTTGTAATTTATAATTAAGATCAGAAAACTGTGTTTTATTGTTAATAAAATTATTATTATTATTATTATTATTATGTCTATTAATACTTGTAAGATTAGTCCCACTGCGGGAAGGTTTGGGCCTGTTTTTGGGTTGAAATGCCTCACCTCAAAATGAGGACCTCATTTCCTCAATCCTCATTTTAAATTACTGAGTAACCCATCACTCCTCAAACCACCAGAACACTACTTACAATAAGATGTCCCTCTCTAAAAACCGCTAAAATTCTCACTAAGATTATAAAACACTAGAGGCTGCCCCGCGGTTTTTCCCGCGCAGATTTCTCATAAACACAATAATCCCGTTTTTTCCCATTCCCGTGGGAATTTTGGGAAATCCCTTCTTAGTGCTCACCTACACTTCTTAAGAAACCCACGTGCCAATTTTCTACGCCCAGTAGTTTCGGCTCTGCGTTGTCTGTCAGTCAGTCAGTCAGTCAGTAACGGAAGAGTTTTATATATATTGATGATTAAGGTAGTAACTCTCGGTATGGCGCGAAATTCAATTTTTTTTGCGTTTTTTATTTATTATGAAATTATGACGTAAGCATTCGTTTTTAATAAATTTTAAATTACTTCGCGTATGAAAAAAACCGTTTTCAACATTGTAATACAACGTTTTTGGAAGAGAGACCTACTGATTTGTGTTTAAAGGTTCGAAGGCAAAAAAATCAAGTCCCTTGTATATACACAAAAATCGGCAACTCTGTCTTTCAAAAACGATATATTACAATATAGGAGATGGTTTTTCAATTACGAGAATAACTTTAAACTTTATTAAAAACTAGAGGTTGCCCCGCGGTTTTTCCCACGCAGATTTCTCATAAACACAAAATTCCCGTTCCCGTGGGAATTTCGGGAAATCCCTTAGTGCTCACCTACACTCCCCAAGGAACCCACGTGCCAATTTTCAGCTTTCTACGCCCAGTAGTTTCGGCTCTGCGTTGTCTGTCAGTCAGTCAGTTACGGAAGAGTTTTATATATATTGATTTAATGAAAATTAACCCCCTCGAAAAAAATTAAAAAATATAAAGGTTTTTATTTTGAAAGTAAAAATATAGCTAAATAGTAGTTTTTATTTTATTTTAAGATAATTCTCATAATCCGCTTTAAAAACCACTAGCCAATAAATGAAAAAAAAAAATGCCACTAAATGGGGGTTCCAATCCAACCAAACCACCAGATTTAGTGGAAAATCCACTAAGGTGGCAACACTGCTTCGATCGCGACTGACTAAGAAAAGGTGTGATAGCAAACTACGCTGCCTAAATAGTTTCCTAAAAAGGAAGCTAATTAGGTTGCTAATTCAGATACTGATTCAGGAGAAATGTAATCGCTCCTTTATATCCCTAGCTAGCTCATCTGTCTACGCTGCGCACTGAGTAATTGACTTGTATAGGCTTGTTCTTGTATTATTATTATTCTGAGGTTTTAGGTTTTAAAAAATTTGCCTTAGAGAAAATCATGAGAAAATGCATAGAGTGGAACAGTGGAACCTCAGAGTGAAAGTGGAACGAAACGGTAATATTCGATTGATTGATTGAACCTCGGGATTGAACTGTGACTGAGCAGTTCAGTGAAACGTGGTGAAACCATGAAACATGAAACCTAACTTCCAATCAATCAAACAAACGTAACGAAAAAACGAAAACAAGAAAAAAGACGGGAGGCTAATAATTAATGAAAAATGAAAATACATTAGGTATCTAAGAACACAGTTGCACAAAACAATTGAAAAATTACGTAAGCCGTTTTTGCCGAGGTCTCTGCGACTTCACCTTCACGCCCTGCTTAGTGGCTTGGGTCTTTGCAGTTGTCGATGGAGCAGCAGCAGTATCATCCGCCGCTGGGGCAGCTGGAGCTGGAATCGCGTCGAGTTCAGCCAGATTGACTACGCTATGGCGAGAGCCGTCCGGTGCTAATACGAACACTACGCCGTTGCGTGTCCAGGCGTTCTTTACGCCATGTCGCTGCATAGCCGCCATGAAGACGTCGTGCTGGAAAATTTTACTACCAGGGGCCGGCTTTTTGACGTACCTCCAAGCCTGTGACACCGCTTCAAATCTCCAGCCGCAACGGGCAACTGCAACTTGCCTTCGAGAATGGTTGTCAGCACAGCTAAAGGGTCCTCATCCTTCTCTTCAGGCACGCCATGTATGAGCAGAATCTTGTGTCGTCGCTGGGTCTCCTGCTGATCCTGCTGTCGAACAAGCAAATCAATTTGCCTTTGCCAGTGTCGATATTGCAGAGAGAACAAAGGTGCGGAATACGGTAAACTCTGTGGCAACTAAAGATGTATTTGGGGTTGCTGGCAAAGAAAAAGGGGGTTCGAAGACGGTTCAAATAGGTACTAAAACCTTCTCCTGAATGTAACAAATACTTATCCGAAAACCGCATCAAAATCGGTTCATCCAAACGCGAGATAATCGCGGACAAACATACATACATACAGGTCCAACTAATAACCTCCTTTTTTGAAGTCGGTTAAAAATACTATACAACCATGTGCGGAATCTGTCTGGTTGTCTCTCCGGGTTCGGCAAACCTGAAATTAATATGAATAATTAAGATTTTTGTTTATTATTGGTTACTGTACTTTTAAAGCCATTATTATGTTTGTAAAATAAGTTTATGTTTGTCATAATGACCTAAAAAATAAATAAATAAATAAATAAAGCGTTTATTCATTTCAACATTTACAAGAAAATACTAAACATAATATCCGCCAAACTACAGAGCAGTTTGTTGGCAGAGAGTGCTCTCTAAATTAAATACATTAGTTACCTAATAATTATTATTCAATCCTTTTACAATTCTTAAAGTTAGTTAAGGTAATTAAGTGTTAACTAGTTGATTAAAAAGCTCATCTATTAAATATTTTTTGTATGTTTTCTTTGATACACTTTCTAGAGTTCGCAATGAAACAGGTAATTCATTTAATATAGTAGGCACAAGGTACTGTCTTGTTCTTTCTCCATAATAGTTTGTTACCTAATCCCGTGTTGTGAGTTTGATCCCCTGAGGAATGCTAGAATCTTTAAGGCTTGTTGCTAATCATCAGTTCCGTGTTTCAGAAGATATGGTTCGTCCGCCCCATATACTTTACAATAAGTACTTTTCACTGAATCAATGATACATTATGAGCTAGGAAAGAATCTGTCTATCGTACTTATTACTTACCTATTTTATGCCATTATTTGCTGTTTGAATAGAATTATGTGGAAACGATACTAAAATTTAGAATGATAGAAAAGAACAAAATAAACAATTTTATTGTAGGCAGGTACTTACGAGTTTTAGAACACCCTGGTACAGCGACCTAGACCGGGAAACTAAAATCTATTTCATCATAACAATGTTTGCCCTGCGGGGATCAAACCCAGTGTTTCCACGTCTCAGTTCAAATCACTTCTAACTGAGCTGAAAATGACATTTATTATTATTATTTTAATGTAATGGACTTGACTCCACTTCAGTGGAGTATTTTGCCAATGTCAAGTTCACAAATTAGATTAAAAGGGTGGGCATAAAGCCCGGCAACGTTGTACGGTTATTATAAGTTTATTCAATTATTGTTTTAAAGCCCGCTTACAAAACACGTGGTTTCAGAACCAACATTAAAACAATAATCCTGAAAATGACAGTCAATTACAAACAACATCACTGTAATGCCAAATATTATAATTTTATATGCAAAAAACAGATGTTATGGACAGAATAAGAACATTTGAATTCTATAAAATGTTACATCTAGCAACAAAATACAATCAGATATTCTTTCGTTGTCATAAACAATAGAAAATATTAGGAACATACCCTACTTCACAATCAATACATATCTAGCTTGGAGATTAATGTATCTGGTAAAACCAAAATCATACAAGGCTGGTATGAAAAATCCTCAAGAGTCAGTGGATCTTATTCAGTGGAATGTTTTTCACTACATGTGTTCCAAGAAACTAAGGATGCAATTCCTCATCGTCTTCATCAAATTCTTCAATGTTTGACTGATAACCATCACCTTAAAAGTTGGAGAACATCATCGTACAGGAAACTGAAAATAGTAAAAAATTACTTGTAGATCAGATTAAAACAACTAGTTAAACTGTACAAATGTGATGTTAGTTTGCGTTTGGGCGTTCTTTACTTCGTTATTATTGTAGAAATGAAGTCACTATCTATGAGCAATTAAAGCTTGCGAAAATATTGGCATTCCATACTAATTAACGAAACATTAGTTAGGTATTACCTTGACTCGTAAAGAGATCAAAACCCGTATCCATCTTCACGGCGCGCTTTCAGCTCGGCAGAGTATATATGTTCTGTGGCTTTCAGCTCGCGATGGATCGATCTTTTTTTCTTAGAGAAGAGAGGTAACTGCTTGAACGATCCAGGGCAGTACCTACTAATTGTGTTCAGGTGGTTGGGAAGAGAATAAAAGAAATACATTTTTCTTGGTTTCCAACGTTGTTCTGCGGATCCTTCAGAGTCTGAGGATCAGACATTGTTTGTTTGTTTACATTTTGTTCACAGAGAGGATAAGCACTAACCCTCAGAATAAAGACAAGCATAGAAACCGGGCTAAAATAAAAAGTTATTTTCATATTGTTACGCTCCTTACTAAACGGCAAAAAGACTATTAGTTAGAGAGAGATAAAATATAAGAATTCTTTGCAAGTTTTCTTCTTGTGGTATCAAAGTGGTTTATTGATGACACTGGTTTATTAGTACCGTACAAAATTAAAAACCAATAATTTGGTACATATTTAATGGTTTGTTTATGGTTTGTTTTATTTTGACGTATAATATGACATTGTAAACATCGGTAGCAGCTCCAAAAGTTTTATGATTATTTTTTATGAAAAAGGTGTGATAAATTGGTTTTGTGATTGTGAATGTTTAACTTAATGTATAACAATCTCTTGTGTAGTGACGGGATGTGAATCAAATGCGTCAAGGAATCAAAATCTTGATGTTTCGGTCTCCTACCATTCGGTAAATAATTTTGTTTCATTGTAGACTTCTGGGCACTATTTTGACTAATAAATTATCAAGAACATCAATTTTACACGCTGTTTGTCGAACTCGTACCTAAATTTATTGAATTATTACGGTAAAACACCTTCTGTAAAGGTTATGATAGTGTTGTGCCAAAATATGTTTAGACAAAAGTTATCGAACCTAAATCATCCGTTCTAACTTAAGGACAAATAAAAATCAGACATAATAATATGCTAATTGTTGTCTTTTTTTTTCAGTTTTCAAGTAAATTATATACTAAAAACAAAATGACTGGATGCTATAAAGAGACAAGATTTTAAACATTCACAACATACTGTTTTATCAACAAAGAAGATTTAAGATGGTGAAGATTATAACCTGAAACTGTAACAACAGTTTTGCTGCTGCAATTTGAATAAGTTGGTTGGTGGTAATCATAAAATATTGCCCTTTCAATTGCTTATTTTATATCAAATTAATTAAATGTTATTCGTTATCAACTTAATGTTAAAGGAAATAGGACAGCGACATTCAGTGGACGATTCATATTTCATATCTAAGAAAGAAATGCAACCAGAAAATACCATCATCTCAGCTAAAAACGTCTACTGCTGGATATAGGCCTTAAAGAAAATATCGTGACATACAATTTGCCCATTCTGGATAAAACAGGTTTAAGTTTATCTATGTTTTTTTTTCTGCAGATCCTCATAATTGTATATGAAAATTTCAAGTTTAAGTTGCGGGATGTCATCGTTTAAGTTAATATTCTCTAAGATACCGGTTTTCTAAAAAAAAATACGAAGGCTTTAATTAATATATATTTGAATAAATTATTATTATTATTATTGTCTTGAATATAATATTTAAGAACATTTTTCTTGCTTTCTTACAGGCCTCACAAAATACTTTGATAAAAAAAGCTACAGAATATATGAACCGTAAATTTGGGTAAACCAATGCTGTAAACTGTAAACAAATAAAATTCCATGAAAATTTTACTTTGTGATAAAAACAAAAGCGCCATTGTTGCTGCAGGATATCACTTACGTATGTATAAATTGTTTACACCCAGGTTTTATAATACTTACTCTCTTTTATAAGTTTTAATTAAAACATATTATATTTTTAGGTCTCAAAAAAAAACCACAAGCAGGGTTTTTTCACATACAAACAAAGTGATGATCAAGATCAACCCAGGCAAAAACAAACATTTGAGGTGCAGAGTGCAGAGCAAGATTATTGAAAATGAGTGTGTAAAGAAAGAAGCGCATAATTCATACATTGTGAAATTTCCAAAAATAGATTTGTTTTACTTGTTTTATATATACATATTATTATAGGCACACATCTTTTAGTTTTAATTATTTTAGAGCTGTGCTAATAATATCTGATGTGACAGAGTTTTTTATGAACGGAAAATCTTTAGAAATAGGTAAGTATTATTATATTTTTATCAAGACACCCGTTTTATTCATTAAAATAACTTATTGTGTGCAGTAGGTTTCCTGGAAGAAATCGCTTTAATCGATAAGGCACAATTGCCCTTATTCTTTTTCTGTTAAAAATGTTATACGGTTTGTTACATTTTGTATTTTTATTTGCATTTTTATAGCAATAAAGCGTTTTTATCTTTGTCTTTGTTTTCTTGTTATTATAATACCATACAATTACTCCTGAATTAGTTATGATAAGTTCCATAATAAAGAACCATGTCTTGTATAAAAGTATAGACAACTTGATTTAGGACAAGTTATTTTTGCCATCACTAGCTTTTTAGAAAATTAAAAATAAAAAGTCGAACCCAGGTACGGGCAAGGTGCGGAAGAGTCATACGACCCAGTGGAGAAAGTATATTGGTCTCTTTTTAACATATTCAATGGTTGCACTTGAGTAAGTAGCGTAACACAATGATGTGACTTTTTATTTTAGGACTCCTTCTATGCTTGTCTTTATTCTGAGCACTAACCATTTTATGAGATAGTTAGGGTGGGATATGTTTTTTATATCCGAGGGAGCGAAATTTTTTTTAGTATCGCTGTTTTGGCACCACTGACACCTTAATATTTAAATTTCATAGTAATGTACATACGTAGTCAAGTGCATAATTTGCAAAGCACTAATTTTATTTATATTTAGATAGTTTTCAAAACGATTCGTATTAAAATAAAATTAATTCCCTCTGGGAACAGATTTTTCAAACTAACAAAGCTTACGTTAATAGGTTAATATTTAAATGGATTTTGTATTTGTTTTGTAAATTGTGTGTATAGCTTGTATAGCACTAATTATTAAACTAGGCTTTAAAAAGATTCGTATTCGGATAAAAAAGTTTCGCGCTGCCTATAGGTTTCTATAAACTAAAAATATTTCAGCAAATAACATTGAACAAATGATATCTTTATTATTTATTTAGAACAAATTATAAGGTACATCAATCAATATATATAAAACTCTTCGGTTACTGACTGACTGACATACAACGTAGAGCCGAAACTACTGGGCGTAGCGGGCTGAAATTTTGCACGTGGGTTTCTCGGATAGTGTATGGCAGTACTAAGAAATAATTTCCCAAAATTACCATGGGAACGGAAAAAAAACAGAATTTATGTGTTTATAAGAAGCCTGCGCGGGTGATACCGCGGGGCAGCCTCTAGTTTTAGTATAAAAAATATTTACAAAATACATTATGTTCCCGCTGGATTTAGACCCACCGTTTTTGCTATTATTATTTTACTATATTATTTACATAAGACTTAACTTGGTTTGCCACAGATAACGGACAGATCAGCCCGAATACTGTATAGAGACAGGTATGTCATCCCACCCACGCGATTCAGGTGGCCATCTTTCTAATGTTGTTATTTAGACTGATTCTAACTATCTTATTTCCAAAATCTAAATATTCAATCTATACCAATATTATAAAGAGGAAAGATTTGTTTGTTTGTTTGTAACGAATATACCAATATTATAAAGAGGAAAGATTTGTTTGTTTGTTTGTTTGTAACGAATAGGCTCCGGAAATACTGAACCGATTTGAAAAATTCTTTCACTGGTAGGAAGCTACATTAACCGCGAGTGTCATAGGCTATATTATATTTTCAAAAAAATTAAGGATCCTTACCTAAACTTAAATAATATAACCCAAGGTGTAATATTTTTTCCGTTGTTTACATATTTTATTTTGACAGGTGGTTTGTTGTTATTGTTTGTTTTTTATTCAGCCATTCTGAGCAGTCAAAAGAACATAGTCTATAGAGCCAAGTCTTTTGTAGTCTCTTATATTCTATGGCGTAACGAAGTAAGCTGGGAAAGCTCGTTTATTATATTATTATTTTAAGCATTTAAGTATCTATTACATAGGTTTCCTATAAGGTTTATGTACCTTCTAGTATTTCCAAAACCTTTACGAACCAACCGGTTACCTTGAACCTTTTTTTTTTAATAACCACCATTTTATAAACTATCTTACTTATCTATTTAATGCTCTATATTTATACTTTTGAAGGCTAAAGTTATAATCTGCTAGTCGACATGGCCAACTTCGTACCGCCTAACCTATTACTAGCTTGTGCATGTAATAAACTTATAAACCTTCCTCTTGAATTCCTCTTTGTAATAAAAAAAATCCTCATCAAAGTCCGTTGCATAGTTTTAAGGATATAAGTATACATAGGGACAGACGCGGGAAGAGACTTTATTTTATACTATGTAATAATTTATTTACAATATACCGGGTGTTTCTGACAAAGCGGTTATAAATCAAAGGAAGGATTCAGCTCACCATACTTAACAACTTTCCCAAAGCAACATGGATCGATATCTCAAAACAAAAATCAGCTGTCCCGTACATTGACCCCGCCAGCTGATCAATGTATGGAACAGCTGGTATTTTTTTTTGAGATTTCGACTTATGTTGCTTTGGGAAAGTTGTTAGTTATGGTGAGCTAAAGCCCTCCTTTGATTTATTACCACCTTGTCAGAACAACCGGTATATAGGTAAGCCGTAGTTGTCGCGAACATGAGGCTTTCAGTATGAGAAACTGTGTCGTTTTCCTTAAATTTTTTGTTTTTTTTTTTTAATTTTCAATATTTTAAGTTATATTTTTCTATTCTTCTTCTTATTCCTTTTCTCTTATTCTTTTATGCAAGCATACTATAATGTATAATAACAAGTGCATTAAAATAATTTAATTGTTTTATTTAGTTCAAAATGGTAAACTGAAATGAAATACTACACGAAAACGAAACGAATAATTATAAACGTACAGTGAAGTTTTTTTTCCATACAGAAATAGCAAAATAATTGCATCCAGTGATCATTTATCCGGCCGTGATATTCGCTACGCTAGAAACGTTCCTTAGTAATGTATACATATTTGTATGTATTGTATGGAAATGTCCCGCTGGCACAAATTAGTAGTGTATAAATGATTACAGGTTTCATTAATTTAAAAACAACATAACAATATTTTTTTTTTTAATTTTATTCATCAAATGTTAAAATAATTAACAATAATTTCTTTTTTACAAAGAGAAACATACATAAACTGAGAACTTCTCTTTTTCGAAGTCGTTTAAATAGGTACAAAAACCTTCTCCTAAATGTAACGAATACATATCTGAAAACCGCATTAAAATCGGTTCAGCCAAACGCGAGATAATCGCGGACAAATATACATACATACATACAGGTCAAACTGATAACCTCCTTTTTTGAAGTCGTTTAATAAATACAATAGTCAACGGTGCCAATATAACGATGCTAAAACTTATTTTCGCTCCTTTTTTAAATAACACTTAAATATTGCTAGAGTGGGCTCTCTTAAATCGGTAGTGTTTATCTTCTTTCTGTTTGGTTGATTGACTGAGACTGATTGACAATAATATTTTGTTCTCATTGAAAATTTAATTCTGATTTGTGTAAATCATTTCTTCTTCCTGATTGGTCAATATAAATTTAGTGCCGACCAACCAAAACGATGTATTTCAAATAGGGTCTATACGCATAGAAATTGTCTTTGTTATGTCCGGAAGGTTTTGTACGACAAGTTTTTACCGTCCAAGTTTTTAGTGGTAACACGAAAGACTGTGTCGTGAAAAACTTCTCGGACGTACAGGAAGTTTTTGCCGTAAAGGTTTTGCACGACAGGGCTTTTACCAGCCAAGTTTTTAGTGAATGACACGAACGACCCTGCTGTACAAAACTTGGCCGTGTAAAACTTGGATGGTAAAGATGCACACCCAATTTTTGTTGCAAATTGCCTTGGAGACTGAAACTGATGTTGAATGACTGTAAGGCAATTATTTGCTGTTCGAAGACAATTTTTAAACAAATCTCATGCTAGCTTAAAACTTATGATAAATTTAAAGTTTAACCTCTTTATTCCACACAAGTATGTACATACGATACAAAATGTCATTAAACGATTTGAGGATGATAGATAAAATTAAATTGCATTACCTTGCAGTCTATTATAAAGATTGTATGATGCGGGCTGTAGGGAAGGGGTGGCGGGATGTATTGATGGTGTGTGTGAGAAGGGCAGATATCGATCAACTTACATTGTTACACATTGTCCACCTTCTGTGTTGCTTCGCTAGGGACATTAAAATTTTTTTTTGCTATTTATTTAAATACTAGTCGACCCGGCGAACTTCGTACCGCCTAACCTATTGATATGTTGAGCATGTATTATACACAATTATAAATATAACTCTAAAATATCTCTGTCTTTTAAAAAAAAAACCGCATCAAAAACCTTTGCAACATAATTTTAAAAATTTAAGCACTTAAAGAGCGACAGACAGAACAGCGGAAGGGACATTGTTTTATACTTTTATTATGTATTGAAGTTCCTGTTACTTATTTACATCTTTGTTTTTTTTTTCTAGTAGGTTAGTGCCCACTATTATATTATAGGGTTATAATTAAAGTTATTTTACAGTAATTATTTATTAACGTTTTCATTATAAATGAAGTTCCGTTACATTAAACTGACTGAATAACTAATTGCAAGACAACGTACAGCAAAAAGCGCTATATGGATTATTTAAATTTAGAATATAGGAACGCTACGGTAGAAATCCCTGAAATTCGGGATCTACTTTAAAATTACTTATTTAATCGCTGGATTGCCTAGAATCTTATACGTTATATTAAGATCGATTCTTTTGAGATTCCACATTGTAGAAGTTATTATAAGAAAAAAAATTCCTCCGAACGAAACCCTTGGAACGGTGCGTCTTTCAACAAAAAACCTGCCACTAAAATTACCTCCCAAGGCTATATTCCTTGTGCGTCACAAAAAAAACTACTCATCTCCCTTTTTCACGGCTTGTTAGAACGGGATAGGAATCAAACACAAACAGGCTTCTATCAGCTGTTAATTTTTTGTTCGTCTTGGGAACCTGCCGAGGGACTTGCTTCACAGCTGGCTGGTCTTAGCTTCCTTTCTTTGTGTTTTGTATGTCATATTAAACAACCAACTGCATAAACGTTTAAATGGAACGTTAAATTTACCTGGAGTATTTTTTTTTTAATTCAGATATAAATATTTTCTATAAGAAACGCTAAGAAGAAAGGTAAGTACTTTGTATCAAATAAATATATGATGTATTTGGAAGAACGATAGACTAATTTTACTTAGGTACCTAGTATACTTACCATTGCTTACTGTATTTTTGTTTTGTGAAATCACTTAAACTGACCAAAAATATCGTTACCAAAAGTAACATTCATCTTACGTACTTAGGTAAGTATACATAAACTATATAGTTTATTTTTATTCCACTAAGTATTTAATATAGTTACTGTAGATACTTATAATAATTAAACATCTAGCCACACCGCAACAGATAGAAATAAATAACAATGAAATAGGTGGTGCTTGCTTACTAACTAATCTACCAATAACTAAAAATACACAGTTCTATTAAAGGCATTTATGTTAAAGGTCACATGATACCCTTTTAATATTATGTTGGAATGAAATTTATACAAAAAATAAAAATTTGGGAAATAAGAGAAGCTATGTACTTCAACATTTATCCATTTTTTTTTATTTTTATTAAAATTTGTTCAGTAAGTAGCGATATTTTAAGTATATTAAGTAGTAAAATAGCTATATTTATTCATCTATTAGATGCTTGCAACCGCGGATATTTTGATTTTGAAATATTTTTTTTTTTATTCTCAAAATTCTTAAGTATCAGATTCAGATCAGATTCGCTCATAGAAAAATTTTACTCTCTAGTCGAGGACTCGCTCGTCATAGAAATCATTCTTATTATTATTGATAATATAACGTCGTATATTGCTTCTGTATGTTATTCTAGGAAAGGTATTTCCAACCAGATGTGTATTTTTGTAGTCAGCTGTGCTTTCATCAACAAAAAATCACAAGGGAGGGTGAAGGGTGGGCGTCCGACCCAGACGACTCCCTCGATCGATAGAGCTCTCATGGAAAATGTTGGAGCTAAAGAATATTATTTCTGTTGGAATAAATTTATTTATTACATTTATTATGTCATAGATATTGTTTTATAGTAGGTATCACCAATATTATCAAATTACACATCATATTATACTACTTTATCTTTTTTGTACCACATAGGTACCCATTTAGTATGACTATGACTTTGATGCAACATAAACAAAATATAATTCATAATAAAAACACGCTGTATCTTATAAACCCAATAAATCAAATAGTAATTCAATAAATAAATTCATTTTGAACAGGAAGTTTCTAAAATCAGTCGGGTTATAGCGTAACCTCCTTGTTTTCGGTTTGTTTTTTTTTGTGAGCTGTTCCCTGATTGGTCGACGCTGTTGCTAAAGTCACGGGGGCAAAGTAAAGCTCTGTACACACAGGACACAATTTCAATGAGTGAGCGACAAAACAATATTAAAAAAGAACAAGGTATTTATTTACCAAAAAGTGCAATATTGTTCAGTATTATAATGCTCTGTGGTGTTGCACCACCTCAAATTTGCTTACATTATCGATTAACTGAGGAACATGTATTGCATGGCTTGATCCCGATAATTTAATTTGGTTTTGAGTTCGCAAAAGTTCCAAGTCCGAACAATAACAGGTTTAATGAAAGGTTTTCAATTTGCCATTCAATAAAATCAGAACTCGTCATGCGCCAGTCAAATCGTTTTTTTTTTTGTTTTTAACTTTTCCAGTTAATTTGAACTAATTTGAATTACTTATTTACTTAGGGAATTTCGGGATAAAAGGTATCCTTTCTTAGGCTCTACATTATTCACATACCAAATTTCATTCAAATCGGTTCATTAGTTTTCTCAGGAAAGCGAGACAGACAGGGTTACTTTCGTATTTATAATATTAGTATGAAGTATGACAGAAAGACAGAGTTACTTTCGAATTTAAAATATTATATAGTATTAGTATGGAATTTAGGATTATTACTAATATGTAAGTAAAGTACGTACATTTAAATATATTATTTTTCATAAGGAAGTGGCCAGTGTGTCTAGAACTTTAGCTCCCCACTGCGCAGCTCGTCTGCGCAGCCGCCATTGCAGTATAAATAAGCCGCCCCGCGTTTCTGTGACGTAGTTAAAATAGAGAGGTGAAGTGTAAATAATGGCAAGGTGGCGAACAAGCAACGTACGAACAGCCCATCATCACCGGAGCTAGCAGCGAGATTGCCACGAGAGGTCGAGAAAGTGAAGCTCGAGCGTTTCCACGCGTCATCCAGGTCGATCGACACCGTTCGAGGCGAGAGGGCAGATTCATCGTCATTAAAACCCCGACGCGGCCCTCATCGATCCGTCCGCTCCGCGAGCAGGCTGAGCGTTTCCGTCATTGCTAACTGCTAGATTGATAGTTTGTGAACTTGTGGAGGTTATATCGAGAGAAGAGAGAAAATCTAAGATCCGTAATATCATTTATCATCATTACCAACGTGAAGAGCGGCGCCATGAACTCCGGATCGTCGAGCCCGGGAGCGGGCGCGACCGCGGGGCAGCAGCGGCGGCGGCGCGGAGCCCGGGGCTCCTGCCGACGCGAGGAGCGCTACGCGGGCAGCAAGTGGGCGCTCCCGCCGGCCGCGGCCGCGCTGCCGCCGCCTCCAACGCACTGGCGCCGCGGCGGCTGCCGGCCCGATGCGCGCGATTCTGCGCTGCCCCTAAAATTGCTGCTCAACGTGGCAGCGGCATAGCGGACTCTAGCTCTAGTGTAGTGCTGCGGACCCTTCTATGGGCCGCTCTCTCGTGCTATCAGTAAGATTTTATTTTTATTTTGAAAGACGCGAGCGGGCGTGGGTTGCGCCGCGGTGCTGCAGTCTTTGCTCAGCACATCGGCGTCACCGGCGTTGACCGCTAAATTCCGGTTAGGTATTATTATTATTTTTGTGAAAAATTACTAGTAGATAAGTTTCGTCTCGTCGGGCGGCGTCGCGCTGCCATCCCTGCGCCAGGGTCCGTTCAAAAATCGATGGAAAAAGACAAAAAAAAATATAACGGAGCTGGTGAAGGGCGGGCGGCGCGGCGGCGCGCGGCGGGGGCGGGCGCGCGGCGCGCGGTTGTTTATGTTTGACCGGAGCCCCGCGCGAGCCGCGGCGGCCGCGCCCGCGGACCCAGGAGGCGTCGCTGGACGTTGCATTTTTGAATAATAAGGGTCCCGGGCCGGCGCGGCCGTCGCGGCGGCACCGCTAGTCGTGTCGATTCATTAATCAAATCGAGACCAAATGTATTTTACTGCGCAAGCCCTGCGGAACCAATGTCTCCTCACCGCTAACAAAAAAAAAAGTTTACCAGGGGCTCGCAGCACTTTATTCTAGTTGTAGATTGTAAAATTAAAAGAAATATGATGAAGATGATAGGGTGTAAAACTGACTGTTATAAGAAAAAAAATATTGGAAGATTATATTATAATATGTTTGTACAGAGAGTAGATGATCTCAGCTGCGGCCGCCGCGGCAGTTTCTGTGATGTACAAAAGATGGTTTATGATGAAGAGGAAGAAGTAGAAAAAAAAAATGAAAAGAGATAAAATATTTGGATTTTTACAAGTTTTTTATAATTAGTTTGTAAAATGAAAGATGTTATTATGTAAGCGAAGAAGCGGCGTGACCGCAGCGTCCCCCCCCCTCCTATATCCCATCCCCAATCCCTTCTGATCCCAGGGCTCCGGGGCCATCTCCGGAGCCCGCCAAATGTTTCTATATGTTTCTCGAATGAAGATCATTGGTTAGCTCTGTACTCTTCAAGAGTAGAGCATTCTCTTTCAGAAATTTCTTAAGCAATAACAGAAGATAATCGAAGACCAAGAAATAACTACATGATGAAGGAACTTCTAGCTTCTAGAAGAATGAAACTTAACTACAGAAGAACGAAAAGGTTATGCGCTGGTGTTTTGGGGTTAGACAAGAAATTAACAATGAAAAAAGAAGATTGAGATAAGAATAAAGAAAACTGGAGTATGATGGGAAATTAAGAACAAAGAAGCTGGAGTGAGATGGGAAATGAAAATGGAAGACACTGGAGTGGAACAGGAAATGGTGTGAGCCTGTTTTGCAGGTTGGTAAGTTTTTTTTTAAATACAATTTTGTAAATTTTAATTTTCCACATGCTTTTCTCTTGGAACTAAAAAAATTATCACATGAACCTTCCCTTTTTTAATTGGAAGTGTTAAATATTAACCTAACTAATTAGTTACCATGTGGTCATTCTAACTATACTCCATTTGGTTGGTATTGTGACTCATTGCAGCTAAGTGCTAATTTGATTAGTCAATTCAGAAAAAAATATGCCATTACTGTGCTGATAGATAAGTAGATCTCAAATAAAGACTGATTAATAAACCTTATTTATAATTATTTCCAAGTATTTAAAAATTTAGTCAGTAATATCTATTTCCTAAATTATACCAGAGGTACCCAGAATTTTCTAACTGACTTCAAAAAAGGTGGTTCCCTGTTTGACATGTATGTATGTATGTTTGTCCGCGATTTTCTCGCGTTTGGTTGAACCGATTTTGATGCAGTATTCAGAACATTTATGAGTAGGCTTTGGTGTAGATTCGTCAAGTGCTCATTTCAAGCACTTTTTAACTCGATACATCGACTGAATTTTCGTCAAGTGATTAAGAGCCTGTTTACAGCGATGCTAGCGCCATTCGCGAAAAAAATTAATATTTTCTAAACTAAGATAATGTAGCCTAGTATTTTTTGAGCACAGCAAAGTAGTCCTGAGTAAAAAGAACAAAAAAAACATAGATTGTTGACAAAAGTGGCCACTTTTAGCAACACTTTGTAGATTTCTTTGGGCTTTAACCTAAAAGCTATACAGAAGTGCCCTAAAGTAGTTGTAGTGTGTGTGCACAATAAGTACATAGCTTTTGTAATAAAGATACAATTTCGAATCCAGCCACAGATACCTTATCGGTTATTACAGTATCTCTTTCATGACGAGTATTTTATTACAAACAACTGATATGTATGATGATACGAGCTTGTTATTCAAGTAATTTTGATTAGAATGACTCGTATAAAGAGGTCATTCCTACATAACTTCAATGGATAAACAAAATAGGTAACCTACCTGCATCGTGCTTTGTGTTACTGACAAACAATCTAAAGATTAAACCACTGTTTTAATCTGTACTCTGTATGTGTCGTAGGAAGATTTGATAATTAGTTTTTTTGCAAAAAAAACTAGGGATTTTGGGAAAACCCGGATAATTTGATATAAGGATTATTTTTTCCAATCATCCTGACAAAAAGATGTTTTTTTTTTGCAAAAAACCTAGTATAATTGAAAATTTTTAAACCTTTCTTAACTCTGATTGGCTAGATTATTGCTTGCTAATTAACTTTTATTCTGATTGGTTCGTTAAAATACCTTTGACGCTAAAAATAACCAATTAGAATAAGAGTTTAACTAGTAAACAATACCTGAGTTGTTTTTATTCTATTCTAGCTGTCCCAACGAACTTAGTATCGCGCATTATATAATTTACGAGCTGTCCCGGCTTACTTCGTTACGCCATGGACTATAAGATACTACTACAGACTTGGCTCTATAGACTATGTTCTTTTGACTGCCTAGAATGGGCGAATAAAAAAACAAACAACAACATTTTTTGAAAATCTAATATAGCCTATGACACTCTGGGATAGTGTAGCTTCCTACCAGTGAAAGATTTTTTCAAATCGGTTCCGTATTTCCGGAGCCTATTCGTTACAAACAAACAAACAAATCTTACCTCTTTATAATATTGGTATAGATAAGGAAAAGAACTGCATTTTTCCATATTTTCTTACCTTTTAATCCTTCCTTGGACTACTAAGAACATTTCAATACCAAGATCAGCTAAATCGGGCCTGCCTTTTGGAGTTTTAACGAGACTAACGCACCACTTTTTTTTTTATAAGTTAGTATAATAGATAGATTTATTGATTATTCATATAGCCATTGATAAGAATAATTTCTTTTTTGCAAAAAGAGACCCGCTTTCAACAAACTGACACATACATAATCTGAGAACTTCCTCTTTTTTGAAGTCGGTTAAAATAGGTACTAAAACCTTCTCCTGAATGTAACAAATACATTTCTGAAAACCGCATCAATATCGGTTCAACCAAACACGAGATAATCGCGGACAAACATACATACATACATACAGGTCAAACTGATAACCTCCTTTTTTGAAGTCGGTTAAAAAATAGCAATGATTTCAGATTTTTACGTAGGTGGTGTTTTTCCTCATTTTATCTATGTATTTTTCATAAAGGTGTGTTGATTTCCTGTTATTTGTTTTCAAGTGATAAATTTTTAGTTTTTTTTTTGTTATTTCATTATCTTTCTTAATCACAATGATAGCTAATCCAATTTTGCCCAATCTCGACGTCACTTAACGATAAAAATGTCGCAAGAAAATTGTTTATACAGGGTGGAATTTTGTAATGCCACTTTAATGTAGAACGTTATACTAAAAGGAAAAATTCATTCATTTATAAGAATTGCAAAACTGCATTAATTTTTTTTTAATTAAATTCTCACGGACATTCGAGAACTGAACCGACTAACTTGACTTATTTAATTTATTAGTATTTATTTCATAGTTCTCTTTTTATGAAATTTTGGAGAGATTTAATCCCCAAGATTGATCCTATCGATCAATTATAAGCCATAAAAAAAGAAACCTTTTTTATTTAGCTGAATCGATTCCCGAATTTGCAAGGTAATTTTTAAAATGTTTTAACTGCAGTATCAGTATTTTTTAAGTAATTTTCCTCATTTCCTTTAAAATGGGAAAACTAAAATCCATCTGCATGTACACCTATATGTACAGTGGCGGACACGATCGGCGTAACACTTCCGGTTTTTCTGTATTGCAAAATAGCTCTTGTTCTTTGGTAATACAGTCTAGGGCTCACGAAACCATAGACAAATCTGTTACGGCCTCCTAGTCCGTGACTGTACCTTTACAAATTTTATTTTGTTCTTTTAAGTAAGGTTAGGACTACTTCAGTGTGCTCAAAAAATACTAAGCAAGATTATCTAGTGTCATGTAAACTGGCTCTTATACATTCTTAACCTGTTAGCATCTCCACCCGACTGTAAAGCGATGTAAAAAAAAAGTTTTTCCCCAAACGGACTTCCTCAGATAATTCAGCAAAAAATTAAATGTTACGCACCCGCCTCACGCAAGCAAGCAAATCCAAACTCATAGCTAGCAAACAAAGAAGGAACAAAAAAAACAACAATTTTGCAATCAAATCAAAATTCAGCACGAGACTAGAGCAACACCAAACCAAGGCCGCATCCATCTCTGTCTGCACGTATAAGCTATCCTTGTTGCTCCATGGAAGGATTACGATCGTACTCGAACTTTCCCGACGCGTTGCAAAATGGCTGTGCGTGCGCTATTAAATTATATAAACTGGTTTAGATTGTTATGTATTTGTTAAACATACGATTTATTAGATAGGCGTCTGAGTTATTTTTTTTGCTATGAAAATGTTTGTTGTTAAGGCGATATACGCGGAATAAATCAAACGACCGAGGATCAAAGGTTGTCCTTTTCCCTCAAACATACTGAGGGAAAAGGACATGTCAGTCGCCCACATCGGTTACTACATTTTATTCGAAAAAATAATAAATATTAAATATCTTTTTAATTAAAACTTTTAAATCAAATTCAAATTACCAGGATTTAATTTACTTTATTATCACTATTCCTATGTAGTTTCAGCCAAAACTAATTAGTAATTTCGAAGAACTAGCTATTCCCGTTTTTTGGAATGGTTATCTTTGACGAAATAATGTATCGAGGTTTTTTGATTCCACAAGTGTTTTTCAATTATAAAAAACTTTGTTATATCCTAAAAAATTTTATGTTAAAATTCCAGATCTTTACCTCTTATAGATAGAGAATTACTTGATTTAAAAAGCCCTAAAAACTCATATAGCGTCTTAAATTGTTTAATTAAGGATCATCGTCAGTAATAAATATTAAGACTAAAGAACAAAGAAACAAGATGGTTGGTCTCGGCTGCGCGCGCGACGGCTTTCCAATTTAAATAAAACTGCTTTTCGAGCCGAATTCGACGTGGCCCACTCGTACTTTCACAGTTTTTTCACTACTACATGTTATTTACAATGGCCATGAAAATTTTGTATGTTACAAACACTTTAAAAAAACTAGGATTGTACATACATTTCCTTTTTTCGAAATTCGCAATAGATTCAGACTTATATATGGTTCTGAAATACGGTTTTTGTGATAAAAATTGGTCGGGTAAAGTTATTTGAATAACGAAACCAATCAATGCATTTAAAAAAAAAAAGGAAAATATAAAAAAAAAACACGAATATTTAATTTAAGTATAAATATTATGATTTATTTTTCTTTTAGTAAAATCTTTTATCTCCAATATTTAGAGTAGGTACTTTCTTACTTTTCCTTCAGGTTATTCCACATAAAAGAGAGAGAGAGAGAGAGCATCTTCCTTGTTCTGTGGTACCTATATTCCATCCTGTATAACTGCAAGAATGCAAACAAATTTAAGTTTAAATAGTCTTCGTGCGACTTATAAATAAATATTTATTCAATAAAGGATACAAGGTAAGTATTACTTGGAGGTAGGTAATATGAGTGAAACGGCCAAAAATTAAGAATCCCAAATAAACACCAAATCAGTAACAGAGTTCCAAAAACGTGGTACTTACCTATTATAGGTATAATGTGGGAAATGTTTTTTTTTTATTAAAAATGATTATAAACTTACTTTCGCCAGAATAAATAAAAAACGCAAAAATCTACCTACCTACAACCAGCCAGTGACAAAACGAATTTACGCAGGGCAACTGAGGGGATGTTGCGGGGAGTCGGGCGGCGGGGCGTCGGCTATACGAACGACCGAACCACAAACTAGCTCAGTTTGTGGTACAGTCACGGTCTAGGAGGCCGTAACAGATTTGTCTATGGTTTCGTCAGCCCTAGACTGTATTACCAAAGGACAAGAGCTATTTGGCTATACAGGAAAACCGGAAGTGTTACGCCGACCGTGTCCGCCACTGTACATATCGAGCGCGAAGGGTCGACGCGGGCGTGTTTTTGCTCAGCAACATTTTGTATTATTTATTTGTAATAGGTACTATTTCATAATGGTACGCACAAACTGTTCTGTGCACGGATGTAATTCGACATCGAAAAACAACAAGGATTTGCAGTTTCATAGATTTCCCCGCGACGAGAGGTACCTAAGTAGGGTAGACCACCCAATTCTTGTCACTCTAAGGAACCAT
The DNA here is from genome assembly GCA_951802225.1 of Euspilapteryx auroguttella. Classification (NCBI taxonomy): domain Eukaryota; kingdom Metazoa; phylum Arthropoda; class Insecta; order Lepidoptera; family Gracillariidae; genus Euspilapteryx; species Euspilapteryx auroguttella. The sequence continues at coordinate 5,351,304 of OX637669.1, forward strand.
TGATTATATATGACGATTTTTTCATGCATGAGTAAAATTATAACCGTCAAATAAAAATGCTTACCGTGTGTTGCTCATAAGTTCTTTATCCGTCACGAGTTGAAATTATAATTAAATAATGATTTTTATATAACATTGTATTTTTTTGGTAATGCTGCAAAATACCAAGAATCCTTATTTTCAGCCTTTATATGGGAGGGTGGCAATGATTTGGTAGTTTTCCATACATATTTATGTTATCTTCACACAAGTATGTGTTTGTGTATTGGAATTAAAGGTTCCTACAATTTTTCAGGCGCCAGTCATGGATAAACGCTTGTCAAAGACCCGACTTGAACAAAAAAACTGTTGAACAATTATACAACATGCACGTTTGTGCTTTATTTACACTTTGAAAGATGGATGTATATGAGAAAAAAATTAAAAAGCTCTGCTATTCCCGTATCAAACTTACCGTCTGCTTCAAACAATACCACGAGCACGCAAACTGAGACTGCAAAAACTCCAAAAATACAGGTTAGAAAAGATTTGACAAACATAGATGTTCGACAACAGATCGAAATGGCTTCAGATTTAGATGGCGTATCAGTTGAAGCGTCTTTAAGTGTCCAAGCATCGCAAACTGCGGATAAATTGTCAGATCGTAGTCCAAGCAAAAGAAAACTTCGAAGAAAAGATATAAGTTCGTCCAAAAAGTTGCAGTTGATGGAAAAGGAAGATGCCGAGTCCACAGACGTCACCTTAGAACAGTTTTTAAAAGGATGTGACAAGTTTTTATCACCCTATCTAAGTAAGGTTGTCAAAGCAGAGGTCAATTAAAGGGCGCGCCGTGACGCCGTCTGCGATACTAGCACTAGCGCCAATCTCGAAAACAATTCATAGGTACATACAGTGGCGGATTAAGAGGCCGTAACAGAATTGTCTATGGTTTCGTCAGCCCTTGACTGTATTACCAAAGAACAAGAGTTAAGGTCTTCGCACATTACACCAACTCAACACCGACTCCACTCCAACTCAACTCAAAGTACGGCATAGAAATGTAAGCTTTACGTCGTGTTATTTAAGAGTAAATTACAACGTGTCAGAAGACGAGTAGACGACGCGTGGTCCACGCGTTGTTCACCTATTGACTGTCGCCGACATCGAGAGTGTGAGTAGAGTTGCTGCCGCGTTGGCGTGGAGTTGTTATAATGTGCGAAGACCTTTATTTTGCAATACAGAAAAACCGGAAGTGTTACGCCGTCCGTGTCCGCCACTGTACCAAAGATGAATGCATTTTGACATAGGTGTTTTGAAAAATATTATACTTAATATAAAAATACTAGAGAGTGCCCCGCGGTATTTCCCGCGCAGACTTCTCATAAAAACAAAAATCCCGTTTTTTCCCGTTCCCGTGGGAATTTCGGGAAATCCTTTCTTAGTGCTCACCTACACTCTCTAAGGAACCTACATGCCAAATTTCAGCTTTGTACGCCCAGTAGTTTCGGCTCTGCGTTGTCTGTCAGTCAGTCAGTCAGTCGTTAACGGAAGAGTTTTATATATATAGATAAAGAAAAGCCGCCTCCGTAGCTCAGTGCCGCCTCCGTAGCTCAGTGGCGTAGCGCGTTGCGCATTTGATAAGGGCACGGAAGGTTGTGGGTTCGATCCCCGCAGAAAAACACCACATATTGATTTCTCACAAAAATCACGTTGTGGTTGTTTTCGGTTGGATAGGACATTGCAGGCTTGAATCACCTGATTGTCCGAAAAGTAAGATGATTCCGTGCTTCGGAAGGCACGTTAAGCCGTTGGTCCCGGCCGCAGTAGTGGTCGTTATAACCGCGGCGACAAGCTGGCCCCTTGACACGTTGGTAATAAAAGCATAAACTTGGCTAAACGTGGGTCTGGCTCTTGAGCCAGTACCTCTGCCTAACCCTTCGGGGAATAAAAGGCGTGAGATTATGTCTTATATAAAGAAAATCAGAAAAAAGGGTTAAGTTTGATAAAACCAAGGTGATAAAGAAAGAGAGGCCGGAATAAAATAATACAGGCCATATCTACTATCTATCTACTTTATATATAAAAATAAATAATGGTTCGTTAGTCTCGCTAAAACTCAAGAACGGCCGGGTCGATTTTGCTGATTTTGGTTTTGAAATGTTCGTAGTAGTCCAGGGAAGGTTTAAAAAGGTGAGAAAATATTGAAAAATATAGAGGAAGTCAGTAAAAAAAAACAATTTAATTTTTGTTGTAAGGTGCGATACGAAGTTCGCCGGGACAGCTAGTTAAATATAAACTAATGTAACTCTGTATGTCTTTGTTTATGCAACGCACGCCTCAACTAACTACTTATACTGAGTTATGATGCCCAATCTTCGTTGCTAGGAAGAAAAGGGTCGAAACATTATCGTGACTACTCTCGACGGTCTGGAGCGATGTCGTAGACTTCCTCCCAGGTGTTCTGTGCTTTGTGTGTCTCAACTACTAATATTATTTAATAAAAAAAAAATATATATACAGGATGTTTCTGACAAGGAGGGATTCAGCTCACCATACCTAACAATTAACTTTCCCGAAGCAACATGGGTCGAAATCTCAAAAAAATATCAGCTGTTCCATACATTGGTTCGATCAGCTGACGGGGTCAATTCACGGGACAGCTGATTTTTCTTTTGAGATTTCGACCCATGTTGCTTTGGGAAAGTTTTTAGGTATGGTGAGCTGAATCCCTCCTTTGATTTATTACCGCCTTGTCAGAAACACTCAATATATGTTACGGTAAATATTAATAATGCGGTAATTATGCATAATTATCGATTATTCACATTTACCTTAACATTATAGGTACAAAGACGTTAAGTATTCAATAAACTGAGGTAACTGCATTGATAGTATTTCATTCAATAAACCTGTTAATAAAATTATATATTTTTTCACCTGCTTCTTTCTACTTCGCGGTTGCCTCTAAACAAATAACATATTGCCGAAGTCCCAACATTAAACCCAAAATTATCTTTTTTCTAGTCGACCCGGCGAATTTCGTAAATTACTATGCTGTGCATGTTTTATACTTATAAACCTTCCTCTTAAATTACTCTATCTATTAAAAAAAAAACCGCATCAAAATCCATTGTATAATTTTAAAGATATAAGCTCCTTTAAAAATAAAATATTTCCGTCTTATTCATAAAGATACAGTAGATTTTAAGTAGCCTTACTGGAGGTCTACTTCTCTGGTTTGTTGTATGGTAAACTAGTCGACCCGGCGAACTTCGAACCGCTTTACCTATTGCTATGTTACTCATGTATTATACTTATAAACCTTCCTCTTGGATCACTCTATCGATTACAAAAAACCGCATCAAAATCTGTTGGATAGTTTTAAAGATATAAGCATACATAGGGACAGACGCGGGAAGCGACTTTGTTTTATACTATGTATTGATATTGATACGTGACATCCAGTCTAAATTGACATACGTCAAATAACTAAATTCTCTTTAACTTTTTATGAATAACAGGGCATATCTTTATCTGAGAAAATGAAGATATAAACTGACTTCTAAGTGAGTAGGTAGTGTTATAACTGAACTGACGTAGGTATAACGTTTATATTCTTAACGTTAAGACTTCCTAGTGCATTTAAATATAGGAAGGAAGTAAGTAGCTATTACTGTATTGAATGTTGTAAGTTTGTGGCGTGAATCGATGTAAGTTATTTATATCTTGCCACTGATTGGTACACCAAGTAATTTTAAGTCTGTTTATTTTAAGTTATATTTAAACCTTAAAACAACAACAGTGCTGTAAAAAATCTAAGTATGATTGTCTAGTGCAGCGGTTTCCGAATAATTTTGGCTAGGGAACCCTTTTTGGCTCAACGTTTTTGAACGGAACCCTATCTCACGTAAGGCCGCATTTAGGGTCACGCGGGGCGTCGTGCGGGGCGTGCTGCGGTTAAATCGAACGTATAGCAATGTGTGAGACCGTTTACGGAGACGCTGTAGCAGTGGCACAGTAGATGCGGGCGCCGCTGCGAGCGTTCAACGCTTCAATATCAAAGCATACAATAGTCCTTTGTTCGATATCGTACAGTGGCGGACACGATCGGCGTAACACTTCCGGTTTTTCTGTATTGCAAAATAGCTCTTGTTCTTTGGCAATACAGTCTAGGGCTGACGAAACCATAGACAAATCTCAGATTTTGAAATCTGTTACGGCCTCCTAGTCCGTGACTGTACAAGTTGACGCGTCGGCGCCCGCCGCGGATCGTAAATGAATAAGGCCTATAAGAAGTAAATTAACTGTTACATTGCCCTTCACGTGAGATCTCACCATACAGAGGCTTTTTGGCTTTTTATTCGCATCTTGTAACTTTTTAAGAAAGAAAATATTTATTTAGAAAAAAAAAAAACATCGAAATCTTGATTTTTCGCGGAATCCCGGAGAGCCTTATACACCATTCAGGAACCGCTCGCTGGTCTAGTGCATTATTTCTTGATTTCAGCCATGGTATAGGATTTGTTGTTTTTTATTTCATTTCATTCATATAACTGATTCATTAATTTAATATCAACTCGGTATCCTTGACCGGGTGGCCGAATTCGAAATCGTTATATGAATGACGAGCTTTCCCGGCTTACTTCGTTACGCCATAGAATATAAGATACTACTAAAGACTTGGCTCTATAGACTATGTTCTTTTGACTGCCCAGAATGGCCGAATAAAAAACAAACAACAACAACAAACCACCTGTCAAAATATGTAAACAACGGAAAAAATATTGCACCTTGGGTTATATTATTTGAGTTTAGGTAAGGATCCCTATTTTTTTTGAAAATCTAATATAGCCTATGACACTCGGGGTTAATCTAGCTTCGTACCAGTGAAAGAAGTTTTCAAATCGGTTCAGTATTTCCGGAGCCTATTCGTTACAAACAAACAAATCATTCCTCTTTATAATATTGGTATAGATAAGTGTAAAAAGCCACAATCTAACATCTTTTAAATTACTGTGCGAAAAAAGTTTAGTGACATCCAGTATAAATTGACATACGTCAAATAACTACAATGCTATTTAACTTTTTATGAATAACAGGGTACTTAAATGTATAATAATAATAATAACAATAATAACTCATCACACTCAGAGCCCCTAACTAGGAAGAACTTGTATCTAGGGTGCCCGAAACATACACAGAGACGAACATCACACCTAGACCGGAAACAAACATAATCATATCAACATTCGCCCCGCCCGGGAATCGAACCCGGGTGCACACGCTTACTCAGTCCACATCACTGCCAACTGAGCCACGGAGCAGTCCAATATATGAAAAATAAAACAAATATCGTTATAATTAAAAATATTTATTAGATTAAAAACCCAATTTATTAAAGAGAACAGCATTTCAATAATAAACTTTTTAATCAAAATAAAGAGCCTTCCAACATAAAGTTTAAATCTTCAATTAGTTTACTTAAAAGTATCAGGAATGGACACAAAATCTCACATAACACGATCACTTTAAAACGACCCAATAATAAAAACAATTAAAATTATCTTCCCTGACTTCCTTCATATAATAATTATAATAAATGTAATCTGACGAGTGCGGTATCGACATACATACCTAGTGTAAGGATATGTCGTAGAAAGATTTGATAATTAGGTTTTTTTCAAAAAAACTAGGGATTTTGCGAAAACCCGGATAATTTGATATAAGCATAACTTTTTTTGACTGCTCCGTGGCTCAGTTGGCAGTGATGTGGACTGAGTAAGCGTGTGCAACCTGGGTTCGATTCCCGGGCGGGACGAATATTGATATGATGAATATCGATGTTTGTTTACGGTCTGGGTGTAATGTTCGTCTCTGTATATGTTTCGGGCACCCTAGACACAGGTTCTACCTAGTTAGAGCCTCTGAATGTTATGTGTTATTATTATGTGTTTTTTCAATCATCCTGGCATAAAGCAGTTTTTTTGCAAAAAACTTAGTATAATTGAAAACTTTGAAACCTTCTATAGCTCTGATTGGCTAGATTATTGCTTGCTAGTAAACTCTTATTCTGATTGGTTCTCTGAAGCGTCAAAGGATATTTTAACGAACCAATCAGCATAAGAGTTTACCAGCAAGCAATAATAAAATTTTTCAATAATACTAGGTTTTTTTGCAAAAAAACTGCTTTATGTCAGGATGATTGAAAAAAAGTAATGCTTATATCAAATTATCCGGGATTTCGCAAAATCCCTAGTTTTTTTTTGCAAAAAACCTAATTATCTAATCTTACTACGACAGATACACAAAATCGCAAAAATTTAATCCATACAAAAGCTCTAGGCACAGTCAGAGTTTGGACTCTTCTCCCTTGATATTGATCTCGGACAAGTCGTTCTCAAGAACTGATTTTCCTGGCTCTTGTAATCTCATACTCCTTCGAGCGTATGCTCACTGAGTTGAGGTCGGAACACTCAACTGTGTAGGGTATGTCAATTTGTAGCGGAGAAAGAGTTTCTGTTACATTTTGTCAGTTTGGAGTGCAAGCTCAAACTCCGACTCCACTTTGAACTACTAAGACTAACTATCAGCCTCTATTTCCACCTCCTGCCCTACCCCCCCTACCTCACCCCCCTCGGCCTGCGTTACATTATTAGAAACGTCAACTGCATTACCCACTCTTGATTTAAAAAACTTATTTAGTTCTTTTTGATTATTGAGACCTCGAGAGGGCAATGGGGACACAAGAATGAGAGGCATACTTTGCCCTTTTTCCACCTGATTCACGTTGGCACCTGACGTAGTCACATTCGCACCTGACGTAGTCACTTTTGCACCTCGCGTAGTTAGATAAGCACTTTGAATAGGCAGTCTTGCACCTGTCGTAGTCGGATTTGCACCTGACGTAGTCACTTTTGCACCTGACGTAGTCATATCTGCATCTTGCGTAGTAAGAGTTGCACCTTGCGTCCCAGCTGTCTCGATGTTGGTGATTCCCGTGAAACTTAGTTCCTTGCTAGAGTTTGTGATCAGGAATTCATTAACGACGTTTCCCTGGACTTCTTTCGACGTACTGTTTGGTATTGTTATTATATTGTACTTCGGTGTGCTTTCAGAAGTTTTTGTTTTTTGCGTCTGGAGAAAAAACAAACTTACTGATCGGTAGCGAGAAATAAAAAACACCAGTGTTAATATTTGTAATGTTAGACCACTTATGCATTTCAATGAGATGAGTTACAAGTAATGCCATGTGCCATCCCATTTCCTCACGTGGGTGTAGTAAATGGCGACTAAGGGAATTTCCGAAGGACGGGCAGCAGCGACGTAGCCTATAGACACGCCTGTGGCCCTGGTACATCATCTCAGCCGAAAGACGTCTACTGCTGGACATAGACCTCCTCCTTAAGCAACCCTCAGCCAGTGTAATCCCGCAACTTTCACCAAGTCGTCTGACCACCTTGTGGGCTGCGAGTGTGTCTGCCTATTAAGCGTCTTCCGCTTCAATGTAAACATCCAGTAGATGAATGCTTGGTCTCACCGTTTTTGGTTCTCCAAATTGACTTTAGCCACCTAATAAAGCTGACAATGTCGGCACCGAGCGCAGCAGCCTCCATGTATCGAGCGAACGAATTTAGCACTTTCTGCTTTCTCTGCGACCCTGGTACATCGTTTCAGCTGAAAGACGTCTACTGCTGGACATAGCTCTACTCGTTAAGCGACCCATACAGTGTACATCCTCCCGCAGCTTTCAACCAGGTCGTCTTACCAGGACCACCTTCTACCTTTCGGTACGCTGCGCTGTCGCAATTCTGGAATTTTCGGCCCAAGTGACCATTTGTTCTTCAAGCTATGACTGTACGTTGCCACTTTTATTTAACCATTCGCTGGGCTTTGTACTTGTGGTATAGTGGCGGACTAGGAGGCCGTAACAGATTTGTCTATGGTTTGGTCAGCCCTAGACTGTATTACCAAAGAACAAGAGCTATCTTGCAATACAGAAAAACCGAAAGTGTTACGACAACCGGAAGTGTTAGCTTGGTCTTTACTTACCGTATTTTGGTTCTCCAGATTGACCTTAGCAACCATGATAAGGCTGACGATGTCGGCCTGCAGGCGTGACGCCACTGAGCGCGGCACCGAGCGCAGCAGCGCCTCCACGTAGCGAGCGAACGAACCTAGCACACCCTGCTCGCGATTTGGCACCGGACTGAGGATATGAAACGTTTATTAAGCCTAGTTAGTGGTCAGTCAGTAGTAGCCGGCCAGAGCACACCTGGCAGCGCACCGTGACGCCGAGCTGCGGGCAGCCGGGCTGAGTTGGAGGGACGCGGAGCGCAAGGCGCAAGACAGGGGCGGATGGCGAAGTCTCACGAAGGCCCTCTGTACCACTGGGGTACCATAGGATCCAACAACAACCACAAGCCTACAGGTTGCGGTTGGCCATTGAGACCAGACTGGATAAGGTGATTAAGCATCTGATACCTTCATCTCCAACATTATTGAAGGCAAGATTGAGGGGAAATGAGAGAAAGGACGACCAAGACTTACTTTGATCAACTGAAGGAAAATATAGTTCTTATATTTTATTTTCTTTGTATTGTAAATTGAATTGTAATGTCACATATATAAGAACAAACAAAAAAAAAAAAAAGAGAGAAATTGTAAAGTAGAGTTTGTTACCCCTTTCTTCTCTACGCTGTAAAATCATTGCGAAAGGGAGTAGAATCATTTGACAGAGGAGGGCTCGTTTGGGGGCGTCTCCAGGCGACCATTGTCATAAGGCAAGGCAAACATTGTTTGCCTGAGCCAATTAGTGGGCACCCTGAACTACCTCGCCTCTATCAGTATAGGATACTTTACGAAATAAGGTATCAATATTAATTAGATTAGTCTAATTGACTTTCAATAAGCGATATCTTGTATCCTGTATTGAATAAATCATTTTTTACTTTACTTTTTTTACTTTACTATAGGGGTAGTATCAAGAGGTGCCTAGTGAAAGGAGGGTCATCATCATCATCATCATTTCAGCCGGAAGACGTCCACTGCTGGATATAGGCCTCTCCCACAGAACGCTACAACGACTGCACTTGAGCGACCCTCATCTAGTGTATTCCCGCAGCCTTCACCAGGTCGTCTGACCACCTTATAGGGGGTCTGCCTGATCTGCGTTTTCCGGATCGTGGTCGCCGCTCGTGAACTTTTCGGCCCCAGCGACCATCTGTTCTTCGAGCTATGTGTCCTGCCCATTGCCACTTAGGTTTCGCAATTCTTTGGGCTATGTCGGTGACTTTAGTGAAAGGGGGGTAATAGTACAATCTATACCAATATTATAAAGAGGAAAGATTTGTTTGTTTGTAACGAATAGGCTTCGGAAATACTGAACCGATTTGAAAAATTCTTTCACTGATAGGAAGCTACACTATCCCCGAGTGACATAGGCTATGTCACTTAGATTTTCAAAATAATTAGGGATCCTTACCTAAACTCAAATAATGTAACCCAAGGTGCAAATTTTTTCCCGTTGTTTACATATTTTGACAGATAGTTTGTTGTTGTTTGTTCTTTTATGAAAAATATTACAAGATAAAAACCTGGATTGATGACCTGGCTTCTGCCTTAACTGCAAGAAAATGATTGAGATATAAAAATGAAAAATAAAGAATTGGCTTCGGCCTGAATAAAACTCGATTTTACCCTGATAAACAAACAAAGACTTGGCCTTGGCCTGCTGAAAAAGTTTGAGAATAAGAATAATATTATAAAGACTAGGCTGCACGGTCTAAAGACCTTTGCCTTTCCGTAAGGAAAAATATGAACAACAACAACAACAAACCCATCATTATTCTGGGCAGTCATAAGAACAAAGTCTATAGAGCCATGTCTTATACTTATATTATATTTTAAGGCGTAACGAAGTTAGCCGGCAAAGCTTGTATAAAATATAGCTAACATCACTCACCCAGATGTTGCAGCTTGCCTCTTGCTGCTCCACCGAGGGTTTAGAGCGATCATCTTCGGTTTCTTCTTTGTAGGCGACGGCGACGCTCGCAGCCGCTGGATCAGCAGCTCATCCTCGACGTCCTGGAGGGGATTCCTCTCCAGGGAAACGTGTGATATGTTGGAGTTCGAGTCCTAGAATCAAAGACTTACCGTCTCATTCATAAAGATACAGTACATTTTAAGTATCTTTACTGGAGGTCTACTTCTCTGGTTTGTTCCCTGAATTTATAAATGTCTTTTGTATCTTACTTAGTATGAAATTTATTGTTTTCTATTCTATTCTATTCTATGAGGTTTGGGAATGAGGCTTCAAATCCTTCTTTGCTCCTAAAGACACTTCACCAATTAGACAAGTTTTTGTTTCTAGTAAGAGGCTTTAGCGGCCTACTGGTATGTGTTGCAGCTTCAGTTCGACTAAGACGGTAGTAAGGTGAGGCGCCTTTTTTTTTTTTTTTGGTGGGGAAACTCCTAACGAGTACCCTGCGGCCCCGGGGGGGAGTCGCAGGGTTATGTGGGCTTCGCACCCACTAAAACCCCGCCGGTGTCCATCTGGGCTGTTGGCAAGGGGGTCACGGGTGATCTTTCGATCGTTGTGTTCAACTCCGCGACCCCCTCCAGCATTGGCTGTTTAGCCTCTTCACGGGGGGACAAGAGGTGGTAGTCCCCCCTGAGCGCGGATGGCTCTTCCTACGCTCGACGGCGGAATCGGAACACCGCGTTCCGCCGTCCTTCTCGGGGCCGTTATATGACTACACGAGGCCCCCGCCTCGTGCACCCAACGACCCCGGGGTCCCCTCTTAGTCGTCCTTACGACAGGCAGGGGATACCTCAGTCCTATTCTTCGGCCCGGTACTGCAGGGCGTGTAAGGTGAGGCGCCTGCCGTGGATTTCTCCTCAGGGAAGTGTGGGATTTATTGGAGTTTGAGTTCTAGAATAATGATAACTTACAGTTTTCAAACTAACGTAATTTTTACAGTCACGTGAGGTGCAACTCTTACTGCGCTAGCTAGCGAGCTGCAAAAGTGACTACGCGAGGTGCAAATTTGACTACACAGGGTGTAAAGAGCGTAGCGGCGGTTTCCAACCTCTTTGGTAAAGAGTTATCGTATTTTTTGTCGTCAGCATTAAAATAATTAGTCACCCACCTTAGTCGACACCCATGAGAAAAGGTGGGGTGGTGGTAGTGGGTATTCTATGGGGCCACAACTTGGCATATCATTATGTGACGACCGATGATGATGAAGCAATAAGTTCATATTAGTCTTACATCTTAGCTCCCCCTTATGTCACTTTGTATAAACATAAACTCGCCAAAACGTGGGTCCAGTCCAGCTCGATGCAATGATGCCTCACGTGGGCTCAGTCAATGAGCTGGTGCCTCTGCCTACCTTTACGGGGAATCTAGGCGTGAGATCATGTTTTTCTTTAGTCCTTACCTTATCATTACCTTTTTTTTAGGGGGGGAAACTCCTGACGAGTACCCTGCAGCCCCGGAAGGAACCGCAGGATTATGTGGGGTTCGCACCCACTAAAACCCCGCCGGTGTCCTCCTCGGCTATTGGCAAGGGGGTCACGAGAGATCTTTCGATCTTTATGTTCAACTCCGCGAAGATCTCCGTGATCTTTCTTGTCGTCCTCCTCCAGCATTTAGCCTCTTCGCGGGAGGACAAGATGGTAGACCCCCCAGAGCGTCCTTACCTCATCCAACCCGGCAACTTTAGGATGGTGTGCGAGCAGGTGCGCGCGCATGTCGTTCGAAGCGGCGGCCATCTTGTCGCCGCAGAGCGAGCACTCCACGCCGCCCCCGCGCTTCTTGAAGACCTTCCATAGAGAGTCGTCTGCTGGCACCGCGCTCGCTGATTCAACTGATGAGATAATATTTCTTTTAGATAGTTCTGATCAGAACACGCAGAGTCATTGCCGAAAATAGCCTGCTCTGCGCCCTGTGCAAGTTTCTATTACTGCGCCCTATGCGAACTTCTACAACTGCGCCTTTTTTTTTTTAGACATTCTGGCTACCCCAGAGAAATGCTATGTAAATCCCTATTTTTCATCAATAGATTAGATGTAGTCTAATTGACTTTCAATAAGTGATATCTTGTAAGTTGTATCCTATATTGAATAAAGAATTTTTTGATTTGGGTTTTGTTTTTTTATTATTTTGAAGAAAATTTGGCGGGGCACTTGGCCAGAAGTGAAAACTGAAGGTGGTCGAACGACAGCGTCACAGCCACAGCTCAACTTTGCTAAACAAGTAGGTCCAGTTCTAGGCACTAAAGCCTCTCGTGGGCTCAGTCAAAGAGTGGGTGCATCTGCCTACCCCTTTGGGGAATATAGACTAAGATTGTGTTATGTTAATGTTATGATTTGTTTACTGAGAGTGTGAGAGCATAGGCTTTGATCAAGCGGCCTCTAGTCTCTAAACTGTCGATTAAAGTTCTATACTATTACTATTTCTACTAAGTATTACTCTATTACGATTGGGTCAAAAATTGCGAGTGTTGTAAATTTGATTGATAAGACTACTTAGTTGAATGAAGATACTTACTAAACATAATTTCTTTTTTGCAATAACAAATACATTTCTGAAAACCGCATCAAAATCGGTTCAGCCAAACGCGAGATAATCGCGGACAAACATACATACAGGTCAAACTGATAACCTCCTTTTTTGAAGTCGGTTAAAAATATCGAATATCGCAATTCTTGAAACCAATCGTAATAGAATCGTAATAGAAGTATTATCGTAATAGAATAGAAGTTTAATCGTAAGTTTAAAGTGACTAAGTTTCTATAGAACTCAAGAAATTTACATTATTGCCGTTTGTCCCTCTTATTGCGTGACGTCACAGTTTTAGTACAATCAACAGCACATATCGCAGAGAGCATAGTCCTTATTCTAAAGAAGTAAGGTTTAGATTCGACTGGCTTTATGACGAGGCCAGCACGTAATCGAGGTCGAGCGAGACGAGTGACTGGGAAAAAGTTAAGTTTTGTTGTTGCTATACAAAAATTGTTTTTATAAAATTACTAGTCGACCCGGCGAACTTCGTACCGCCTTACCTTTTACTATATTGTGCATGAATTGTACTTATAAACCCTCCTCTTGAATCAATCTATCCTTTAGAAAACACCGCATCAAAATCCGTTGCATAGATTTAAAGATATAAGCATACATAGGGACAGACGCGGGAAGCGACTTTGGTTTATACTATGTATTGATATCCTTTGTTCTACAACCACAACCAGTAAGTAAGTAAGGTAAGTAAGTAGTTCTTTTTACTTGATAACCAGTTAAAATTCGATTAATGACAGGATTCGAAAACCAAAATCAACGTTAATTTATTAGGTACAGTGGCGGACACGATCGGCGTAACAATTCCGGTTTTTCTGTATTGCAAAATAGCTCTTGTTCTTTGGTAATACAGTCTAGGGCTGACGAAACCATAGACAAATCTGTTACGGCTTCCTAGTCCGTGACTGTACATTTATTAAAAACTAGCTGTCCCGGCGAACTTCGTATTGCGTTCTACAATTGTATTATAAATGGAAAAATTAAATGATTTTTTTTACTATATTTTCCCACATTTTAAAGCTTCCCTGGACTACTACGAACATTTCAAGACCAAGGTCAGCTAAATCGGCCCGGCCGTTCTCGAGTTTTAGCGAGCGAGACTAACGAACCACGATTATTTATATATTTAACTAGTCGACCCGGCGAACTTCGTTCCGCCTAACCTATTAATATTTTGTGCATGTATTATACTTATAAACCTTCCTCTTGAAGCACTCTATCTATTAAAAAAAACCGCATCAAAATCCGTTGCGTAGTTTTAAAGATTTAAGCATACATAGGGACAGACGCGGGAAGCGACTTTATTTTATACTATGTATTGATGATATTGAAGTAGAAGTAGATAGTAGATATTACAAGAATACCGTGTGACCTATTTTTTTTATTCATTCATGGTAGGTTCAATATGTACCCAAATAAAACTAAACAACTTAGTAGTTTAGTAGTTTACCCGTGAAAGTAGTTCTTAGTACGGACGTTTAACGTGTTATTTACCCTCCGCCCTCTTCACTGCACCCTTCACCTCCTCCCTCCCTTCCTACGCAGGCCAGTGAGGTGCATTTTAATAATAGAAATAGTAGTCATTCGATTTAATAAAGCTGGTCGCCCACCACTAAGGCTTCAAACGCACAGGCGGATTTTTTTCCGCGCGGTATTTTCGCCGCGCGGATAAAAATCCGCTGTTGCGGTTTTATTTCCGCGCGGTTTGAAAGGTTGTTATTTAATTTTCAACCTTATTCTTAGTTCCCGAACGTACAGGTGAATTTTTACCCGCGCGGAAATAAAACCGCAACAGCGGATTTTTAACCGCGCGGTTTTTTATCCGCTGGTGCGGACACTTCCATAGGATTCAATATGTTACATAAAAACCGCGCGGAAAAAATCCGCCTGTGCGTTTGAAGCCTAAATACGCTTCAATTGAAACGTAGCGAAAGCGAGTGCAACTATGTAAATAGAGCGGTTTGCAGACGCCGCTTAAATATCTAGCGGTAATCTGAAAGCGCGGTAAAAATACCGTCACGATAAAGTCAAATGTTTTTTTTTTTTTTTTACATAGCCTCTTTAGTATCCCACTGCTGGGCGAAGGCCTCCCCCGCTTGCTTCCATTGATCTCTGCTCGTTGCAGCCTCAAGTCAAATGTTAAAAATTATTTATTCAATATAGGATACAAGATATCACTTATTGAAGGTAAATTAGACTGTTTACTCTAATTAGTATTGATACCTTATTTGGTAAAGTATTTTATACTGCGAGAGGCGAGGTAGTTCATGATGGTGCCCACTAAGCGGCTCATGCCTTACGACAATGGTCGCCTAGAGACGTCCCCAAACGAGCCCTCCTCTGTCAAATGATTCTACTCCCTTTCGCAATGATTTTACAGCGTAGAGAAAAAAGGGTTAACAAACTCTACTTTTCAATTTAAGTATATCTTACTTTTTTTTGTATTTTTGCGAACAATTTAAACTGGTCTCTAAATTCTGTGACTGAGGGTTCAGAACAGGTTTTCATTCGAACATAATTTACCACTCCTTGCCAGGATGTGCACCGAACCTAATTGTAGAAGTGCAAAAAAACGAGATCAATCTAAAATCTTATAAGCCTACTTTATATTACATATAGGTTTTTTAAGCATTTACAAGTCCGCTCCAATCTTAAGCTATGAATACTTCCACCGACAGAATGTCTATGAAAACATATTAACTTAAATAAGTACAACCCGAACTTACTCAAACTTATGAAGCATTTACAAAAAATAAAGAATGAAAAGCACAAACGGACCAGACTGAGATCATTTAAATTTCCGCTCCACAGCTAGTTTCATGGCGGAAAGCTAGCTTTAATCAGTTCACCGACCTTAAAAAGTCAGTGGGAGCGGAGTGTCGCCACGTCGTGCGTCGTGAGACACAACCAGACATACAGACAGACAGTATGAGTATTTCACCACATGTGAGACATGGTACAGTGGCGGTCTAGGACGGCGTAACACCTTCGGTTTTTCTGTATTGCAAAATAGTTTTAGTTTAACTAAATAGTTAAAATTTAATGAAGTATTATGTATTTTTAGTTTTAAGGTATTTATGATATGGGCCTCTGTTTATATTATTTAACATCCACTTAATGTAAATATTGCCTGAAATAAATGATTATTATTATTATTATTAAAATAGCTCTTGTTCTTTGGTAATACAGTCTAGGGCGCGCGAGACAATAGACAAATGTGTTACGCCGTCCTAGACCGCACTGTACCTAAACTGTTGCCGTGTGGTGGGGGCTTAGAATTCCACACCCTATCTCCTCTTGTGGTGTCGTAAAAGGCGACTAAGGGAACAGCCGAAGCACGGGCAGCAGCGTCCTTCGTTGAAATACTTGATGAGCCACACTGCGATCGCCAACCCGCCTGCCAAGGTGATTATGGGCAACCCCTTTTTTTAGACGGGGAAACTCCTGAGGAGTACCCTGCAGCCCCGGGGGGGACTGCAGGGTTATGTGGGGTTCGCACGCATCGCACCCGCCAGTGTCCTCCTCGGCTGACAAGGGGGTCACGGGAGATCTTTCGATTCCAGCATCGGATAATAAGGCTCAAAATAAAACTTTATCAAAATTTTCATTGATAACATACTTAGTCGAGGTCCGACTTTGTGACAGTGAAACATATGCTCGACGGAGTATAAGACAGCTCGAGCCAGCATAATTAGTACTCGGGAACTACTTGTCCGAGTATCATACTCGACCGAGGAGCCTCCAAACATGACTGTGAATAATAATAATAATAATAACACATCACACTCAGAGCCCCTAACTAGGAAGACCTGTATCTAGGGTACCCAAAACACACACAGAGACGAACATCACACCCACACCGGAAACAAACATTGATATTCATCATATCAATATTCGCCCCGCCCGGGAATCGAACCCGGGTGCACACGTTTACTCAGTCCACATCACTGCCAACTGAGCCACGGAGCAGTCGAATGAATGTCAGCCTAAGCCTCTTTGCGGGGGGACATTATGGGCAACGTCTAAAATGTTTGTTTTTCTAGCAAACGAGAGTCAAAATTTTATACTTTAGAGTCGTTCTCCCCTAAAAATTAATATACACAGTTAAGTTCCGACTTCAACACAGCGAGCGACGGAGTATGAGACGGTACGAGGATAACCTGTACTCGAGTACGGCTTGTTCGAGTACAAACTTGAGCGATTTCAATACATAGTATAAAACAAAGTCGCTTCCCGCGTCTGTCCCTATGTATGCTTATACCTTTAAAACTACGCAACGGATTTTGATGCGGTTTCTTTGAATAGATAGAGTGATTCAAGAGGAAGGTTTATAAGTAAAATACATGCAGAAAATACTAAAAGGTTAAGCGGTACGAAGTTCGCCGGGTCGACTAGTAACTTATAATTTCAACATTAACTCGAGTAACATTGACTGTGAATGACAGCCTAAGGATTCCTTGTTTGTCAAGGGGACCCTAAAATGCACCCTTCACTAGAAAACCCGTAAAACCGGGAGATCAGGACCGACAGGCCTCTCCGTGTCTCTGTCATTCGGACAGGCCGCGGGTCAACGACTGGCGCATTGTTAACTGCTTTGCATTATTATGGTAATATGGTAAATCAATCATTATCAATATATATAAAACTCTTCCGTTACTGACTGACTGACTGACTGACTGACTGACTGACAGACAACGCAGAGCCGAAACCACTGGGCGTACAAAGCTGAAATTTGGCATGTAGGTTCCTTAGGGAGTGTAGGTCAGCTCAGCACTAAGAAGGGATTTCCCGAAATTCCCACGGGAACGGGAAAAACGGGATTTTTGTGTTTATGAGAAATCTGCGCAAGAAAAACCGCGGGGCAGCTTCTAGTACTTATATAAAACTCTTCCGTTACTGACTGACTGACAGACAACGCAGAGCCGAAACTACTGGGCGTAGAAATCTGAAAATTGGCACGTGGGTTCCTTGGGGAGTGTAGGTGAGCACTAAGAAGGGATTAGCTCTTGTGTCATACTGTGCCACAATTTTGATATTTGACTTAGTTTAGTTAGATGATTTTTTTTCGAGATAGGCGCTAAAACTAAGTCAAATATCAAAATTGTGGCACAGTATGACACAAGATAATCTTGCTTAGTATTTTTTGAGCACAGTTAAGTAGTAGTCTAAGTTAAAAGCACAAAATAATCCACAGATTGTTGCTAAAAGTGGCCACTTTTAGCAACACTTTGCAGCTTTCTTTGGTTTTTAACCTAAAAGCTATACAACAGTGCCCTAAACATACTAGGCTAGGTAGATTATTAGTGCCATATATGTCATATTGTGCACAATGTGGCATGCCACACTTTTGATATTTACCTTAGTTTAGAAGATATTATTTTTTTTCGCGAATGGCGCTATCATCACTGTAAACTGGCTCTTAACTTAATTTTGCTAACACCTTTAAAAATTACCTAACAAGGTGACGACCATGGGCAACAGAACAAGATGTAATAAAAAACATGTCTTTTCTCATAGTTGTCTATACGTGAATTTTGGCTTTTCGCCAAATACCTCCCGCACTCGTAATGTGCCCGAAATAATTTGTTTTTCTCATGTAATGCACAATACCTACCTTTTTTTTTTAACGAGGGGAAATGCCTATCGCATTTCCCGACGCTCGGGGGAGCGTCGGGGGTATGTGGGGCTCGCATCGCACCCACTAAAACCCCCCGGCGGCCATCTTGGCGCTTTTGGGAAGAACCCCGGGAACCACACAATTATAGCGTCCGAAGTCTTCCCACGCTCAGCACAATACCTACCTACTGAAGAGTTAATGCTATTTTCATAGACGGATGGTTACTATTTAATACTAGCTGACCCGGCGAACTCCGTACGCCTTAGATTATAAATTTACACGATTCTTATTATTATGCTTACTACCTAGAACTACCCATTAATGAAGTAGGTTAAAACATGGATGAATGAACTATGTTACTTAGCCGCTCAACCAGAATGGGAAAATTAAAAAACAACAATGTCAAATCAATCTTTGACGACAGGGAAATTAATAGAACAGAATTTTGTATGGACAAATGAATTCTTCTCTTCCTCTCCATTTTTCCATATTTTCATTATCTCACCTTTTAATTCTTCCCTGGACTGTTACATGACTGTTACGAACATTTCAAAACCAAAATAAGCTAAATCAGCCCGGTCGTTTTCAAGTTTTTGCGAGACTAACGATCCATCGTTTAGTAACTTTAAGTTCCTTTTTAACCGACTTTAAAAAAGGAGCCTTATCAGTTTGACCTGTATGTATGTAGGTATTTTGTCCGCAATTATCTCGCGTTTGGCTGAACCGATCTTGATGCGGTTTTCAGATAAGTATTTGTTACATTCAGGAGAACCAATTTTTAAACGACTTGAGAAAAAGAGGTACAGTGGCGGACACGGACGGCGTATTTCTGTATTGCAAAATAGCTCTTGTTCTTTGGTAACACAGTCTAGGGCTGACGAAACCATAGACAAATCTGTTACGGCCTCCTAGTCCGTGACTGTACCTAGTTCTCAGTCTATGTATTGTAAGTAAATTTATAGAAGGCGGGTCTCTTTTTGTAAAAAAGAAATTATCACCTGTATTGGTGTACGATAAAGTGTTTATTTAATCATATTTATACGCAATGAAGGCTTAGTTTTATTTAAAAAATAAATATTTATTGATATCCAAGGAAATATCTATTGACTCAGCCGTCGACGTGTTTTGCGGTGACTTTGTTTCGTCACGGACACACAAACGACAAACAAAACAATGATTATTTATTTTGTTATACGGTGGCGTGACGTCAGTCAAGTCAAGTCACGGTGATGACGATATTCTCTTTATTCCTCATCCCTTCATCATCAGGGACATTGGGCCCTAAGAAAGAACGGAATTACAAAGATTTAACTGCTCCGTAGCTCAGTTGCCAGTGAAGTGGACTGAGTAAGCGTGTGCACCTGGGTTCGATTCCCGGCGGAGCGAACATTGATATGATGAATATTGATGTTTGTTTCGGGCACCCTAGATACAGGTTATTCCTAGTTAGGGGCTCTGAGTGTGATGCGCTATTATTATTATTAAGTACTAGAGGCTGCCCCGCGGTTTTTCCCGCGCAGATTTCTCATAAACACAAAAATCCCGTTTTTTCCCGTTCCCGTGGGAATTTCGGGAAATCCCTTCTTAGTGCTCACCTACACTCCCTAAGGAACCTACATGCAAAATTTCAGCCCGCTACGCCCAGTAGTTTCGGCTCTGCGTTGTCTGTCAGTCAGTCAGTCAGTCAGTAACGGAAGAGTTTTATATATATTGACTAGAGGCTGCCCCGCGGTTTCACTCGCGCAGATTTCTCATAAATACAAAATTCCCGTTTTTTTCCGTTCCCGTGGGAATTTCGTGAAATCCCTTCTTAGTGCTCACCTACACTCCCTACGGAACCTACATGCAAAATTTCAGCCCGCTACGCCCAGTAGTTTCGGCTCTGCGTTGTCTGTCAGTCAGTCAGTCAGTCAGTCAGTCAGTCAGTCAGTCAGTAACGGAAGAGTTTTATATATATTGATTATTAAAAATAGAAATTTCACTTAGTTGAGATCCGACTTCGTTAAAGTGAAACATATGTTCGACGGAGTACAACTCGAGCCAGGATAATCAGTACTCGGGAACTACTTGTCCGAGTACGAGTAGCCTCCAAACACTGTGAATCGTCAACCTAACAGTCACTCGCTTGAGATTACGCTCGGAAAAGTGGTTCCCGAGAAGTACACATTATCCTGGCTTGTCGTCTCATACTTACTCCGTTGAGAGATGGTTGAGTGTGCTTTTTCTTGAATGTCAATTTGGAACGGAGTACGATTTAAAGTTATACCTACTTTGACAATTTGGTGGGATGTCTACATTGCTACTCCGTACTCTCCGACTCGATACTCGACTGTGAATTCTGCTTTTATACCATCTGTAAAAACTCTAAAGCTGACATATCTCAGTCGAGTTGTATCTCCAAGTCGCACTCTAGTCTTACTCGACTGAGTAGCCTCCAAACACTGTGAGTGATGACTGTGAATGTGACTGGCTGACGCCTTCCTTAGTTGCAATTGCAATTGAATGTATGATTTACGATTGTGCTTCATTCGCATCTTGCATTTTCAGCACCTCGATCATCATAAGGAATCTTCGAACTTAACTGTTGCTAACCACTAAGAGCCCAAGGAAAAAGGAATTAAATACGGATTTAGCTATATTTAGTTTGGTTCGCCTACAAAGCAAACACTAAACACAAACATCGCGAGGCCCGCTTGCTCGCCCGCTGCCTGACCAGCCGTCAACTCTCGTTACGTCACATGTTTTCGTGCGGAGCGGCAACGTCGCTTTCGCTTCTCAGCAACCAGTGATGTTACGGGTGGCTCAACTCTTGGGGCGAAACCTAAACGATGCGAAACTAGCGCCACTCGCCACTTTCGTGTTTTTCGTTACGTTATTTTGCACTGTATTTTATTTTAGGTACCTATGAAAGTAGAAGAAAACATATTTGCAAGAAGAAATCTATACCAATATTATAAAGAGGAAAGATTTGTTAAAAGAAACTAGTTATATCGTTATTTACAGCTTTCCATTAATATTTACAGTTAAGTATATTACATATTTACAAAAAAAAGGGAAAAAAAAACAAAAACAATAAAAATTTAAAGATAAAAAATTAAAATATAAGATTTGTTTGTTTGTTTGTAACGAATATGCTTCGGAAATACTGAACCGATTTTAAAAAATCTTTCACTGGTAGGAAGCTACACTATCTCCGAGTGACATGGGCCATATAAGATTTTCAAAAAAATTAGGGATCCTTACTTATACTCAAATATTGTAACCCAAGGTGCAATTTTTTTCTGTTGTTTACATATTTTGACAGGTGGTTTGTTGTTGTTGTTTGTTTTTTATTTGCCCATTCTGGGCAGTCAAAAAGAACATAGGCTATCGAGCCTAGTCTGTAGAAGTATCTATGGCGTAACGAACTAAGCCGGGATAGCTCGTTTATCAATAAGAAGGTTTTTTACGTGGCAAAAACGCAAACCAAACTTCGTGAGCAGGTAAACAATGGGTAAACTTTTATCATTTGCTTGTCATTATCTCAAGTTCACTTTTACATAATTATACCTACCTATAACTTTTTTTAATAAGCTCAGTATATTTTTTAAAAGCAGTTGAGTCACTGCAAGATTTCTCTCGCTTCGATCGCAGTGTTACACCAACGAACGGTAAGTAGGTACGTACTGACAGGCTGAGATGTGATGTATCTACATACAATATTCAGAGACCTACATACATGAATTTGTTTACCAACCTACCTATAATTTTGATATGATTAGAAAGATACATAGTACGCTCTACTAGACACACTATTTATTATAATGTGCCTCCAAGCAGCAAACAGGGTAGTCAGATGATGGTTAAAATTGCGGTAGTAAAAAAAAACACAAAACATAAGGCAAATAGGGCAGAGTGCGTTTTTTTGTATTGACTGACACTCCAGAGGACGCAAAGCAATATTTTTATGCGTCCTCTTTACGTTTTTTTGTATTGACTTTTTAATTAAAATAAAGAGATAGGAGAGAAAGAGCTTAGAGTTCTAAGCTCGTGAAACTGGTTTATCTTTACAGTGTATAAAAATTTATTGTTATTTGCCAAAAATTCCTGAAATTTCTCTAAAATTCCTGACATGGTAACCCTACACGGTACCAAATAATCAGACCCGATTTCATGAATTCGAAACCGCATAATCATTCAATATGCTCGGTACATTTTGAGAAGTCAGCAATGAAATACGTACCTCAATTAAATCCTAATGGAACTGCATTCGAATTATAAAACTAATTCCCAAACGACCAACTACCTCATACGCTGATAGAGCAGAACTCAAAGACCAATCTACACAATCAAATGAATCTAGTAGTATTTTTTGCCTGCAATAACTATTAAGGCACTGGACACAAAGACCTCATATGTAGAAACAGAGTCAGACAATAGCGAGACTGAAACTATTATATGACTACTCCGTGGCTCAGTTGGCAGTGATGTGGACTGAGTAATCGTGTGCACCCGGGTTCGATTCCCGGGCGGGGCGAATATTGATATGATGAATATCGATGTTTGTTTCCGGTCTGGGTGTGATGTTCGTCTCTGTGTGTGTTTCGGGCACCCTAGATACAGGTTCTTCCTAGTTAGGGGCTCTGAGTGCGATGTGTTATTATTATTATTCAAACTTCGCAAGCTATTTCATCAGATAGGTACGCCAAGGAAACGTTTTCCATCTATTTTATTACAGAAAAAAGGATGTAAGTATTTATTTTTTCAAAATATAGAATAAATACAATATTTTTTAAAATAAGAAACGTTGTACAGTTATTGTAAACCAATCAATATATATAAAACTCTTCCGTTACTGACTGACTGACTGACTGACAGACAACGCAGAGCGGAAACTACTGGGCGTAGCGGGCTGAAAGTTTGCATGTAGGTTCCTTAGGGAGTGTAGGTGAGCACTAAGAAGGGATTTCCCGAAATTCCCACGGGAACGGGAAAAAACGGGAAGTTTGTGTTTATGATAAATCTGCGCGGGAAAAACCGCGGGGCAGCCTCTAGTAAGATATAATATCATCAATATATATAAAACTCTTCCGTTACTGACTGACTGACAGACAACGCAGAGCCGAAACTACGGGGCGTAGCGGGCTGAAATTTTGCCTGTAGGTTCCTGAGGGAGTGTAGGTTAGCACTAAGAAGGGATTTCCCGAAATTCCCACGGGAACGGGAAAAAACGGGATATTTGTATTTATGCGAAATCTGCGCGGGAAAAACCGCGGGGCAGCCTCTAGTAATAATATAATGTAACACAAGCGGACACGGCGAATAACGTACAAAACGCTGTGTTCTAAATTTTCGAGAATATACTATAGCCTATGCCATCCGGGGATAGTTAGTGCAACTTTTCAACAGTGAAAGAAATTTTGAAATCGATTCAGTAGTATCGGAGCCTTTTCAATGCAAAAAACACACGATAAAATCTTTCCTTTTTATAATGGTAGGTAATTTAATTATGGGAAAGGCTCACTTAATCAACGAATACGCCAACTTACCAAGAATCAAAAACTTTGAAACATCAAATACTAGGCATACTTCTTTAGAATATATACCTAGTCAAGGTCTGTAAATCCTTGACGTTTATGACTTTGTCCTTCAAATCGGGGTCGACCCCTGGGTCCTGGGGGAGGCACGAGATAAGGGTACAAGGGCAGGTGACGAGGCTTGTTTTATTACTGTATTTTAACTAGGGACTAGGGGTAGGGAAAAGCTATATTTAACAAGATTTTTTTATAAAAAGGGTGATAGCTTTTACTTCTATAGTTCTTCGATAACATAGTTAACACATTTTGGTAATTAATCCTGTGTAAAGGAACCTAGTTTAAAAGAGATTTGCACAGACATGCTTGACTAATCGTCCATATTAAGTACCTATGTAATGTAGTCAATCGTAAATAATACCTAGTATAAAATTTAGTCGCTTCCCGCGTCTGTCCCTATGTATGCTAAAATCTTTAAAATTAAGCAATGGATTTCGATGAGGTTTTTTTAAAGATAGAGTGATTCAAGAGGAAGGTTTATAAGTATAATAAATGCACAGGATAGTAATAGGTTAGGGGGTAAGAAGTTGGCCGGGTCGACCAGTATTATCATAAAGAAAGCAGTCAAACAAATACAGAATAATGAAACGAGGCTGGTGCTGGATGGGGCATGGGGCCGATCGATCCAGCTTTCTAATAATAAATTTATCCGGTGGCGATGGCGGCGTACGCGAGGCAGTAGGCAACGTGAAAGCGCTGCTGAGCTTCGTGGAGGAGCTGGGGTGGTTAGAGTAGCGCTACCCCTTTTTCACGCAAAATAGGCACGATAGCTGTCAAATTGCGGAAACTCGCCCGTAAACTAAACTAAACTAACTACGACCAAAATCAAAAATATGCGTCTTTGACTTCCTAGATAATCTTGCTTAGAATTTTTAAGGCCCTTTTTTTGTTGTGTAGCTTTTAAGTTCAAAACTTAAAGAATAAACCGTATGTTGACTAAAGTGGCCACTTTTGTTTCATAAAATAATATTTCTAAGATTATTATCCTAAAAGCTACACAACAGAGCCTTACAAATTATAAGCAAGATTATCTAGGGAGTCAAAGACGCATATTTTGATTTCGGCCATGGTTTAGAAGATATTTGTAATTTAACGGAAGTGGAGCTGGTTTCGCACCGTGTACCCTAAAGGCCTGGCTCTGGAGTTGGAGGCCCGGAGGCAAGGATCTAAAATACATCCTGATAATTGGGTAAACGTTTCGGATGCAGCTGCTGAAGTGCAGTTAACTGACTTAACAACCGACTTCCAATTCCAGTTTGATGCCTTTAAATAAATTAAAACAGGAATTTGAAAGCCAAGTTGGTTTGATGACGCTATAAAAAAATCATCAATGAATGACGCGTCATTAAAATTATTCTTTTCACCTGTGCTAATAAAATCAATTGAATAATAAGTAAGGCAAATGGAAGCCAGCTCGGCGCATTTAAATGTAAGAATTCTTTCAGAAGACCGAAACTAAAATATCATAATGTTTTGATTTTACTTTAGCATAATCTGGGCAGATTAGGTTATTTGTTGTTTGATGCCCAAATAAGATTTATGTAACTTACATAAAGAACTTTTGAGGACGACTTTTTTTTTAGGACAAACAAGATTTATGCCCGTAATATCCATCTCAGTCAGTCAGACAGACAATTTCAGTTTAAACTTTCAAAACAGCCTCTTATTTGCTTATTATTAGAAAGAAAGTGACAGATGCGACGGTTAGGTTTAAACATGCTTTAAACTGAGGTTTAAACCAAGATGGATATTACGGGCCTAAGTATACTTAACTTTTTGAAAATCATTTTCATAATAAATGTTACGATTTTGGTTTACGTCGTCCGTCACGTCAGGTCATAAATTATCGAATATTTCGATTGTGTTGTGACTTACCCATATTGTTATTGCAATTAGTAATTATTATCTTCAAGTAGTCATTTCTGATTGTTGAAATATTTAGTAGGCGCCTACCTAAGTAGGTAGGTAGTACCTATTTACTAACGATTGTATTGTATATATAACTTAAACCTTCACGGTAATACATAGGTAGGTAGGTAGGTATCAAAATCAGAATCAGAAACATTTATTTCGAACATGTGGTAAGATACAGGTGGTAGTGTATGGTAAAGTACAGCACATGAACCCTGTAAGGGCACCGAAACATAAAAGTAGGTACTTAAAAAGACTAAAACTTAAAAACTAGGTAGGAACTTCCTATATTATTGTTAAGTAGACAGGTACTCTTAAGGTAAATAAAAATTAGAAAAATCTGTATTGCAGCTACTAAGTACAATAACAAAATACTTTAAAGTGTTAAAACGTTTTTAACTAATTATATTAGAACTAGAGGCTGCCCCGCGGTTTCACCCGCGCAGATTTCTCATAAACACAAAATTCCTGTTTGTTCCCGTTCCCGTGGGAATTTCGGGAAATCCCTTCTTAGTGCTCACCTACACTCCCTAAGGAACCTACATGCAAAATTTCAGCACGCTACGCCCAGTAGTTTCGGCTCTGCGTTGTCTGTCAGTCAGTCAGTCAGTCAGTCAGTCAGTAATAGGGTTCATGATTTCTCGAGCTTATCAGTTTCTCGGGTCTCGAGAATTCTCGAGGCCAATTTCTCGGGTCTTCTCGGGTTGTCGAGAAATTTACATTTACCTATGTTTTGGCATCGAAAAGCGATTTAAATAATGAAAAATTGGACAAAAAATTAACCATGTAAATCATAATAAAAAAAAATTATTTTAAACCAATAAATTGAGTGGTTTCTCTGCCAAATATAAGTTTTAAAAAATAATAATACTTGAAAGAAAAAAACTTCTCTCAATATTCATATTAAACCTTTAACTAATAAAAATAGTCAACGTTAAACTTAAAGTATATTTAGTTATATAAGTATTTTAAGTGTTTAAATTTAAAGAAGAATTTATAGAAAAGAAGGAAATGAGTCGCTTATCTAAATAAACAATGAAAATCGATGACAATGACAGCATTCGAAAACTATTGCTGCTTTTCGGGGGGCATGTACTGTTGTCGTCTTTAAAAAGCCGCAATGATTTTTGAATGCTGTCACTGACACAGAAATTTCATTGTTAATTCAGGGGCGAACTGGTTCGATACTAGCGCCACTTCGATTAATAATAAATATATTCTAAACCATGGCCGAAATCAAAAATATGCGCCTTTGACGCCCTAGATAAATTTGCTAAGAATTTTTAAGGCTCTGTTATGTAGCTTTTAGGATAATGATCTTAGAAATATTTTTTATTAAACTAAAGTGGCCACTTTAGACAACAAACGGTTTATTCCTTAGAACCTGAAAACTACACTTCTGGGACTTAAAAATTCAAATCAAATATATTTATTTGTGAAGCACATGTAAAATAAGATGTTAACAATTTATATCCCCTTGTCTGTTGAACTAGCCTATTTAAACCAAGATGGCGGCCGTTAACTTTATCGCATCTGTTGAAGGCGCCTATATAAACCACAGTATGGACCTCTTTAATTTTCGATATGTTTTTACTCTGTGATGCTTTCTGGAAGCTCTATCGAGAGGTCCACTCTTTTTTATGTCTATGGATAAAGTGTCAATGTGTTCTGCCGTTAGGCATACAAATATTTTAACAAAATCTTAGTGATAATATTTACAACATGCAGAAAGTACATATAGGTAACATAATTATAATTTTTATTTATCCAATTAAATTAAGCAAGATCTAATCTAATTTAGCACTCTAAGCAAGATTATCTAGGGCGTCAAAAACGCATTTTTTTTTTTTCGGCCATGGTTTAGAAGATATTAATTATTTATCGGAAGTGACGCTAGTTTCGCACCGTGTAAGCCCTTAAGTTAGCGACTTAATACCCAGATGTAGGTAGTGAAATCATAAGATTATAAATTTAATTTGACAAATTAAAACACAAAATATTAACAAACAGTACACTTTCAAGCTTCCTAATTGAGCTCTATCGAATTGTAGTTGTCTTGTTTTCAATTTCGTTAACTATTGCCGCTTTCGTAAAGTCAATTTCAAAGAAACCAACGATGGTTAAGATAATCGCTTGTTTTACTATTACGCGTACCATCATTATGCTTATAAAAGTAAAAAGTACATTTTCATCTTTAACGTAATTCACGAACTTATTTGCACTTCATAGACTCAAATATGATTTCTCGAGTTCTCGACTTTTCTCGAGCATAATTTCCCGGGAACAAAACCCACAGATTTCCCGGGAATTCTCGACCCGAGAATTCCCGGGAATGAACCCTAGAACGGAAGAGTTTTATATATATTGATTTAAAAAACTTAACGTTTAGTAATAGTATAAATAGTAAAGTTTTTTTTTTTTAGATTTGAATGGCACATTAAATCTGTAGTTAATATGTAGATAGATAGGTATACTTACTTGTATTTAATATTATATAATTTATTTATTTTTCATGTGTTTCAAGAAATTATTTAAGGGTATAGAAGCATTTTTCTAAAAGAAATATTTTTAATTTGTTTAAGTATAAATTTATTATACTTATATTTCCTCCTGTATTTTGGTAATTTATTATATGGTAAGCACTTAAATTTTAATAAGTAATAAGTAAGTACTTAAGTATTTTAGTTTTGTTTGCCACCTACCTATTTACCTAAAATAACCTATATCTTAGTAAGTACCTAGGTCCTGGTTATCAAAATTAAGGTCTCAACGTAAGTTGAAGTATACCGTTTTCCATTTATAGACTTGATCAATACAACAACCGTCGAGCGCGACGTTGCCGCTTCGCGCCGCTCTCTACTGCGTATTAAATATCCAACTTACAACTCAAAATCAACCGTAATACTCTAACTTACAGCTCAATTTAGCAACGCAAAGGATATTGCTCGACCGTATCACAACGTGCTTTTCGACATAAACAACTTGATACTGCAAGCGGTTGTAGACGTAATTTATTCAATGTTACGGTAGAAAATACGTTGCTTTATTGGTTTTAAAGAGCTGTGTAGGGAATCACGTAGGCAACCGATAATAACACTAGGCGTTTATTTGAGTGAATGTGTTTTGTTTGTTGAGTTTTCGGTAGAAGTGAGTTTGAAACTTTGCTTAGTTTTTGATTATCTAATGTTATTGCATGTTATGATTTATATCAATGCCTGATGTACTATGTATGTCCATATTTTCGTATTTAGTAAATAGATTAAAATTAGGTACTCTATTTTTAATTTTTAGTACCTTATTATAACTAGCTATAATTTATTATTATTATTATAAATGTTTTGCCCAGTCTATAAACCTTCCTAACGAAACTTCCATTTTTAAATTCAAAATCTAAAGCACCCAAACAAAATCAACTAAAGACCAACTAGCGCCATCTTTTGGTCTCTAGGACGGCGTAACAAATTTTTCTATGGTCTCGTGTTCCCTAGACTGTATGTACCTACAAAAGAACAAGAGCTTTGTGTTACGCCGTCTAAGACCGCAACATACAGTGTTAGTTATAATCGAGTCCAAAGGGGTAGAATTACTAACAAACATAGGGTAAATCAACCAATCATTGCCACTAAGTACTTATTATGACGATTTCTTTAACAAAAAAAAATTATGTGCCAAATAAAAATTCTAATCACTTGAGTGTATTTATGGTTTACTTATACCAAACTTTTTTTTTAATTTTTTTTTGTGCTTAAACCATATTTTAATAAAGTTTGAATGACTTCCCGCAGCTAAATATCGTTTTTGTGATAAAGAGTGGTTGTATTAAGCAATATCTTGATTTTAGGCCAAATGTAGATTAAACACAAATCCAGTAACTCTGTCTTGCAAAAACGATGTATAACAATGTGAGAGACGGTTATTTAGCTGCGGGAAGTCATTCAAACATTATTTAAAACTAGCTGACACAGCGAACTTCGTTACGCTACATAATTTAAAATACTACATAACACTTGGCTCTATAGACGATGTTCTTTTGACTGCCTAGGATGGGCTTAATACAAAAACACACAACAACAACAACCACCAACTGTCAAAATATGTAAACAACTGGTAAAAATGCACCTTTGGCCACATTATTTGAGTTTGAGTAAGGATCCCTAATTATTTGGAAATCTAATATAGCGTATGTCACTCGGGGATAGTGTAGCTTTCTACCAGTGAAATATAATATATATAAAATATATGGCGAAAGTATTCGTCTATACTATAGAAGAAAAAAAAAACAAAAAACGTGAAAAATTTTGAACTGGCTTGAACCGCCTTAAAGTAACACTTACCTTCGACTACGAAGCTGTCTCTCCTGTCCCCAGCGTCACTGGCGCCGTCGCTGTCGTCGCCGGAGCCCTGCTGCCGCCCCGCCAGCAGCTGCAAGTAATGCTGCGGGTGCCTCTGACGCAGGTGTGCCTGCACCAAACACCTTAGTTACATTGAAATCGCTCCAGCCGCTGAGACGTGAAGAAGTAACAAACATACACACAAACTTTTGCCTTTATAATATTAGTGTGATTATTATTTATTTTTTTATATCACAGAGAATATTATACATAACCAGATTTACATTGTGGAAGCTGACACAGCGAAGTTCGTTCCGCCTTGCGTTCTGAGTTTTGGAGAATATTCTATAGCCTGACACCCGGAGATAGTCAAGTGAGAGTAAAATTTTTCTATGGTCAAGTGTTACCGTCGTCTTATTCATAAAGATTTTAAGTAGCGTTACTGGAGGTCTACTTCTCTGATTTGTTATATGGTAAATACGTGACATCCAGTCTAAATTGACATTAGTCTAATAACTAAAATGCTCTATAACTTTTCTAAACCAATATTATAAAGAGGAAAGATTTGTTTGTTTGTTTGTGAAGAATAGGCTCCGGAAATACTGAACCGATTTGAAAAATTCTTACACTGGTAGGAAGCTACATTTACCCCGAGTATCATAGGCTATAAAAGATTTTCAAAAAAATTAGGGAACCTTACCTAAACTCAAATAATATAACCCAAGGTGCAATATTTTTTCCGTTGTTTACATATTTTGACAGGTGGTTTGTTTTCGTTGTTTGTTTTTTTATTGTCCGATTCTGGGCAGGCAAAAGAACATAGTCTATAGAGCCAAGTCTTTTGTAGTATCTTATATTCTATGGCGTAACGAAGTAAGCCGGGAAAGCTCGTTATGAATAAGAGGGTTAGCGTATAACCCGCGCGCGATAACTTGACTCAACAAAAATAATTATAACCGCAAACGAATGACTCCGAAACTCAAGAAATATGATCTACAGTGGCGGTCTAGGACGGCGTAACAGATTTGCCTATGGTCTCGTGCGCCCTAGACTGTGTCACCAAAGAACAAGAGCTATTTTGCAATACAGAAAAACCGGAAGTGTAACGCCGTCCGAGTCCGCCACTGTACAACGGTAACAGCAATGCTAACACTATTGCAGGACGATAGCAGAGAGCCTCGCGCGAGGTAGCAGGGGGAGAGGAGGGTCCAGTTAGGATCCAGGTGTAAATTTGTCGCGCGCGGGCTATAGCTTCCAGGTCGTACCCCGAGGTTCCCAGTGCTGGTGGTGTAGCGGTACACGTTGAAGCAGATGAGGCACTCCGCCCTCATCGTTTTCCCGCCATCTTCATTTGGGAGCTTATTGAAGAATTTCCATAATAGAGATGAATTCCTTCGAGACTGCCCCGTTGTCTCCCTGTCTTCTTTGTCTAAAGTAAATATAAAATAAGTTTGTTAAATACTTGTAAATAAAAGCAGATAATAAAGATTAGTTTAAGGTTAAAACCCTTTTTTAAATCAAGCTTTTATTTTGTTAAGATGTTTTTCGAGTTATTCTTAGCAAAACCTTTCAATTGATACCCATATTGTAGTAGTACACTAAAAGCAACTCATCCGCCATCGTGATTTTTCGGACATGTTGGATTTTTAATGACGTCACATTAGCTCAATATGTATTGTTTAGGCTTCCTGAACGTATAAAAAAATTCAGCTAAATCTGTTTAAGAAATCTGCTTCAAAACTTTAGCATAATTGAAAGTAACTCACGGTGAAAAAACTTCTCCTTTTTTACAGGGGGGGAGTAGTCGGAGTCGTCGTACCCAGCCCCCGCCCCCGCTTCGTCTTCGTCCCCCGCCCCCGCCTCCGCGTCCGCCTCGTCTTCGTCCCCCCCCTCGCCGTCTTCCTTCTCCTCCTGAGCGGTGCCCGCGTCAACCACCCACCCTTCTACCTCTACCTCGCCAGCTTTTATGTGTATCTCTAGATGGCGCTGGATAAAACAATCAATTTAATATTAACTTTATTTGACGAAACTTTACATATTACAGATTACAGGGTTACTTGGTAAGTAGACCTTATTTTTGGCGAGGAAACTCCTGACGAGTACCCTGCATCCCCGGGGGGAGCCGCAGGGTTATGTGGGGTTCGCCTACAACCCCGCCGGTGTCCACCTCGGCTGTTGACAAGGGGGTCCCTAAGTGTTTAAGCCGCGCAGATAAAGAAACGATATGAAAATTGCGGCCGAACGCATGATATCTCGCGTATTTTATTATGAGGGAAGAGTTAAGAAGAGAGACAGCCCATACAACAGAAATATATCGAGCGGATGCGGAAGGCACGGTTGGAAGAGGCAGGCCACGGAGAACGTTCACCGACCACATTGGTGACGTCCTGAGGAAAGGCCGCGTGAAGAGTTCACGAAACCGACGTGCGTGTATGAAAAGGCTTATGACTGTAGAAGAAGCGAAAGAAGTGTGTCAGGATCGTAGCAAGTGGAAATCAATTGTCTCTGCCTACCCCGATGGGATGCAGGCGTGACGTTATGTATGTTCTATTCTATACATATGTGCGCAGGTTATACTTATCTTACGCCCTGCAGTACGGGGCCGAAGAATAGGACTGAGGTATCCCCTGCCTGTCGTAAGAGGCAACTCAGAGGGGACCCCGGGGTCGTTGGGTGCACGAGGCGGGGGCCTCGTGTAGTCATATAACGGCCCCGAGAAGGACGGCGGAACGCGGTGTCCAGTTCCGCCGTCGAGCGTAGGAAGAGCCATCCGCGCTCAGGGGGGACTACCACCACCTGTCCCCCCGTGAAGAGGCTACTCAGCCAATGCTGGAGGGGGTCGCGGAGCTGAACACAAAGTTCGAGAGAGATCTCCCGTGACCCCCTTGCAAACAGCCGAGATGGACACCGGCGCGGTTTTAGTGGGTGCGAACCCCACATAACCCTGCGACTCCCCGGGCTGCAGGGTACTCGTCAGGAGTTTCCCCGCCTGGTAAGCCCTGTAGGTCCGGGCGTAAGAATAGGTCTACGGTATGCCCTGCCTGCCGTAAGAGGCGACTAAAAGGGGTCTTTGGGGTCGTGGGTGTGAAGGGCGGGGGCCCGACACACTCATCAAACGGCCCTGAGATGGGCGGCGGCACAACTTGTGGCACTGTGCCGCCGCAGCTCCAAAGGCGAGCCGGGGAGGGAAGAATAAGCCCTCCCCGAGCATGAAGCTAATAGTAGCTGAGCGTGGGAAGACTTCGGACGCTATAATGAATGTGTGGTTCCCGGGGTTCTTCCCAAAAGCGCCAAGACGGCCGCCGTGGGGTTTTAGTGGGTGCGAGCCCCACATACCCCCGACGCTCCCCCGAGCGTCAGGAAATGCGATAGGCATTTCCCCTCGTTAAAAAAAAAAAAAAGTTTCCCCGCCTAAAAAAAAAAAGGTTATTATACTGAACTTACCTTAAGGTTTGCGGTAGTAGTAGTGTGGTTGTAAGCCCCGCCGCACACGTTGCACTGCGCGATCTTGAGATCGGCGTCGTTGTTGATCTTCTTGAAGTGGGACCAAATGGGGATGCCCCGGGGCAGGGCCGTGTGCCTAATGTGCTTGCGAACTGTCCACGGAAATTATCAAAAAATTAACTAATTAATATATATGTAAGTAGGTACAGTGGCGGACTAGGAGGCCGTAACAGATTTGTCTATGGTTTCGTCAGCCCTAGACTATATTACCAAAGAACAAGAGCTATTTTGCAATACAGAAAAACCGGAAGTGTTACGCCGACCGTGTCCGCCACTGTACAGTAATAATACATGTCTAGGGCGAACGAAACCATAGATAAATCTGTTACGGCCTCCTAGTCCGCCACTGTACATAGTATAAAACAAAGTCGCTTCCCGCGTCTCTCCCTATGTAAGCTTATAAATCCTAAAAATTATGCAACGGATTTTAATGCGGATTTTTTAATAGATAGAGTGATTCAAGAGGAAGGTTTATAAGTAGAATACGTGCACAAGATAGTTATAGGTTAGGCGGTACGAAGTTCGCCGGGTATTCAAGAGGAAGGTTTATAAGTAGAATACGTGCACAAGATAGTTATAGGTTAGGCGGTACGAAGTTCGCCGGGTCGACTAGTAATAGTATAAAACTAACTCCCTTCCGCTGTCTGTCTGTCGCTTGACTGCTCTGTAGCTCAGTTGGCAGTGATGTGGACTGAGACGCGTGTGCACCTGGGTTCTATTCCCGGCGGGGCGAACATTTTTATGATGAATATCGATGTTTATTTCCAGTCTGGGTGTACAGTTCGTCTGTGTATATGTTTCAGGCATTATATTCAGCAGATACAGATTCTTCCTAGTTAGGGGCTCTGAAAGTGATGTATTATAATTTATTATTATAATAGGCAGGGCAATAGCTACCTAAGTATTTACTTACTTTTATTTTCATTTCGTTTTTATCATTTTGAAAAACTAGATACTTACTAAGTGATAGTGTGATCGGTAGCAAGTTAGCATGGAATGGAGTAAGTACAGCCTTAAGTAAAATATTTGAAAAACTTATTCTTGCACAATTAGCGTCTCATTTTTCTGTTAATAACTTCCTACACAAAAATCAATTTGGTTTTAGGAAAGGGCGGTCTACCTTAGACGCAGGTCACAAACTCATCAGCAGTGTATATGGAGCCTGGGAGGATTCTCACGATGCTATTGGGGTTTTCTGTGACCTCTCGAAGGCTTTTGACTGCGTTGATCATGAGACTTTGCTACTTAAATTACAGCACTATGGCGTAATTGATAAATCACTTGATCTACTTGCCTCTTATCTTACTGATCGCGACCAACGGGTGGACATGGGTGGTGCGGTGTCTGCAGGTTGTCCTATCAAGATTGGTGTACCTCAGGGATCATATTGGGGCCTTTCCTGTTCCTAGTCTACATAAATGATCTCCCTTACATGCTAGATAAACTTACTGATGTTGTACTCTTTGCTGACGACACCTCTTTAACATTTAAAGTCAAACGAGGTGATTCCCTTAATTTAGATATAAATAATACATTAGTGGAGATATCTCAATGGTTTAATTCTAATAATCAACTTTTGAACGCAAAGAAAACTAATTGCATTAAGTTTTCCTTGCCTAATGTGACTGCTTGTGATACAGACATACATTTGGACAATAACAAGCTTAATCTGGTAAATCAAACTGTATTCCTTGGTATCACTCTAGATTCGAAACTTCAGTGGGGCCCCCATATCTCAAATCTTGCGGCAAGGCTCAGTTTGGCTGCGTACGCAATCTGGAAAATCAGAAAATTAACTGATGTGTCTACCGCGAGACTTGTGTATTTTAGTTACTTTCATAGCTTAATGACCTATGGCTTGCTTCTATGGGGAAGAGCTGCAGATCTTAACGTCATTTTTATACTACAAAAACGCGCAATCAGAAACATTTATCAGCTTAAAGCTCGCGAGTCCCTCAGAGAAAAATTCAAAGAAATAGATATTTTGACGCTTCCTTCCCAGTACATTTTCGAAATTATTATGTATACTCGTAGAAACATACATATGTTTGATAAAAAATGTGATAAAATTAAGGACCTTAGAACGCGTAGCAAAAACAAACTCAGTATTCCACAAAACAGACTAAAACGGACAAACAAATGCTTTATAGGAAACGAAGTAAGATTCTATAACAAGATCCCAGAAGAAATTTTGATCCTGAATGATAATGAGTTTAAAACTCGTATCAAAAAAGTTCTGATTAAGAAAGCTTATTACAATATTGATGATTATGTAAACGACAAAGACGCATGGAAGTAGTCTAGCTCTGCACTTAAGATATTTTTCATTATTTAATGTAATTTCATTTTTATTTATCTGTATAATGTTCATAGTATTGTCACTTAATTGTATTGTAAATATTGTTATATCACAAAACAAAAAGAAAAAAAAAAAAAGAGAGATAAATTGTAAAGTAGAGTTTGTTACCCCTTTCTTCTCTACGCTGTAAAATCATTGCGAAAGGGAGTAGAATCATTTGACAGAGGAGGGCTCGTTTGGGGGCCTCTCCAGGCGACTATTGTCGTAAGGCAAGGCAAACATTTGTTTACCTGAGCCAATTGGTGGGCACCCTGAACTACCTCGCCTCTCACAGTATAGGATACTTTACCAATTAAGGTATCAATAGCGATTAGATGTATAGTCTAATTGACTTTCAATAAGTGATATCTTGTATCCTATATTGAATAAAGAATTTGACTTTGACTTTGACTTTACACTGCCTTCCCTAGGTTCTTAGCTTTTCATCCATACTAACATTATAAATGCGAAAGTAACTGTCTATCTGTCTCATTTCCTGAGAAAACTACTGAACCGATTTAAATCAAATTTGGTATACGGGTAGTTTAGTGGTTTAGAACCTGAGTAAAGACATGGGCTACCTACTACCACAGAGAATATCTACTATTAAATACTTAAACCAAAATATGGTGTGCTCAGAGACATGGTATATAGCTCGCTCGCTGTGCTGGATGTTATACCTAAATTGTTCAGCGATGAGGTCGGCAATTGCCCTCTTTCTCTATTCAAAAAAACAGAACTGTGATTAAAATCAAGCAGCATTATCAATGCATAGTCACAGTAACGTTATATTTTGTAACGTGAGGGTTACAGTTCGACACCCAAAATAACTGGTAAGGTAGGTATAACAGATAACCGCTATCAACAACCAACCAACAACCACTAAAACATTACTACAAACCTCTTTTTATCGATACGTTGTGATCTTCGTGATCAGAGTCGGCGGCGTCAATGTCCGAGGCTTCAGCATGCTCCTCCTGGTCGCTGGCGATCTCATCTTTGTCCTTATCAGCCACTTTACCAAATCTATCCGCATGAAATTTGCTCAAATGCAAACGTAAGTTTCCCGTTGTCGATCTGTAGCCGTAAACTTTGCGGCAGAGTAGACATTCCGCCGTTTTTTCGGTATGTGGTATCGTTTTTTGAAAGTACTTCCAAACTAATTTGCCTTGGAATCCTTTAAAGCGTTCTGAATTCATGATAACGGTCACACAGTCAAATAGAAACGTTAAATAATAACTTGTTTCAAAAATAATTAGTTAAATGCACGTTATTTAGTAGCAGTTTTAGGTTAGGTTATATTGTAACTTGTAACGTTAAAATGGCCGCTTCTATTTTCGTTTCGTTTGTTGCGTCCCCTCCCTGTCCTTCGACCGAAGTAAAATTAAATGTTT
This sequence comes from Euspilapteryx auroguttella, assembly GCA_951802225.1. NCBI lineage: Eukaryota > Metazoa > Arthropoda > Insecta > Lepidoptera > Gracillariidae > Euspilapteryx > Euspilapteryx auroguttella. The sequence goes on from OX637669.1 coordinate 5,388,528, forward strand.
TAGATGCAACTAGCGACATCTGTTGGTAAATTAGTGGTAAAAAATGAGATAGCAATACCGTAGCTGTCAAACTCCATACGCGGAAGAATGAGATTGGAACATCATGACATTTGTTTTTTTTAACATGCGTTTAGTTTTTGGTCAACAAAATTTTAACTCTAGAGAAAAAACGTCTATCGTTATTTTGCTAAAGTAAACCAATATAAACGTAGCGTTTTCCCATCTCACTGATTTTAACTCAGACTACTACAAAACTACAATTAGGTACGGAACTTTTAATTTGGCTTGAGCACAAAGCAGCTATAAATTGGTAATTGTTTAATAAATGCCATTTTTTTTGCCATCCTTTTCCGATTTATCATAATTTTAGTTTAGGTCATGCACGGAGCAACCGTGGTAATGGTAATAAAAAAAAACAATTTGTTGATAAAATTAATACCTATTTATTTTGTGATTTAATTATAAAATTTTATCTGTAGCATAAAAAATTAAGTTTATTATAAAATAACATTTTTGATGAGATTCGGGACTTAAAGCTATTTAACATTACATAATAAGTATACAAAGAAATTTCACCTAAATTTCACTCTCGGTATGGCGCGACTCGGTAAGGACTAAACTTGATTTTTGGCCTTTTCAAAATCAGTATTCCAAAAACGTTGTATTACAATGTGGGTGATGGTTTTTTATATACGCGAATTTATTTAAACTTTAGACAGAACAAATAAAAACCGCAAAAAAAATTGAATTTCGCGCCATAACGAGAGTTACCACCATAATTATGATTTATTAAAAAACAATACATTAATATACCTACAACATTAGCACCAAATTAATATGGCAGTATACTGCGGCAGTACCTTTCAAAGTCGTCCAGGGGGTTTAGAGGGGCTACACTTTCACGGGTGCACATTCTAAAGCAGTCGTTTGTGTGACACTAACACTGGCCGAAGCCGCTATGGCAGTCCAAATGTTAGAGCTTCTCACGGGAACACCGTTTATAACATACCTCTTTGTCATACAAAATCAAAGAAAACTTTTCAGTGACCATTTTCCAACCGATCAAAATTTGTCAGTGTCCAAATAACCATATTTTTTTGCCTAAAATAGAAAGAGAGAACCACACATATTTTTCATCCTTCTCTGTTGGAGACGCGCGCTATAGCAGTCTTCATAAGCGAAAAAAATGTAAGATCGATTGGCGAGTGCGTCCAGGAGCCGACGGACCGCATATATTCCATATCCCGCCATTTTTGCACAATTATGTGCTTTGTGACCCAGTAATATGGAAATGACTTTCTATTGCATGCTTTATTTTTTCATGCAATTTTTGGGTGTCCAATAGGGAAGTCCTGCTTTTTTTCTTGCATCCGCGAAAGTGTTAAGGTCGCATTGGAAATATTGCTTTTCGTCCTCTAAAGTGTCAAAGTCAATACAAAAAAACGCAAAGAGGACGCATATAAAGCAATATTGCAAAAGCGGCCGTAATAGGGCCTCAGGTCTCCAGGAAGCACTTTGAGGGCACAAGTCTCGAAAGGGGCCCAAATAGGTTGGCTGGACAAAAAGTTATCTATCAATGTTTTAGGAAAATCCTTAGTAGAAATTTGTATAATATGGATGCAGCTAAATTTCGAAAATGGTCTACGAGGTTAAAAGTTTGGAAAGCTGTGATCTTTTTGACACTTATCCTATAGGTTATTCTAAACAAGTAAAGATTACAAGTTATTTCTTGTTGAGAGCTATTTATTAACCCCCGACGAACAAACAAAGGGGTGTTATAAGTTTAACGTGTGCATCTGTCTGTGGCATCGCAGAACCCAAACGGATGAGCGATTTTCGTTAAGTTTTTTTTTTTCGCTATTAGTTGAATTTTTTCTTTTCGACATTTCAAACATCTTTTGACAGTCAACCTAAGTATTATCTTGAAACTAGTATACATTGGCGGTCTCATTCAGCGTAACACTTTTGTCTATGGTCGCGTGCGCTGCGCACTAGACTGTAATACCAAAGAACAAGAGCTATTTTGCAATACAGAAAAACCGGAAGTTTTACGCTGAACGAGGCCGTGACTGTACCAGATCTTTAAATAGGTACAGTCACGGACTAGGAGGCCGTAACAGATTTGTCTATAGTTTCGTAAGCCCTAGACTGTATTACCAAAGAATAAGAGCTATTTTGCATTACAGAAAAACCGGAAGTGTTACGCCGATCGTGTCCGCCACTGTACCAGGCGATCATAAAACAGTGCCGTCACTAACAACAGAAATATCAAGCCCTCTATCAGGCCAACTGAACTTGAGTAGTAACTCGAGGCTTCCCGCTCCCCCCTGCGCCCCCACCCCCCTTTCTCCTTTACTATCAGTTTCCGAGTCCGAGTGTCCTTAAAGCTAGTACTAGTAGTAGTAGGTCCTTTTCCATAGAGTAGTCAACGGAAGATCAGCCGCTTTGGTTGTCTCGCGCAACTGAAGCACTGTGCTGAATTGGCTCCCGTTTGCCTCTGAACCGGCGGCGGCCGACGCCTGTTGATTGCTGAATGATCGTAGACAAATTGCAACCTGTTTTTTTGTATCTACATATTCAATGGTTAAAAGTTTTTCTTTCTTTTGTTTCTAGTACCAGGCGATCATAAAACAGTGCCGTCATTGACTACAGATATATCGAGCCCTCTCTCGGGCCAGCTGAACTTGAGCGGCAACTTGAGACTCCCCCCTCCCCCGGCGGCCCCGCCCTCCCCCTCCCCCTCGCTGTCAGTCTCAGAGTCAGTATCCGCGAGTGCGGACAGGTGTCCAAGTTTAGACGCCATGTCCTCTGCCAGGTCTTCTGGTATTAGTACCTTGGAAAGTTGATTTTATTAATTGAATATTGAACGAAAACACGAGAAAAATTAAATGGATGATCATAAAAAAGTGTTTTAATAATGTAGAAAGAAGTTTACTTATATGTACAGTGGCGGTCTAGGAGGCCGTAACAGATTTGTCTATGGACTCGTCAGCCCTAGACTGTAATACCAAAGAACAAGAGCCATTTTGCAATACAGAAAAACCGGAAGTGTTACGGCGACCTAGACTGACCACCATTGGACCTACACTGTTGGACAAAGGTTGATTTATTTGATTGTCACAAGGAAAAACATTGTGATGGGGCTTCGCCATAATCGACGGCAGGCTGGTTGGCGCTCGCAGTACGGCTTGCTCTTCGGCTCTTCGAGTTTTTCAACGAAACACGCTGCCGCCTGTACTTATTATAATACTTATTACGTATATTTGTGTAGTACTTAGTGACTAATGCGAAGTTTGTAGTGACTTGTGCGATTTCTTAAGTTACTAGTGCGATTTCTGTAGTGACTAGTGTAGTGGATTGAGCGATATTTGTAGTGACTAGTGTGTAGCGGATTGAGCGATTTTTGTAGTGACTAGTGTGTAGTGGATTGAGCGATTTTTGTAGTGACTTGTGTGTAGTGGATTGAGCTATTTCTGTAGTGACTAGTGTAAAGTGATTTATGCGATTTCAGTAGTGACAAGTGCGTCGTCTGTAGTAAATAGTGCGATTTCTGTGTTGTTTTTGTGTAGTAGCTACTAGTGACTAGTGTATAAATTTGATTAGAAGGGCAGCTTGAGGCAGAGCGTGCATCACGCACTCTGTGACTCTACTTCAGTCACAGGGCGCTAGTGTGTAGTGACTACTGCGTAGTGACTAGTGTGTAGTGACTAATGTGTAGTGACTAGTGTGTAGTGACTAGTGTGTAGTGACTAGTGTGTAGTGACTTGTGTGAAGTGACTAGTGTTACTAGGTGTGTAGTGACTACCTGGAGCCAGCTTCCTAGCGCGGCGTAGGGGCGGGCAGCTTGCGGCAGCGCGTGCATCACTCGCGGGTGAAGCAGGGTGACGGAGCGCGCGCCACGCCACGTGAAGTGACGCCCGTGGGACACGCGACCACTGATCACCACAGACACAGTCTTATACATATATTTCACAGAGGAGGGCTCGTTTGGGGGCCTTTCCAGACGACTATTGTCGTAAGGCAAGGCAAACATTTGTTTACCTGAGCCAATTGGTGGGCACCCTGAACTACCTCGCTCGCCTCTCACAGTACAGGATACTTTACCAAATAAGGTATCAATAGCGATTAGATTAGATGTAGTCTAATTGACTTTCAATAAGTGATATCTTGTATCCTATATTGAATAAAGAATTTGACTTTGACTTTGTACTAAATATGTATTTACATTCTAATATCAGTATCATTATTATAATTTCAGTCGAAAACAGTCCACTGCTGGACATAGGCCTTTCCCATAACTCGCCACAAGGCTAGGCTCGCTCGTCTTGGCTTATGACTGTTGAAAAGCGAAAGAAGTGTGTCAGGATCGTAGCAAGTGGACATCAATTGTCTCTGCCTACCCCGATGGGATACAGGCGTATCGTTATGTTATGTTTTGACTGGTCTTAAGCATCCGTCATCTAGACTTATTTACTAATCACTAATATCATAAATGCGAGTCGTCTCGCGCTTTTACGTCAACACTACTAAACCGATTTAAACGAAATTTGGTACACATATCAATACATATTATAAAACAAAGTCGCTTATCGCGTCTGTCCCTATGTATGCTTAAGTATATCTTTAAAACTATACAACGGATTTTTAAGCGGTCTTTTTAATAGATAGATTGATTCAAGATGAAGGTTTATAAGTATAATAGATGCACAACATAGTAGTAGGTTAGTCGGTACGAAGTTTGCCGGGTCGACTAGTATAGTCTAAAGCCTGAAAAAGTAAATAGGCTACTTTTATCTCGAAAATTCTACGGAAACTGAGAATTGAGATTTTGCGCTTTGAACAAAATTTGCGCTGGCAAAGCGGCGGGGCACATAGTTATTATAAAACTGCCTACGAAGCTACGGACCGTGTTTAGTCCAGGATTCTAAAGCATAGTAATGCTGAAGTTCCCAAGGTAGTTCAGGGGTCCACTAAATAAATTTTAAAGTTGTCTATAATTACAAAAAAAAGTCTGGGAGCCTTTGTTTTGAATATTTATAACTAGGGGTTACCCCGCGGTTTCACAAGCGCAGATTTCTCATTACCACAAAAATCCCGTTTTTGTCGTTCCCATGAGAATTTCGGGAAATTATTATGCTTCCCTACACTTCCCAAGGAACCCACGTGCAAAATTTCAGCCCGCTACGCCCAGTAGTTTCGGCTCTGAGTTGTCAGTCAGTCAGTCAGTCAGTCAGTAAGTCAGGCAGTCAGTCAGTCAGGCAGTCAGTCAATCAGTCAGTCAGTCAGTAACGGAAGAGTTTTATATATTGATTTACGCATACCAAATATCAAAAAAATATTGTTCAACTTACCGAATAGCCAGCGGCAGTAAACTAGCGCCCTCTGGCGTGAACACGAGGTGAACTCGCGAGAAGTGCTGCGCGCGCTCCGCGGCCCACGAGCCCTGCCAGACACATTCATATCATCGTCTCACTTCCTGCTCTCTTTGTGACCCTGGTACATCATTTCAGCCGAGCCGAAAAAACCTAGCAATTCTTGCTCTCTTTGTGACCCTGGTACATCATTTCAGCCGAGCCGAAAAAACCTAGCACTTCTTGCTCTCTTTGTGACCCTGGTACATCATCTCAGAAGAACTTAAAACACGTTTACTTAGGCAGAAAACTAATCTAACACTTTCTGTTTATTCTGGGGCCCTGGTACGAAGCCGAAAGTCGTCCACTCAAAAGTAGCCAGTAAACGAACCTAGCACTTCCTACTCGCTCTGTTGCCCTGGTACAGTGGCGGTCTAGGAGGCCGTAACAGATTTGTCTATGGTTTCATCAGCCCTAGACTGTATTACCAAAGAACAAGAGCTATTTTGCAATACAGAAAAACCGGAAGTGTTACGCCCACCGTGTCCGCCACTGTACAGAGTGGCGGTCTACGTCGCCGTAAAACTTCCGGTTTTCCTGTTTTGAAAAATAGCTCTTGTTCTTTGGCAATACAGTTTTACTCGAAGCATAGTCAAACAGAAGGCCCTATAGCGTGGTGTTGCAACAATCGCCTTCGCAGTTCAAAGAAAAAAAGTTCAGCTGAGCTTTTTGTATAGCTGCTGTCTTTTGTATACGTTATGAAAGCAATAAATATTTGAATCTTTCCGCGAAGGACGCTGCTGCCCGCTTAGACTTTTTTTTAATTTCTAAGTAATATAATTTATGACAATGTGTATCACTGAAATAAAATTCATAATTCGGCCATGGTTTAATCACACCTCAGACACTTCATATATAACTCAAATTAAAAAAAATAAAAACCCTCGATGCAGTCAGATCCCTCATCTACTTAACTAGAACTAGAGCTAATCATCTTAAAAATATCATGGTTACCTTAACATATACTTTCAATGTCATTGAAGTAACACTGTAGCAAATTTCAAATCGATAGAACATATGGAAGGTAGTTAAATCCCCTCATCCACTATTTAAGAGCTGATCATCTTCTAACGGCTGATCAGTTCATGCTCAACTTACCATATACTTTCAATATCATAGATGTAACATGGTACCAAATTTCTAATAGATCGGACATAAGGAAGCTAGTTAGATCCTCTCATCACCTGGAAAACAGCTGATCATCTTCAAACCGCTGACCAGATCTTCATCAGACATGGCTAAGAACACTCGGCCTGAAATTATCTATGATACAAAAAAAAAACTAAACGACAATCGGTTCAGCCGTTTGGGCTCTACGATGCCACAGACAGATACACAAACAGACATACAGACGTTAAAATTATAACACCCCTCTCTTAATTTCGTTCGTTCGGGGGTAAAAAATAGTGTTTCTTTAGTGAGAGCTACCTCCGCGAGGCCGGGCGGGGGCGGCGGCAGCGCGCGCTCCAGGCTCGACATCTCGAAACTGTCCGTCGACATCGACATGTGCCCTGGAAGTAACACAAACAGATAACCAAATAAGATAACAAATTATGCGATAGAAATCAATTTCGAACTCAGATTCCAAGAATCATCTCGAATATTTTTTTTTTTAATCTTTTAGTTTTTACATATCATAAACTGATCGACCCGGCGCACTTCGTACCTGCCTAACCTATTTCTATGTTGTCCATGTATTATACTTATAAACCTTCCTCTTGAATTACTCTATCTAATAAAATAAAAAACCATCAAAATCTGATGCACAGCGGGAAGCGACTATGTAAGGTACTGACCCTCGACGTCCCCCCCGGCCGCCTCCCCCTCCCCTGCACTATTCAGTCCGCGTCGCAAGGTCTGTTTGATCTGGTCTGAGACTTGCTGAGATAGTTGCTCTGGAGAACACTCGGCCTGTGAAGAATAATGTACTTACATATTATTATTTACTAGTCGACCCGGCGAACTTCGTACCGCGTATTATGTACATCTATACCAATACTAGAAACTGCCCCGCGGTTTTTCCCGCGCAGATTTCTCATAAACACAAAGTTCCCGTTTTTTTTCGTTCCCGTGGGAATTTCGGGAAATCCCTTCTTAGTGCTCACCTACACTCCCTAAGGAACCTACACGCAAAATTTCAGCCCGCTACGCCCAGTAGTTTCGGCTCTGCGTTGTCTGTCAGTCAGTCAGTCAGTCAGTAACGGACGAGTTTTATATATATTGACTAGAGGCTGCCCCGCGGTTTTTCCCGCGCAGATTTCTCATAAACACAAAATTCCCGTTTTTTCTCGTTCCCGTGGGAATTTCGGGAAATCCCTTCTTAGTGCTCACCTACACTCCCTAAGGAACCTACATGCAAAATTTTAGCCCGCTACGCCCAGTAGTTTCGGCTCTGCGTTGTCTGTCAGTCAGTCAGTAACGGAAGAGTTTTATATATATTGATTATAAAGAGGAAAGATATGTTTGTTTGTTTGTAACGAATAGGCTCCGGAAATACTGAACCAATTTGAAAAATTATTTCACTGGTAGAAAGCTACACTAACCCTTAGTGTCATAGGCTATATTAGATTTTCAAAAAAATTAGGGATCCTTAATCCTAAACTCAAATAATGTAACACAATGTGCAATATTTTTTCCGTTGTTTACATATTTTGACAGGTGTTTTGTTGTTGTTTGTTTTTTATTCGGCCATTCTGGGCAGTCAAAAGAACATAGTATATAAAGCCAAGTCTTTTGTAGTATCTTATATTCTATGGCGTAACGAAGTAAGCCGGGACAGCTCGTGTTTTATACTTATAAAACTTCCTCTTGAATCACTCTATCTATTAAAAAAAAAAAAAAAACAGCATTAAATCCGTTGCGTAGTTTAAAAAATTCAAGCATGTATGCTTGAATGGCTAGGGACAGACGCGGGAGGCAACTTTATTTTATACTATTTAATGGTTTTATACAGAGGAGTGAAATCCATAATAGCAATTTCGTAATGACAACTGAAGCGAGGGTACTCTTAATACTGTAGAAAAAAATGCACTCAAAGATTTTCTTAAATATGCTTGCCACAACCGGGAAACGAACCAAATCAAAATTGTGGAAATAACACCCTGTACATTTATTGCATCGATCGTTAGCTAAATACAGGATGTAAATCTGAATGCCACCTGCAGGGAAAGTACGATAAAATACTGAAGATTCCTTTATTTCTAAAAGGTAATAAAACTGCTTGCAAACATTTATAAAAATTATTTTGCAAAAAAAACCGCAAAAAATAAATTAAAAAAATTATGGCATAGATCGAAAAGGTCAATTATGACGATCAAATCTCTAAATTGGTGAATTAAATAAAAAAAAGGCAAGAAATCTGGACTTATAAAACAAATAGGTAAAGTTAAAGTCTGTTTTGTTCCTGGTACGGTTGTTCCGTACGTACGTGTCTACGTACCTCCTGCCTACCCTCCCAGTACACAGGCGCGGAGACGCCGGCAAGCGGCGCCGCGCCCCCCTCGCTCGCCCCCGCTCCCCCCCGCAGCCCGCGGGCCGAGCGACGCCTTCGAGGATCAGACACTAGGTAGGGACCGCCGCATCTACAAAAATAAAATTTTATAATCACAAAAACTACCACTTTTGTCGTTTATTAATTGCATTTTTCACCTTAATAATAATAACACAACACACTCAGAGCCCCTAACTAGGAAGAACCTGTATCTAGGGTGCCCGAAACATATACAGAGACGAACATTACACACCCAGATCGGAAACCAAACATCGACATTCATCATAACAATGTTCGCCCCGCCGGGAATCGAACCCAGGTGCACACGCTTACTCAGTCCACATCACTGCCAACTGAGCCACGGAGCAGTCAAACAAAGTGTATGTTTACTCCGCGTCTTGCTATAAGATCTACATGGGTGCTTTTTATCGTGGAGGAAAATTTAACACCCGGTAGGCATAGTTATAGTTATACAGGACGTTATGTTACATCAGAGCAATGACCTACGGTGTCTTAGCTGGTGCCAGACGAGTCAGGGGGTGGAGGGCAATGCGCAGGGGGGGTAAACAAGGAGTCCATCAGCTTTAAATAAGTTTTTTTATTTTTTGAAATTTTCTAAAAGAATCAAGTAATATATTTTTTTAATTTATTCGAGTCACCTAGCTTGCAAAGAATAAGTCCTAAAAGTTTCCGCCACGATTAAAAAAATGACCGTGTATAAGGCCACAGAAAGCGTCTTCTCTGTGTGTGTGAATCTCTCTATTAGAGAATCGCGCATACACACACAGAAAAGGCTCTAATCATATGTTAGTGTGCGTGTGTGTGCGCGTGGGTCACTGACCGCGGCTCCGCCTGCAGCGCGCGCAGCACGCGGGCGCCCGAGCCTCTCTGCGCCGCGCGCAGCTCGCGCCCCGTGCAGCCCACCATCTGAACAATACCATCCTAGTGAGAGTGTGCTTGTGCTGTTAGCTTCTTATATTATAACTGACTGAGTCACACAACACCGCAGACACAAAAATTATACCTATACCTAGTACACACGCCCATGAACATGCATAACCTATCACAAACTCCCTGTAAATTTACTTGGGTAAAACAAAAACATCCTGTATATTCACTTTTAAGAAAATTATTTTGTTAAAAGCACCTTTATTTATTTATAAAAAAAACAAACGACAAAAAAATAACATTCACTTCATCATCATAGTTGCAAGGCTCATATAAGGTTTACTTTAAATTATCAACTGTAAAGATGTGTTCTTTGCATTTGTGAAATAACTTTTTGTTTGGCTGAATAATCATCTCAAACCTAAGCTAGGAGGAAGGTGGGTGGTTCTACCACACTTCCCAACAATTCCCTTATAACTTACACCCTGTATACAAACCTACCTGCAAGAACTTGACAGTCCCATGCGGCGTTTGCATCTCGGCCAGTCTCGGCTCCTCCGCCACCAGCAGGTGTCTCAGGCGAGATCTCCCTCCCGCCCCTCCCCCTCCCCCCGCGGCCCCCACCCCCGCCGCGGCCGCGCCGCCCCCCCCGTCTAACGGAGCGTGCCAGGACACGTGGTCGCCTGCTACTAGACGGTTACCTGATGCAGGAAATACTTAAGTAGTTAAAGAAAAAACAATTTAAAAAAAAGTACGAATAAATAAACAAAACATAATCTCACGCCTTTTATTCCCCGAAGGATTAGGCAGAGGCACCAGCTCAAGAGCCAGACCCACATTTAGCCGACTTTATGCTTTATTACCAACGTGACAAGGGGCCAGCTACGAATAAATAGTCCATAAAATTTACGGTGGGAGTTTTGAACCCTCAAACAAAACCCTTCCACAGTACACACTCACCTGTAGTAAAAACATATCTGGCCAACGCCTGCAGTAACGCGGCCGGCCACAGGGGGGGTGCGGGCGGCCCTGAAGTACCCCCAAGTTGCCCGGGGGGGGCCAGTAGACGGAATGTCAGCTCCGCGCCCAGGCCGGACTCAGGGGGGGCACCGGGAGTGGCAGAGGGAGGGGCGAGGGGGTGCACGCGCCCATCGCCATGTAGGTCTGACATGCCGAAACTAGAAAAAAATAATTAAAAAAGGTATCACACTTAAAGCCCATAACTAGAAACAGTAACATTCTGTATTTAGGGTAAGCGAAACATATAGAAAGTAGAAAAAATAATATATTAGTATTTTATATACTGGATAACAAACATCGATATACACAATACAAAAATGTTCGCTCCTGCCAGGAATCGAACCCGGTGCTTCAGCGACCGTTCAGTTCCTAGCCATGTATTTTGGGGAAGACATAAATATGTTAAGCAGTAATAAAATTTATTTATTATTAGTCGACCCGGCGAACTTCGTAGCGCCTTATTTATTTCTATGTTGTGCATTATTAAACATATAAACCTTCTTATTAAATTACTCTTTTTATAAAAAAAAACCGCGTCGAAATCTATTGTCTGCTGTTTTAAAGATATAAGCATACATAGGGACAGACGCGGGAAGTGACTTTGTTTTATACTATTAACTAGAGGCTGCCCCGCGGTATATCCCGCGCAGATTTCTCATAAACACAAAAACCCCGTTTTTCCCGTTCCCGTGGGAATTTCGGGAAATCCTTTCTTAGTGCTCACCTACACTCCCTAAGGAACCTACATGCCAAATTTCAGCTTTGTATGCCCAGTAGTTTCGGCTCTGCGTTGTCTGTCAGTCAGTCAGTCAGTCAGTAACGGAAGAGTTTTATATATATTGATATTGAAGTAGAAAATTTAAATCTTAAAATACACTTTTTCAGCTTAAAAAAAAACAAACAAAGCAGCATATTTCTCTCTGATCTGAAATGCTGAAATTTTAGTTGATGATAATAATGGTGATAGTGGTATAACAATGCGTACCTGACGTAGTGCCAGTGCGGCGGCACGCGCAGCTGCTGGTCGCCGGCGTGCCAGTACATGCTGATGTAGTCCAGCGGGTCGTGCCCGCCCAGCCTGACACACAACAATATCAAAATATTGGTACACTAGCTGCTGCCCGCGACTTCGTCTGCGCATATAAAATATTAGTATGGAAGTATAGATTTTTAACTAAATATAATCCTAAGGCTGCTCATTAATTACTTACAATTACTTTAGTTTGAACGCACCAATGCGAATAGTCTGAGCGCTATCATAATACAGGTCGCCGGTAGACAGTGGATCAGACTGGCGCAAGACAGTGGTGTGTGGCGTGCGAGAGAAGAGGCCTATGTCCAGCAGTAGGCTCTTACAGGCTGATGATGATGATATCATAGTACATACATACTTCGAAGCTAGGTAATGTTCGTAAGGGGCGCTAAATAACACGCTAGCAGTCTGATCACTATCATAGTACTTGTAAGCTGGAAAATGTTTGTAAGGCGCACTCACTCGCGCACTAACTCGCGAGTAGTCCGAACGCTATTATAGTACTTGGAAGCTTGGGAATGTTTGTAAGCCACAATCACTAAATCGCGGGCACTCTAAGCGCTATATCTGTACTTGAAAGCTGGGGAATGTTCTGAAGTCACTAACTCGCAAACGTCTGAGCGCTATCATAGTACTTGGAAGCTCGGGAATGTTTGTAAGCAACAATCACTAAATCTCGGGCACTCTAAGCGCTATATCTGTACTTGAAAGCTGGGGAATGTTCTGAAGTCACTAACTCGCAAACGTCTGAGCGCTATTATAGTACTCGGAAGCTCGGGAATGTTTGTAAGCAACAATCACTAAATCGCGGGCACTCTAAGCGCTATATCTGTACTTGAAAGCTGGGGAATGTTCTGAAGTCACTAACTCGCAAACGTCTGAGCGCTATCATAGTACTCGGAAGCTCGGGAATGTTTGTAAGCCACAATGATTAAATCGTGGGCACTCTAAGCGCTATATCTGTACTTGAAAGCTGGGGAATGTTCTGAAGTCATTATCTCGCAAACGTCTGAGCGCTATCATAGTACTTGGAAGCTCGGGAATGTTTGTAAGCAACAATCACTAAATCGCGGGCACTCTAAGCGCTAGATCTGTACTTGAAAGCTGGGGAATGTTCTGAAGTCACTAACTCGCAAACGTCTGAGCGCTATCATAGTACTTGGAAGCTCGGGAATGTTTGTAAGCCACAATCACTGAATCGCGGGCACTCTAAGCGCTATATCTGTACTTTAAAGCTGGGGAATGTTCTGAAGTCACTAACTCGCAAACGTCTGAGAGCTATCATAGTACTTGGAAGCTCGGGAATGTTTGTAAGCCACAATCACTAAATAGCGGGCACTCTAAGCGCTATATGTGTACTTGAAAGCTGGGGAATGTTCTGAAGTCACTAACTCGCAAACGTCTGAGCGCTATCATAGTACTTGGCAGATCGGGAATGTTTGTAAGCCACAATCACAGATTCGAGGGCAGTTTAAGCGCTATATCTGTACTTGCAAGCTAGGGAATGTGAAGGTTGGACACCCGAATACTTCTATCCCGAATACTTTTATCCCGTTTATTCAATATTATTAAAAATTGTATCAACCGTTCCCAATATTTCCGTGGGAATTCCGGGATAAAAAGTAGCCTATCTCCTTTCTCAGGCTCTAGACTAAACATAGTTTCATAGTGTGACCCCGCGGCTTCGCCAGCGCACTTTCCCTTGAAACATGAAATTCCCAATATTCCCGTGAGAATTTCGCGATGAAAAGTAGCCTATGTCCTTTCTCAGGCTTTAGACTATCCATATACCAAATTTCATCCAAATCGGCTCAGTAGTTTTCTCAGGAAAGCAGGACAGACAGACAGACAGTTACTTTCGCATTTATAATATTATAAGTATGGATTATAGTGTGCCCCATTCCCAATATTCCCGTGGTAATACCAGGATAAAAAGTAGCCTATCTCCTTTCTCTGGCTCTAGACTATACATTGTATAAATTATAGTGTGCCCCGCGGCTTCGCTAGCGCACTTTCCCTTGAAACATAAATTCCCAATATTCCCGTGGGAATTTCGCGATAAAAAGTAGCCTATGTCCTTTCTCAGGCTCTAGACTATCCATATACCAAATTTCATCCAAATTGGTTCAGTAGTTTTCTCAGGAAAGAAGGACAGACAGACAGACAGAGTTACTTTCGCATTTATAATATTAGTATGGATATACTGGTTTATAGTTTTAACGAAACCACGTGTTTTGTTAGTGGGCTTTAAAACAATAATCCATTATACTTATAATAACCGTACAACGTTGCCGGGCTTTAAGCCCAGCCTTTTAACTAATTTGTGAACTTGACATTGGCAAAATACTCCACTGAAGTGGAGTCAAGTCCATTAAATTAAAATAATAATAATAATTGGTACATAATTATTTACCACTAAAATAATTTTTCCTAACAAGGGTTTCTCAAGTAAAAATGAAGCTTGTAAATTTAATAACATGTAGGCTATAACTTATATAACATGACAGAATCTCACGCTTTTATTTCCTAAAGTGTTAGGCAGAGGCACCAGCTCATTGACTGAGCCCATGAGAGGCATAGTGCCAAGGGGTCAGCTTGTCACTTCAAGGACATAATCGAGGATTAACAATTTCAAAAACTCTAGTCAAATATTAAAACAAACAATCAACAATAAGCTTCAAACTTTTTACTTCTCTTGGCATCGCAACATGATGGTGATGATGATGTCCTCCACGATGTATCCGTCGTCGGCGACACCTTGTCAGCTCCTGGCATGTGCTCAGATGTGACTTGCAAAGCCGAACTTAGTCTTAGCATCACAACATAAATAACTAATAGTTTAGATATTCACCAGTATTTGAGCCTGGTAGTAACCTGCAGAGGGTTGGGCTGGTCGGGGTACACCTGCGTGCAGGCAGCCAGCAGCGCACGCACTCCTGCCGGGACTAGGGTCTCTGGGAATAAAAATAATGTAATAAATAAATGAGATATCACACTTGGAGCCCATGAATAGGTATGAGGGAAAAGGAATCAGTATATAAGGTGTGCCAAACACTTATAAAGATTAACAAAACTGCCATCCATCTGAGAAACAGACAAGTGTCTTAAAAAAGCAACCAAAAAAAAAACACAATGTAGAAGCTTATATGGAAGACATGATGGACTAATAAGACTGACAGTTGATAGAGCAAACATGAAGTCAAAAGGCAATAGAGTAGGCAGACCTGCCACAAGCTGATCAGACAATCTAGTAAAAGCTGCAGGAGTAAACTGAGTAAGGGTCGATCAAGACCGGTTGTTGTGGCAATTTTTGGGAGAGGCCTATGTCCAGCAGTGGACACCTTTCGGCAGCAATGATGAATGATACCATATCCAGAAGAATACTAGATTTTAGTTCAAAAGAAAAAAAAGAAGAATTCAATTGGTACCAGGTGCCGGCATCCCAGGGTCCACAGCAGCAGCACCATCCCTCGGAGCCCCCTCCGGCTTGTCTTGAAGCCCCGAGGCTCCTGCCTGCGCTTGCGCAAGGAACGACAGCGCGCTGCTCCTCGTCACTCCGTCGCCGGAGGCCGGCCTTGCGCCGCTAGGACCTGACATGATGGCGGGTTGGGGAGATGGGATGAAGGGGCAGTTGTTAATTTATTATATCATTTAGTTTAAAGTTAAGTTTTTCAAAGGAGAAAACACCACAGAAAACCGGAAAAGAAAGTTGCTTGTTGTTGACTGATTGATTGATGTAAGTATGAGTGATTGATTTTATTTCTTTACGTCAAACGCAACTTCAATCATTAACATAACCTCTTTTTTCTGATGTGGATCTGTTTTTTAGTTTTTGTTGTTCCTTCCTTGGTATAAATATTTAATTTTTATATTAAACAATGGAAAGCACCACCACCATCTCCCCACTAGCGGGACAGACCGAGGAGATGGAGGAAAAATACGGAGGACTTATCCTGAAATTCCTTGCTGATGTACGAATTGGGTACGTGACATTCTAACCATAATTTAGACCCCTGTTAGGGCTCCTGTTGCCCATTCACAACAAAAATCTCGTTTTTTTGGTCTTAAGATACTTTATATAGATATATGAATGTTACAGGAAGCTCCAGGGCACGGAGAACCTGGCGCTGGCCATGGTGACGCTCATAGAGCAGATCATCAATGAGTCCAAGAACGCTACAGCTTAGTAAGTTATTCATACTTTAAACTAATATTATAAACTTGAAAATCATGCTGGATAGGACATTGGATTGTCCGAAAAGTAAGATGATTCCGAGCTTTGGAAGGCACGTTATGCCGTTGGTCCCGGTTGCAGTATAGTGGTCGTTATAACCCCAGCTAATAAAAACAAAAACTCTACTAAACATGGGTAGGCTCTTGAGCTGGTGCATCTGCCTAATCCTTCAGGGAATAAAAGGGGTGAGATTAGGTCATGTTATGAAAATCATGCTTCAGTAATGTAGTTTATTTTTGGTTTTTGCTATCCTCAACCCCCCATAACTCATTGAAATGGGAAATTCCACACTAGCACAGCAATAGTCACGGAAAACGAATATAGATCATTTATTTTTTACAAAAAGAGACCCGCCTTCAACGAACTGACGCAAACATCAATCTGAGAATTTCCTCTTTTACGAAGTCGGTTAAAATTGGTACTAAAACCTTCTCCTGAATGTAAAAAATACGCGAGATAATTGCGGACAAACATACATACATACATACAGGTCAAACTGATAACCTCCATTTTTAAAGTCGGTTAAAAATGAAGCAAACAGCCCAAAATAACTATGTCCTAAAGTTGATGTGAATAGGTTATAATATAATATAACTAGAGGCTGCCCTTTTGCTCTTTCCCGTTACCATGGGAATTTCGGGAAATCCCTCTTAGTGCTCACCTACACTCCCTAAGGAACCTACATGCAAAATTTGAGCCCGCTACGCCCAGTAGTTTCGGCTCTGCGATGTCTGTCGGTCAGTCAGTCAGTAACGGAAGAGTTTTATATATATTGATGATAACACATCACACTCAGAACCCCCTAACTAGGAAGAACCTGTATCTAGGGTGCCCGAAACACACACAGAGACGAATATCACACCCAGACCGGAAACAAACATCGGTTGTTGTGATGATGATTGAATGAATGAGAGTTTATTTTGCTAGCTCGCTAGTGCAGTGCATCAGGTGGGCGGGCAGCCGCGTGTCGCGCGCGCTGCCGCACGAGCCGGCGCTGCTGGGCGCCGCGCGCCGCGTGCTGCGCGCCATCCGCGCCGAGCAGCGCCTGCTGGCGGACAGGGTGAGTGCCCACACTTTCTTAAACTCCATATTTGCTTTCTCTCATCATTCTTTCTAACCTAATTCTTTCCAAAAGTGTCATCTCCTCTCATTCTTTCTCCTCCTTTTCTTTCCAAAAGTGCCATCTCCCCTCATTCTTTCTCCCCTTTTTCTTTCCAAAAGTGCTCTCTCCCCTTATTATTTCCAAAAGTGCCATCTCCCTGATTCTTTCTCCCCTTTTTCTTTCCAAAAGTGCTCTATTCCGTTATTCTTTCCAAAAGGGTTTTCTCCCCTAATTCTTTCCAAAAGTGCCATCTCCCCTCATTCTTTCTCTCCTTTTTCTTTCCAAAAGTGCTCTCTCCCCTTATTCTTTGCAAAAGTGCCCTCGCCCCCCTCATTCTTTCTCCCCCTTTTCTTTCCAAAAATGCTCTCTCCCCTTATTTTTTCCAAAATTGCCATCTCACATTCTTGCTCACTTCATTATTTCCAACAGTGCTTTCTCCTCTCATTTTTTCTCCCTTCTTTAATTTTTTTTTTCATTTTTTTTTTCATACTCCGTCGAGCGTATGCTTCAATGTCGTGATGTCGGAGTCGACCCGGCGAATTTCGTACAGCCTAACCTTGTGCTATCTTGTGCATGTGTAATAATTATAAACCTTCCTCTTGAATCACTCTATCTTTATAAACCAATCCGTAACATAATTTTAAAGATTTAAGCATTGTACAGGATACGCGGGAAGCGACTTTATTTTATACTATGTATTGCCTACGGAATGGATATAGTACTTGCGAGGATACACTCGATGAGGGTCACTCAAGACCGGTCGCTGTGGGGTGGGCCTTTGTCCAGCAGTAGACGTCTTTCGGCTGAAATGATGTATTGATTATTTTGAATGTAATCTTATTTAGACGTATTCTGTGTGGTCAGGGCGGGTGGGGAGCGGGGGCGCCGGGCGAGGGCGACTCGCTGCAGCGGCTCGTGCGCGGCGCGGCGGCGCGGCGCGGCACGCTGCCCGCCGCCGCCGCCGCGCTCCGGGAGCCGCTCAGGGAGCACATTGCTGAGGTAATGTGTGTGGTCAGGGCGGGTGGGGAGCGACGGCGCCGGGCGAGGGCGACTCGCTGCAGCGGCTCGTGCGCGGCGCGGCGGCGCGGCGCGGCACGCTGCCCGCCGCCGCCGCCGCGCTCCGGGAGCCGCTCAGGGAGCACATTGCTGAGGTAATGTGTGTGGTCAGGGCGGGTGGGGAGCGACGGCGCCGGGCGAGGGCGACTCGCTGCAGCGGCTCGTGCGCGGCGCGGCGGCGCGGCGCGGCACGCTGCCCGCCGCCGCCGCCGCGCTCCGGGAGCCGCTCAGGGAGCACATTGCTGAGGTAATGTGTGTGGTCAGGGCGGGTGGGGAGCGACGGCGCCGGGCGAGGGCGACTCGCTGCAGCGGCTCGTGCGCGGCGCGGCGGCGCGGCGCGGCACGCTGCCCGCCGCCGCCGCCGCGCTCCGGGAGCCGCTCAGGGAGCACATTGCTGAGGTAATGTGTGTGGTCAGGGCGGGTGGGGAGCGACGGCGCCGGGCGACACAACCTTTTTGATATCAAACCATGTTTTTCATATTTACTTTTTATTTTTATAGAAGAAAATTTTAAATTTCTCATTGTTTGATGACATAGAATTTGTAGTAGAGTGCTTGCCAGCCTAATTTGCGCGTGGTCAAAATATGAACCAAATAGAAATCTGTCAGTCAAGTAACAATTCGTTTGGAATGGCGGGTGAACAACGTCAAGAACGCATACAGTGGCGCCCCCAGACGCGTGGAGGGAGAGTAAGCTGGCGTGGACTCTAAAACAAAAACGACAGTTCATCTTAGCCGCTGTTCATATTCACACGCATTCATCTATACCAATATTATAAAGAGGAAAGCTTTGTTTGTTTGTAACGAATAGGCTCCGGAAATACTGAACCGATTTGAAAAAAAATATTTTTCTTTAACCCCGAGTGTCATAGGCTATATTAGATTTAAAAAAAAAATAGGGATACTTACCTAAACTCAAATAAAATAACCCAAGGTGCAATATTTTTTCCGTTGTTTACATATTTTGACAGATAGTTTGTTGTTGTTGTTTGTTTTTTATTCGGCCATTCTGGGCAGTCAAAAGAGCATAGTCTATAGAGCCAAGTCTTTTGTAGTATCTTATATTTTATGGCGTAACGAAGTAAGCCAGGAAAGCTCGTGTTATATAACATGAATTTAAAGTTATTCCGCTTCGGGTGCTGTTACAATTCTCGCTTGTTCCAAGTTTCAAGCTAAACCCTTGAAATCTTACTGCCCTCGGATTTTTACTTGCTCTCCCTTATCCATAATACATCACTCCAAATGAAATGTTTTATAATACTACTCTTCCGTTACTGACTGACTGACAGACAACGCAAAGCCGAAACTACTGGGCGTAGAAAGCTGAAAATTGGCACGTGGGTTCCTTGGGGAGTGTAGGTGAGCACTAAGAAGGGATTTCCCGAAATTCCCACGGGAACGGGAAAAAACGGGATTTTTGTGTTTATGAGAAATCTGCGCGGGAAAAACCGCGGGGCAGTCTCTAGTATTATATAAACAACTATCAGCTTTTGTGTTCCCCCCCAGCTTCGTCTAGAACTAGAGCTGGGTCCGAGCGCTCTGGGCTCGCTGGGCTCCCGGCACATGTTGCCGGGCGAGGTGGTGCTGGCGGCGGGCGCGGGCCTGGCCGCCGAGAGCGTGCTGCGCCGCGCGCGCCCGCCGCCCGCGCGCCTGCTGCTGGCCGAGGGACCGCCGCAGCGCGTGCCACAGGTAACTCAACTGACTGATTGATTGACTGACTGACTGACCCATTGAATGCAAATTTCATTATTTGTAGATTAGCGCCGCTGTCGAAAAAAAAATTATATCTTCTAAACTAAGGCAAATATCAAAAATGTGGCACAGTATGACACTAGATAATGTAGCCTAGTGTTTTTAGGGCACTGTTGCATAGCTTTTTAAATAAAAAGGCCAAAGAAAACTACAAAGTGTTGCTAAAAGTAGCCACTTTTAGCCACACACAACAGACCTAGCCAAGAAAAAGTGCAATGTTACAGCTGAAGTGAGACACAAAAGCGTTACAGCGTGAAAGAGACCGAGGACCATATATATCTTTCTCTCTCTTGCTCCTCTCTCTACGGGCAGTGGCTTGGTCGACTGTCAGTCGAGCTTCGTTCCTATCGCGTGTTCCACGACGCGTTCTCCTTTTTTTTGTTTTTTTTTTATGATAGTAATATCGTGTCTCAGAGTCACGCGCTGGCGGCGCGGCTGGCGGCGGCCGGGCTGCCCGTCACCGTGGTCAGCGACGCCGCGGTCTACGCGCTCATGCCGCGGGTCAACAAGGTATGTAGTACTTATACTACAGTAAAGTAAAAAGTAAAGTAAAAGTAAAGTAAAAGTAAGTAAAAGTAAAAATTAAAGTGTACAGTGTGTGAGTTTATATTCAAAAGTGCTTTATTCAATACGAGCTTTCCCGGCTTACTTCGTTACGCCATAGAATATAAGATACTACAAAAGACTTGGCTCTATAGACTATGTTCTTTTGCCTGCCCAGAATGGGCTTGATAAAAAATAAACAACAACAACAAACCACCTGTCAAAATATGTAAACAAAGGAAAAAATATTGCACCTTGGGTTACATTATTTAAGTTTAGGTAAGGATCCCAATTTTTTTTGGAAATCTAATATAGCCTATGACACTCGGGGTTAATGTAGCTTCCTACCAGTGAAGGAATTTTTCAAATCGGTTCAGTATTTCCGGAGCCTATTCGTTACAAACAAACAAACAAACAAATCTTTCCTCTTTATAATATTGGTATAGATAGGATACAAGATGTCACTTATTGAAGTCAATAAGACTAATCTAACTAAATGATATTAATACCTTATGTCAAGAAAAAGTAAAAAAAAATATATTCAATATAGAATACCAGATATCACTTATTGAAAGTCAATTAGACTAATCTAATTAATATTGATACCTTATTTGGTAAAGTATCCTATAGTAGCTAGAGGCGAGGTAGTTCAGGATGCCCACCAATTGGCCCAGGCAAACAAATGTTTGCCTTGCTTTACGACAATGGTCGCCTGGAGACGTTGTCATTTTCATAATCATCAACATTGTAATAAGCTTTCTTAATCAGAACTTTTTTGATACCAGTTTTAAACTCATTATCATTCAGGATCAAAATCTCTTCTGGGAGCATGTTATAAAATCTTCAAATATATTGTTACTAGAGGCTGCCCCGCGGTTTTTCCCGCGCAGATTTCTCATAAACACAAAAATCCCGTTTTTTCCCGTTCCCGTGGGAATTTCGGGAAATCCCTTCTTAGTGCTCACCTACACTCCCCAAGGAACCCACGTGCCAATTTTCAGCTTTCTACGCTTAGTAGTTTAGGCTCTGCGTTGTCTGTCAGTCAGTCAGTCAGTAACGGAAGAGTTTTATATATATTGTTATAAGGTATCCTATACTGTGAGAGGCGAAGTAGTTCAGTGTGCCCACCAATTGGCCCAGGCAAACAAATGATCGTAACATTTTAGTAGTATAAAATGTTTGCAGGTACTGCTGACAGCAGAGCAGGTGGTGTCGGGCGGCGCGGCGCGCGCGGCGGCCGGGGCGCGCGCCGTCTCCGCCGCCGCCAAGCTGTGCAGCGTGCCGGTCAGTATACACTACACTATACCACTCCTGGACTCCTGGGACACTCGCGATCAGATGTATGAAGGAAACGCGTTGCTTCACACACTTATACACACACATTCTGTGACTTATACCGTTTACACACTTATACACACACATTCTGTGACTTATACTGTTAGTACTGTATCACACTTATCTATCTTTATCTATACCATTTAATAGAGAGAAAAGATTTGATTGTTTGTTTGTATGCTTGTTCGTTTGTTTGCATTGAATAGGCTCCGAATTAAACAAATCTTACTGAACCGATTTAAAAAAATATTTCACTATTAGGAAGCTACATTATCCCCGAGTGTCATAGGCGATATTAGATTAAAAAAAAAATAGGGATCCTTACTTAAGCTCAAATAAAGTACTTAACCCAAGGTGTAATTTTTTCTTCTATTGTTTACATATTTTGACAGGTGGTTTGTTGTTGTTGTTTGTTTCTTTATACGCCCATTCTGGTGAGTCTAAGAAACAAAGTCTATAGAGCCAAGTCTTAAGTAGTTTCTTATACTCTATGGCGTAACGAAGTTAGCCGGGCAGCTCGTACACACTATAGTGTGAAAATATATTGGGGCGAAAATTGATAATGATGAATATCGATGTTTGTTTCCGGTCTGGGTGTAATGTACGTCTCTGTGTGTGCATCGGGCACCCTAGATACAGGTTATTCCTAGTTAGGAGTTCTGAGTGTAATGATGTGTGTGAGTTTGTGTGTGTTATAATCTAAGTTCGTGTACGTGCACGCGCTCCATGCTTGTGTGAGTGAGTTGAGACAATTATACTGTGCGGTAACTGAGAGAAAAAAAGTACCAGGCTAACATGAACTAGTAGAAGGATAACATGTACTGAGCGTCACTGAGAGGTGCCGAGCGCGGGCCGCGCGCCCTGAGGGAGGCAGGGAATGGCCGTTATTATACTGCGATTCGTAAGATTAGTTAATTCCAATAGTCACCATTCTACAACATATTTTCCCACAATTCCAGTCCAGTAGTTTCTCACAATTCCAATAGTTTCTCTCAAAAAACGTCTCGCAGTGCGATTAAAATACCAATAGTATAATAATTTCAGGTGGTGATGCTAGCCCCGCTGTATAAGCTATCAGCGGAACATTGCAGCGAGCACTCCGCGCGAGCCGAGTTCGCCTCGCCCGCCGCCGCCGCGCCCTACGAGTTAGTGCCTTACATACAATGCTTATAGTCATGTCATACACCCAGTCACACACATTCATATATAGTCATGTCATACACCTAGTCACACACATTCATATACTATAACACACACACAAACACTCAAGTCAGTGTCTTATACACACAGTCATAAACAACGCCGCCGCCGCTGCGCCCTACGATTTAGTGCCCAAAACACACTTATAAATACACATTCAGTGCCTTGTACTTACAGTGTCGCACAAATAGAAGAACTAAAAAAAATGCCAACACCAATTGGTCTAGTTTTCTAAAATTTTCATTCAGTGTTGCCACTTTATTTCAAAATGTTTGTGCCCAGATATCTAGCTAGATACTAATACACATAGATTCATTGCTTTATACCGCTACACACTTTAAACACACACTCAGTGTCTTATACCGTTTAACACTTATACACACACATTGAGTATCTTAAACTGTTACACAACTTCAATACATAGTATAAAACAAAGTCACTTAGCGTGTCTATCCTTATGTATGCTTATACCTTTCAAACTATGCAATGGATTTTGATGCGGTCTTTTTTAATAGATAGAGTGATTCAAGAGGAAGGTTTATAAGTATAATACATGCACAAAAAAGTAACAGTTTAGGCGGTACGAAGTTCGCCGGGTCGACTAGTAAACTTATAATTAACTCTATGCAGCTAGCACACTGATAAATGTGTATTTGTTTATAATATATATTTTTTTCTACAAGATGTCTGGACGGCGCGGGCGGCGCGCTGGCGGCGCAGCTCGACTACATCCCGCCCGACCACATCACGCTCTACATCACCAACCTGTGAGTACACCTCATCATCATCATCCTCATCCTCATTCGCAATGATGTTTGTTTTACGAAACCAATGCATAATTTAAAAAAAAAAGGAAGCCGTATAAACCTAGATTATTTAATGCTGAAGCGATGGACATCAAAATAATTGTGATTTGCTAAGATTTTAGGTATTGAAAAACGCTTTTCCCCGAAACGAAGATTTAATCAAAAATTTAGCTCTCTCTCTGTGGCATGGCTGCGGTCAGGGGGCGACAGCATGAGTTTTTCTTCAAATTTTTGAGTTGCTATACTGTCCTCTTAATATTGTTTTTAACCGACTTCAAAAAATGAGGTTATCAGTTTGACCTGTATTTATGTATGTTTGTCCGCGATTATCTCGAGTTGGGCTGAACCGATTTTGATGCGGTTTTCACAGAAGTATTTGTTACATTCAGGAGAAGGTTTCAGTACCTATTTTTACCTGACTTAAGAAAAGAGGGAGTTCTCAGTTTTATGTATGTGTAAATAATTTTAAGGCGGGTCTCTTTTAAAAAAAAAGAAATGATATACTGTATTGAAGTATGTATTAATACTAATACCGTTGTTTTTTCTCCTCAGCGGCGGCTGCTCGCCCTCCTACATCTACCGGCTGCTGTCGGAGCTCTACGACCCCGCCGACAACGACCTCTGAACTGAGGACTTAGACTGAGGACTGCGGACCACTAACTGCGGATTTTAGACTGAGGACTGCGGACTTAAATTGAGGACTTTGTACTGCGGACTGTATACTATATCTATCACCATCGCGGGTTGCCTGGAAAAAAATTAGGCTAAGGAAAATATATGGCAGCCCATTGCATGCAAATTCAATGTGTCTGCGCACTTGTGAATAATATTCTTTTGTATCTTACTTTGTATGCAATAAAGTGTTTTGTTTTCTATTCAGTTGTTGAAGGCGGCTCACTTTTTGTAAAAAAAGAAATTATTCATTTTCACTAGCCATTGCTGCTCTCTTAATGTTATTGAGAGAAATAATAACGAATGTAGGTATATATACGAAAATAAATGAATGAACTATTTATTGTATGCTATATGTATACTGTATAGTATATCTAGAAAAAACGCGCCCCTATCGCTCATATTAGTTACATTAAATAAACTTTGACATGAGGCTGAGTCGTAACCTGTTTTCTGTTTTAATATACCTACTCACCTCAATGTAATTCATTCATTGAAAATATTGTAGATAACTAAGTATAACCTGCGCACATATACATGGTGTTTCTGACAAGGTGGTAATAAATCAAAGGAAGGATTCTGCTCACCATACCTAACAACTTTCCCAAAGCAACATGGGTCGAAATCTCAAAACAAAAATCAGCCGTCCCGTACATTGACCCCGTCAGCTGATAGAACCAATGTATGGAACAGCTGTTTTTTTTTTTTGAGATTTTGACCCATGTTGCTCTGGGAAAGTTGTTAGTTATGGTGAGCAGAATCCCTCCTTTGATTTATTACCGCCTTGTCAGAAACACCCTGTAGAAACGATTTGTTGTATGGGCTGTCTCTCTTCTTAGCTCCTCTCATAAATATACGCGAAATAGCATGCGCTCAGCCGCCATATTCAAATCGTTTCTTTATCTGCGCGGCTTATAACCTAACCCTGTTATTCATAAAAAGTTAAAGAGCATTATTTGACATATGTCAATTTAGACTGGATGTCACGTTTTTACCATACAACAAACCAGAGAAGTAGGGGCCCGGAGTTTCTTATTTTTACATTACACAGATTTTACAGATAAGTAGACCTCCAGTAAAGCTACTTAAGACTCCGTACTTTGAAGCTTCTTACCTAATTAGGTATGAGGGTCCCCCACCCTCGCAGCTGTGACATGCGCGCGTCGAAATACGAAATGTCGCGGCAGTTTTAGATTTTATTACTTTTCATACAAGCCGAAGTTAAATCGAGATGTTTATACCTACCGCACAATTTTTCTTTCCGATTTTCGTTTCAGCTAACAAGAATTTGCGTTTAGGTAAGGTATTTGTAATAACGAGTTTTTTTTAAACCATCTGAGAAATATAAAACAGATTTCTTAATTCTGAAAAATATAGATGTAGGATTTAGTTTAGACAAGTTATTAAAAAGTAACAAGATGTAATGAATTTCACTCTGTAGAAATAAATATCAAAGTAAACCCTTTTTGTAGTGTTTTCTCAATATAAATAAAACACCACTGGTTGTTTTAATTTTAAACAAATAACGATATAGTTTGAGTTGATAACTTTTTTTATTTGGAACTAAAATCACACCCTAAGGCCTCCTTTACGAAGACGCGGCGTGTTGTGCGGGGTGTCGTGTGGGCTCCGACGCGGGCGCCACCACGGGCGCCGCCGCTGCGGGCGCCGCCGCGGGAGCCGACGCGTTTCCTTATACGATATCGAACATAGGCCTATGCGCGTCTCTTTAAACGGTCTCATACTATTGCTATACATTTGATTTGGGCGCAGCACGCCCCGCACGACGCCTCGCGCAACGCCCTGCGTGCGGCCTGCAAATGCGGCCTAAGGGTGGATAAAATATGGATGCCTTTTTTATTCACTCACAGATTGTATTGCCATATTGTAATTTACATGAGAATTGCTCGCATAAGTATATATATTTTTTATATAAAAGTAAATTGTGCCTTTCCTCCAACCTTTTTGTAACCAAACTAATTTTTGATACTGTTACTTTTTAATTTATAGAAGAAGATTTTAAAATTGACATTGTTACCTTTCAAAAAGACTTTTGTTAACTAGGCAGTACATCTCAGCCGCTGTACACATTAACATGCATTCATTTTCTTGTAAATAGTGTACCTAACCATGTGTAAATATATCATCCCTTCTTCAACCTCTGGAGTTATTTCTACTGCAGGCGGGCGGACATAGGAGTTCTCTAAATTGGCGACCTACGACGATTGGATTACAAAAACCGCAAAATTTTCAACACTCGCCCCACCAGTTCCATTGTAAGTGGCGACTACCTGCCTTCTTCTGGAGGACTCTGGGGGACTTCTGGAGAAGCGCCTCGCCGACTAATATAATAATAATCATCATCATCATCTCGGCTGCCCAAATTCAAAACCTAGTAACGGTGTTTTTGCAAAAAAACCGTTTTTGTCATTTTTCGACTTACTAGGCAGTATAGATTTGATATGAACCTTAAAACACCCAGTTTCTTACGTAATTTTAAAAATAAAATTTAGCAAGTCTACCCAATTTGGAAAAGTTATTGAAATTTCCATGAAGTACATATTCTTAACATAGCGCATGTCGGATTACAAATAAAAAAACCTAGCAACTCAACCGACTTACTAGGTTATGAATTTGAAAGCTGACTTACTATGTTTTGAATTTGGCGCCGATTATAAAATCAATCAAATTTTGATGGAATTTAGTAAATTACAAAAACAGTATACAAATTTGGCTGAATTAACCACGAGTCGTAACCAAATCGTAAACAAAACTTAATTCTGCCACAAATAAATCATTTGTATAACTTTTAAATGAATGCATTTCAAAAAATAACATTTTTCATTCGAAACGTACAACTAAAAATATAAAATGCTTTAAAAAGTAGAGAATTAACTCAGAGATTGTATTTCAAAATTTTTTTCATTGTCATATTTGGGTAAATTAAAAAAAAAAATTGTGGGATCGATTTAAGTGTGACTATAGTCAACAATATAGTCAAACTTTTGGTCAAACACCGAAATCGCTATTGCGTCTGGTTTCTTCGGGGCAACGAATTAAAGTGGTCGACCCGTTTTTTGGCTCTCCTGAACATTTTTGTTAAAACGAGTTACTAGGTTTTGATTTTAAGCAAGCCGATCTCACACGATAGCGTCCACTGCTGGACATAGGCCGCAACCTTTACCAGGTCGTCTGACCACCTTCAGGGGTGTGAGACCAGCGTTTGGAGGGTGATTTGAGGTGAAGGTGAACCTTGAAGTGAGGGGGGGGGGGATTCCATAAAAATTAAACTAAAAAGCAAAAAATAAAATCTTTTCATCAAAAAATTAAACAGCCGAAAAAACCGAAAAGCGTTAAATAAAAAGGAAACATTTTCTATTAAGACATAAATTACTGCCTTCTTAAAGTAATTTGAGTAAGTATACCACGTAATATTGTGCTAATGTAATATTAATATTGTGTTATCGGCGCCACAGAACTAACAAAGATATGATATAACTATATAAGTACCCTATGATTTAAGTTTTATTTGTGGGAATAAAAAAGGTAAGTTTGTAATGCGACGGTTTTATAAATGTAATATCGGTATCAAAATTGGTTTCTTTCAGCTCCATACAGATCCTAATCAGATGTTATGGTTCATTGTTTTGACATCTGTTGTCAAAATTTGTTTACATTTGAATAAAAATAAAACGAAATACGAGAGCGCGAAAACAAAAATTTGACACAGAACCGGCCTCGGCCGTGGCCACAAGGGTACTGACGGGGTAGGGAGCGGCGCGGCATGGCATCGGACCGCGCGAAAACGATGTTTTTTTTTAGTTTTTGCTGGTTTTTTGTCTTTTCGTTAAACTTAAAAATTCTTACTATAGTAGTATGTCTTAAATTTAAGGTCAGCAATTTTCATTCCAAAAATCAAATAAAAACAATCAGCGGTTTAAAAATAAAATGGAAAAAACGGAACAAAAAGGGGTAACTTTGAGATTTTTTTCTATCAACTAAAATTAATTAGATCCTGTTTTCCTTTAGTATGATGACTAGATTAGATCCTTAACTAACACATATATTTTTTTCAGAAGGAAGACATCAATTTTGTATGTCTCAGATTGTTTAAAAAAAAATCAAAAACACAAATTTTTGAAGCACCAAGCCTTAAAATCTACTGTATCTTTATGAATAAGACGGTAACAATCTTATTTTATAGTATGATGGAGTGAGTCCGCGTTTTGTATATAAACTGGAATGAAAATAAATGTTTATTATCTTTTAATCTCGTAACCACTGTTTTATTGTGCCGGGGCATGGAAGCCCGTTTTTGGGAAAAAACGAAAAAAAAATAAAGTTCAGTGGCGGTCTAGGACGGCGTAACACTTCCGGTTTTTCTCTTATATAGCAAAATAGCAGTCTAGGGCGCACGAGACCATAGACAAATCTGTTACGCCGACGTAGACCGCCACTGTACCTATTCACGTATTTGAATCAATATCAATATATATAAAACTCTTCCGTTACTGACTGACTGACTGACAGACAACGCAGAGCCGAAACTACTGGGCGTACAAAGCCGAAATTTGGCATGTAGGTTCCTTAGGGAGTGTAGGTGAGCACTAAGAAAGGATTTCCCGAAATTCCCACGGGAACGGGAAAAAACGGGATTTTTGTGTTTATGAGAAATCTGCGCGGGAAATACCGCGGGGCAGCCTCTAGTATGATATATAAAACTCTTCCGTTACTGACTGACTGACTGACAGACAACGCAGAGCCAAAACTACTGGGCGTAGCGGGCTGAAATTTTGCACGTGGGTTCCTTGGGTAGTGTAGGTGAGCACTAAGAAGGGATTTCCCGAAATTCCCACGGGAACGGGAAAAAACGGGAATTTTGTGTTTATAAGAAATCTGCGCGGGAAAAACCGCGGGGCAGCCTCTAGTATTACATAAATGCTGTAGTAATCCATAAACTTACTTTTAAATGCTAAAGGAATTGCGTCTGTCTGTCTGTCTTGCTTTCGCGTCCAAACTACTGAATCGATTTAAATGAAATTTGGTTGGTACAGACATATACTAGTCTTAAGATTGAGAAAGGACATGGGCTTCTTTTTATCCTGAAAAATTTATGGAAACGATAACTGTGATTTGATGATAAATTTCTCTGGCAAAGCCGTGGGGTGTTTACTGGTGGGTTTTAATTTTATGGAAACGTTACATTATGGATTACTTAGAGATTATAAAAAACTAAATGATAAGATTGAGTTGCGCTTTTAGTACACTTATATCAATATTACAATATTAAAGCCGCAAGAGAGCGAAATTTGGTGAAAGTGGAGAGCTAGTGGGTGTAGTATCGTATCTCGAACCTTCATATCACCGCAGAGCACAGCGTGACGAAATTAGTCAGAATCGAGGATCCATAGTATCCATCCTCCATGCTTATGGGCTATTTCTTTTTCGCTCTCACACATTAGAAAGAAAAGAGAAATAGCATGCCACTTGAACTGTAGCTAACTTCGCATCATTCACGCCGTCACGTTGGCTGCAATATAATAACAATGGGCGGGGTTTTTGTTTATTCAGAGTTGTAGCGCTTTAGTAGGTCGTCTTAGCGTCTAATATCGTATGAACTTAAAGCGAGAATAAAAAGCGCTGCAGCGCTAAGGCGTGCATGAAATCGAGTTGTGTAAACTTTTTTTTTTATTAAAGCTTACGTTATCGTGTGGCTCGGTCGGGCGGACGGCATTACGTTTCTCAAAGCGGACTATTTTCGCATTTCGCCCTACCCCCTGGACTTGAAACAAGGAATTTTAGTGATTATTCAATGTATATTACGTTTTACAGCTGTTTTTGTGAAGTTTCGGACCGTGGGTGATCTGTTACGACGGTGACGAGATTGCTTTTCAGCTTCACATTAATTATGTGAACTGTGACAATTTATTTTTAGTGCGCGATAACACGCCCTAGTCTTCAACAAGCTGTTTCTGCATTATTATCTGACTGCAATTGCGCCAAAAGTGATGCTATCAGCTAAACTAATATAAAATCAATACTTGCACGCAATCCTCCCCTCTGCCACGCCGCCGTTTTAGATTCGCTGCTAAATATTTTCGTGATAATTTTAATCGATTTCCTAATTATATCTAAATTTATATTGTGGTTTTGAATATTAAATTATTGCGCATTAATTAACTGGGGCATTTGGCGGTCATTTTTGAAAGCAACATCGAGTTTATCCGCCAGAGGGCGCAGATTCCAAATTCGAGTTGCGCGGTTGGTACACCGCCGGCCAACTTCAGTGCGGTGCCGTGAAAACAAGAGCTCTCATGGATTTTGTAAAAAGAGACTGAAAAAAAGTGTGTTTTATTGTGTAAATTCCGTGATATTTTCGTGTGCAGTAGTGTAATGGTGTCAGCATGAGCCAGGGCGGCTCGCGGCGGCCGTACTCGCGTGGGGGCCCGCGTTGGCACCCTCGTTACAAGGATTACTGGGATTACGAACAAAATTACAGGTAGGACTTTTACTTCCGTAATCTTAATTACCCTGGTCTTCCGAAGCATTTGTAACTAACACGATACGAAATCTTGATGTAATGCAACTGGAGAACAAAGAACGAGACTCCGTAGTTATATTTAACTCTGCCATCACAAGTAATTGGCTAGTCACTTCACAGTCATGCATGAGCCATTCATAATCGTATGTAGGTATAGTGCTTGATAAACGCAAACAGAAGATATTTTTACACTCGAACACAATCGCAATGTTATAGCCAGTAACTTGCAGAGATAATGGCTTCCACGTTTAACAGGGAAGCGTAGACAATGTTTTAAATAAAATTGTTAGGTAACAATACCAACCTTAATGCATAAGAGAATTATCTAGGGGAATGCTGTTTCACATTTTTGATATTTGCTTTAGTTTAGAAGATATTTATTTTTTTCTCGAGTGGCGCTACTTTAGCTGTGCTATGGCTCATAAAGCATTTGCTTTATTACTAATACCTAGTAAAGGTATTTTTTCTTGTGCTCTGATAGGCCAAACAACCCATACCAATTCCCTGGAGGGTTAGGCAGATGTGACAGCTCTTTAATTGATCTTGTGAGAGGCATCAGTGCATAGTGCATCAATCTTAATGCATGTTTGTCCGTATTTATATTTATACCACCGTGACAAGGGGCCAGCTTTTTGCAAAGTTATAACGACCACTAACTGCGTCCGGGACCAAAGGCTTATCATACTTTTAGAAGCACAATCATCATGCTTTTGAGACATCAGGGGATAAAAGCCTTCAAATAAACAAACCAAAAACTTGAAATTACTAGTGGTTTTGCCGCGGTGGTCAAACTTATGACCTCCAATTCTTGCTATTCCAATGCTTGCACCACTGTCTTTCAGAGGTACTCATTTACTAATTATATTAATAGCTACATTTTTTTATTTTTTTTTATTTGCTTGGCTATACACATACAGGGCTTCATCAGCCCAGTATCACTGCTACCTTTGCAGATCTATTGTGATCGCCACTATTTTATTTTATAGTTCAGCATCAAGGCCTGCCTTTAAGAAAAACAGTATGTCCTTGAAACTGAGAGATTTTAAATCACCTGGCTGTAACCAATGTTTTCCGAGATGGATTGACCATTTATGTATTAGAAACAAAGAAATTGGGAATATAGGAAACACACTCACACAAATACCTACATTATACATATATTAAAGTTAATGTTACAGAATATAAAACTAATATTGCAGCATGTTTTAGTTTGTATGATAAATATAGAGCTCTGAGAATAGAGTTCAATAACTTTTTATGTAAATAAATTGTAATCTAGTGCGAGCACGGAGGGCAGAGCACAGCTTGTTGATACTGGAACTAGACTGATATTATTATTATTTTATTACTCTACTGATAGCAAAATTCATACCTTCAAACTCATTGTATTGTATGTGTTTAGGGCACCCAAATTGCTTATTTTTATTGCAATGGGCGACCTTATTGCTTGGATTTCTCAATTATTTTTTTAACATTAAACAACTTTTTCAACCTTCATCCATTTTTATAATATAAAAAAGGCATAGGTCCATGTAGCATATTCCAAGAAGTGTTCCCATCGCGGATGTCATCCGCATACCGCGAGCGAGACGTGCGCGGGCGCAGGTAGCGGCGACCTTCGGGGTCAGTGCCCCCGGCTGCCTAAATATATCCCGGTTAGCAGCAATGCTCACACACACACAGTCTATGTATGCTATTTGTTGTTATTATACAAAAATATAGCACATAACATAATAGATAGCTCGAAGAACGAAAGAAGTTGTCCGAAGAGTTGCGACCGCGCACGGGAAGTTGCAGAGTAGGCAGATACCTCAGTTTAATTGTATTGTAATTGTAACTGATCTTTAGAAGAACTTAGGTCACTTACATAGCCTTAAGAATATGGGCAGGTCACAAAGCTTGAAAAACAGATAGTCGCTGGGTGGGGCCGAAAATTTCCCGAGTGGTGACCAGGAACCGGAAGACGCAGAGTAGGCAGAGCCCCCTCGAGGTGGTCAGACGACCTGGTGAGGGCTACGGGAGTGCACTGGACGAGGGTTGCTCAAGACCGGTCGCTGTGGCGCTTTGTGAGACAAGGCCTATGTCTAGGCCAAAAAAACGTTGGCCGAAAAGAGTGTCCGAAGAGTTGCGACCGCGCACGAAAAGTCGCAGAGTAGGCAGACACGTCAGTTTAATTTTAACATAGTATCCCATACTGCGAGAGGCGAGGTGGTACAGGGCGACCCCCATGCGAATAGAGGCAAACGAAAGTGAGACCAAGTATCCACAGGAGCACAGACCAGCCCAAATAGCAGAACCTTGAGTGTAGAGTGTAGCGTTTTACCACAGATTAGGTACACCTTAGTAGGTTTTACTATAAGCCGCGCAGATCTCGCGCAGATAAAGAAACGATTTCAAAATGGCGGCCAAACGCATGCTATATCGCGTATATTAGTATGAGGGAAGAGTTAAGAAGAGAGACAGCACATGCAACTCCCGCCATTTTTAGATCGTTTCTTTTTGTGCGCAGGTTAT
Organism: Euspilapteryx auroguttella; assembly: GCA_951802225.1. Taxonomy (NCBI): domain Eukaryota; kingdom Metazoa; phylum Arthropoda; class Insecta; order Lepidoptera; family Gracillariidae; genus Euspilapteryx; species Euspilapteryx auroguttella. The sequence continues at coordinate 5,422,124 of OX637669.1, forward strand.
AGCAATGTCTTTGAGCCGGCGGTTTCCTTACTCTGAGCTTTGAGCAGAACACTGTACGGTGACAGCCTGTCGTGACATACAATATTTTACGCAAAAGAATATCGATATTATTTAAAAAAAAAAACATCTACTCCGGGAAACGAACCTGGATTTCCCGCGTCACAGTTCACATAAAACTAAAACACGAAGGTGGTAAAGCAAGATAGTCATCAGCAACCATATGTTGCAGTCTATTGATTGCAATAAAGAGTATTTCTATTCTATTCTATTCTATGTTGATAAGAAACCATAGGGTGAAACGCCACCCGGTCCAAAGGGGGCCGGGGGTCAAGTCTCCTAATGAAATTCGATAGACTCGTTATCGAATTGTCAGCAATTTTTTTTAACCATTGCGCTTTAATAAAGCCGATTTTCGGGAAAACAGCGTAGTTTAGAAAATAGCTACCAATACCGATGCGGTTGCACTTGGGTTCGAATCCCGGCGGGGCGAACATCGTTATAATGAATATCAATGTTTGTTTCCCGGTCTGGGTGTATTTTTCGTCTCTGTATGTGTTTCGGGCACTCTAGATTCAAATTCTTCCTAGTTGGGGGCTCTGATAGTGATGCGTGAATTAAAAAAATATGATTTACAAGTCGATTAGCTACGAGACTGGACCCACCTGGCGGGCTGGTGCCACCACCTGGCCTCTAGGAAGCCAGGTCCTTAACACTACGCGGGGTCATTATACTGAGGGTTCATTTGTGGTCATTCCTTGGAACGGTTTTGGAATTAATTTGCCCTAAGGGTGCTATATAATGCGAGATAAAATATTTAAAATTCATACATAACAGGGACAAAAGTTTATCGTCTTTTGGTATCAATATCAATACATAGTCAATACATAGTATAAAACAAAGTCGCTTCCCGCGTCTGTCCCTACGTATGCTTAAATCTTTAAAACTGAGCATCCGATTTTGATGCGGTTTTCTTTAACAGATAGTATTATTACAGAGGAAGGTTTATGAGTATAATACATGCACAATATAGTAATAGGTTAGGCGGTACGAAGTTCGCCGGGTCGACTAGTATAAAATAAAGTCGTTCCCGCGTCTGTCCCTATGTATGCTTAAATATTTAAAACTATGCAATGGATTTCGATGAGGTTTTTTTTAAAAGATAGAGTCATTCAAGAGGAAGGTTTATAAATATAATACACATGCACAATATAGTAATAGGTTAGTCGTTACGAAGTTCGCCGGGTCGACTAGTTATATGATAAAATAACTGTGTTAATTGATATATTGAGGCTTACGTCACTAACGTATCACTGTCGACTGTCGAGTAAATATATACCTTATACATACCTCCCGTAGATGTCAAAAAATACTAGGCTACATTATCTAGTGTCATACAGTGCCACATTTTTGATATTTGCCTTAGTTTAGAAGATATTAATTTTTTTCGCGAATGGCGCTAGCATCGCTGTAAACTGGCTCTTAAGAAGAACTTTATTATGGATTTTTCAGTTGAATAAGAATTCATGATTTTGAATTTTTATATTGTGTTGAGACGTTTGAGACCTTTTAAATCTCCAATCTCTCCCGCATGGTGTACGCACGCACTCAGCTAGAGCGTGGCTATAGAAACTAAAACCACTCTTAAGCCATACTGAATAAGAACGAATATTCAATGTTGGCCGACTGGGGCGGTTGCACCTGCGCGCTAGTACAAAAACCTTTTAGTTTACTAAAGCAAAAACAACATTTGTACCTGATTTTGGGTTCCCGAAGAACCTGCGCCCTCTCCTATCACAATATCTATAAATAAAATATTAGGAATCAATGTTTCTAACTTTAAAACTCTACTTTTACGCCTCAAAATTTAAAACACAAGTTAGGGATAGCAATAGGTTCAAAAATAAGATAAATCTATCATATCTAAAGGAAAACCAGATATTGGTGTAGACATTTAGAGCTGCAATGTAATATTGTAAAAAACTTATGAGTTGTGAGTTTGTTGATGCTACACTACACACCACCATCCAAATATTAGAGACTAGAGGCTGCCCCGCGGTTTTTCCCGCGCAGATTTCTCATAAACACAAAAAACCCGTTTTTTTCCGTTCCCGTGGGAATTTCGGGAAATCCTTTCTTAGTGCTCACCTACACTCCCTAAGGAACCTACATGCAAAATTTCAGCCCGCTACGCCCAGTAGTTTCGGCTCTGCGTTGTCTGTCAGTCAGTCAGTCAGTCAGTCAGTCAGTCAGTAACGGAAGAGTTTTATATATATAGATAAATAGTAAGCCACAGAGCAGATTACGCAGCATTGCGTTGTGTTGATAAAAATAACAGAGTTGTGTTATTTTATGACACTTTTTAATGCTTTTATGAACGTTTCGTACTGCTTAGGACGCTTTTACAGTCATATTGTTAGAGAAACCTACAGAAAAAGTTGAAATTACAAAGTTTGCAGCGTTTTTTTTGTCCGGCAAACAATATCTACGACTTCAAAGGCAACAGTTAAGTCCAGAAACAATGCAGACAGAAAGCCGAACTCTTAACTGAATATTTCTAAAGAATCTCTGAAATCCTTTTACTTTTGTCCAACAACTGCGACGTAATTAAAACAGTTATTTGTACTCGAGAGAAAAGAAAACATCTGCGTTTTCGCTTTCTACCTGCGCTTGCGACGACGAGCCGGGCTCTGAGCAACGGAACAGTTACGCAAACTAACGGACACGGTCATCCTTTACACCTTAGTAATGGTTTGCTGATCATCATCGTCATCATCATCATCAGGTTGCCTGGAAGATTCGCTTTTAGCGTTAAGGACGCCTTTTGTCACCTTCAATACATAGTATAAACAAAAGACGCTTCTCGCGTCTGTCAAAAATCTGTCCCTATGTATGCTTAAATCTTTAAAACTATGCAACGGATTTTGATGAGGTTTTATTTTAATGAGTGATTCAAGAGGAAGGTTTATAAGTATTACACATTCACAAAATAGTAAATAGGTTAGGCGGGACGAAGTTCGCAGGGTCGACTAGTAATATTATAAAATTTGGAAATGTAAATGTATTTGGGTAAATAACTAGACGACATAGGTCGTCTAATGGTGGTCGTCTCTCGGATAAGACGTTTATTAGTTTTAGCGTCAAATTAATTACATAAAATAATCTTACGCCTTTATTTTCCGAAAGGGTGGGCAGTAGAGCACCAGCTCATTGACGTGAGCCCACGAGAGGCATCAGTGCATAAGCTGGACTTACGTTTGGTCGAATTTATGTTTATACAAAACAAGGGGCATCGTGACAAGGGGCTTGTGACGGAACGCGTGTCCAGTTACGTCGGTCTCATCCACGCTCTGGGCGGACGACCATCTTGTCCCCCTGCGAAGAGGCTTAATACCCGATGCTGGAGGGGGTCGCGGAGTTGAACACAAAGTACGAAAGATCTCCTATGACCCCCTTGCTTACAGCCGAGGAGGACACCGGCGGGGTTTTAGTGGGTGCTAACCCACATAACCCTGTGGCTCCCCCCGGGTCTCTAGGAAACTCGTCAGGAGTTTCCCCGCCAAAAAAAAAGTGTCCAACTTGTCGCCAAATTCATTAAGGGCTAAAATAGTTGTCTAATAATTTGCATGGATCATTAGTCTCTCAGTATTACCTGCCAGTGACGTGTGTACGTTTCAACGACCTCGCAAGATGGCGGCGCGCGCGTGTCTTGCAGAGGACGGGGAGTTGGTGTCAAGGTTACCCGCAAAAATTACAAATACTATAAATGCTATAAAAACATTCGAAACTGCTGGCCCGGTGGACTGTCGGGCTGATTTGGTCTAACCTTCAGAAGCGAAGGCACTCCCTGGGCCTTCTGTTCTGTACCACTAAGATATCTTAGGACTAGGGCCTCATCATCATTTTAGAAGTACTTTATTTGGTCCGCTTGTTATGTTATTTTGTGAATTTTTACATTAGTTCCATAGGGTGCTGGATAGAGTGTGTACAAATATCGAATCACACTTAAAACCCCATTCTAGGAAGAGCATGGTTCTTGAGAAAGAATAGTAATGCGAAAGAACACACACACTCACACACCCAATTGCAGCCCCTGTCGGGAATCAAACCCAAAACACTGGCGTTACACACACATTCGACAACCTCCCTTCAAACTTCGCAACCAATAATTACCTTCTTTACAAAAAAGGAACCCGCCTGCAATAAACTAACACATACATTATCAACTGAGCATTTCCTCTTTTACGAAGTCGGTTAAATTGGTCCTAAAACCTTCTCCTGTATGTAACAAATACTTATCTAAAAACCGCATCAAAATCGGTTCAGCCAAACGCGAGATAATCGCGGAATAAACATACATCTGTATATACATACTGGTCAAACTAATAACCTCCTTTTTTCAAGTCGGTTAATAAAACCTAACATTGAACATAGTACTTATCGTAAATGTTTTTTATGAACGCCAAGCAACTAGAAAACGTGTAAAAAATTGATGGAGCAAAGCCCTTCCACCTTGGTTCGACCTCCCACCGCGTGATGCCTTCGTCGGTATAGTTTTGATTGTCGGGAGGCTTTTGCACCGACACTAGCTTCAATCGCGAACAGAAATATACTCTAAACCATGGACATAGCAAACGCTAGATAAATCTTGCTTAGCATAGATGCTATGTAATTTTTGTTTTAATGACGTAAATTATCAGTTGTTACGTTAAAAAACACTTTGTAGGGGTTAAAAGCCTATAACGCGAGAAATGGGGGTATGTGGGGCTCTCACTCACTGGTATTATGGCTGCATAAAGAGGAACTCCTGTTGTTTGACAAGCACTTTTTTATTTTTATTGACTTTTTGCTTTAGCTAGATGGTCTAAGGCTACGAACGCACAGGCGGTTTTTTGCCGCGCGGATTTTATGTAACATACTGAATCCTATGGAAGTGTGCGCACCAGCGGATAAAAAACCGCGCGGTTAAAAATCCGCTGTCGCGGTTTTATTTCCGCGCGGCTAAAAATTCGCCTGTACGTTCGTTGCCTATGAATAAGGTTGAAAATGAAATAACAACCTTTCCAACCGCGCGGAAATAAAACCGCAACAGCGGATGTTTATCCGCGCGGCGAAACAACCGCGAGGAAAAAAATCCGCCTGTGCGTTTGAAGCCTAAAAATCATGATTGCAAGCAAAATGTGACTGTATTAGATCCTCTGGTAACCGTCTTGAGATATCTTAATTTGCTAAGTATCATCATAAGATCATATTTTGTTTGATAATTGCCACAGTTAAGTTTAGAAGACAATAGGCCTCGTAACGTAGGTACATGCTAGTAAACGTTCACAAACGACGACGAGCCGTAGCTGATCTAGCAGCACGTACTTCCTGAACCGTGATAATGGTTGTACGGTGTTAGCTGCACGTAGGCGCCGCAGGAAATGGCCACGCTCGGACAGTGGGTTGGTTGGTACTCCGATTTACCCGACTTGACCCTTTTTTGTTTCCCTAAACAAATACAAATATATTTTTTTTTATTGATCTTTAGTATCATAAACATAATTAAAACATACTATACTAAAACAAAAGGTGCCATCTCAGCGGATGCTTATCGTTTGGAAATTTTCATGGATAGCGAGGGTGCTCGAAGGAGTGATGATTCCGCTACAGCTGTCAAGCAAAAATATCCATTGGTTCTAATAGGGATTGAAGAATGGTGCTTGCTTTTGGTGGATCAGTTTCACATGAAAACTTAAAAAGTTAGTTATCATTAAATAGGAATATGGTATGCAAGATGTATAAGACGAGGTGGTTCAGAGTCGTCCTCCACGCCGCTGCAGGGAAGCAAAATTCTAAACCAACCTCTAACCAGTCCACAGGAGAACGCAGACCACCCTTTCAATTCGTTTCATTCTCTATGTTTTTGGTTAAGTAGGCTGTATGTGTCGCGGTTCAATAGCGCAGCGGTTGCGTTGCGACACTGCTGACTGCGGGCCTCGATCTTGACACGGATTGTGTCCGCGGGCACGCGTGCCCTGAAATCTGCAGGCGCGTGCGATATAGCCTTTCACAGTAAAAACCATATATTCAAATCTACAATAGCCAAGAATATCCGGAAAAAGTTTATAAAAACATATATTTGGAGCATAGCTTTATATGCGAGTTAAACATGGAGAATTACAAAAAAGGACAGAGAAAGAATTGAAGCTTTTTAAATGTGTTGCTGGAGGAGAATGGAAAAATATAGCTGGACGGAAAGAGTGACAAATGAAATGAGGAGGTCTTAAACAGGGTTAACGAAAAAAGAATCATCATGTAACATGTAGAAAACCGAAGAGGGAAAATGATATGACATTTAATACGGCACTATATAATTAAATATAAAGAATATAATAGAAGGGAAAATAGAAGGACGGAGAGGGCCGGGCAGACCGAGAGGAAGCTGCATGAAGCAGATAAAGGAGAAAGTTGGAGTGGAGACCTTCAAGGACGTGAAAGAAGCAGTGGAAGGATGACTGGAGTGGAGGAGGCTGCACGGACAAGAGCGGGGCTCTTAAATAAAACAAGAATTTATATCAATAAAAAGTTTGCTATTATAAAATTTTTGTTATTTTTGATAATATTGGTAAGAACGAAGGCAATTTTTTTTTAAATCAAAATTGCGATCGACGCTCGAGTACACAAACTTTGTTTGCCTTCAACGCGCCACTTAACTACCGAATTTCACGCAAACTATCCAGTTAGGAGACAAGGTTACTGTACTATCGGTCTTGCTTGACAGAATAGCTGTTGAAGGTTTAACAAAGGTGCCCTTGGATCATTTATAAACTCGCGATTTCGTTAAAAAAATATATCATCATCATCATCATCATTTCAGCCGTAAGACGTCCACTGCTGGACATAGGCCTCCCTCAAGGCTCTCCATCTGTACCGATCGCAGGTGGCCTGCATCCAGCGTGGACCCGCAGCCTTGCGCAGATCATCCGTCCATCTGGTCGGAAAAAAATATATATAATTATATATTATGTGCCTTCCGTAAGCGAAAATGGTTCCAATTCCTAATACTAAATAATGGTGTCATACATTTGTGATTGAGAAACAATTGACTTGACCCCCACGAATTGAACCCCTAATATAATTCAACATGCTCTAATGAAGTAAGTTACACATGTCTATGGCCGATAGGTGGCATTCACAGTCAGTGCTCTGAGTAGGCTTTAAGTTTACTCGCTCAAGTTTGATCTCGAACAAGCCGTTCTCGAGATCTCTGGCTCGACCTGTCTTTTGGCGTGTATACTCACTGTGGTGAAGTCGAAACTCAACTTTGTATATCAACTTGGATTGGACAAATTGCTAAGATTATATTTTCACAGTTTAGAGTTCAATCTCACACTCCGACTCGACTTTGAATAAACCTATATTCTATTCGGTGCGTGGATGGATAGTTTAGCCTTGACTTGACATTCCCAGGCCGGGGCAAACATTGTTATACTAAATTTTATGTTTGTTTTCTTTTCTTCGCTGTAAAATCATTGCGAAAGGGAGTAGAATCATTTGACAGAGAAGGGCTCGTTTGGGGGCCTCTCCAGGCGACCATTGTCGTAAGGCAAGGCAAACATTTGTTTGCCTGAGCCAATTGGTGGGCACCCTGAACTACCTCGCCTCTCGCAGTATAGGATACTTTACTGAATAAGGAATCAATAGCAAATTAGATGAATAAGTGATATATTGTATCCTATAATAAAATAAAAAATTGAATTTGGTTTAACTTGAAGATTAAAGAGCCATACTACGATCGCCAACCCGCCTGCTAAATGTGGCGATTACGTTAAAACCCCCTCTCAATTTGTCCATGTGGCAACCTGTGTGAGAGACCTATGTACAGCGGTGGACGTCTATTGTTTAACGATGTACTAGGCAAGCAGGAAAAGGAAGACACGCTCGCTTGGCCTCTCTGCGGCGGATGGAAACTAGCTGGCCTTCACCCGGAGGAACCGACGACCGTGACACTCACCTACTATCGACCGACTCCGCTGTTCTTATACCCTGGTGTTCAGAATGCTATCGATAGAGATAGATACAAAAGGTTACAATTTTACATTTTAAGGGTAGCTAGTTGTTTTTGATTTTCTATGAACAGACAAGCCTATAGTATATCTATTTATTTCGGTAGATAGTTTTTTTAAATCGGCCGTAAGTTCGTTATTTGACCAATGCCCTAAAAATACTAAGCAAGATTGTTTTACTGGAATATAATATAAGTATCTATCACTTTTTTTTATTTTTGCAATGTTTGTGAAGGTATAATTTTTTTCGCGATTGACGTTACGGGGTTTTTTGGCCTCTTAACTCTATGTGCAGAGGCTTAAGTCTCTTAACTGAAATCGATCGACTCTTAATCGCATTGCAAGCAGTTTTTTAATCCATTGCTGTTTTTTATATGTTTCATTCTGTAGGCGTGTAACATGAATCGATAACAAATCAAGGCAATTGAATGATTTTCATTACGAAACTTTACCCTCAGCTCAGATTACCTCTATTCTGATTGGTGCAGTCACGGACTCAACAGCGTAAAACTTCCGACTTTCCTGTAAGTATTGCAAAAAAGTCCTTGTTCTCTGGTATAACAGACAGTGTAGTGCACACTAGACCATAGACAAAAGTGTTACGCTGAACGAGGCTGTTACTGAATTAACTAATTAGTCTGTAACTGAACTAAAGTAAAACAAATAGTTTTACTACATAGTCGACGCGACTGTTACCAGCCAGCCGGCCGCGGTCGGTCGTAGAGTTTACAAACAGTGGGTGACGTCACTCGCCGCACGACCAAGACGCGCATGCGCGCGCCTCACGCCCCCCGCCGCGCCTCGTGCCGCGCCCACATAACTACTACATACTTAGTTGTAGTTGTATTGCGATTGCTGCCTCGGTAAACACTCTCACTCAAGACACTCCAGCTAAACTCTGGCTGTGATTTGGAGTCTACTCGGCTGAGTTTGCTGATTAAGTCGTTCTGGACTTACCGATTTTCTTGGCTGAAGCCGTATCATACTCCGTAGAGCGTATGCTTCAATGTTTTGAGGATGACACTCAACTGTGTATTTATTTATCAGGAGTGGAGAGCAATTAAAGTTACATTTTGATACATTGGAGTCGTACTCAAAACTCCTACTCGCCGGTGCATTTCAGTCTTAAGTAGCTTAGCTAAATAAGCAATGAAAATTAAGGACCACACGAGACCTAAAAGAAAAACAGCAATGGTTTTTTGCATGATGTCATTGTCATCGAATTTTTATTGTTTAATTAATTAGGTGAGGGTATCTAGTTCCTATTCACTCGATATGTTGTTGAGTTTCGATATTTTGACAGTAAAGATCCTTGCGTGATTTGGGCACCCTAGAATCTAGTCTAGTGCCTTGGTATTGTATCATGTAGCTTCTGCCTGCTTAGGACCAGTGTTTTTTTTTATTTAACAGTGGTTTTGCGTGTATGTTGTCTTGGCCAGAGTATATATATTGAATATTTTTTAATAAAATTACTATAAGTAACATCAGTGGTCACGAATCGTGAATAAACAAATAATCTAGAGGTCATCGCATGGCCAGAAACTCATTTTCTCAACCTTTAACTAACAAACTCAACTTTTTTGCGAACAGAATACAGTTCAAAATTCATTGGCATAATCCCAACACGCAGTGTACTCGCTATTTATATTATCCGTCCCTGTCACTCATGTTGGGAGGGGGCAAGTGTGAGCGAGACAGCATGTGGTGGGCTTAATGAAAACATAGCGCCTTGAGCTTTCGTGCAACTCGCTACATACGAAATTAAGTTTCGAACTGGGGGAGTTATTCTTTATTAGTAGAGTTGTCTTATCAAATATAGATTTTCTCGTATTCAATAGTATACAGACAGATAGAAGAAAATTATGTAAATGTTTATTCGCTTTGCTTTTCAGTTAGCAAGTTTTATTACACCTAAGGGTACGCCTCTGTATGTTTTTTAATTTAACATCGATGTTAAATTAAAAAACAGTTAAATTAAAAAAGAGTACTCCCAACAGGTCTTGTCACTGCGGGGGGAGTATGACAAATACTCAACTCAATACAAGGCTATTCTATTGTACAGTGGCGGACTAGGACGGCGTAACACTTTTGTCTATGGTCGCGTCACGCGACTCGCGTGCGACCTACAATCTAGGGAACTCTTGTGTCTAATCCCCAGACTATAATACCAAGGAACAAAAGTTATAGGAAACAAAAAAGTTAAAGGAAGTGTTGCGCCGTCCTAGTCCGACACTGTACAACAAACTTACATAAACATTGCAAAAATTAAATGGATAATATTATTATTATTATTCTCTTCATAGATCTTCAGTCGATCGAAGTCTATATCGTTAAACGCAGAGTACCAAAGCTCGAAATCGAAATAATTTCTACTGTATTAAGAATATGACCCCTCCCTGACCGTCAGCCTGTCCTGTAAATTATTCGTGTTTCTCTCGCAAACCTTTTTTAAATGTTAAACCTGCGACCGAGTTCACTCTGTAGAGGTTATTTTAATATTTACCATATATGTATTATGTATGCTAAATCAAATATATTCAGACTCGCTCAGAGCCACAGACCAGACACCCTTCCCGTGAACTCTATTGCAATTTGTATTTTATTTTAAACTAGTCGACCCGGCGAACTTCGTACCGCCTAACCTATTACCATTTTGTGCATGTATTATACTTATAAACCTTCTTCTTGAATCACTCTATATATAAAAAAAAAACTACATCAAAATCCGCTGAGTAGTTTTAAAGTTTTAAGGATACATATCGGGAACTACTGGTCAGAGTTCAGAGTATCATACTCGACCAAGTAGCCGCCAGGCTCCAGCTGTCAGACAGGCTGACATTAGAGAGTAGTCAGTGTTTAGTGGCTACTTGGTCGAGTATGATACTCGCGCAAGTTGTTTATGAGTACTTTCGGGTCTTGAGCCGTTTTATACTCCGTGGAGCTTATATTTCAGTTTCTCAGAGTCAGAACTTGATTATCTATATATCAATTTATAGCGTAAAACTTATTAAAGTTAGATTTTGACACTCGCACTCCAGAGTTCGAGCTGCGATTCGACTGTAAATTCAAACTAAGACAAGCGTAAGAACAAGATCATCATCATCATCATCATCATTTCAGCCGTAGGACGTCCACTGCTGGACATAGGCCTCCCTCAAGGCTCTCCATCTGTACCGATCGCAGGTGGCCTGCATCCAGCGTGGACCCGCAGCCTTGCGCAGATCATCCGTCCATCTGGTCGGTGGACGTCCTACGCTGCGCTTGCCGATCCGTGGTCTCCACTCGAGAACTTGAGAGAAAGAACAAGATACTTGTGCTATAAGATGTAACAGACAACTCACAAAGTTGTATAAACTCACATTGATAATTTTATTAACTTAATCTTGAGCTGTCCCGATGTATCAAGCAAAATCTTACAAAGTATAGGAATGTTATCGGATGTACAGATTACTCAAAAATCACGCTGCTTCGCGCACAACGAGACGCGAGACTCGTATACGTGCACGCGTATCATGCTCGTGTGAGTGAGATGAGACGCGCTATTTGTACTGAGCGGTAACTGAGGGGTAACCGAGCGCCGGGACGCACTTGCTGAGGGAGGCAGGGAGTGCCCATCCATACTGTACTATACGTAGTGATATTTATTACACTGTGCCTAGGGCGTCACAAAAACAAACTAGCCATATTTCGACGCATGTGATGTGACGCGAGGGGAGTCCACCCGATCCCGGAGCGAGGTCAATGATCTGCGGCAGCGTTCCCGCTCTAGTCGCTCTACATTTAGGGTTTCCTTAGGGTTTGGTAGGGGCTGGAAGTAGCCTGAGATGTCTGTCTGTCTGTTAGTTAGGCGAACTTCGTACCGCCTTACAGTAAGTTTAAACAGTATTCTTTATTTAGCCGACGTGCTATTTTGATACTTTTATAATTATTCTTAGTCTATGTTCAAACAAAACGCGCTTGATTGCATGCAATGCAATATATGCCACTACATCTGGCGAGGCGTGGCGAAAGTACATAGAGACCATGAGACAGGCTCGCAAGTTCAATTCCATTGGTGTGATGAATTTAGATGCAACTCAATCTTTTGATTTAGGAAGTTAAATGACTCCTATGATAGAGATAGCTAGATTTACAGTAGGTATTTCATACTTCACAAAAAGCAATAAGTGAAAAATAATGCAGTTAACAATATCGTGTTGATTTAAAACTGCGTGTGCGCCGATTGGCCCTATTTCATTCCAGTTAAGCTGAGAAAGTGCTTCCAAAAAGTATAGTAAGTATACCTATAAAATACATTTCGCCAACTCCTGCTGCGCAACTCGTTTTTCCTCGCGCCCATGCGCGGTACAGTTTGGTGAACTTTCGTGGACTAGTTATTATAACGAGATTTCTTTTAAAAAATCGTGCGTATGAGAGAGCAGTAACTCGCTACGAGAAGGATTTTAGCGACACGTGAAGTGGGATGCAACGGAGCCTTTGTAGGCTAAAACTGTCAAATTGATTGCCAAATACGTACTTAGTAGATACGTTTATGAATTTTCTACTGACAGGCACATGCAGCGTACTATTTAAAACACTTGATATTAAGAAAGAGACTTGAAATATGTAATCAAGGGTTAATAGCACCGGGATCGATTACCGACAAGGGCGAACATGGCTACAATAGCGATGTTTATTTCCCGGTCTGGGTGAAGTGTTCGTCTCTGTGAATGTTTCGGGCACCCTAGATACAGGTTCTTTATAGTTCGGGTACACTGAAGCTGAAATTCACAGTCAGTGTTTGAGGCTACTCGGCCGAGTATGATACTCGGACAAGTCGTTCCCGAGTACCGATTGTCCTGGCTCGAGCCGTCTTAAACTGCGTCGAGCGTATGCTTAGTAGCGTATCAGTATAGGATACTTTATGAAATAAGGTATCAATATAAATTAGATTAGTCTAATTGACTTTCAATCAATATATATAAAACTCTTCCGTTACTGACTGACTGACTGACTGACTGACTGGTTCCTTAGGGAGTGTAGGTGAGCACTAAGAAGGGATTTCCTGAAATTCCCACGGGAACGGGACAAAACGGGAATTTTGTGTTTATGAGAAATCTGCGCGGGAAAAACCGCGGGGCAGCCTCTAGTAAGTGATATGATATCTTGTATCCTGTATTGAATAAATAATTTTTTACTTTTACTTTTGCTTCACTGTCATGAAAACGAAACTCAACTGCGTTTATTATTATTATTTATTAGTGGAGAACGATTAAAAGTTACATTTTCACACTTTGGAGTGCGAGTTCGAGATGCGAATCAACGTGAATGTCAGCGTGACTGTTTTACGTTTGCGTTATTTTTATGATTAAGAAAATTTCACCCACTGATTGCCCATTGCCCTAATTTAAATATGTCGATGGTTTTCCAATTCTGTTATAAAAAAAAGTTTCCCAAAAATGGCCTGCGAAGCCCTTTCACTGACCTTGCTTACTCTATGACCTCGCCCTCGTCTTCCGACCACGAATTGTCCCGTCTCAGACGATTTTCAACTTTAAATATTTATACAAATGGTTTAGGTTGGCACGGATAAGGAAACTGGCCGTGGGCTTGATCTTCGGTAAAAAGGTCGCAACTGGTAGTTTTAGTGTTAGGCGATTGCTAACTCTAAGTGCAAGACGAGAAGGTCGATAAAGATCTGTATAAGGAACTGTGGCACGGGGCCATGGGAGCGTGTTGCGCAACGCGATTGTTCGATAAGCTAGCCTAGAGTTGCGTTTCATCTCGTTTTTTATGGAGGCTTGCGTTGCGTTAGAAACGGTTTAGCTAGCATAGGAGCTATAACAACTAAAATAAAATACTTCTGACTGCATTTAAAATACCATTGGTCGTCAGACATAAAGACGTCGACTGTTGGATATAGCCTTCCCCACAGATTAGCACAAGGACCAACATTGCGGGGGGTTTGCCGGAAAAGCCACAATTGGTGTTTAAATTTTTCAACGACGGACGCTGCAGTTGCTGCCCGTCTTTCAGGTGTTCCTTTTGTCGCCTTTTACTACACTCATGGGAGGAGATGGGGTGGTATTACAATAAAGTGACTATACTTTGGTTGTTTTAATCACATTTCTCGCTACGCATCTATGGCCAAATTTTGCCTTAATGTAGATTTTAGTAAAGTAAAAAAAAGTAAAAAATGATTTATTCAATACAGGATACAAGATATCGCTTATTGAAAGTCAATTAGACTAATCTAATTAATATTGATACCTTATTTCGTAAAGTATCCTATACTGATAGAGGCGAGGTAGTTCAGGGTGCCCACTAATTGGCTCAGGCAAACAAATGTTTGCCTTGCCTTACGACAATGGTCGCCTGGAGACGCCCCCAAACGAGCCCTCCTCTGTCAAATGATTCTACTCCCTTTCGCAATGATTTTACAGCGTAGAGAAGAAAGGGGTAACAAACTCTACTTTACAATTTATCTCTCTCTTTTTTTTTTTGTTCCTATGTGACATTACAATTTAATTTACAATACAAAGAACATCAATATATATAAAACTCTTCCGTTACTGACTGACTGACTGACTGACTGACTGACTGACTGACTGACTGACTGACTGACTGACTGACTGACTGACTGACTGACTGACAGACAACGCAGAGCCGAAACTACTGGGCGTAGCGGGCTGAAATTTTGCACGTGGGTTCCTTAGGGAGTGTAGGTGAGCACTAAGAAAGGATTTCCCGAAATTCCCACGGGAACGGAAAAAAACGGGATTTTTGTGTTTATGAGAAATCTGCGCGGGAAAAACCGCGGGACAGCCTCTAGTAAATTAATAAGATTTAAAGTACATACAAGAAATAATGAAAATATCGTGCAGAGCTAGACTACTTCCATGCGTCTTTGTCGTTTTCATAATCATCAACATTGTAATAAGCTTTCTTAATCAAACCTTTTTTGATACGAGTTTTAAACTCATTATCATTCAGGATCAAAATCTCTTCTGGGATCTTGTTATAAAATCTTACTTCGTTTCCTATAAAGCATTTGTTTGTCCGTTTTAGTCTGTTCTGTGGAATACTTAGTTTGTTTTTGCTACGCGTTCTAAGGTCTTTAATTTTATCACATTTTTTCTCAAACATATGTAAGTTTTTACGAGTATACATTTTAAAAGGGCTATGGCTTGACTAATTACGTGTCTCGCTTTTCAAAATTCATAGGCTGACGTTCTCACCTCAATCAGGGTCAACAGGACGATCTCTCGTCTCGGCTCGAGCCGTCTCAAACTTACTCCGTCATTGTATTGAAGACGGAACCCAGCTGAGTATTGCTTTGCTATTCATAAAAAGTTAAAAAGATTTTAGTTACTACACGTATGTCACTTTAGACTGGATGTCACGTATTTACCATACAACAAACCAGAGAAGTAGACCTCCAGTAAAGCTTCTTCCACTTACTGTATCTTTAGGAATAATACGGTTAGTTTGGAGCAGAAAACGAGGTAAAGTTAAATGTTCACAATTTAGAGTCCAAAATTAGACTCAATCTCCTATTAAATCAAGTAACTTTAAGGAGTATTTTCTGACTCGAGTTTGATCTCGAACAATTCGTTTTCGAGTTCAGATTATCCTGGTTCGAGCCTTGTCATACCGTACACGTATGATTCACTTTCTTGAATTTAGAACTCGTATGTAATCCTATATCAATTTGGAGCGGCAAACAACTAAGTTACATTTTGACTTTTTTCA
Organism: Euspilapteryx auroguttella; assembly: GCA_951802225.1. NCBI lineage: Eukaryota > Metazoa > Arthropoda > Insecta > Lepidoptera > Gracillariidae > Euspilapteryx > Euspilapteryx auroguttella. The sequence continues at coordinate 5,437,900 of OX637669.1, forward strand.
CATTTTGGAGTGCAACTCCGTACTTTGACTCGACTGTGCATTGTGAGTTTTCAGTCTTAATGTAAGAAGCTAATGAAGGTATTTTACTCGTATCTACCTGATTCGTATTTCTTCAGAATAAGTTGAGCGGTTTCCCTGGTTGGTTGTTGGTTCGTGTAGCAATTGCGCACGCTTTCACCTCACCGAGCCGCGCCGTGAGCCGTGCGGTGCGGCAGCTTTCATAAGCTGTGCCCACACCGACGGTGCTTCACCATGTCGCCACTCACCATTATCGTAGACTCTGGCCTATCTGTAACTGATGATGATGATGTCCTCCACGACGTATCCGTCGACGGCGACACCGTGTCAGCTCCTGGCGTGTGCTCGGATGTGACTCGCAAAGCCGAACTTAGTCTTAAACGTGCGGCCGCATATGTTGCACTGTAGCTGTCCGCTGGTGGAAGCCCTGTAGGTCCGGGCGTAAGAATAGGTCTACGGTATGCCCTGCCTGTCGTAAGAGGCGACTAAAAGGGGTCTTTGGGGTCGTGGGTGTGAAGGGCGGGGGCCCGACACACTCATCAAACGGCCCTGAGATGGGCGGCGGCACAACTTGTGGCACTGTGCCGCCGCAGCTCCAAAGGCGAGCCGGGGAGGGAACAATATGCCCTCCCCGAGCATGAAGCTAATAGTAGCTGAGCGTGGGAAGAGTTCGGACGCTATAATGTGTGGTTCCCGGGGTTCTTCCCAAAAGCGCCAAGGCGGCCGCCGAGGGGTTTTAGTGGGTGCGAGCCCCACATACCCCCGACGCTCCCCCGAGCGTCGGGAAATGCGATAGGCATTTCCCCTCGTTAAAAAAAAAAAAACGGTGTCCGCTGGTGTTGTATGTTTAGGAGACCTTGGGACGAGTCTTTCGGGCGTAGCGTTTGGCGTCGAGTTCTTTAAGACGGGGCATCTTCGAACTACTTCGAAGCGAACTTCGAGGCGTATTCTGGCCTGTAGTTTTTTTTTGCAAGTTTTATCTTTTACTTTCAAGAGTGGCGTTGGTGCGTAGGAAGCGCGCGCCTTAAATAATAGATTACAAGTAGCAGCCAGCGGCGAGTGACACAACGGCTAACGTAACGTTCGTTACAACACTATCGCTGATAGTTCCTTTACTGAATCACGGTTAGTAACACTAACACTAGGACCGATAACGAATCGAAGTAAGGCAGTTGCTCTGGCCTAAAATAATAAAGTCAGGGTTTTGGAGGCAACCCGCTCTAGATTGTACTTACTCGGTCAAGTCTTTCCCAAGTACAGGTTTTACTGGCTCGAGCCGTCTCTTACTCCGTCGAGCGTTTGCTTTACTGTCTAAAGTCGGAACTTGACTCTGTAACTCAATTTGTAGCGGAGAACAAGTTAGTGTTACATTTTAACACTTGGAGTGCTACTCCGTCCTTCGAGTCGACTGTGAATGTTCACCTTCATTGTCATTCCATACATACAGCCGCAAGAAGTAAATCTTCTTTTGGCAATAGGTCTTCACCTAGTTTTGATTCCCCACATTTTGCCACAAAGACAATCTTTATGAAGGGGTAATTTGCCGTAATCGCCAAATTTGCCAGACGAGTTGGTGAACGCAGGTTGTTGCAAGTTTTTCAACGAGAGATTCGGAACACCTGAACACCCCATATCTTCCAAAGGGTGTCGTAAAAGACGATTAAAAGGATAACCAGAATAACGTACAGCGGTGTAGATTTATTACGACGAACTCTCTCAATTATTTTTGTTCTTGTGGCCACCTGGGGGGCAGCTCTATGACCGACCACCAGTTGACGAATATCGATCGTAATCTATACCAATATTATAAAGAGGAAAAATTTGTTTGTTTGTAACGAATAGGCTCCGGAAATACTGAACCGATTTGAAATTCTTTCACTGTTGGGTAGCTACACTATCCCTGAGTGACATAGGCTATATAAGATTTTCAAAAAAATTAGGAATCCTTACTCAAACTCAAATAATGTAACCCAAGGTGCAATATTTTTTCCGTTATTTACATATTTTGACAGGTGGTTTGTTGTTATTGTTTGTTTTTTTATTCGCCTATTCTGGGCAGTCAAAAGAACATAGTCTATAGAGCCAAGTCTTTAGCAGTATCTTATATTCTATGGCGTAACGAAGTAAGCCGGGACAGCTCGTGATGACTATTTTGACACTGGTATAACTAAAAATAAACCCTACAACGTCCATATCTTTGTTAAAGCTACGCAATGAGGTACAACGCCGTAAAATAAGGACATCTTTGAGTTTCATTTCCATTGTTTAAAGCACGGGGCGGTGACATCACAAAATTGCGTCACTTACCTTATTCCTTAAATGCGACTTTAGCCCTTAAGGCACTGAAAATAAAGGTCTCTTAGATGTCTTTGTGTTTGTAGTTAGTAGCGATTCTAGCCTTTATTGCTATATTGATAGAGGTCGTTGAATAGTAGCGTCTTTGTGTTGAGGAAGGAAGCGATAAGATATTGTAATGCCTTGTCGAACTGTGTGGAGGTGACTGGTTCGGAGTTCGGTTCCGGTCGGGGCAATATTTTTTTTGGTACTGATACCATGATTAGTCTGAGAAAACGAAAAACGCAAAGAAAAAAAAAAATAATTGCCCTAAAATCAACAAAGTAAACTATTTTTTTTAAAAACAAATGAATGATTAAATGAATTCACTCAAATTTATTCACTTTATTGTACTCAAAAGTAATAATATTTTAAGTAAGGTGACAATAGGCGACCGTATCGCTGAAAGAGATTTCTTCCAGACAGCCTTTTTTAAATGTTGAAATAAGTGCCAAAAAAGATACAGATACCTCTGTATCTATTTTGTGACAGGAAGTGCATTAATCAATACATGTAAAACAAAGTCTGTTCCCGCGTCTGTCCCTATGTATGCTTCTATCTTTAAAATTATGCAACGGATTTTGATGCGGTTTTTTTTTAAGATTAAGTAATTCAAGAGAAATGTTTGTATGTATGTATAATACATGCACAACATGGTAAGTAATTGGTAAGGCGGTACGAAGTTCGCCGGGTCGACTAGTAATAATAATAATAATGAATAAATGAAATAACTACTAAACAATAGATGTAGAGAATACAAAAAAAAAATAGGTGTCATGTATATTTTTGCAATTTAAGTAGGTCTATTAAAAAATTTATGTCTGTGTAGGCACAAAATTGTATGGCGCGTGAAAAGGCATAAAACGTATTGTCTGCTTTTGTTTGTATAGCATTGTGCACTATGTATTATAGCACACCACACAGGCCACAGCTCGCCTGTTATCGTGCGACGACACGTGTGCGCTCGCGCAGCGCAGTCACACGACACGTTTTGTTTATTCTGTTCGACACACATTGCGTTGTGTGTGTGTGCAATCCTGCGCTTTGTATAGGGTACAGTCGTCTGCAGCTATTACCAACACTTTGTGCACTTGATGTTCCTTATACTATCAGTAGCGTACCTAGGACAAAGGCTCCTAGGGGAAATAATAAAATAGAGACTAAACTAAACGTTCACTGCTGGACATGGGCGTCCCTCACTAATCACCTCAAGGATGATGATTTAGGGTGGTTTTTCACACAACAGACGTGTGTTGTTCCCCTGCGTTGCCCCCTGGGGGAGCCACGAGGAATTCGCGTTTTACTCGTGCCCCCCCCGGACTTGCATTTGACCGTCGGATGCATGTGGTGTGTAATTGGCTTCTTTTTGGTTTGGTAGTTTTAAAGAAAAAAGTACCAGGCTAACATGAATTAGTAGAAGGTTTTGAAGCTCGACGGCCAAGTGCAAGTCCGAGGGGGCCACGAGCGAAATGCGAATCCTCAAACGAAAATAAGTCTTGTATTCAGGGCTTTCAGGGTTGAAAGTGTATGTTTCAGTCGCCGTACGACGTCGTCGGCATTTTTACATTTTCAAACAAAATCAAATCTTGTACGTATGCAGGTTTTAAAGTGTATATTAACGACACCCACCGGCGGGAGATGGGATGGTAATATTCTATGCCGCCACCACAGGCTCCTATAATATAATAATTACTATTCAAACAACAAAATGTTTCTCTTGTCAACAGCGACGGCAGCAGCGCTGGCAGCCCTAAAGAAGCTTGCGTGGGGCCGAGTCCTCCCCCCGCGGGCGCCGCGCCCCCCGCCCAGCCCCCGCCCGCCGCGCCCCTCCACCACCACCACCCGCACGGCAACCATCACCCGCAGCACAAGAGGGACATGAGGGACGTGAGGCACAATCATCATCTTCATCATGAGCAGAGGAGGTGCCCGCAAGGTGAGCTTTGTTTGGAGTAGGAATATCTTGATTCTTAACTTAGTGTTGAACGTAGAATCATTACACAGAGGCGAGCTCATTTGGGGGCGTCTCCTGGCGACTTCATCGTTGGATTTGCTAAAGGGTCTGATCGACGCGGCAAGGTGCAGTCTGGCTCGCGTGGCATAACAGCTAACGTGGGGGACGACTGAACCTCCTCGTATCATGCAATTCATGCAATATAAGATACGAGCTGTCCCGGCGTACTTCGTTACGCCATAGAATATAATATAAGATACTACAAAAGACTTGGCTCTATAGACTACGTTCTTTTGACTGCCCAGAATGGCCGAATAAAAAACTAACAACAACAATAAACCACCTGTCAAAATATGTAAACAACGGAAAAAATATTACCTTGGGTTACATTATTTGAGTTTAGGTAAGGATCCCTAATTTTTTGAAAATCTAATACAGCCTATTACACTCGGGGTTAATGTAGCTTCCTACCAGTAAAATAATTTTTCAAAACGGTTCAGTATTTCCGGAGCCTATTCGTTACAAACAAACAAATTTTTCCTCTTTTTAATATTGGTATAGACTATGTTTTGAATTGTTTTATTTTTATAACTTTTGACTTAGTAACAGATACGATTATTGATGCTTATGTGTGGTGTATTCCAGGCGCGGGCGGCAACGGGAACATGTCGATGGGCGCCGGCGCTGGCGGCTCGCGCTGGGCGCCCTCTGCCGACCGCCGGAGGAACGGTCAGTTCTTCTATCACAATACTAAAGCTTTGCCAAACAGAAGGTGATATATCGTCACGGTAGAGCGCTAGCTTGACGCGGCGCTAGAGCGATTACGCAAGGTAAAGGACGCGGCAAGCTGACCTTTTTTTTTTTTTAAACGAGGGGAAATGCCTATCGCATTTCCCTACGCTCGGGGGAGTATGTGGGGCTCGCACCCAGTCAAACCCCCCGGCGGCCGTCTTGGCGCTTTTGGGAAGAACCCCTGAAACCACGCATTATAGCGTCCGAAGTCTTCCCACGCTCAACTAATATCACTTTCGTGCTCGGGGAGGGCATATTGTTCCCTCCCCGGCTCGCCTTTGGAGCTGCGGCGGCACAGGGCCACAAGCTGTGCCGCCGCCCGTCTCGGGGATTGATGAGTGTGTCGTGCCCCCGCCCTTCATACCCACGACCCCACAGACCCCTTTTAGTCGCCTCTTACGACAGGCAGGGCATACCGTAGACCTATTCTATACGCCGGGACCTACAGGGCTTGCGGCAAGCTGACCTGGTAAAGATTGCGGTAGTAGGCTGGATGAGGGTCGCTCAAGTCGTAGTGAAAATTTAAGGCGGTGGACTGCAGTGCAGCTGATTCAGAATGTTTTTACTACTTACCGCCAGTTGCTGGTTTAAGAACCATAAAGTGGATGGTTGCAACTCTCTCACTTCGCCGCCGTCGCCGCGTAGTAACCTTGATGACGTCACCGACCACAAACTGTCGCACAAACTAACAAACGCCTCTGACCTGGAAACACACTTATTGTGGTTGCTCAACGTTGACGGCTTCCGTGACACAGTCGACCGCGAAGCTGACCAGCTTGCTTGAGCTCCCGGGTACGTTTCCAGCGGCTGTAATGTAATCATTGCGAAAGGGAGGAGAATCATTTGACAGCGGCGTTTCCTGGCGAGGCCATGTTTTGGCTCTGCGGATGAGTCTGATCAGCGGAAGGGTGCAGTCTGGGTCGCGTGGCATAACAGCTGTCTACGTACAGCGGCGGTCTAGGAGGGCGTAACATTTCCGTTATTTCTGTATTGCAAAATAGCTCTTGTTCTTTAGTAATACAGTCTAGGGCGCATGAGTTGATAGACAAATCTGTTACGCCCTCCTACCGCCACTGTACAGTGTTCTGATATTCGGACTGGTCTGTCCTTCTGTAGACGCTTTCACATTAGTTTGCCGAGCCGCATGGTGGGCGCCCCTGAACTACCTCGCCTCGAGGTAGGTAATAATGTTTTTAATGCCCCGTGGGTACAGAAGGGGAGAAGTCTTTGCCCAGCAGTGAAATACAATGTAAGACTATTGAAACACATGTAGTTTACATAAACATAATCTCACGCCTTTTATTCCCCGAAGGGTTAGGCAGAGGCAGTCAAGAGCCGGACCCACGTTTAGCCGAGTTTATGTTTTTGTTATGTAGTCTACAAATAGTACAATTTGAAATGAGACTGATATAAGAGTGATATTTGCTGTATTACAGAGATCCCACGCGGCAGCCCGGGCGCGGGCTCCTCGCACGAGGCCGCGCACCACCAGTACCATCACTACCATCACCACCAACACCATCAGCACCACAATATGGTGAGTCTTCACTCTTTTAATTGCTGCTTCAAATAGCTGACAACGACCTATCCTGTCAAGAAGTTCAAGAACCGATCAGATAGACACTTCGTTGCAATCAATTCATCATTATCATCATCATCATTCCAGCCGAAAGACGTCCACTGCTGGACATAGGCCTTACCTTACAGGACGCAATCAATTAACCTAACCTAAATATAAATTTCTTAAATTAATGCATTGATTGAATTGAACGGCCCTATCGCTTATAGCAATATCGCTGCGACCGATAAGAATATAAAAACACGAGCTTTCCCGGCTTACTTCGTTACGCCATAGAATATAAGATACTACATAAGACTTGGCTCTATAGACTATGTTCTTTTGACTGACCAGAATGGGCGAATAAAAAAACAAACAACAACAACAAACCACCTGTCAAAATATGTAAACAACGGAAAAAATATTGCACCTTGGGTTATATTATTTGAGTTTAGGTAAGGATCCCTAATTTTTTTGAAAATCTAATATAGCCTATGACACTCGGGATTAATGTAGCTTCCTACCAGTGAAAGAATTTTTCAAATCGGTTCAATATTTCCGGAGCCTATTCGTTACAAACAAATCTTTCTTCTTTATAATATTGGTATAGATGTATTTTACACATATTTGATGTAGTTTAATAACGCATATTTAATGAGTTTCTTAAAGAGAAAGATTCTTCTTCGTCGTCGTGCCCTCATGGCTGAGGATCGTGACCAATAACTAGTCTTCTCCATATATCGCGATCAAGGGCTATGTGGGCTGCCCTCTGCGTGGAACCACATGCTTGTTGAATGGAATCCGACCATCTGGGCTTTTCCTCTAGCGCGCTTGCCTTCAACTTTCCCCATTATGATGTCGCGTTCGAGGCTGTGGTGTGGTGAGCGCATTATGTGCCCAAAGAAAGAGAAATATTTGTAAAATGTTGACGACAAAGACGTTTTAATAGGGCATGAACTTCTTTCATAAAAAAATAATATTATATAATAATAATAATAATAGTTTTTTATTCAGATATTACATCCATAATATGTTAGTAGGTCTTAAAAATACGTTAGTTAAAAAACACAAAATAATAGAAAACTAAAGCAAAATATTTACATTATGTACAAATTACATTATTTACTGTACTGGGTGTGCACACTCACCCAATGCCTCATAAAGGGACTCTCAAGTTTAGACGACAATACTCTGAGGAGGGATTATACTATGTATGTTTGACGGTGCCCGATACGGTCGCGGTCCTTAGTATAAACTGCGGCGTAACTTTCAATTTTTTATATCTCTTCAGCAGGACACAAACCCTCTAGCAGGCGCGGGCGCCCCTCTCCCCTCCCCGCCGCGCGCGGCCGCCGCCCCCGCTCCCCCCATACACCCCGTGCACCCCGCTCACCCCGTACACCCCGTCCCCCCGGCGGACGCGAGTCACAGTGGTTCGTCGGACGCAGAGCTGTCGTCCAAGGCGTCCGCCGGATCGCCTGCTAGAAAAAGACGTCGCATCCAGAGACGACCGTCGCAGGAGTGGGCTACTGACTATGGTATGTTGTTCTCTACTGGGGATTACGGTGTGTCCTTTATTATAGTAGATATTAAGCTGACTAAGAGAACTTCGTGACCCCACTGCAATAGTAGAAATAATCTTTCTTACATGCCGGGGTCACCACTGTACGCAGATCAAAGTTTGCCCTACAAATTTGATAGAGGTGGGCTTTTATGGGGCATCTGGTGACTTTATTGTTAGTTTTGCTAGCACCCGTGCACCCTGTATACCCCGTACCGCTAGTGCACCCGGTACACCTAGTCTCTATATATCTATATATATATCTCTATCAGTATAGGATACTTTACGAAATAAGGTATCAATATTAATTAGATTAGTCTAATTGACTTTCAATAAGCGATATCTTGTATCCTGTATTGAATAAATCATTTTTTACTTTACTTTTTTTTTTACTTTTTTTACTATGGCCGACGCGAGTCACAGTGGTTTGTCGGACGCAGAGCTGTCGTCAGTTCTCCTGCAAGAAAGATACGTCGTATCCATAGTAAGCTGAAACTTCACCGTAATAGTAGAAGGAATAATCTTTACATGACGTCGGGGTCACCTCCCCACTTTAGAGAAAGATATAGAGATATTCTATTGGTAATTTTACATTACAGGTCACATACTAAAAATTACATAAAAATTTTCATAAACAAAAAATATATATATGTTAAATAATTAATGATTTAACAAAATACAAAATTGCAATTGATTAAGTAAGTCAATTATAAATTGCTTAAAATAATAATGACAATAATCTAAGTTCTCTGTTATCTAAGTAATTTAAAATGCAAAAATTCACTATAGTATGTGTAAAATGATTTATCCACAAGCCAGGATTTAAGGTCGTTTTTAAAAATATTTAGGCTAGATGCTTCCGTGATAGCACGAGGCAGTTTGTTATACACCTCAGGACCCATATAATAGATTAGTCTTTAAGACACAGCAAAGAGAAACGCAGCGCTGTCGTCCAAGGCGTCAAGTTGATTTATTATTTAAAGCAAGCCATTTTTAAGTGTAAATATAATGTTTTGCGTGTGTGTTGCAGGCGACGCGGCGCCGCCGCCGGCCGCGGAGCGCCGCCCGCCGCGCCGCCTCTACCAACCACCGTAAGTTTACCATTTTATCTATGTCGATGTCTTTATAAAATACGAGCTTTCCCGGCTTACTTCGTAACGCCATATAATATGAGATGTATGAATATAATGTAGAAGTACTACAAAAGACTTGGCTCTATAGACTATGTTCTTTTGACTGCCCAGAATGGCCGAATAAAATACAAACAACAACAACAAACCACCTGTCAAAATATCTGAACAACGGAAAAAATATTGCACCTTGGGTTACATTATTTGAGTTTAGGTAATGATCCCTATTTTTTTTGAAAATCTAATATAGCCTATGACACTCGGGGTTAATGGAGCTTCCTACCAGTGAAAGAATTTTTCAAATCGGTTCAGTATTTCCGGAGCCTATTCGTTACAAACAAACAAACAAATCTTTCCTCTTTATAATATTGGTATAGATATATATATATAATTACTTTTTTTACATAAGAATTACAAAAAAGGAACCCGCCTTCAATAAAACCGACACATACATCAACTGAGCACTTCCTCTTTTTCGAAGTCGGTTAAAAGAGGTACTAAAACCTTCTCCTGAATGTAACAAATACTCTTCTGAAAACCGCATCAAAATCGGTTCAGCCAAACGCGAGACCTTTTTTTTGTTTTTGAGATTGAATTAAAGAAACAAGGTTGGAATTCTTATCAAAGTGGAACCTGAGTGTTTGGAGACTGCAATCAGAGACTATAGGAAACAATCGACGGCCATTTTTCAAGTCGGGCAAAAAATTTGATTAATTTGAAATCAATACAGTATACAGGATGTTTCTAACAAGGCAGTAATTAATCAAAGGAGTTACTTCAGCTGATCGAGCCGATGAATGTAACAGCTAATTGTTAACCGACTTCAAAAAAGGAGGTTATCAGTTTGACCTGTATGTATGTATGTGTATATCCGCGATTATCTCGCGTTTGGCTGAACCGATCTTGATGCGGGTTTCAGATAAGTACTTTGAAACATCCAGGAGAAGGTTTTAGTACCTATTTTAACCGATTTCGAAAAAGAGGAAGTGCTCAGTTGATGTATGTGTCAGTTTATTGAAGGCGGGTTTCTTTTTTGTAAATAATTTCTTTTTTACAAAAAGAGACCCGCCTTCAACAAACTGCAACAAACATAATCTGAAAACTTCCTCTTTTTAGAAGTCGGTTAAAATAGGTACCTACTAAAACCTTCTCCTGAATGTAACAAATACATTACTGAAAACCGCATCAAAATCGGTTCAGCCAAACGCGAGATAATCGCGGACAAACATACATACATATATACATACATACAAGCAAACTGATAACCTCCTTTTTTCAAGTCGGTAAAAAATAAATTATTTGTTAAGATTTTGACCCAAGTTACCTTGGAAAGTAGTTAGGTATGGTGAGCAAAATCACTATTTTAATATATTTGGTGTGTGTTGTAGTCGGCGCGCGCGCTACCACGTGGGGCTGTGGGAGCAGCGCGCGCCGCACTCGCCCCGGATCATCGACATCAACCAGGTACGTCTCGAAAACTACTCAACTGATTTAGATGAAATTAGGTATATGGATATTCTAGAGCTTGAGTAAGGACATAGGCTACTATTTATCCTGAAATCCCTACGGAAAAATTGTGTTTTTGCTATTTCAAGGAAAAAGCGCTGGCGAAGCCGCGGGGCGCCCACTAGTTAATTATATACTAATTAATTAATTATATGTATATTCTTCTTCCATTTCTATAAAAAATAATCGTGATTCGTATGTGTCGCTCAAACTCGATAACGGCTTAGCTGATTTGGGCTTTAAAACGTTTGACGTAGTGCAACACAAGGAAAGTGGAGAAATGATGTAAAAAATGCGTGAAAGATAAGTAAGGGTGCAGGCAGCCAAATTGAATTTGCATGCAATTAGCGGCCTTATCGCTAAAAGCGATTTCTTCCAGACAGTATACTGATAAATGAATACTGTACTGATAGGGCAACTCGCGCGTTTCAGATGCAGTACCGCGGCGGCGGCGCGCCGGCCCCGTGGCCGCGGGAGCATCGCCCGCAGGTAATGACATATCACATAGACTGACCGAGTCATGCTACTGTATACCGGGTGTTTCTTGCAAGGCGGTAATAAATCAAAGGAGGGATCTTGTTCACCATTACCAGGCCTGGCTCACTCCGCACTTTAGGTATAAACCTGCAAGTACGTGCGGCGGCGCCGGCGGGACCATCAGCCGCGGGCCGCGCCGCCGCTCGCGCTCTTCATTGTCGCACCAAGTTCTCGCATCCCGAATAATTGCTCGATGCCGTTATTGTTCCTAAAACAGGCGCTCTCGCAAAGTAGCACGGGTCATTATCGCATGAATATGCATTGCGGCTTTGGAGATAAGAGTGAGAGAGAGATATAAACTCAAGGTTATTTGTAACAGGAGCGAGCTAGATTGTGCTTTAAGTGTACGCAGATAGAATTAATTTAATTTAAAGGACTCCGTTGAGTGAGCCTTCTGTACCTGGTACTATTAGGTATTCTGTGCCATAACTAACAACTTTTCCAAAGCATTCTGGGTCGAAATACCAAAAAATAGCTATTCCATACATTGGTTCGATCAGCTGACGGGGTCAATGTACGGGACAGCTGATTTTTGTTTTGATATTTCTACCCATGTTGCTTTAGGAAAAATGTTAGGTCGGGTTAGCTGAACCCCTCCTTTGATTTATTACCGCCTTGTCAGAAACACCTTGTATAAGCCGCGCGCATAAAGCTTAAAAAAACCATGACAAACATCATTCTGTCTCGCTCACACACATCCATTCTGAGCGAAGACGCATGATGCTATCATCGTTTAATTTTTTTTAATGTGCGTGAGTAATACTATACAGAGTTACTTGTAAGTAGACCTGCCCTGACTATTTCAGATGACAGTAGAGGTTTTACCAATAATCTTAGCCCGTAGGTCAAAAACCCATACGTTTTCGAGTTTTTGGACTTATTTTTTTTGTGAAAAAGTTTTTTTTTTGTGACATATTTCTTTTCGAATTATAACAAAGATTTAGTGGCAATAGGTATTTTTTATTTTCGAATTTTTACTAAGGTTTTTTTTTTCAGTGGAATGGTTAAAATTATCGGTAATAGTCCCAACTGTTCACCAACTCAAATGATCAAGAGGCCCCTATTAGGCCTATTAAATATTGGTTTTCGTCCTCAAGTCAATACAAAAAAAAAACGCAAAGAGGACGCAAAGCAATATTGCAAATGAGGCCGTAATAGTAGGTACCCCAAGAGGTAACAGTTCAACAGGTCTACTTACAAGTAACCCGGTATATAGTAAGGTAATACGTCCTATTACGGCGGTAGTCAAAATATTTTTTTTAGCCGGTTTCTGTTTAAGGTTACATTAAAAACAATAATAAAGATGTTTGGACATTATGGAGTTCCGTTAAACACAAAAAGATTAAATTAATTATAAATGATAATCGATTGAATGTCGTCGAAATGAAGTCGAAATGTATAAAAATAATTAATTTAGTAGTATTTATTATTTTTTCATAGTTTATTTGAATAAATAAATATAAGTTAGCATAAGTAAACAAAAGGAATGCGGGTAGTTTACAATAATTTTTAAATTTCATTCTATTCGTATTCCTTTTTTAAAAAGATTTAAGCGTTTTTTGAAACACATCTTATGGAGATATTAACTAACAGAATTGAACTGAACGAGTTCGTGACTGTACTAGGCAAGCGAAGCAAAGATTATGAGAGTAGTCAAAGGTGAACAATTAGTGTAGCATTTATTAGACACTACAAGTGATAAGTAGGTACTAGGTAAGCATAAAGCATAAAAGTTTGGCGTATACCTCCAGTTGGTGTTTATAATGACTTCAGTCAACAAGAAAAAAGTACTAGGCAAACATAGAGTAAAAGAGTAGGCAGAGGATCCATCTATATACTAGTTTAAAGGTATGACGGCAATGAGAAGGTACTAGGGATGCATAGAGTATAAAGAGGTGACAATGTCCAAAAAACCCAAAAAAGCAGGTGGGCGCGGCGCCGGGCGAGCTGTGGGCGGCTGGGCTGCTGCCGCACGTCGCGCTGCGCTACCACCAGGTGAGGCAGTGAGGCAGTGAGGGGCTGTGGGGGAGTGTGGGAAGGGGGAGGTTATCGTAGCTTGATGCCATAATAAACCTTGAGCTTATTAAATTAAAGCTTCAATTGGGATAACGAACTTGAATAGAATTGAAATGAAAAAAGATGAGAAAAAACTGTCAGTTCAAAATTTCACTTCTTTTCTTTGTTTTTTATTTTATTTTATTTAAGTAGGGTAAGCTTACCCATTCCGGGCACCCTGTCTATTATTGGCAGGCATGGTCCATTTAGTGTTGGAATGTATAAAATTTTGGCATTTCAAACCTGTTCAAAACAAAATGCTATATATTATATATCATTTTGGTTACCCATGTTATATAGTATATAACATGGGTTTAAAGTGATGTATATTATGTATAGAGCGCACATGTTAAAACCCGAGCGTAGTGAGAGTTTCGATCGTTTATTCCCGAGCTTGGCGAACAAAATTTCTAGATGATTATGAGAACAGTAACAAAAAAGTACTCTTTTCCGAAGTGGTGGAAAGAAATAGTATCTTAGTGTTATAATGCTGTTAATTGCCAAGAATCCTGATATTTATCCTCTAAATGGACCATGCTAATAATAGGATTCGCGAGCCAAGAATGGGACAGTTTACCCTATTACTTTATTTTGTAGAATTCGCTTAAAATTCAGTCAAAATCTTGACTTTGTCATTATTTTGCAATAATAACACTTATTTAAGCAAATTAGTTTAACAACCCCTCCGCCCCCCTCCCCGCATACCGCCCCGGTGACGTCACAACTGTCCGCCTACGGAAGTATAACCTCCACGCTTTGTTCCAACGTGTTAAGCTCCTAGACTGCTCTGCGCGCCTGGTACTTTGTCCCTCCTAGCGGTGGCTGTGCTTCGAAATTTCTTAAGTTAAAATCTGTCGTAATTGATTGTCACATGTTTATAGTTTCCTGGTCTTTTTGTGTTTTTTTTTGTCTAGAGTTAATTTTTTTCTGTGCTAAAACTTGTTGCTGATTTGGCGTATTACATATATTTTTTTGCAATGATTTTCGTTTTTCTGTTACCCTAGTTGTGGTTCCAGCACTCTGTTTTTTATAAAAGCTCACTGATATTCTTAGTGCATTACTTGGCTTAGCCTAAGTGCTAGTCATTTGCTCATAGCGTCTCGATCGTTCGTTTTAGTTGTGTGATCTTCTGCTTTAGGGATTTGTCAAACAGACAGCGATATAACGTCGCCTTAGAGCGCTAGCCTGACGCCATAGCGTCGACCTATAATGTACTATGACAGTATGAACCTGCCACACAGAGCGCCGACGCTAGAACGCTCTGACGCCGGGCGCTCTGTGTGACAGGGTAATACTGTCATAGTCTACGAACAACAATACTCATGAAGCGTAACTAGCCCAATAAAATGCCCCACGCAATGCACACGGAAAAGAAGCCCCGGTGGGCGGGGCTTAGGGTTACGGACACCATGCCGCGTCAGTTCCTGGTGGCACCTTGAGTCGTTTGGCTGCAGCGTCGGGAGCATATTACTGTGTTTTGGGTATTTCTGACCGTGTTTTATCTTTACAAATATGCCTTCGTGCATTACAAAGTGTTGTAGGTTATAAGTTCAAGCCATAAAGGCAAAAAAAATACTTATATCACCTTTAAATAAATATTTTGTAAAATAAGACTTGACCACCATCTAGTAGCGATAATATGTACCAGCCAAAAGCAGGGGGGCTAGCTCGCTGCTTTGTCGACAGACGCGAGCGAAGCGGCCAATAGCGTGCAAGCTTGTCTATGAGAATGTGTGAGTGTTCGTTGCAATAGGAGTTACTTTGTGTACAAAATCGAAGCGGTTTTGTAGGAGAGTTACGCTTCCTGAGTATTGCTGTTCGTAGGTACATAGTACATTACAAGTCGACGAAGGCTAGCGCTCCAGCGTCGTCTGTTAGACAAAAGCTTTATTCCGTTCTTCGCTGCTTTTATTTGGAATTCGGTCGACCGCACGCTCCCTCGATCCTACGCCCTAACATCGGTTGTCTAAGTAAATCTAGTTTACTCCTGGAGTTCCGTGCTCTCCTGGTCATAAGGAAGTGGCTTTTTGACAGTGTTTCTACTTTTGACATAAATTTTAAATACTTTTTTTATTGTAAGATGGGTGAGACGCCCTATTCTTGGCCCCCTTGTCTATTATTTACATGGTTCAGTAGCGGTCTGGGTCAACGTAACAGATTTGTCTATGGTCTCGTGCGCCCTAGACTGTATTACCAAAGAACAAGAGCTATTTTGTAATACAGAAAAACCGGAAGTGTTACGCCGTCCTAGACCTCCACTGTATATTTAGAGGCTGACTGAAAAGTTACGGCACTGTACAGAATTCAAACAAAAATAATGTGTGAATGTTTTTTTTTAATGCTGTAGAATTTTTAGAATGTTTATATTCAGCCTCTTTATTGCCATTCCATGCCATGCCAATGATCGGAAGGGGGCCATGAATGGGATTGCTTACCCTGTTTACGATTTGTAATAATAATAATAACACATCACACTCAGAGCCCCTAACTAGGAAGAACCTGTATCTAGGGCGCCCGAAATACACACAGAGACGAACATCACACCCAGACCGGAAACAAACATCGATATTCATCATATCAATTCGTCCCGCCCAGGAATCGAACCCGGGTGCTCACGTATTGCAAAAGTGTGTTTTTGAAACTAATACATAAACTTAGTCTAATACCAAATAATATTAAAAAAAAACTGTCAAAAAGTAGTTTCGCTGTTCAAGTCGTGCCAGTTTTAGTGCAAGCTACTCGCCTAACAACTTGTCGAAGGTAAACGCTACTAACAGTCGTTTTGGCTTTGGATTAATGTTTTTTTCCCAGTATTTTTTTGCTTTAAGGGTCCGCATGTCTTAGTGGTTGGTTTGGTTAGCCGCTGAAGCCAGGGGCTTAAGAACACTACATCTAGTGGCATACTTTTCGTTTATCTAGCGTATATTTCTAAGATAATTATCCTAAAAGCTGCACAACAGAGCCTTAAAAAATCTAAGCAAGATTATCTCGGGCGTCATTGACGCATATTCTTGATTAAGGCTATGGTTTAGAAGATATTGATTATTTATCGGAAGTGGCGTTAGTATCGCGTCATTAGGCAAAGCCAGTTTACAGCGATGCTTAGCGCCATTCTCAATTTTTTTTTTTTTGTATTTTTTAAACTAAGGCAAATATCAAAAATGTGGCACAGTATGACACTAAATAATGTAGCCTAGTATTTTTAGTGCACTTCTGTATAACTTTTAAGTTAAAGGCCAAATAAAGCTACAAATTGTTGCTAAAAGTGGCCACTTTTGACAACAATCTGTGGATTATTTTGTCCGTTTTACTTAGGACTACTTTACTGTGCTTAAAAAATACTAAGCAAGATTATCTAGTGTCATACTGTGGCACATTTTTGATATTTGCCTTAGTTTAGAATTTTTTTTTTTTCGAAAATGGCGCTAGCATCGCTGTAAACTGGCTCTTAAGTTACTTAGTTTAAATGGCGGTGGACGTTTGGCTTTAATGTAGATGAGTTTAGCTAAGTTTAAGTTAGCGTAAGGTAAGCCTGGGTTTTGTGAGCTACTACTTATGATGATGTTTGTGATAGCGCTTCTCAACACTAACGCTGTTCTATATATTGTAAACCTTTAGGAGCACCACGATTTAATATTTTTTAATCTTAAATCGTATATTATATTATATGACAAGGTTTGAACTGAAATTTGAACAAACGGGGGTTGTAACAGCACCCAAAGCGGAAAAACTTTACGCCCACGTTGTATACTCTACTTAGAATGAGCACCCTCATCAAAATACATCACCCTGTGTAAAATGCTTGACATATAATCTACTATTATGATAAAAATTATTATAATATTTGAATCCTGCATGTCTTTTTAAGTTTTCGACCGACTGTTAAAAGATGTTTCTAAAACGCTCTATTAATTGCTCGAAAATAATTTACTATTCATAAGCTGATATAAAACAGTCATTGGCCAATTTAAAATTGTCTATAATTTTACTTTTGCAATTTACTTTATGTTTTGTGGTTGAAAAAAGCTTTGGGAAATTCATATTAATATTTTCTTTAGTGATTAATTATGAGGCCTTATAACACCTATACCAATTATCAATGTCTAGAGCACATTTACGTGTGATACGTTAATTTTATTAGTATACGAGCTATCCCGGCTTACTTCGTTACGCCAAAGAATATAGATACTTCTAAAGACTTGGCTCTATAGACTATGTTCTTTTGACTGCCCAGAATGGGCGAATAAAAAAACAAATAACAACAACAAACCACCTGTCAAAATATGTAAACAAAGGAAAAATATTGCACCTTGGGTTTCTTTATTTGAGTTTAAGTAAGGATCTCTACATTTTTTTTAAATCTTATATAGCCTTTGTCACTCGGGGATAGTGTAGCTTCCTACCAGTGAATTTTTTTTTCTATTCGTTACAAACAAACAATTCTTTCCTCTTTATAATATTGGTATAGATAAAGGTATGGCGAGCTGAATAACAACTTTATTTTATTAAAGTCTATTATAGTTTTAAGTGCAAAGGTTGCGGGCGTTAACTTGGCTTAACTTTTATTATTTTCACCTTATTTATTACACCTTGTATTTAATTAAACATTCTACAAGGTGTTTCTGAGAAGTCGGCTATAAATTAAAAGATTTATTTTTCTCACCATGCCCAACAACTTTCCCTAAGCAACATGGGACGTGATAAAATAAAAAAAATGTATAAATTAAGAGGCATAGCATACCTAAAATAAAATCACACCTTCCAGACTAAGGCAAATATAAAAAATGTGGAACAGACACAAGATAATGTGGCCACTTTTAGCTTTAGTCTAAAAGCTCTAAAAATACTAGTCTACATTATCTAGTGGAAAAATGTTTCACATTTTTGACATTTGCCTTAGTTTAGAAGATATTAATTATTTTTGCGGGTGGCGCTACTTTAGCTGTGCTATTCCTCTTAACTAAGGCAAATATTAAAAATATGGAACAGACACAAGATAATGTGGCCACTTTTAGCAACAATCTGCAGCGGTAACATGACGGACAATTTGTCGAATTTGTCGTATCTATCTGTCACTTTTGTCGATCATCTCCATACATTTTCCAGCATTTAAATGTCAAAAGCGATTAAAAGTGACAGAAAGATTCGACAAATGGTCCGTCATGCTGCGGAGGCTGCTTTGCTTTCTTTAGTCTTTAACCTAAAAGCCCTAAAAATACTAAGAATAGAGTAGAAAACACTTTACTGCATACAAAAGTACATTAATAAATTCAGGGAACAAACAAATTGAATTTGCATGGAATATGCGGCATTATCGCTAAAAGCGATTTCTTCCAGGCAACCCACGAGGCTACATTATCTAGTGAAAGACTGTTCCACATTTTTGATATTTATTTGCCTTAGATTAGAAGAGTTTTTTTTTCTCGGGTGTCGCTACTTTAGCTGTGCTAAGCCTCGTAATTCAGATACACCCTGTATATTTATTTATTTCGGTATACAAACAGTTTAAAAACCAAATCAGCACTTAAAATACAGCATACAATATTGTTTTAATCTAGGTTGGCAACCAAAAATAGTATACACAGCATGCATGAAACTATGGTAGTATATGTAACGAGCTAACTAAAATATTATAAAAAAAATACTAAAAATGGTTTTTACAATTTATAAGATATTATAAAGCACTCGTATTACTTCTATGTGTTTTGCACTAACTACATAGTTTATTAGTGCGTTGTACTTTAGTTTATGTTTACTTTGAACAAATTTCCACCGCTTGTGTGTTAGGCATGAAGGTATTTGCTATTGAAATGTGTACCGAGACTCGAGTCTTATAACTAAATTATAATTTCTTTTTTAACCGACTTAAAGGAGATTATCAGTTTGACCTGTATGTATGTTTGTCCGCGATTATCTCGCGTTTGGCTGAACCGATTTTGATGCGATTTTCAGATTTGTTTTTGTTACATTCAGGAGAAGTTTTTAGTACCTATTTTAACCTACTTCGAAAAAGAGGAAGTGCTGTGAATTCTGTTTATTAAAGGCGTTCAATCAATTGACACATACATAAATTGAGAACTTCCTCTTTTCTGAAGTCGGTTAAAATAGGTAATAAAATCTACTGAATGTAACAAATACTTTAGTGAATTTCGCATCAAAATCGGTTCAGCCAAACTTGAGATAATCGCGGACAAACACACATACATACATACAGGTCAAACTGATAACCTTCTTTTTTGAAGTCGGTTAAAAAACCGTTGCTACCTTTTTAGGGTAAATGCCCTAAGGAAAGTAGCAATGGTTTTTAATTGCTGTCATTGTTTGCGAGTTTTCATTGTTTATTTTGTTAAGAGACTTGACCTCCGGCTGCCTGCCTGTAGTTTATGAGCATATACCTACATAGTTCAGTTATAGCAACACCAAATATATTTAAAAAGCTATGTTTGTCTCTATGTGCAACGGATTTGACTGGCCTATGCGCGCTCTATGGATTAACTTAAATATAGATAAACTAGTTTTCCGAGTATAGATACACTACGATAATATGGTACGCGCCTCCACTTTTGTAGTCCCTTTACGTATTGCTGAAGGTACATATAAGCCTCACAACGCATGTGTGCGTGCTTGGACGACCATCAATCATACTCACGTTCATTTAAAGCAGAATATAAAATTTGGTGTTAAGTTATTCTGCTTCGGGTGCTGTTACATTACAATCTTCGCTTATTGAAGTTTCAAGCCATATTGTTGTCTCTCTACGCTCTGACTATATCCTCCTATATCTTTAGGACCCCTTACAGTGTCCGATATAGTGGATGTTTTGACAAGGCGGTAATAAATCATAAGAGGGATTTTGCTCACCATAACTAACAACTTTCCCAAAAGCAACATGGGTCTAAATCTTAATAAAATAACTGCTGTTCCATACATTTGTTCGTTTTTTTTTTGAGATTTCGACCCATGTTGCTTTGGGAAAGTTGTTAGGTATGGTGAGCAAAATCCCTCTTATGATTTATTACGGCCTTGTCAAAAACACATTGTAGATAGCAATGCAAAATATTTATGTCTGTAACTTGACTGATTTATTTGAAAACCCACAAGCTTAACCGTCGTTAAGCTTGTGGGTTTTCAAATAAATCAGTTAAGTTACAGACGTGTGATGTACCTATTTTATATCGATATATCGTCATATATCGATATAAAATAGGTACATCACACGTTGAAACATAAATTTGGAGGCGCGCGCCACGTTATCGTAGTTTATCTATACCAGGCTCGCTCCTAACGTAATTTCCCCTCCCTAGCTGGGCGGGATGTACGGCGGCGCGCTGCAGTACGCGGGCGCGGGCGGGGCGGGCGCGGGCGCGGCGGGGGCGGGGTTCGCGCGCGCGCCCTACGCCGCGCCGCACGCCGCGCACCACCAGCACTACCGCGCCGCGCAGGTCAGTGCCGCGGGAGACTTGAGGGTACATTTGATTTGACTGTGGTCACTTTTGTCTGTGGCCACTTTTATCTGTGGTCACTTTTGTCTATAGCCACTTTTATCTTTGGTCACTTTTGTCTATGACCACTTTTACCTTTGGTCACTTTTGTCTATGGTCACTTTTGACTATGGTCATTATCACTTATTGAAAGTCAATTAGACTTATCTAATTTGTATTGATTTATACCTTATTTGGTAAAGTATCCTATACTGCAAGAGGCGAGGTAGTTCAGGGTGTCCACCAATTGGCTCAGGAAAACAAATGTTCCTTTCTTGCTATTTTCAACTTGAGTGTAGATTGGAATTAAATTTGTGTGTCGAAATGTATTTGCGTACCTATGTATGTTTGTTTTCCTTGTATGCAGCGCGCGGACGTGCTGGCCGAGCCGCTGCAGCCCGATCTTCTGCTGCTGGCCGCCGAGGTGAGTGTCCCCACACATTACCACACATCCCCACAAACGCCTACATCATACTCACACATACTCTCCTTGCACGTCTCGCAAAGGCTCAATCTCGAAGTATTATTATCATCATTATGTCAGACCAAAGACGTCCACTGCTGGACATAGGCCTGCCCCATAAGTCGCCACAAAGACCGTTCTTGAGCGAACCTCGTCCAGTATACTCCCCAGTTTTCATCAGGTGGTCTCACCACCTTGTGGGGCTCTGCCTATCCAAGAGTACAGAAACATTAATACCTAGTGGTTGCCTCGTGGCTTAACCAGCTAATTTTCGCTTGAAACATCCATCTCCGAATCATCTCGGGGAATTTCGGGATAAAAAGTAGCCTATGTCCTTTCTCTGGCTCTTTTCTGTTTATATACCAAATTTTATTCAAATCAGTTCAGTTATTTTAATTATTTTGTCGTAAAAGCAAGATAGACAGATATTCATCATAACAATATTCGCCCCGCCGAGAATCGAATCCAGGTGCACACGCATACTCGGTCCACATCACTGCCAACTGAGCCACGGAGCAGTCAAATGGTCGGTCGGTCATGCTACCAGGGCATTCCTATTATACATGTGTTAATAATGATAATTGTGTGACCGCAGGCGGCGCAGCACGCGCGGCACCACCACCTGCACCACGTAAGTATCGTAAGTCACCTATTATACTATTTTAAACAATTTTTAGGTACCTTTCTTCTCCTTCTTAGGGATGCAAGGTGGTTCTAATAAATATCGATATTTTAGCTTCGATATTATCGATAATATCGGTTTTCAACAAAATAAAATCATTTTGAATTGTGCTTAACATTGCTCTTCATTCATGTTATAAAAAATGTAATTCAATGTTACTTCATACCACCTCTTTATCCTAACAGCGGCGGGCGGTGGCGGGCGCGCCGGGCGGACTGGGTCACGTGGTGGGGCACGTGGGGCATGTGGGGCACGTGGTGGGCCGGTCGCGCTCCTTCGTGCGCCACCACCATCCCATACACCATATACACACGCAGGTGAGTTTGAGGTTGGAGTGGTTGGATGTTAAAAGACCACCGAAATGAGGTGGATAGGCTGGATCATTCTTTGACATTAATAAGGATTTAGATATAATTCTTTGTTGAAGGGCTATGATTTCCATTGTTTAGGGCGTTAGTTCCCAAAGTAGACTCGACGGGGTCTAAGTTGGCGTAACGTAAAGTTATCTGTCTAAGTTTTGCTAATATGACAGAAATTAAGCTGCTAGGAGTCCCACCTAAATCAGCTTAATTTTGAACCTCTTCTATTAAAACTAGTTTCAATGTTCTGGTAGTAAATAACGTAAGATATACATAGTATTTGGTACACAGAAATGTCCCTGTTTATTTGGTACAAGTTCCAAAGGACACCAAAATGTGGCAAATGGGCAGGAATGATTTTGAAATTAATGCTTCTGTCTAGCAAAATATCTTGTATTTATTAATCGACTCCGTTTGTGTTTTGTGAGTTTATTGAAAAAAATATTTATTTAATATATCTTGTTGTATTTTTTTTTAATATTTGGTGTTTGCGTTGTTCCCAGGGCGGCGCGGGCGCGGGCGGCGCGGGGCTGCTGGGCGCGCCGCTGCCGCCGCTGCACGCCGTGTCGCTGGCGCCGCCGCCCACCTACCAGGTACCTATCTATATCTATACCTATAATAAAGAGGAAAGATTTGATTGTTCGTTTGTTTGTTTGCATCGAATAGGCTCCGGAACTACTGTGGCGATTTGAAAAATTATTTCACTGTTGCGAAGTTTTTTTACCTTACGTTACACTTCGATACGATACGTTCGAATTTCGTAAAAACTATATTTTTAGTTTTATTTGTTAAAATTCCTTATTAAAACCAGAACAGTACACATCGAATTTCGTAAAAACTATATTTTTAGTTTTATTTCTTAAAATTCCTAATTAAAACCAGAACAGATGTTTTCAATTTTAGTATCTTTCTCCCAGGTGTTCCTGAACCTCCTGGCAATGTTCCCGGTGAACAGCGCCGGTACCGCGACCGGCACGTCGGCTTCCCCCGGCGAGGCGCGCGGGGGGAGCGCCTCGCCCGAGACTGAGAACTACGAGGCGCTGCTGTCCCTGGCCGAGCGGCTGGGCGAGGCCAAGCCGCGCGGACTGGCCAGACACAGGATCGACCTGCTGCCTAGCTACAAGTACTCCGAGCAGAGGAGAGGTGAGCGGGGGGCTATAAGGCTGATTACTTACACATTATTCACAGTCGATTCGGAATTTGAGCTTGGATTTGAAAATCTAAAAAAATTACTCGTTCTCTAATTGATAGTTGAGTGCCGACTTCAACACAGTGAGCTGAGCATAAAGCTCGACCGATCATGAGACGAGTCGAGCTTAAGATAATCTTTACTCGAAAACGGCTTGTTCGAGTTCAAACTTTAAGTTCTGTCCAAGAGTAAGGCAGGTTCTCAATTTGAAAGTTTTAAGAGATGAGTGTTATAATAGTGAATATGAACGTTTGTTTCCAGGTGCGCAGTCGTCGTGCGTGGTGTGCCTGAGCGAGTTCGAGGCGCGGCAGACGGTGCGCGTGCTGCCGTGCCGACACGAGTTCCACGCCAAGTGCGTCGACAAGTGGCTAAGGGTGAGTCTATGCTGAAATCTATACCAATATTATAAAGAGGAAAGATTTGTTTGTTTGTTTGTTTGTAACGAATAGGCTCCGGAAATACTGAACCGATTTGAAAAATTCTTTCACTGGTAGGAAGCTACATTAACCCCGAGTGTCATAGGCTATATAAGATTTTCAAAAAAATTAGGTATCCTTACCTAAACTCAAATAATGTAACCCAAGGTGCAATATTTTTTCCGTTGTTTACATATTTTGACAGGTGGTTTGTTGTTGTTGTTTGTTTTTTTATCAAGCCCATTCTGGGCAGGCAAAAGAACATAGTCTATAGAGCCAAGTATTTTGTAGTATTTTATATTCTATGGCGTAACGAAGTAAGCCGGGAAAGCTCGTCACAAATAAAGTGTTACTAGTGCTACAATTAGTACCCTACGGTACTCCAACTGGTCTAAATTTTTGGGAATACACTATCCCTGGATGAAATAGGCGTTTGAATAATCATAAAAATTCATTCAAATTTGCAAGGGGGTACTAAGTTGGTTGTGTCAGCTAGTTGTATTATATAATTTTGACCCTTGTCCATTTTTATAAATAACAAAGAAAATTGGTCCCAATATTGCTCCTTGCGGTACGCCAGAAAATGTGAACGAGCTTTTGCATTTATAAAGCAGTGGTTTCATGTGCCATACATTATTTAAATAAATAAAGAAGTTTGTGATAACTTTTCGATATTAATAAACTTATTTTAATTGTAAAATAACAGAATACACCATATCAAATGCTTTTGTGAAATCTAAAAAGCCAACAAGTTGTAATATAATGAATGTATTTCACTCTGCAGTCAAATAGAACGTGTCCAATCTGCCGAGGGAATGCCAGCGAGTACTTCAACACGAGCGAGTGACGTGTAAAGAGCCCCCGCGGGGCCCCGGCCCGGGCCCCAAGGGCCTTTTGGGCCCAAAATGGCCCCCGCCCTTTAAAAGTGATTGTGAACTCTACAAAGAGATGGTTTCGTTTGAGTGATTCAAGAATTGTGAAAGTGTCAGTTTGCGTCTGGGTTCTTTCTTACTTTCTTTAACTCTTTGAAACGGATGTGCAGAATTTGATGAAATTTCGTTTGGAAATAATTTTGTTTCTAATGTTGACAAGATAACGATGATGATTGTTTCAAAAGTTAAACTAAGTAGAAAAAATCACAGTTAAGAATGAAATAAGTTTGTTTTTGTATTGAATTGTATACTAAAGCTTCGTAATACCCTGTATCATGTATGTAATGTATAGTAAAGTTGTAGTCGCTAAGTGCCGTTGCCAAAACTACCTTTACGAGTTTCATGTTGTCATAGACAGACGAACGCACGTCATCAGAGGTTTCTTTTATTTCATTTTAGTTTTACAAAAAGGATGCTTCAGATTGGTCTTTGAAAACTTGCTCAGTATGGTGAGCAGAATAACTAAATACATTAAATTTATTCCAGATCCGCTGAAGCACTTCTTAGTTTACATAATGTACAGGTTTACAGGATGTTCCAGACAAGACGGTTATAAATCTAAGGAGGCATTCAGCTCACCATACCTAATAACTGTATCTAAACAACTTGGATCAAAATCTCAAAATAAAATTCAGCTATCCCGTACATTGACCCCGTCAGTTGATCGAATAATGTTAATTGTATGGAACAGCTTATATTTTTTTTTTAGTTTTCGCCACATGTTGTTCTGGGAAATTGGTTGAGTATGGTGAGCTGAGTCACCTTTAGAATTCAAGAAAAACTCTGTGTATTACGTAACAAAATCATAGGCAAAGAACAAATCTAAAATGAAATACTTGCCAACTGATATTTTGCAATAATAAAATAGTTTTCCATATACTAATATCACGTTGGCAACATCCTCAAGTAAAATTTAAGGTTTTTTATGTAATAGCGAACCAAGTTACCGCCGCCCGCGCTCACGCCTAGTATCATAGGTTTTTTTTTTATAAATTTAATTAATTTCGGCTTAGTAAGTTAGTTTGTAAGTCGTGTTTAGTTGTCCGCGGCCTTTTCTGTCTGTGTGTCTGCTAGTATTTTTTATATCTAGTTAAAGTTATATAAAGTGTGGGATGTTGTGTTTTGAGTGGTTTTTTCTATTGTTAGAACTTTGTTTGGGTATCGACACATATCTCCAATAATACAAATAACTTGGGCATTATAAACAATATTATATAATAACTATCTACGCTTTCTTCAAAACTATATTTTTTAATGAATTGGCAATAAAGACCATATTGGCTTGATACGTGTGTGATCTGTGCAATAATTTTTTAGACAAAAAAAACTAGGCTGAATGGAAATTATTGCTGGTTGATGCAAAAAGTCGAATAAAAAAAAAACAAATTTCCCGCGTTTAAAAATGACATTAGATTGTTTAGTTTATTATTTTTATTTTTAAATTAGCTAATTGTATTTAGTGTTACACTTTTCTGTTTTGATTAAGTTTTTTTTAACGTATCGCGAGGTAGCGTCGTCGAAAACTTATGATTTGTGAAAAAATTATTCGATATAGAATATTTTGTTGCCAAACTAAGATCTTATACAAAGTCTTCCGTATTAACTCCTAATTTACTTTGTCTTTTTAATATGTACTATTTTGTTACAAGATTGTCCCTTGCGCCATCGATCGTTATAATTTAGTTAATTAAAATATTTTTCTTTTTTTTTTAATAAATAAATTTAGTTATGTTTAGTTTTGCCTAGTTTGTATGTCAGTCTGCATTTTAGTTGTATAAGCTAGCTTCCCGTCCGGGTTTATTCCCGAATAGCTCCCGTTGTGATAATAGAGTCAGTTTCAAAGCCTTTACTAATGCAAATAGTTTTTTTTTAACAATTTATTTAATATTAGAATGAGGTCTTTTCAAGAATTTGATCACGAAAAACTTCCTATAGATGGCGCTGGAAGAATTAACAAGCGCCATCTATAGGCAATTATAGCAAACTACTGTTTGTAAAGTTAATTTTGAAAAGACTTTATTTAAGTAAAATTACTATACATTTGCACGGGATTTGCAACCAGTAACGACCCAGGATAGCATATCCTGGCGAAAACGTACAAGGAGGCCTGACCCCAAATAAATTGGGACTAAGGGCAGGAAGAAGAAGAAGAAGAAGACTATACATTTGCGGATTTTAGCACCTATGTTAGTCCTAATTCTTATCGCAGCTCGCTTCACTAACTCACACTGTCGGGGAACAAAACAGTTTTGCCAAAGCCTCTAATAACATTTTTTTTTATTATTTGTAAGTTTTAAAATAACAGCGCGCGGGTGTTTTTTTATTGTTTAAATTGTTTTTTTTTTGTTGTTCAAATTGTGTTGAGCTCGTGCCCCGCGAGCACTCACGCGTCCGCCTGAACTGTGCTCAGTTGATTTTATCATTATTATTATTATTAATATTAATTAATACACGCACTGCTATCATACATTTTGTTTGTTTTATTTATATTTCTTTCTTGGTTTTAAATTAAGTTATTTTAGTCTAATACTCTGTGCATATTTCCTAAAAAATACCGAAAAATACGTCCTCTTACTAATGACAAGAAATAAATAAAAAAACAAACAATTATATTTTTTTTGTTTCTACTTTCTACTAAAGTTCTTGTCATTTTTCTAAACAAATATCTAGCTCATTAAGCAATAAAGCGTGCTTTATGAAAAAATGCATATAAATTATGGTATGTAGTGTGCGAGAGCTTTACAGAGGGCCTATTACGGCCGCTTTTGCAATATTGTTTAGCGTCCTCTTTGCGTTTTTTTTTGTATTGACTTTGACATTCTAGAGGACGAAAAGCAATATTGCAAAAGAGGCCGTAATAGGCCCTCTGAACACCTTTTCATGTGTTAGTAACAACTCAAATAAGGCTCGGTTGCTCGAACATTACTTGTCTGAGTTCAAACTGGAGCGATTAGACTCCCAAATGTCAGCTCAAGTGAACGAGAGTGCGAGTGCGTGCAGCTAAGTCTGCGCGGTCAAAATACGAACCAATCACACTAATATTATAAATGCGAGAGTTTGCGAGTGCGTATGATTGTTACTTCTTCACGTATAAACTACTGGAGATATTTATATAAAGTTTGGTAAGGAGTTAGCTGCCACCCTGGATTATCACAATATTATCCATTATAAAATACAATTTGTTGTGAATGTGGGTAAAATAATTCTAGTACGAATCCACTATATTCCACTATAGCCCCCATTCACGCGCAGTCTGAGCTGGCGCCGACTCTTGTTAAAATGTAGAATCTTGTCTTACCTCGGGGAGTTATTCTGAACATAAAGATTTTGAAAATGACAGAATTAGGAATGTGTTCGTATACGTGAAGCTTGCGTGTTGTATAAAAAGCAATATATAGGTTTACTACAGTTAAAATAGATTTGATAAACATACAGTAAGTACTTATAGTGTCGCGAAATTTATATTTTTATTATAATATAAAGTATCTTGCCAACTTTGGTCCACCTCGAACCTCGGGGTCGAGTCTACTAATTCGATCGTCTCGTGGTCGTATTGTTAGCTAGTTTCTAAAAGGAAACAAGCCTCTTTAGGCGTTTAACAGAAATCGGCGTCGTTTAAACTGGGGGTCAAGTTTCTTAACTAAAAACGATCGACTCGTTATTGTCTTTTGAGTGACTTCCTTAACCATTGCCGCTTTAACAAAGACAATTTCTGTTGCACGCCCAAAGAAAACAGCAATAATTATTACGTTACGAGTCGATCGCTTTTAGTTAAAAAACTTGCCGCTCTGTTTCTTTTGGTTTGTAACAGAAATCGGCCATTATAAAACAGCAATGGTTAACGAAATCAATAACAATGCAATTACGAGTCGATCGAATTCAGTTACGAGACTTTCCCTCCGGTTGAAGGTTTGTCTAGGAAGCCGGGATAGCATGAGCACGCCTTGTGTTGAGCTTGCGCGCTCATGCTCGAATGTAGCTGATCTGTTTTATAGTGAATGTGATGTTAATAATACTTAAACAATATTTTTGCATGAATTTAATTACCATCGGGCCAGCGGTTGCGTAGTGACGCGAACTAGCGCCACTTTGATAAATAATTAATATCTTCTAAACCGTGGCCGACATCAGAAATATGCGTTAATGATGCCCTAGACAATCTTGCTTAGAATTTTTAAGGCTCTGTTGTATAGCTTTCATAGAAATATTCGTTCGTGACTTTAAAAGTGGCCACCTAAGCAACAAAGAATATTTAAGTATTTCTTACATTTTGAACTTGAAAGCTTCAGCAACAGAACCTTAAAAATTCTAAGCAAGCATTATCTAGGGAGTCAATGACGCATATTTTTGATTCCGGTCATGGTTTAGAAGATATCAATTATATCGAAGTGGCGCTAGTATCGCGTCACTACGCAGCCGGTGGCCCCTAACCTTAGTATCGAACTCGTCCAACCTGTATAAGAATGTATGCAGTTCTTTTTGTATTGTATAAGACACGCCGTTTACATATCTATCACGATTTAGTCAACTTTTATATGAGAAGTGTAGACGTTCTGTGCACGGAATTGTTCATATTATTGCGGTCACGCTACTGTCGCGTAGGTACAGTGGCGGTCTAGGACAGCGTAACAGATTTGTCTATGGTCTCGTGCGCGCAGATTTGTCAAATATAGTGATGTGCCTATGAAGAGAATAAAAAGTGTTTTATTTTAATTTGGCGGGGGCAATAATTTTTTTTTTTGATTTTTTGATCAGGCTTACAAACTTATTTTATACACAATAAAGGAAGGTTTATTACTAAACTCATTTGCACACTATAAAGGAAAGCAGGGTGCTAGAGATACTTAAATTAAAAAGTATACTGTTAGTTCCGTCATGGAAGTGTCAAGTTCTTAGCAGCTATAACTTCACCAAATAATAATAAAAGGTTAGCTAACTTTTTATACTAGCTCCATGGAATATTCATATTCATATTCATTTATTTCAAATATTAGAATTACATGTCAAATGATGATGATAAAGCCGTAAGCCAGGAAATAGTATTCGATGATTACATACGTATCATAGTACTGTTTGCACTTGAGCGAGGTTTAGTAATAAACCTGATAACCGTAATGTTTTTTCTAAACCTAACTTATTTTATTATTATTCCTTAATGTTTTATTAATTAAACCTTAACTTTTTTTCTAAACCTAACCTAATTTTTTTTTCAAAACGTAACCTAACCTATTTTTTTTAAAACGTAACCTAAGCTTTGTTATGCAACCTAACCTAACCTATTTTTTTTTCAAAACGTAACCAAAGCTTGGTTATGAAAGTTGGGTTATTTCAGGTTAGGTTAGGTAAGGTTTTTTTCAAAACGTAACCTAAGCTTTGTTATGTAACCTAACCTATTTTTTTTTTTTCAAAACGTAACCAAAGCTTTGCTATGAAAGTTGGGTTATTTCAGGTTAGGTTTGGTAAGGTTTTTTTCAAAACGTTAGGTTAGGTTAGGTTAGGTTAGGTTAAAGGAGGGCCGGCTCGCCGACTCTGTCGCTCCGTCAGATTTCCGGCCTATCGTCCTGTTGGACGAGGCGGGCAAGCTGCTCGAGAGAGTCATAGCTGCCCGCATCAACCGACATCTCCAGTCGGTTGGGCCGGATCTGTCGGAGAACCAGTCCGGGTTTCGCGCCTGTCGCTCAACGTTGCACGCAGTGCAACGCGTGCGCGACATCGCAGACGAGGAGATCGCGAGGGGCGGGGTAGTGCTGGCGGTGTCGTTGGACATCGCCAACGCGTTCAACACCCTGCCCTGGTCCTGCATCAGGGAGGCCCTAGTACACCACCGGGTGCCTCCCTACTTGCGGCTCGTCCTCGAGTCGTACCTCTCGGACAGGTACATCTCGTACCCTGGCCGAGAGGGTTGGGTCCGCCGGGCGATGACGTGCGGGGTTCCGCAGGGGTCCGTTCTTGGCCCCCTTCTGTGGAACCTCGGCTACGACTGGGTGCTGCGCGGAGCCAACCTCCCGGGTGTCGAGCTCATCTGCTATGCAGACGACACCCTGGTGACGACTCGAGGAGGAGATTATAGAGAGACCGCGATCATCGCGACTGCTGGTGTCGCGCACGTGGTGCGGAGGATAAGAATGGTCGGTCTGGAGGTGGCCCTCCACAAGTCCCAGGCGATGTGGTTCCACGGGGCGAGGAATCCTCCCCCTGCGGCCACACCCATCATCGTGGGCGGGGAGCCCATTGCCGTCGAATCCACCCTGAAGTACTTGGGGTTGGTCCTCGACGGCAGGTGGACGTTCCGCGCTCACTTTGAGCGCCTGGGACCGAGGTTGCTCGTGGCGGCGGCAGCGCTGAGTAGGCTGCTGCCCAACCTGGGAGGGCCAACGGCCTTCTGTCGGCAGTTGTATGCGGGGATTGTGCGGTCCATCGCCATGTACGGTGCCCCTATCTAGGCGCCGGCACTGGACGGCCGCAACGAGGTGAGGCTGGGGCGAGCCCAGCGAATCATGGCCGTCCGGATCGCGCGCGGATACCGCACGATCTCCCGCGAGGCGGCATGCCTGATGGCGCGGAGTTTGCCGTGGGACCTCGACGCGAGGACCCTCGCCGCCGTGTACAACTGGCGCGAGGAGGCGCGTGCGAGGGGCCATTGGCCAACCCCGCGCGAAGTGATTGCACGCCGACAGGAGGCCGAAACCGCAGCTGAGGAGGCTTGGGCGCTCAGGCTGGGAAGGCCGAGCGCGGGGCACAGGACGGTGGAGGCTATACTCCCCGTCCTGGAGCAGTGGCTGCATCGGCACCACGGGGCTCTTAGCTTCCGACTGACCCAGGTGCTCTCGGGGCATGGTTGCTTCGGGAGATACCTGGCGATGCTAGGACGCGAACAGACCCCTGGGTGCCACCACTGCGATTGCCCCGAAGATACGGCCCAGCACACCCTAGAGGTGTGCCCAGCCTGGGTGGCTGAACGCGCGGTCCTCCAGACCGTCATTGGGATGGACCTCTCCCTGCCGGCTGTGGTGCGAGCCATGGTCGGCAGCAGAGAGGCATGGATGGCGGCCGTCTCCTTCTGCGAAGCAGTCATGCTCGCAAAGGAGACGGCCGAACGAGAAAGAGAGGCGGCGAACCCGGCCAGACGGCGAGTTCGTCGCCGCGGCGGCGCGAGGCCATGAAGCGTCGCCGCACGCCCTGCAGTACCGAGCCGAAGAATAGGACTGAGGTATCCCCTGCCTGTCGTAAGAGGCGACTAAAAGGGGACCCCGGGGTCGTTGGGTGCACGAGGCGGGGGCCTCGTGTAGTCATATAACGGCCCCGAGAAGGACGGCGGAACGCGGTGTCCCGATTCCGCCGTCAAGTGTAGGAAGAGCCATCCACGCTCAGGGGGGACTAACACTTGTCCCCCCGCGAAGAGGCTTATAGCCAGTGCTGGAGGGGGTCGCGGAGTTGAACATAACGATCGAAAGATCACCCGTGACCCCCTTGCCAACAGCCGAGATGGACACCGGCGGGGTTTTAGTGGGTGCGAACCCCACATAACCCTGTGACTCCCCCCGGGGTCGCAGGGTACTCGTTAGGAGTTTCCCCGCCTTAAAAAAAAAAAAAAGGTTAGGTTAGGTTAGGTTAGGTTAGGTTAGGTTAGGTTAGGTTAGGTTAGGTTAGGTTAGGTTAGGTTAGGTTAGGTTAGGTTAGGTTAGGTTAGGTTAGGTTAGGTTAGGTTAGGTTAGGTTAGGTTAGGTTAGGTTAGGTTAGGTTAGGTTAGGTTAGGTTAGGTTAGGTTAGGTTAGGTTAGGTTAGGTTAGGTTAGGTTAGGTTAGGTTAGGTTAGGTTAGGTTAGGTTAGGTTAGGTTAGGTTAGGTTTTTTTTTGAGAGTTTTGTTGGAGTTTCTCAAACTCCAACTTATTGATTTTTAACTCACAAGTTCAGAGCTAATGGTATACTCTTCGCTTGTGGTTTCTTCGCTTATGGTTGCGGTATTATATTTACGTTGGGAGTTGGTGGTTTGTTGAAGTTTTTCAAGTTTTTCACAATGTGTACCACCATTGTGTGAAACGATTCAATAGTCGTTTGCTTTTTTATTATTTCAGGTAATGCATATGGGTCACTGATTATCAATGCTGAAGTTAGGTGGTTTTGGCGCAATTCACCAAATCGTGGGCAGTGCCTTATAAGGTGATCGAGGGTCTGCGAGCTAACTCCGTCACAAGGGCATTGATCATCTGATGTCAAGTGAAACCTGTTAAGGTAACTTTTGTGGTAGCCGTGATTTGTAAGCATTTGTGTTATGGCAAAATATGGTCTGACTGCAGTTAAGTATTCTGTAAGATTTCCATATGTTGGCAAAAGTGATCGTATGTGAGGGCTTGTTTCTGAATATAAGTCCTCAGCTTCTTTCTGGCAAAGTTTTTTGTTCATGTATTTGACATATGATATCGGGACTGACATATAGTCTAGGGCTTTGTGAGAGGTTGCAGCAGATTTAGCTGCAATATCAGCAGCTTCATTACCTGTATTACCAGCATGGGCCTTTACCCATTTGAAAGAAATGTTGATATTGTTTTGAGATGCTATTATGTATTTTTCATGAATTTTATTAACAAGTGGGGTTGTGCTGTTCGGGTTAATTATCTCTTGCAGACTAGATAAACTGTCAGAATGTATGATTGCTGAAGGTATTTGTTTGGATACACTCCATACAATTGCCTGGTATATAGCAAGTAGTTCGGCCTGAAAGACCGAGCAGCAGGAGTGAAGCTTTAACTTCTTAGTGGTTGTTTCGCCGTTAGGATGGTAAGCAACAAATGCAGCACCGACCTTTTCATCGTGTTTGCTGCCGTCCGTATAGATGTTAAATGAAGTTTGAGGCAAGTTTTCGTTTTCTGTAGGTTCATTTATTAATGTTATTTTGGGTCTTATTGCGGGGTGTAATAGGTCTTTGATCGGGGTTGGCGTTTCAATGGGGACGTCGCCAGGGAGGAATTTAGATTGTTTTCTAAGTTTTGTTATTTCATTATCGGCCGTGGCTGATATTTTTGCGGGTAATGGAATGAGTTGTGCTATGGAAATAGAGGCAGCCGTACTGACTGTTCTAAATCCTTGGATTATTTTAATAGAGAATAGGCGTTGTAAGGATAGGAACCTTTGGTGGACATATTTTATTTTCAGTGCGGCGGACCAGATACTAGAGTTGTAACAAATTATTGGCTCGATTACGTGGTTGTAGATGATTTTTATGTTGTCAGGGTGTACGCCCCATGTGGGTTTTACAAATTGAATTAATTTCTGGAATAGCTTTCTGGATTTTTCGATGATATACTCGGTATGTTTTATGAATTTTAATTTCCGGTCTATTATTATTCCTAGATATTTGATTGTGTTTACAAATTGAAGGGGTTGGGTGTTTATTTTTATTTTGCACTTTGTTGCTTTATTCGTGAATCCTATGATTTGGGTTTTTGAGGGGCCAAATTCGAGTTTCACGGACTTTCCCCATTCGGTAATATATTTTAATGCTGTATTTGTTTTATTTTCCAGATCCTGGGTGCAGTTGGAGTGCGTGACGAGCAAGACGTCGTCGGCGTATGCTTGGAGATGGCAGCCTTTGGGTAAGTTTACACTGAAAAGTTCGTCCAAGATGAGGTTCCAAAGCGTTGGACCACATACCGATCCTTGGACGCATCCTCTGGTTGTGGTTTTCTCAACGCTTTGGTCAGCAAAGTTCATTTTTACTTTTCGGTTTTGTAAATAATGTCGAAGGAGATAAAATAAGTTTTTGGGGCAATTCACTTCCCTTAGTCTTTGGATTATAGCGGGCCACCAGGCGTTATCGAATGCTGATTTAATATCTAGAGATGCGGCAATTACATGTTCTTTGTTTAACAATGAGCCTTGGATTATATCGAGTGCAGAAGTTATTGCGTGGGAGGTGGAAGTTTGCTGTTTAAATCCGTATTGGTGTGGTGAAGTGTTGTTTGTGATTTGGAGATGGTGGTTCAGGCGATTGATAATGAGTTTTTCTAAGAGTTTGCCGAATACATTAATGAGGCCAATTGGTCGGAAAGCGGACAATTCAGTGTGGTCTATTTTGTTGGGTTTCGGTATTATCTTTGCTAATGACACTTTCCAACATGTCGGGAAATAATTGAGTTCGAGGCATCTATTCATGATTTTGAGAATTACGTCTGGGATGAATTGGTTTACTTGCATGCAAATGTCTGAAGTTAGATGATCCGGTCCAGGGGCCCGCTTGTGACTCATTGAGTCGATGGCTTCGGATATTTCCGTCAATGTGAATGGGGGGTCATCAGTTGTATGTATTGGTTCAGGTGTTTGGTCTCTTATAGTTTTTTGGGTGTGTGTGTCATCTGATAGATCATCAGGGTAAAAATGCTTGAGGAGGGCTTCTGCGGTTTCAGTTGCATTTTTGGTGTAGGTGCCATCACCTAATTTAAGCGTGGATGGAGGTTGTGAAATTGGTCGTGTCTTTATTATTTTGTTTGTGATAGTCCAAACGTCATCTCGTTTTTGCATGCTGGGTTAGGTTAGGTTAGGTTAGGTTAGGTTAGGTTAGGTTAGGTTAGGTTAGGTTAGGTTAGGTTAGGTTAGGTTAGGTTAGGTTAGGTTAGGTTAGGTTAGGTTAGGTTAGGTTAGGTTAGGTTAGGTTAGGTTAGGTTAGGTTAGGTTAGGTTAGGTTAGGTTAGGTTAGGTTAGGTTAGGTTAGGTTAGGTTAGGTTAGGTTAGGTTAGGTTAGGTTAGGTTAGGTTAGGTTAGGTTAGGTTAGGTTAGGTTAGGTTAGGTTAGGTTAGGTTAGGTTAGGTTAGGTTAGGTTAGGTTAGGTTAGGTTAGGTTAGGTTAGGTTAGGTTAGGTTAGGTTAGGTTAGGTTAGGTTAGGTTAGGTTAGGTTAGGTTAGGTTAGGTTAGGTTAGGTTAGGTTAGGTTAGGTTAGGTTAGGTTAGGTTAGGTTAGGTTAGGTTAGGTTAGGTTAGGTTAGGTTAGGTTAGGTTAGGTTAGGTTAGGTTAGGTTAGGTTAGGTTAGGTTAGGTTAGGTTAGGTTAGGTTAGGTTAGGTTAGGTTAGGTTAGGTTAGGTTAGGTTAGGTTAGGTTAGGTTAGGTTAGGTTAGGTTAGGTTAGGTTAGGTTAGGTTAGGTTAGGTTAGGTTAGGTTAGGTTAGGTTAGGTTAGGTTAGGTTAGGTTAGGTTAGGTTAGGTTAGGTTAGGTTAGGTTAGGTTAGGTTAGGTTAGGTTAGGTTAGGTTAGGTTAGGTTAGGTTAGGTTAGGTTAGGTTAGGTTAGGTTAGGTTAGGTTAGGTTAGGTTAGGTTAGGTTAGGTTAGGTTAGGTTAGGTTAGGTTAGGTTAGGTTAGGTTAGGTTAGGTTAGGTTAGGTTAGGTTAGGTTAGGTTAGGTTAGGTTAGGTTAGGTTAGGTTAGGTTAGGTTAGGTTAGGTTAGGTTAGGTTAGGTTAGGTTAGGTTAGGTTAGGTTAGGTTAGGTTAGGTTAGGTTAGGTTAGGTTAGGTTAGGTTAGGTTAGGTTAGGTTAGGTTAGGTTAGGTTAGGTTAGGTTAGGTTAGGTTAGGTTAGGTTAGGTTAGGTTAGGTTAGGTTTTTTTTTTTTTTTGAGACTTGTTGGAGTTCCAGAAAACTCCAACTTTTAGTTTTAAACTCACAAGGTCAGCGCTAACGGTATACGCTTCACCTGTGGTTTCTTCGCTTTAAGTTTGTTGCGGTATATTATTGACTGTGTTTGTTGGTGGTTTGTTGAAGTTTTTGAGGTTTTTGATTATATGAACCACCAATTCATGAAATGAGTCTGTTGTTGTGTGGGATTTTATTATTTCTGGTAACGAAAATGGATCATTCACCAGTTGTGCCGCTATTAAGTGCTTTTGGCGAAGTTCGCCAAATCGTGGGCAATGCTTTATAAGGTGATCGAGAGTCTGTGTTTTGACCCCGTCACAAGGACACTGATCGTTGTTTGCGATGTGAAACCTATGTAAGTAGCTTTTGTGATAACCGTGGTTGGTTAACATCTGGGTGATCGCAAAGTATGGCTTTACTTTTGTTAGGTATTCTGAAAGAGTCTCATAGGTTGGAAGGAGGGTTCTGATGTGTGGGCTAGTTTTTTCATACAACTCTTCGGCTGCGATTTTACAATGGATTTTATTGTTATATTTAATGTATGACATGGGCACATGATCGTAGTCAGGAGCTTTGTGAGATAAAGCTGCTAATTTAGCTGCGGCGTCTGCTGCCTCATTTCCTGGTATGCCAGTGTGGGCTTTAACCCACTTAAATGTAATATTTACATTGCTATATTTAGTTTTGATATACTGTCGGTGAATTTTTGTAACTAAGGGGTTGGTACTGTTTGGATTCATTATTTCCTGAAGACTTGATTGGCTGTCAGAGTGGATGGTCACTGGTGATGCTTGTTTCGATATTGTCCAAGTTAAAGCATTATGAATTGCGAGTAACTCGGCCTGAAATACCGAGCAGCAGGAATGGAGCTTGAGCTTTTTGGTTGTTGTTTCTCCTGAGGGATGGTATACTACGTATGCAGCACCGACTAGTCCGTCCATTTTACTGCCATCCGTGTATATATTGTACATGTCATTTTGAGACGTTGTGGTGGAATTTGATAGTTCTGTTGATTCATTTAAGATATTGATTTTTGGTCTTTTGGCCGGGTGTAAAAGTTCATCGACTGGGGTTGGTGATTCAATGGTTACGTCAGATGGCAGAAATCTGGATATTCTTCTAAGTTTAGTTGACTCATTGTCAGAGTATGCAAGTATTTTCGCGGGGAGTGGTGTAAGCTGAGCAATGGATATCGAAGCAGCTGTACTAACTGTTCTGAAGCCCTGAATTATTTTAATGGCGAACAGTCTTTGTAAGGATAGAAATCGTTCTCTGACATATTTGATGTTTACTGCGTCTGACCATACGCCAGAAGCATAACATATAATCGGTTCAATTACATGCTGATATATGATCTTGATATTGTCTGGATGAATTCCCCAAGTGGGTTTAACAAATTGCACTAGTTTATGGAATAGGTTTTTCGATTTGGTAATAATGAATTCGGTATGTTTTATGAATTTTAGCTTTCTGTCAATTATTACTCCTAGGTATTTTATTGTATTAACGAATGGTATAGTCTGATTATTTATTTGTATTTTGCATTTCTTAGCTTTATTAGTGAATGTAATTATTTGTGTTTTTTGTGGTCCAAATGTTAGTTTTACTGAGTCTCCCCAGTTAGTAATAAGTTGAAGTGCAGTGTTAGTTATTTGTTCCAGTTGTTGGATGTCTTTGGAGTGAGATATGAGCAGCACATCGTCAGCATATGCTTGCAGGTGGCAACCTTCGGGTAGTGCAGTATTGAACAGCTCGTCAAGGATTAAGTTCCAGAGGGAGGGTCCACATACTGATCCCTGGATGCATCCCCTGTTTGTTGCTTTCTGTATGCTTTGATCTGCAAGGTTCATTTGTACAGTTCTGTCAGACAAGTAACTATTTAGAATGTGAAAGACGTTTTTGGGGCATTTAGCGTCCCTTAATCTTTTAATTATTGCAGGCCACCAAGCGCTGTCGAAAGCCGACTTAATGTCAAGTGACGCTGCGATGACTTGTTCCTTTTTGTTAAGGGCAGAGTGGATGGTAGTGAGAGCAGATGTTATTGCATGGGTAGTAGATTTTTGAGGTTTAAAGCCGAATTGGTTATTAGAACTATTGTGGGTGATTTGGAGATGATGGTTAAGTCGATTTATTACTAATCTTTCGAGAAGTTTTCCAAAGACATTTATTAATCCGATTGGTCTGTAAGCGGAGAGTTCAGAGTAATCCGTTTTGTTTGGTTTTGGGATGATTTTGGCGTACGCCACTTTCCAAGTTTTTGGAAAGTATTGTAACGCCAAACATCTGTTCATAATTTGCAGCATTATGTCCGGGATGCATTTAACTACCATTTGGCAGATGTCTGCAGTGAGATGGTCTGGACCAGGAGCCCTTTTATGATTCATGCAGTTTATTGCTTCTTTGAGTTCGGAAGAGGTAAACGGGAGGTCATCGTTTGTATTTATTGATTCTGAGACTTGTGATCTTGTGATTTTTTGTTGTATAGAGTCATTAAAATCGTCATCGGGGTAAAAGTTTTGTAAGAGGGCTTCAGCTGTTTCTCTAGAATTGGTTGAGTAGGAGCCGTCATTTAATTTAAGAGTGGATGGAGGCTGGGACATTGGACGAGACTTAATAATTCGGTTTGTGATAGTCCAGACGTCGTCTGTCTTCTGCATGCTGCAGAATTCCTTAAAATGTACAGTGGATGTTTCGCAAATGGCATCGGAATACTCCTTTTTGACAGCTGCCCTTTCAGCAAGGGTTTCATCGAGAGGGAGCCCCCTTTGCTTTAATTTTGTGAGTTTATGATGATTTTGGATGACTCTCTTTTTGATTCCTTCTAATTTAGCATTCCACCAGGGTGCTTTCTGCGGTGTGCCTGATGCACGAGGAAGAATCTTATCGCAAGTCCGCTGGATAGAAGCTGTGAGATCTTCTATGTATTTATCTATGTCTACAGAGTCTAGGATTTCAATGTTTTGTTCTTGGGGAAGGTTTTTATGTAATTCAGATTTAAACGATTCTTCAATGTAGCGCCATTGTGTTTGAGATGTGTTGTAGCGGTAAGTAGATAGTTTTTTATTGCGAGTTAGCTCAGAGTTACCTATTGAAATTGTGAATGTTAGAGCATGATGATCAGATGAAGGGCATATGTCTGGGTCGACTTTCCAGTCAAGTATTTTTGTGTGTCGGGAGTTACTACATAGGGTCAGGTCAACAATTGACTCCCTTAGCAACCCATAACTAACAGCAGAAAATGTGGGGGAGTTTCCAGTGTTGCAGACTCTGAGGTCGTTAAGGATGACAAAATCTACGACTTTGTTTCCTCGGCTGTTATTTTCGCGGGAGCCCCAAATGGTGTTCCAACCATTAAAGTCTCCGCCTATGATGTGAGTAGCGCCATTGTTATTTCTGATGAATTGTTCTAATTTATTGAATGTCTGTAATTGATCTGATCTTGGTTCAATGTATATTGATGTCAAGTATATTTTGTTGCCTGTTTTTGTAGATATTGATATTGTTGATAAGTTTGAAGTTGAATGCTCGGTGATTCCAAAGGCGCAACAAATGTTTGCCTTAATGCAGACTGCAGACATAAGTGGATTGTTATTGGTGGGGTATTGGTATATTTCGTAGCCGGGAATTTTCCTTATATTGTTTTGATTGTTTATGTATGGTTCTTGTATGAACACAATATCCGGTTGTGTGTTGTGTAAATATGTTATTAATTCTTGAGCGGCGTTTCTTCCATGATTGAGGTTAATCTGTATGGCTTTAAGTGTTACTGATTTTTTATTGTTGTGATTTGTTATGTATTGTAGGTTTTTATTGTTAGCTTTATTGGCCATAATCAATTTTGTTTATTATTTTATTTGTAATTTGGATATTTCTGGGACAAGATTTGGAAGTGGCCGAATGATTTAGCTTTGGGTTTTGAATGTTGTGTTTTTGAGCGTAGTGTATACAATTTAGACACTTAGGGGTGTTCGACTTTGAGGGGCAGTCTTTGAATATATGGGTCTCGGAGGCGCAATGGGAACACGCGTGTTCCTTAACAGTGCACGTCTTCCTCGTGTGTCCAAACTGCAAGCAGTCGTAACACTGTAGTATTGAGACGTACTCTTCGGCATGCACTCTCTGATGTTCTATGTTAATACGGCCTGTTTTGATCACTTCCCGCCAGCAAGCAGGTGTTGCTCGGAAGATTGCGTTATACAAGTTCTTATTCTTGTTTGATCTTTTATGTTGGTAAGTTATGTCGTCTTTATTGAATGTTTGTTTGAATATTTCGTTTTGGCTTATTACTATGTCTTTAAGTTCTTCAACGGGGATTGAGTTATTTATTCCTTTAAGAACGAATGAGGGCTTTAGCTTTTTAGATGCTTCAGCTGAGACGTTAGAGTGGGGTTGATTGGCTTTTTTAAGCGCAGTTTCTCTTTGTTCTTCGGTGTCAAACTCGACTCGTAGTTTGTTATTTGAAACAAACTTCACTCCGGCTGGCGCAAAGGTTGTGTCCTTGAAAGATACACTCTTGCTCCAGTGTTGAAGTGTTTCAGAATTGTTTTTGACTGGATTCTTGGCTGTGATTATTAAAGCTGGTTTTGTACTGGGTAATATAGGTGGTGTTGGAAGTTTCTTTTTGTCAGACTTGATGACTTCGGCAAAGGATTGTTTCGTTTGTATTTTCGGGATTTGAGCTGCAATTTGTTTAGTGATCTCTTCTTTGATCGTTGTTTTTATTACAGATATTGTGCTGTCGTCTAGCGAGACTTGTTGGGCTGGAATAAATGTTGTACCACGGAGGTTATGTGCAACGTCCTGGAGTTGTTTGACGGCCTTAATGATGGCCTCTTTATTTGGTTTGGTTAGGCTCTTGCCTTCGGAGATTTTCGAGAGTATGAATTTGGTGGTTTCGATGACCTCTTTGGTAAGATCATTCGGTGCTAGTTCGCCGTTTGTGGATGATGCAGATGCATATTCGTCATCCGATAGTACGAGATTTAATGTTGATCCCAATGGAGATAGGACTACTTTGGGGTCCATTGTGGTTGTTACATCCATAATGTACCCATTAGTATAGTTTGAGGTAAGTTTTTGGTTGAATATATTTTTATTTTTTAGTTTTTAAGTTTTATTTCAGGGATATAAAATATGTTTGTAACTTTTTATTGTGTGTAACTATATTTTAAATATTTATTTTCTTTAAAGGGACAAGGAAGGAGAAGGGAGAGGACAAGGAGCTGGAGCTGTATCTAAGGTGAGTAAAATTTTAAAATTCTATCAGTTTTCTGAATTTAATGTTAAGTATGAATTTTTATATTTTAACGAGAGTGATAAATGTGGTGTCGAAATGACCGCCGCAACAATGGTAAGTGTGTGGCAAAATATAAGAATTTTAAAATGATGTTTTAAAATTTTTAAGGCTGAAAAACCTGTTTCAAAATATGAAATTTATTAATAAAAACAGAAGTATTGGGTTTTGACCAATTTTATTTCTATGGGTGTATGTTGGGGTACTATCTGTTCGATTGCAATAATAAAATTTTTGTGATTTTCGGACTTTAAATTTTCGAAAAGATGGTCGGTGTCGAAAAGTATGAAAACTTAAAATTTTCAAACTTTTTATTTGAGGTCTTTATGAACTAATAAACGATTATCTAAAAGAATTTTTAATTAAAAATAAAAATTTTAAAAGTTAAAAATGAGTGAAATTTTTACAAGTGTTAGATGATAAAAACTGAATGGGATGGTTTGGCGGGACAAATGAGGTATCAAAATGACCGCCGGAACAAATAAGGATAATGTTAAAATAATTATGAATTTAGGTTGATATTTTAAAATTTTTAAGGGTGAAAAACGCTTTATGAAAAATGAAATTTATTGATAAAAAATTAACTAAGCTATTGGGAACAATTTTAT
The DNA here is from genome assembly GCA_951802225.1 of Euspilapteryx auroguttella. Lineage (NCBI taxonomy): Eukaryota > Metazoa > Arthropoda > Insecta > Lepidoptera > Gracillariidae > Euspilapteryx > Euspilapteryx auroguttella. The sequence continues at coordinate 5,480,387 of OX637669.1, forward strand.
TCGCACCGTGGTATGTGGTGAAATTATGGAGTCGGATGGAATAATAAAAAAGGGGGGTAAATTTTTGAAAATTTTGGAAATTTCAAAATTTTCAAGTGGGGATAAAAATTTAAAAATGAAGAATAATATATACAGAAACTTAAGAAAACTAATAAATGCAAGTGCAAAATGAATATAAAAGAGAGAAAGGGTGTTTAGAAACCCTAGAACTAATTAAAACTATGTAGTGAAAACTTAGAAAATTAAACTAAAAATATGAAGTTAAAAATTCTAAGGTGAAAGCTAATTTAAAACGGACTTTTAGAAAATGAAGGGGGGGTGGGACTGATAATTATGGAGGTCTAAGAATGAATTTAAGTTGGAAAATGAAATTTTGGTGAATTTAAAGAGATTTTGGGAATTTAAAAATTTGCCATACAACGGCCCATACAAACTGTAAGTTAAAAATAGGAAGTAAATAGCTGGTAATTATCGGGGGGGCAGTAGGAAACGATGTGCAAAAATTCGTGGAGATAGATGGAAAGGTTCGATTCGAAAAAGGGGTTGGTTAGGTTAGGTTAGGTTAGGTTAGGTTAGGTTAGGTTAGGTTAGGTTGGGGTGCGGTTCAGATTGACCTCCACGTGGTGCACCCCGGGCAACAGCGGGCGATCACACTTTTCGTTTCCCGTTTGGTGTGATCGTCCGGTGGCTAACAATCTGACGACTGAGGTGGCAGTTGTCTCTGGAGGCCCTATCTCCGGAGACAAGACTCTCCGAGCTCTCTCTGCTCCATCAGAGAGAGTCTTCGGACGAGTCGGGATGGGCTCGGCGTGCACTCGCACTGCCGTCGAGCAGGCGTGGGAAACATCTCGTTTCTCACGCCCCCGTCCGCAACTCGTAACTCTGGTAGGAAGTGTCGTGGTCACGTCTCGCGGCTTCTCCAGAACCGAGGGTCTTGCCTTAATTGGCCGGACCGCGAGGAGACAACCTCTATAAAAATCCCCAACTCCACACGCTGGGGCGCCCTACGGGGCCTCGCGCGGCGTGTGGATGCTCGCAAGAGCGGCTGGAGGGTACACCAGTCATTAGCGGCCACCCCAGGGGAAGCCCGAACCCCTGGGTGATTGAGGGTTTCTGTTATAATGTTTAATTACTCGTGGGACTTACAATGGAACCAATTAAACCAAATTTAAATAAAAATAAAAAGAAGGAAGAGGGAGGCCAGGCTGGTCCTAGTGACCAACCCGGCGCAGCGGTGGAAGAGGCGACGACCGTCGCGGCCCCTAGTGGGACCGACGGTCCGAGGCGGACGGGGCGCGCCCTGAAGCGCGCTCCTACGGAAGACGGGGATCCGTATCCTTCGATACGGATCTCCCCGCGTAGAAGGAGTGGATCCGGTGGTTCTGTCGCCTCGATGGTGACCATCGGATCCTCCGACTCCCGCGACCGGTCCCTGAGCCGGAAGCGGACCTCGGACTCCGACACCAGCTCGGTGTCGGGGTTCCAAACGGTGGGCCTGGGCCTGAGCTGCCCACCGAAGCGGGGCCGAGGGAGACCCCCCACCACGGGGAAGGCCATTGGCGTCAGCCGCGCACGCGCCGAGGCCAAGAAGCTCCTCGAAGTGGCGAGAGCGGCCGAGAAGGAGAAGACTCGGGAGGAGTTCCGGCGGCGCGAGACGGCCGACATAGAGGAGCGCTGCGAGCGTTACAACTCGCTGCGCCCTCGAGTGGTGGGGGACCTCGTCGACGATGTCGAGGGGCAGACCACTGAAGACCTCCGGATGAAAATCCAGGAGGATATTTCGGTGGTCCGAGACGTGGCGGCCAAGTCGGGCAATCTTAAGGGAACCTGCGCCAAGGCCCTTAAGAATGCCTCGGCTAACATACTGAGGAGGACTGAGGAGCTCACCAAACGGACCTCCTCTGAGGAGAGCCGTCTGCTCGCTGCAGAAAATGCTCGCCTCAAGGGGGAGGCGAAGGCAGCCCGGGAGGAGTCAAGAAGCCTCCACGGCGAAGTGGCCCTCCTCCGAAGAGAGGTGGAGGAGCTCCGTACTGGAGTTCCCGCCCTCAACCTGGAGGAGATAAAGCGTGACATCATGGTCCAGCTTGGGACCATGATGAACGCACGCCTGGAGGCTTTGGATGAGCGCCTCCTCCCGGCCCAACGTCCTCGGCCGCCACTAGCGTCGGACAGAGCCCCCTCGGCTCCAGCAACTCGAGCGGCCCCGGCCCCTCGAGCAACCCCGAAGGGCAAAACGGCCGCGGCCACTCGTGGGACCCCACCGGCCCCTCGAGCAGCCCCGGCGCCCAAAGCAGCCCCGGTGCCCCGAGCGCCCGCCTGGCAGCCAACGGCGGGCACTTCTTCTGCCCCCCACGTGCCTCCTCCACCCTCTGGTCCAGCCGACGAAGAAGGCTGGACCGTGGTGACGAGGCAAGGGGGCAAGAAGAAGAAGAAGAAAAATAATAAGAAGAGGAGAAACCGGGACAAGGAGCGGGCTGCTCCGGTCCCGGCACCTGCTACTCCAAGGCCGAAGCAGACGGCCTTGGAGAAGTCGAGGAGTGCCGCCAAGAAGCTGCGCGCCCCCCGCACTGCGGCGGTCACGTTAAGCCTTGGCCCTGAGGCCCTGCAGAGTGGGATGACCTACGCTCAGGTCATCTCCTCTGCAAAGGGGAGTGTAAACCTGGCGGAGCTGGGCATCCAGAGCGTCCGCTTTCGTGCGGCCGCCACCGGTGCCCGGCTCCTGGAAATCTCCGGGCCTCCGGAAGAAGCGAGGGCCAAGGCTGACCTCCTGGCCAACAAGCTGCGGGAGGTGCTGCCAGCTGAGACGGTCAAGGTCTCCAGGCCGATGAGCAGCGCAGAGATGCGCCTCACAGACTTGGATGACTCCGTCACCCCTGAGGAAACCGCAGCTGCAGTCGCAGCTAGCGGGGGATGCAGGGCTGACGAAGTCCAAGTGGGGCGCATCGCGTACGAGAGGGGTCTGGGGTCGGTGTGGGTTCGCTGCCCGGTGGAGGCAGCGAAGAAGCTCGCATCGACCGGGAAGCTAAAACTCGGATGGAGTGTCGTCCGAGTCCGGCTCCTCCCAAGACGCGAAAGGCGCTGCTTCCGGTGCCTGGAGACCGGGCACCTCAGGGTGGATTGCCGCTCCGAGACGGACCGCAGCGGGCTCTGCTACCGCTGCGGACAAGCTGGGCACATTGCCCGCATGTGCCAAGGCGAGGTGAGTTGTCCGCTCTGTCAGGCGAGCGGCGCGCTCGCCTCGCACAGTCTCGGCAGCGGCAGCTGCAAAAGTGCAGCTAAGAAAGGAAAGGGAAGGGGGAAGGGGCCCGGTGCTCCCCCTCGGCCTGCCACCACCGCCAGTGAGGTGGCCATGGATGTGACACCACCGTCACATTAATGGCCACCCGAATACTGCAGGCGAATCTGAACCACTGCGCTACGGCACATGATCTCTTCATGCAGAGCCTGGCGCAGTGGTCCATACACGTCGCGGTGGTGGCTGAGCCACTCTACATACCTGAGGGCTGGATCTCGGACCGCTCAGGCCGTGCGGCCATAGCCGTCCGTCCCTCCGCGGACCACGTGCTCCGAGCGGAGAACATCACGCGGGGAGAGGGCTTCGTTTCCTGCATGCTGGGGGAGATGCTACTAGTCAGTGTATACTTCCCCCCCCGGCGTCCAATGCAGGACTTCGAGCCCTTCCTCGCGGAGCTGGAGGCGCTGGTTCTGCGGAGCAACGCCCGTCGCGTGCTGGTCGCAGGGGACTTCAACGCCAAGAGTGTTGTGTGGGGGTCCCCGAGGACGGATCCACGCGGCGAGGCCGTGATGGAGTGGGCTGTGGCTGCTGGCCTAGCGGTGACCAACCGGGGCTCAGAGCCGACCTGTGTGCGGCACAACGGGTCCTCAATCGTCGATCTGACGTTTGGGAGCCCGACCTTGCTGCCACAGATAACCGGCTGGCGGGTGCTGTCGGAGGTGGAAACGTATTCGGATCACAAATACATCCGATACGACCTCTCCGCGGCACTCGCCGCAGCCCCGGTTGCGAGCGGTCCGAGATGGGCCCTCAAGAAGATGGACGGGGAAATCCTGAAGGAAGCCGCCCTGGTGCAGTCGTGGATCCCGGTGCCTGACGGCGCTGCGGAAGTCGAGGACGAGGTGGAGTGGTTCCGCGAGGCCATGACCAGCGTTTGTGACGCTGCAATGCCTCGCGTGAGGACGCTCCGCCCCAGGCGACAAGTGTACTGGTGGTCCGACGAGCTAGCGCAGCTACGTAGAGCCTGCGTAGCTTCGTGGCGCCAGTACAAACGACAGCGCCGTCGCCGCCGCAGAGACGTTGACGAGGAGGTCCGTCTCCATGGCGTGCACCGGGAGAACAAGCATGTTCTCAGGGCGGCAATCCTTGAGGCCAAGGCGAACGCGAGGAAGGAGTTGCTGGAGACTCTCAACGAGGATCCCTGGGGCCGGCCATATAAAGTGGCCAGGCGGAAGCTCCGACCATGGGAGCCTCCGCTGACCCAGAGTCTCCAGCCGCAAGTTACAGAAAGCGTCGTCTTGGCCCTCTTCCCCGTCCGAGGGGAGCACCGGGCCCCAGCAATGGGAGCGACAGGCCCAGAGCCCGAACGGGAATTACCTGAGGAAGTCTCAGAGACAGAGTTGGCAGCGGCGGCCGAGCGCCTCCGCGGCAAAAAGACGGCACCAGGCTTGGATGGGATTCCAGCCAAGGCCTGGTTGCTGTCGTTGAAGCCAGAGGCGTTGGAGATTCGGCTCCGCAGCCTGTTCTCCACCTGCATGGAACAAGGTGTGTTCCCTCTGCAGTGGAAAACGGGCAAGCTGGTCCTCATCAGAAAGGAGGGCCGGCTCGCCGACTCTGTCGCTCCGTCAGATTTCCGGCCGATCGTCCTGTTGGACGAGGCGGGCAAGCTGCTCGAGCGAGTGATAGCTGCCCGCATCAACCGACATCTCCAGTCGGTTGGGCCGGATCTGTCGGAGAACCAGTTCGGGTTTCGCGCCTGTCGCTCAACGTTGCACGCAGTGCAACGCGTGCGCGACATCGCAGACGAGGAGATCGCGAGGGGCGGGGTAGTGCTGGCGGTGTCGTTGGACATCGCCAACGCGTTCAACACCCTGCCCTGGTCCTGCATCAGGGAGGCCCTAGTACACCACCGGGTGCCTCCCTACTTGCGGCTCGTCCTCGAGTCGTACCTCTCGGACAGGTACATCTCGTACCCTGGCCGAGAGGGTTGGGTCCGCCGGGCGATGACGTGCGGGGTTCCGCAGGGGTCCGTTCTTGGCCCCCTTCTGTGGAACCTCGGCTACGACTGGGTGCTGCGCGGAGCCAACCTCCCGGGTGTCGAGCTCACTTGCTATGCAGACGACACCCTGGTGACGACTCGAGGAGGAGATTACAGAGAGACCGCGATCATCGCGACTGCTGGTGTCGCGCACGTGGTGCGGAGGATAAGAATGGTCGGTCTGGAGGTGGCCCTCCACAAGTCCCAGGCGATGTGGTTCCACGGGGCGAGGAATCCTCCCCCTGCGGCCACACCCATCATCGTGGGCGGGGAGCCCATTGCCGTCGAATCCACCCTGAAGTACTTGGGGTTGGTCCTCGACGGCAGGTGGACGTTCCGCGCTCACTTTGAGCGCCTGGGACCGAGGTTGCTCGTGGCGGCGGCAGCGCTGAGTAGGCTGCTGCCCAACCTGGGAGGGCCAACGGCCTTCTGTCGGCAGTTATATGCGGGGATTGTGCGGTCCATCGCCATGTACGGTGCCCCTATCTGGGCGCCGGCACTGGACGGCCGCAACGAGGTGGCGCTGGGACGAGCCCAGCGAATCATGGCCGTCCGGATCGCGCGCGGATACCGCACGATCTCCCGCGAGGCGGCATGCCTCATGGCGCGGAGTTTGCCGTGGGACCTCGACGCGAGGACCCTCGCTGCCGCGTACAACTGGCGCGAGGAGGCGCGTGCGAGGGGCCATTGGCCAACTCCGCGCGAAGTGATTGCACGCCGACAGGAGGCCGAAACCGCAGCTGAGGAGGCTTGGGCGCTCAGGCTGGGAAGGCCGAGCGCGGGGCACAGGACGGTGGAGGCTATACTCCCCGTCCTGGAGCAGTGGCTGCATCGGCACCACGGGGCTCTTAGCTTCCGACTGACCCAGGTGCTCTCGGGGCATGGTTGCTTCGGGAGTTACCTGGCGATGCTAGGACGCGAACAGACCCCTGGGTGCCACCACTGCGATTGCCCCGAAGATACGGCCCAGCACACCCTAGAGGTGTGCCCAGCCTGGGTGACTGAACGCGCGGTCCTCCAGACCGCCATCGGGATGGACCTCTCCCTGCCGGCTGTGGTGCGAGCCATGGTCGGCAGCAGAGAGGCATGGACGGCGGCCGTCTCCTTCTGCGAAGCAGTCATGCTTGCAAAGGAGACGGCCGAACGAGAACGAGAGGCGGCGAACCCGGCCAGACGGCGAGTTCGTCGCCGCGGCGGCGCGAGGCCATGAAGCGCCGCCGCACGCCCTGCAGTACCGGGCCGAAGAATAGGACTGAGGTATCCCCTGCCTGTCGTAAGAGGCGACTAAGAGGGGACCCCGGGGTCGTTGGGTGCACGAGGCGGGGGCCTCGTGTAGTCATATAACGGCCCCGAGAAGGACGGCGGAACGCGGTGTCCCGATTCCGTCGTCGAGTGTAGGAAGAGCCTTCCGCGCTCAGGGGGGACTACCATCACTTGTCCCCCCGTGAAGAGGCTAAACAGCCAGTGCTGGAGGGGGTCGCGGAGTTGAACATAACGATCGAAAGATCACCCGTGACCCCCTTGCCAACAGCCGAGATGGACACCGGCGGGGTTTTAGTGGGTGCGAACCCCACATAACCCTGCGACTCCCCCCGGGGTCGCAGGGTACTCGTTAGGAGTTTCCCCGCCTTAAAAAAAAAAAAAAAAAAAAAAAAAAAAAAAAAAGGTTAGGTTAGGTTAGGTTAGGTTAGGTTAGGTTAGGTTAGGTTAGGTTAGGTTAGGTTGGCAGCGGCGGCCGAGCGCCTCCGCGGCAAAAAGACGGCACCAGGCTTGGATGGGATTCCAGCCAAGGCCTGGTTGCTGTCGTTGAAGCCAGAGGCGTTGGAGATTCGGCTCCGCAGCCTGTTCTCCACCTGCATGGAACAAGGTGTGTTCCCTCTGCAGTGGAAAACGGGCAAGCTGGTCCTCATCAGAAAGGAGGGCCGGCTCGCCGACTCTGTCGCTCCGTCAGATTTCCGGCCGATCGTCCTGTTGGACGAGGCGGGCAAGCTGCTCGAGCGAGTGATAGCTGCCCGCATCAACCGACATCTCCAGTCGGTTGGGCCGGATCTGTCGGAGAACCAGTTCGGGTTTCGCGCCTGTCGCTCAACGTTGCACGCAGTGCAACGCGTGCGCGACATCGCAGACGAGGAGATCGCGAGGGGCGGGGTAGTGCTGGCGGTGTCGTTGGACATCGCCAACGCGTTCAACACCCTGCCCTGGTCCTGCATCAGGGAGGCCCTAGTACACCACCGGGTGCCTCCCTACTTGCGGCTCGTCCTCGAGTCGTACCTCTCGGACAGGTACATCTCGTACCCTGGCCGAGAGGGTTGGGTCCGCCGGGCGATGACGTGCGGGGTTCCGCAGGGGTCCGTTCTTGGCCCCCTTCTGTGGAACCTCGGCTACGACTGGGTGCTGCGCGGAGCCAACCTCCCGGGTGTCGAGCTCACCTGCTACGCAGACGACACCCTGGTGACGACTCGAGGAGGAGATTACAGAGAGACCGCGATCATCGCGACTGCTGGTGTCGCGCACGTGGTGCGGAGGATAAGAATGGTCGGTCTGGAGGTGGCCCTCCACAAGTCCCAGGCGATGTGGTTCCACGGGGCGAGGAATCCTCCCCCTGCGGCCACACCCATCATCGTGGGCGGGGAGCCCATTGCCGTCGAATCCACCCTGAAGTACCTGGGGTTGGTCCTCGACGGCAGGTGGACGTTCCGCGCTCACTTTGAGCGCCTGGGACCGAGGTTGCTCGTGGCGGCAGCAGCGCTCAGTAGGCTGCTGCCCAACCTGGGAGGGCCAACGGCCTTCTGTCGGCAGTTATATGCGGGGATCGTGCGGTCCATTGCTATGTACGGCGCCCCCATCTGGGCGCCGGCACTGGACGGCCACAACGAGGTGGCGCTGGGGCGAGCCCAGCGAATCATGGCCGTCCGGATCGCGCGCGGATACCGCACGATCTCCCGCGAGGCGGCATGCCTCATGGCGCGGAGTTTGCCGTGGGACCTCGACGCGAGGACCCTCGCTGCCGCGTACAACTGGCGCGAGGAGGCGCGTGCGAGGGGCCATTGGCCAACCCCGCGCGAAGTCATTGCACGCCGACAGGAGGCCGAAACCGCAGCGGAGGAGGCTTGGGCGCTCAGGCTGGGAAGGCCGAGCGCGGGGCACAGGACGGTGGAGGCCATACTCCCCGTCCTGGAGCAGTGGCTGCATCGGCACCACGGGGCTCTTAGCTTCCGACTGACCCAGGTGCTCTCGGGGCACGGTTGCTTCGGGAGTTACCTGGCGATGTTAGGACGCGAACAGACCCCTCGGTGCCACCACTGCGATTGCCCCGAGGATACGGCCCAGCACACCCTAGAGGTGTGCCCAGCCTGGGTGACTGAACGCGCGGTCCTCCAGACCGCCATTGGGATGGACCTCTCCCTGCCGGCCGTGGTGCGAGCCATGGTCGGCAGCAGAGAGGCATGGACGGCGGCCGTCTCCTTCTGCGAAGCAGTCATGCTTGCAAAGGAGACGGCCGAACGAGAACGAGAGGCGGCGAACCCGGCCAGACGGCGAGTTCGTCGCCGCGGCGGCGCGAGGCCATGAAGCGCCGCCGCACGCCCTGCAGTACCGGGCCGAAGAATAGGACTGAGGTATCCCCTGCCTGTCGTAAGAGGCGACTAAGAGGGGACCCCGGGGTCGTTGGGTGCACGAGGCGGGGGCCTCGTGTAGTCATAGAACGGCCCCGAGAAGGACGGCGGAACGCGGTGTCCCGATTCCGCCGTCAAATGTAGGAAGAGCCATCCGTGCTCAGGGGGGACTACCACTTGTCCCCCCGCGAAGAGGCTTATAGCCAGTGCTGGAGGGGGTCGCGGAGTTGAACATAACGATCGAAAGATCACCCGTGACCCCCTTGCCAACAGCCGAGATGGACACCGGCGGGGTTTTAGTGGGTGCGAACCCCACATAACCCTGCGACTCCCCCCGGGGTCGCAGGGTACTCGTTAGGAGTTTCCCCGCCTTAAAAAAAAAAAAAAAAAAAAAAAAAAAAAAAAAAAAGGTTAGGTTAGGTTGGGGTGCGGTTCAGATTGACCTCCACGTGGTGCACCCCGGGCAACAGCGGGCGATCACACTTTTCGTTTCCCGTTTGGTGTGATCGTCCGGTGGCTAACAATCTGACGACTGAGGTGGCAGTTGTCTCTGGAGGCCCTATCTCCGGAGACAAGACTCTCCGAGCTCTCTCTGCTCCATCAGAGAGAGTCTTCGGACGAGTCGGGATGGGCTCGGCGTGCACTCGCACTGCCGTCGAGCAGGCGTGGGAAACATCTCGTTTCTCACGCCCCCGTCCGCAACTCGTAACTCTGGTAGGAAGTGTCGTGGTCACGTCTCGCGGCTTCTCCAGAACCGAGGGTCTTGCCTTAATTGGCCGGACCGCGAGGAGACAACCTCTATAAAAATCCCCAACTCCACACGCTGGGGCGCCCTACGGGGCCTCGCGCGGCGTGTGGATGCTCGCAAGAGCGGCTGGAGGGTACACCAGTCATTAGCGGCCACCCCAGGGGAAGCCCGAACCCCTGGGTGATTGAGGGTTTCTGTTATAATGTTTAATTACTCGTGGGACTTACAATGGAACCAATTAAACCAAATTTAAATAAAAATAAAAAGAAGGAAGAGGGAGGCCAGGCTGGTCCTAGTGACCAACCCGGCGCAGCGGTGGAAGAGGCGACGACCGTCGCGGCCCCTAGTGGGACCGACGGTCCGAGGCGGACGGGGCGCGCCCTGAAGCGCGCTCCTACGGAAGACGGGGATCCGTATCCTTCGATACGGATCTCCCCGCGTAGAAGGAGTGGATCCGGTGGTTCTGTCGCCTCGATGGTGACCATCGGATCCTCCGACTCCCGCGACCGGTCCCTGAGCCGGAAGCGGACCTCGGACTCCGACACCAGCTCGGTGTCGGGGTTCCAAACGGTGGGCCTGGGCCTGAGCTGCCCACCGAAGCGGGGCCGAGGGAGACCCCCCACCACGGGGAAGGCCATTGGCGTCAGCCGCGCACGCGCCGAGGCCAAGAAGCTCCTCGAAGTGGCGAGAGCGGCCGAGAAGGAGAAGACTCGGGAGGAGTTCCGGCGGCGCGAGACGGCCGACATAGAGGAGCGCTGCGAGCGTTACAACTCGCTGCGCCCTCGAGTGGTGGGGGACCTCGTCGACGATGTCGAGGGGCAGACCACTGAAGACCTCCGGATGAAAATCCAGGAGGATATTTCGGTGGTCCGAGACGTGGCGGCCAAGTCGGGCAATCTTAAGGGAACCTGCGCCAAGGCCCTTAAGAATGCCTCGGCTAACATACTGAGGAGGACTGAGGAGCTCACCAAACGGACCTCCTCTGAGGAGAGCCGTCTGCTCGCTGCAGAAAATGCTCGCCTCAAGGGGGAGGCGAAGGCAGCCCGGGAGGAGTCAAGAAGCCTCCACGGCGAAGTGGCCCTCCTCCGAAGAGAGGTGGAGGAGCTCCGTACTGGAGTTCCCGCCCTCAACCTGGAGGAGATAAAGCGTGACATCATGGTCCAGCTTGGGACCATGATGAACGCACGCCTGGAGGCTTTGGATGAGCGCCTCCTCCCGGCCCAACGTCCTCGGCCGCCACTAGCGTCGGACAGAGCCCCCTCGGCTCCAGCAACTCGAGCGGCCCCGGCCCCTCGAGCAACCCCGAAGGGCAAAACGGCCGCGGCCACTCGTGGGACCCCACCGGCCCCTCGAGCAGCCCCGGCGCCCAAAGCAGCCCCGGTGCCCCGAGCGCCCGCCTGGCAGCCAACGGCGGGCACTTCTTCTGCCCCCCACGTGCCTCCTCCACCCTCTGGTCCAGCCGACGAAGAAGGCTGGACCGTGGTGACGAGGCAAGGGGGCAAGAAGAAGAAGAAGAAAAATAATAAGAAGAGGAGAAACCGGGACAAGGAGCGGGCTGCTCCGGTCCCGGCACCTGCTACTCCAAGGCCGAAGCAGACGGCCTTGGAGAAGTCGAGGAGTGCCGCCAAGAAGCTGCGCGCCCCCCGCACTGCGGCGGTCACGTTAAGCCTTGGCCCTGAGGCCCTGCAGAGTGGGATGACCTACGCTCAGGTCATCTCCTCTGCAAAGGGGAGTGTAAACCTGGCGGAGCTGGGCATCCAGAGCGTCCGCTTTCGTGCGGCCGCCACCTCCTGGAAATCTCCGGGCCTCCGGAAGAAGCGAGGGCCAAGGCTGACCTCCTGGCCAACAAGCTGCGGGAGGTGCTGCCAGCTGAGACGGTCAAGGTCTCCAGGCCGATGAGCAGCGCAGAGATGCGCCTCACAGACTTGGATGACTCCGTCACCCCTGAGGAAACCGCAGCTGCAGTCGCAGCTAGCGGGGGATGCAGGGCTGACGAAGTCCAAGTGGGGCGCATCGCGTACGAGAGGGGTCTGGGGTCGGTGTGGGTTCGCTGCCCGGTGGAGGCAGCGAAGAAGCTCGCATCGACCGGGAAGCTAAAACTCGGATGGAGTGTCGTCCGAGTCCGGCTCCTCCCAAGACGCGAAAGGCGCTGCTTCCGGTGCCTGGAGACCGGGCACCTCAGGGTGGATTGCCGCTCCGAGACGGACCGCAGCGGGCTCTGCTACCGCTGCGGACAAGCTGGGCACATTGCCCGCATGTGCCAAGGCGAGGTGAGTTGTCCGCTCTGTCAGGCGAGCGGCGCGCTCGCCTCGCACAGTCTCGGCAGCGGCAGCTGCAAAAGTGCAGCTAAGAAAGGAAAGGGAAGGGGGAAGGGGCCCGGTGCTCCCCCTCGGCCTGCCACCACCGCCAGTGAGGTGGCCATGGATGTGACACCACCGTCACATTAATGGCCACCCGAATACTGCAGGCGAATCTGAACCACTGCGCTACGGCACATGATCTCTTCATGCAGAGCCTGGCGCAGTGGTCCATACACGTCGCGGTGGTGGCTGAGCCACTCTACATACCTGAGGGCTGGATCTCGGACCGCTCAGGCCGTGCGGCCATAGCCGTCCGTCCCTCCGCGGACCACGTGCTCCGAGCGGAGAACATCACGCGGGGAGAGGGCTTCGTTTCCTGCATGCTGGGGGAGATGCTACTAGTCAGTGTATACTTCCCCCCCCGGCGTCCAATGCAGGACTTCGAGCCCTTCCTCGCGGAGCTGGAGGCGCTGGTTCTGCGGAGCAACGCCCGTCGCGTGCTGGTCGCAGGGGACTTCAACGCCAAGAGTGTTGTGTGGGGGTCCCCGAGGACGGATCCACGCGGCGAGGCCGTGATGGAGTGGGCTGTGGCTGCTGGCCTAGCGGTGACCAACCGGGGCTCAGAGCCGACCTGTGTGCGGCACAACGGGTCCTCAATCGTCGATCTGACGTTTGGGAGCCCGACCTTGCTGCCACAGATAACCGGCTGGCGGGTGCTGTCGGAGGTGGAAACGTATTCGGATCACAAATACATCCGATACGACCTCTCCGCGGCACTCGCCGCAGCCCCGGTTGCGAGCGGTCCGAGATGGGCCCTCAAGAAGATGGACGGGGAAATCCTGAAGGAAGCCGCCCTGGTGCAGTCGTGGATCCCGGTGCCTGACGGCGCTGCGGAAGTCGAGGACGAGGTGGAGTGGTTCCGCGAGGCCATGACCAGCGTTTGTGACGCTGCAATGCCTCGCGTGAGGACGCTCCGCCCCAGGCGACAAGTGTACTGGTGGTCCGACGAGCTAGCGCAGCTACGTAGAGCCTGCGTAGCTTCGTGGCGCCAGTACAAACGACAGCGCCGTCGCCGCCGCAGAGACGTTGACGAGGAGGTCCGTCTCCATGGCGTGCACCGGGAGAACAAGCATGTTCTCAGGGCGGCAATCCTTGAGGCCAAGGCGAACGCGAGGAAGGAGTTGCTGGAGACTCTCAACGAGGATCCCTGGGGCCGGCCATATAAAGTGGCCAGGCGGAAGCTCCGACCATGGGAGCCTCCGCTGACCCAGAGTCTCCAGCCGCAAGTTACAGAAAGCGTCGTCTTGGCCCTCTTCCCCGTCCGAGGCTTCCCCGTCCGAGGGGAGCACCGGGCCCCAGCAATGGGAGCGACAGGCCCAGAGCCCGAACGGGAATTACCTGAGGAAGTCTCAGAGACAGAGTTGGCAGCGGCGGCCGAGCGCCTCCGCGGCAAAAAGACGGCACCAGGCTTGGATGGGATTCCAGCCAAGGCCTGGTTGCTGTCGTTGAAGCCAGAGGCGTTGGAGATTCGGCTCCGCAGCCTGTTCTCCACCTGCATGGAACAAGGTGTGTTCCCTCTGCAGTGGAAAACGGGCAAGCTGGTCCTCATCAGAAAGGAGGGCCGGCTCGCCGACTCTGTCGCTCCGTCAGATTTCCGGCCGATCGTCCTGTTGGACGAGGCGGGCAAGCTGCTCGAGCGAGTGATAGCTGCCCGCATCAACCGACATCTCCAGTCGGTTGGGCCGGATCTGTCGGAGAACCAGTTCGGGTTTCGCGCCTGTCGCTCAACGTTGCACGCAGTGCAACGCGTGCGCGACATCGCAGACGAGGAGATCGCGAGGGGCGGGGTAGTGCTGGCGGTGTCGTTGGACATCGCCAACGCGTTCAACACCCTGCCCTGGTCCTGCATCAGGGAGGCCCTAGTACACCACCGGGTGCCTCCCTACTTGCGGCTCGTCCTCGAGTCGTACCTCTCGGACAGGTACATCTCGTACCCTGGCCGAGAGGGTTGGGTCCGCCGGGCGATGACGTGCGGGGTTCCGCAGGGGTCCGTTCTTGGCCCCCTTCTGTGGAACCTCGGCTACGACTGGGTGCTGCGCGGAGCCAACCTCCCGGGTGTCGAGCTCACTTGCTATGCAGACGACACCCTGGTGACGACTCGAGGAGGAGATTACAGAGAGACCGCGATCATCGCGACTGCTGGTGTCGCGCACGTGGTGCGGAGGATAAGAATGGTCGGTCTGGAGGTGGCCCTCCACAAGTCCCAGGCGATGTGGTTCCACGGGGCGAGGAATCCTCCCCCTGCGGCCACACCCATCATCGTGGGCGGGGAGCCCATTGCCGTCGAATCCACCCTGAAGTACTTGGGGTTGGTCCTCGACGGCAGGTGGACGTTCCGCGCTCACTTTGAGCGCCTGGGACCGAGGTTGCTCGTGGCGGCGGC